>CM033408.1:30282408-31482408 GCA_019426215.1 Buddleja alternifolia | reverse complement strand
TTTGCTTACATGGCAAAACTGAGTTCCATTAGGACATCCACAAGTGTGTTTACTTGGATGATCTCAAACGTTATATTTTATTATATATAGATGGGTAAAATATAGTTTACGTGGACCTTTATTACATAAAAGAAGTTATCTTTATTTTTTTTGGCTTCCCAGCTGTCCTGACCATATGGGCAAGCCTAATGCTGCTCGAGTCGGGAACATCCACAGGAAGCGTGGGGCTAGATCTTTCAAGGTGAATTTTTCGGCAGGTGATAATGCCAGAGGAATTCTCCTCTTGCTAGAGCAAATTAAGCAAAATTGACAATTATACCCCTATTAATAACAAACCTACAAAATTGGATTCCTCTTTCCTCTTTTGCCCACCCTCAATTATCACCATCAGTTCTCAACACTTCAGAATTGGTTACTTGAACATCTTTGTCTTCAATTTTCATTGCAGATTCAAAGTGTTGAACAATTGAAAGTAAAAAACAATGCAAGAATTTGGCTTGAAATTTGATAACATGACATGAGGCACGAGGTTTCTTCTTTCTTCATATCTTTTGCACAATTTGTGAACGAAAACGAGAGAATTAAGTAGAGATCCAAAATTGATCCAAAATTGATGCACTCATATAGAGATTAAAACAGAAAAATAAATTCAATGATCATAACTTTTAAGTGGTTACCAATTCAATGAAATTGGGGCATGTCGTTTATATTCCAGCAGGAGCTCTTATGTCCACAAATTAGATACTTGGAAATTAGTCATATGGGGGTTCTTGACGTAAATGGCACACAGGAAAACAATAAAAGGAATTGAAGTACTTCTATTGTTATTGATAATATATAGCAAAAAGAGGTAGAATTGCTTATGAATCGAAACCAATCTCTGATTTTGGCAGTCACCTATACCTATTAGCCAGAAAGCCAAAATTTCATACGAAACATGAACCTCAAAACAATAATGAATGGTAGTGGCAAGAGGTAAAATTGCTCTTGTACTGAAGGTTAAAATTGTAATACTATTAATTTTGCTTTGGCAAGAGGAGAATTGTTTTGGCTATATCACTAGCCATTATTTTATTAGTTCATCCTCTTTCCAGGGTCCTATCCAAAAAAATAAATAAAAATTCCTCTTTCCAGACAAAGTTTTATTTCGTATTTTAGTTCACATGTACGTATAAATTTTTTGCTTTACATATACAAGTTAGTTGCGTAGATATTATATAAATAATTTACGCATACGAAATGGTTAACAAAATGAGATATATTTTTATAATTTAAAATACAACGTGTCATATTATGTGGAAAAGAAGCAGATATAAGCTATTAGGAGTTTATAAGCTCTTGAAAACACCAACTTAGTTTTTAAAAGCTTATAAGATAAATAACTTAAAATTTTTCAAGAAGATCTAATAAATATTAGGATCTTATCTACTCTTTAAAATGAGTTTAGCCAAACATTCAATTAATGTGAACAAAAAATAATTAGCAATCTAATTAGAGTAATGGAACATTACACACAAATCCCTCACTTATTGCGTTATATCAAAAAAACCTTACTTATTGAAAATTACATAAAATTCCCCTCACACAAGTCAATTATTACAATTGCACCTTCTATATATTTAAAATTTCTTACACTTTTACCCCTACAAACCTTACAAATAGATACTTTGAGTTAATATATATTGCACTGGTAATTTTCAGAGATCGGTTTTGATAATTATATAATAAACGAGGGGGTTTGTACTAAATTTTCCCTATAATTGCCACAAGCAAGAACATATTCAAGTACTGCAAAGTACATTATTTTGTTTTGATGGAATAGTACAATACATATTGTTCGGCTGCAAGCTCAAAGTAGTCTTGTCCCACGACAATGAGCAATTCCATCATCCTACGTTATTCCAATTCTCGATCGATTTTCAATCGCTTCATGGAATTCAAGCATAAGGCTATCACTAAATCAAGGCAGACGCCTGGAAGGCCTTTCTCCTCTTTCACCAAATGAAACAACAACACTCTCATGAACATCCCAATAATTTCACCTTTTCCTTAATTGCAAAAGCATGTGCAAAGCTATCAGACCTCAAATTGGCACAAATTATTCATGCCCACGTGGTGAAAACGCCTCACAGTTCAGATATATACGTACAGACTGCTATGGTTGACATGTATGTGAAATGCAGTAATCTGGAATGTGGGCATCACCTGTTTGATGAAATGCCTGACAGAGATGTATCTTCCTGGAATGCGGTAATTATGGGATTTGCTCAAATGGGTGATTTTGATAGAGTTTCGTTGTTGTCTAATAGAATGAGGATTGATGGTATCTTGCCTGATGCGGTTACTATCATGGTTTTGACGCAATTGATGTCTGGAATAAAGGATTTGAGATTGTTGAGTAGTGTTCATTACTTCGGGTCGAAAGTCGGGCTGGATACGACGTCTCGGTTGCTAATACTTGGATTTCTGGTTATGCAAAATGTGATGACTTGTTCTTAGCTGGTATTTAATGGCATTGCTTCGGATTCATTGACTGTCATTTAGTGGAATACTCTTATTACAGGATGTGCTTATTTTGAGGATTCGAGAAAGGCTAGGGAGGTTTACAACCGGGTGCTTCGTGCTGGATATAAGCCTGATTTTAGTACCATTCTTAATTTACTTTTATCGGTTGCTCATCCTAATTGTTTATATCACGGGATGCTAATTCATGGCCATGGAGTAAAAATGGGTTGTGATTCGGATACCCTTATTTCTATGTATTCAAAGTGTGGAGATATTAGTTCGGTGAGATATATATTCGATTGCATGAATGGGAGATCATGTGTTACGTGGACCGTTATGATTGGTGGATATTCAGAAAAGGGTGATTTGGATGAGGCATTATCGGTGTTCCACGCTATGGACTAGGAACCGGATTTGGTTATCGTTATCCATTGGACACTAGCTTGTGGAAAAGTCGGAGCCCTTGAGGTCGGAAAATTGATCGATAACTACACAATTTCAAATGGGCTTAAAAGCAATGTTACGGTTTGTAATGCATTGTTAGACATGTATGCAAAATGTGGAAGTATAGGAGAAGCCTAAAAGCTTTTTAGCACAATGAATATGAAAAATGTCATTTCTTGGATGACTATGATATCAGGTTTTGCACTTAATGGGAAATCTCAAGCTACGTTGGATCGTTGTAACCGAATGCTAAAGACGGGCTTTCAACCTAACCATGTAACTTTCATTGCTGTTCTTCAAGCATGCACTCATGCCAGTTTATTAGAAATGGGATTGAAATTCTTCAATATGATGATCAAACCGTATAAAATTAATCCCGTGCTAGATCATTATTCTTGCATGGTTGACCTTCTTGGACGTCGAGGAAAGTTCAAAGGAGCTTTGAAATTTATTCAAGAAATGCCCTTACAACCGGATGCCGGTATTTGGGGTGCTTTGTTAAGTGCTTGTAAAATTCATCATAATTTGGAGATTAGTGAGTTTGCGGCTGATCAACTTTTTTTACTAGAACCGTAGGCTACAGCGTCATATGTTGAAATGGCTAATATTCATATATAACATATTTGACGATTATCTCAATAATGCCACGCATTTAACGTTTTAAATAGCTTATTCACTTCAACATTATGCAATTGGTTTATCATAACATAAATGTTTCAGCTTTTTTATTGCACACCAATTAAGGTATAATTAGATTAGGTTCGACTGAACTCCTAGATCAGATAATTTCCTCTTTTCATCTCGCAAGAAATTGTATTTGCTGAAATCGTCTAACTTTATTGACGCCTTAAATTCAAATTTAACAGAATAAGTTGCATTATATGAAGTATCATATTTTGCATAATAAAATAATGATAAGTTAAATAAATTGGCCTTGATTTAATTCTCTCTTTAAATAATGACAAACAATGCAATATTTCATATAGCTTTTTATTCAATCTATTTACGATGAATACTGCAGAAAAATGCCTTAACATATATTTACATACATCATTTGTAATTGTGTCATTGTGTGTGTATATACATATATACAATTGCCTGATTGAACTGCCCAAGCATCAATGTGGTTTAAAGAAGTCTATTTCTATAAATGTAATAACTCATCTATAATCTATATTATTAAGAATTGAAGAGGGTCTTAAAGAAATGATTTTGGTCTGATGTAGCAAAACTTTTTAAATATATTTTCTTTATTCTTTTTAGTCACATCAAATTGTATTTCCACTATCTTTTTATTTTTTTTCTCTATCTCTAGCATTTTACTTAATTTCAACTAATTTTGATTCAAATGTGATCTTATTAAATTTTTATTTTTGTACACGCATCGAGTGTGACTAATGATCTGAAATCATGCCCCATGGCTGAATCATAACATAACTTCTTCCAAATCAAAAGAATCCATTTCATCTTTCAACTGCAAAACTAAGCTATCCAATGTCTCAAATACCCGAAAACCCTCCCATCGGCATCTATCTTCTACTGTAAACATACAACATTTTCCATCCACCACCGTCACACTCTGCCCCGGCCATTTCACCACTCCCTTACTCTTCATTTCCACATGCATATCAGCAACCCCGTTCCAATCTCTCGCAGACGCATATATATTAGGCATTTCAACATACGGTGCTGCAGCCTTCGGTTCTAGTAAAAAAAGTTGATTAGCGGCAAACTCACCAATTTCCAAATTGTGATGAATTTTACAAGCACTTAACAAGCAGCCCAAATACCAGCATCCGGTTGTAAGGGCATTTCTTGAATAAACTTCAAAGCTTCTTTTAACTTTCCTCGACTCCCAAGAAGGTCAATCATGCAAGAATAATATCTAGCCCGGGATTAATTTTATACGTTTTGATCATCATAATGAAGAATTTCAATTCCATTTCTAATAATCTGGCATGAGTGCATGCTTGAAGATTAGCAATGAAAGGTACATGGTTAGGTTGAAAGCCCGTTTTTAGCATTCAGTTAAAATGAACCAATGAAGCTTGAATTTCCCGTTAAGTGCAAAAACTGATATCATAGTCGCCCAAGAAACGACATTTTTCACATTCATAGTGCTGAAAAGTTTTTGGACTTCTCCTGTGCTTCCACATTTTGGATACATGTCTAACAATGCATTACAAACCGTTACATTGCTTTTAAGCTCATTTGAAATTGTGTAGTTATCGATCAATTTTCCGACCTCAAGGGCCCCGACTTTTCCACAAGTTGATATCCAATGGATAACGGTAACCAAATCTACTTCCTCGTCCATAGCGTGGAATAGGGGCGTGGAATAGGGGTGCCCACGAGCCGAGCTCGAGCCGAGCCTGGCGATTTTTCCAGGCTCGAGCTCGAGCTCGAATATTTCAGCCTGAGCTCGAGCTCATCGAGCCCCGCATAAAAGGGCTCGGGCTCGAGCTCGTGGCCATATACTCAGCTCGGCTCGAGCTCGCGGGCTCGAGCTCGAGTTTCAGTTTTGTGCAAACATCCACCAAAAAAATGAATAACAGCAGCAAAACATCCACCAAAAAAAAAAGAAGGCTAGAAGCAGCAAAACACTTACATATTTTCTATAGGCGGTGGCGCAAAGAGGTGCGCCGCTCGTGATGACGGCGGTGGCGCGAACAGATCGTGAGGAGGCGAGTTTTGAACTTCGATGCAGGAGCTGCTGGTAGTGGTCAAGGATGGTGGTGTGCGGTGGTTTCTGGTGTTCCGACGAAGGTAAATGGTGGCGATTTGAACGACGATTTGAAAGGGAGAAGAGGGGCTAGGTTTTCTGTTCTCACTTCTCAAAGAAGACTGAGTAATATTTTATTTTCAGATTTTAGATATTATATTGTATATTTAATTATTTATAATTATATACAATATATATATATATATATATATATATATATATATATTAAAAAAAGTGGGAGCTCGCGAGCCGGCTCGCGAGCTCCCGAACACAAAGAAACGGGCTCGAGCTCGGCTCGATGGACGGTTGGAGCTCGTTGGGCTCGGCTCGAGCTCGAGAAAACTCGAGCTCGAGCTGAGCTATTGTCGAGCCGGCTCGACTCGGTGGGCAGCCCTAGCGTGGAACACTGATAATGCCTCATCCAAATCACCCTTTTCCGAATATCCAGCAATCGTAACGGTCCACGTAACACATGATCTCTCATTCATGCAATCAAATGTATATCTCACCAAACTAATATCTGCACATTTTGAATACATAGAAATAAGGGTATTACGCAAGGTGAAATCTGAATCACAACCCGTTTTTACTCTATTGCCATGAATTAGCATCCCGTGATATAAACAATTAGGATGAGCAACCGATGAAAGTAAATTAAGAACGATACTCAATTCATGCTCGTATCGAGTACGAAGCATCCGGTTGTAAACCTCCATAACCTTTCTCGAATCCTCAAAATAAGCACATCCTGGAATAAGAGTGTTTCACAAAACGACAGTCAATGAATCCGAAGCAATGCCATTAAATACCATCTCTTCAGAGCACAAATCATCACATTTTGCATACCCAGAAATCCAAGCATTAGCAACCGAGACGTCGTATCCCAACCCGACTTTCTTTCCGAAGTAATGAACACTACCTAACTGTTTCACATCCTTCATTCTAGACACCAACTGCGCCAACCCCATGATAGTAACCGCATCAGGCAAGATACCATCAATCCTCATTCTTCTAAACAACATAGAAACTCGATCAAAATCACCCATTTGAGCATAACCCATAACTACAGCATGCCAGGAACATACATCTCTGTCAGGCATCTCATCAAACAGGTGGTGCCCACATTTCAAATTACTGCATTTCACATACATGTCAACCATAGCAGTTTGTACGTATATATTTGAACTGTGGGGCGTCTTCACGACGTGGGCAAGAATTATTATTGCCAACTTGAGGTCCGATAGTTTTGCACTTGGTTTTGCAATTAAGGGAAAGGTGAAATTCTTGGAATGTTCACGAGAGTGTTGTTGTTTCATTTGGCGAAAGATCAAAAGGGCCTTCCAAGCGTCGCATTGATTTAGTGATAGTCTTATGCTTGAATTCCATGAAGACATTGAAAATCGATCGAGAATTGAAATAAGGTAGGGTGATATCATTTCTCATTGTCTTGGGAAAAGACTTTTTTTTTTTAAATTCAAGTGGAAGGGGATACCTACATATTCATCCCGATAAACCCGGGTTGTTAGCTACAATTTTGAGCCATAAAGACTCTATCTATGTTGGATATAATCCGGCGCCATGTTAACCTGATTCCTTATGTGTGACATCCGGGTTTTTCTTAACTAATGCAATGATTAGTAGTATAACCTATTGAAATTTGCTAGATTTAATATGTATTAGTATTAGTACAAATATGTCAAGTAGATTATACATTTTATGACTGAATTGGAAGGTGGGTATCGAGTCTAGAGGACTGAACTGCACGTTTCATAAAAGTTTGGGGTCAAATTGTGAACCGAAAAAAGTACAAGGACCAAATTGTAATTTTGGAGGAAACACTTGCTTCAAGTTTATAATTAACCATCTCATTCAGCTCCTTGTAAGTCACGCTAGCTGGACAGAATATAACAAGCATGCATAGCTCTTGGTTCTAATGACAAATGTGGCAAGGTAATAGTGAGGACACCTAACCCCTTGATGCTTTCAAGAAACAACACCTCACCCATTCTTTGAGTATTGAGCCCTCTCTCACCTTTTAAGATCAGGAATATTGACTCATTGTTTTTGCTGAAGAAAACAGAGGAACCTCCCTAGACATCTCTCTCCAACTTAAGAGAATAAGAAAAACGCAGATTGCGCAGTGTTGGGAGATCTCCGATTTGCAGGCTCAAAAAATATCCAAATTTAGTGTAATTGGTCTTAATTTCTTCCTAAGAGATATAGGAAGAATACGGTTATTTTGGTTTCTACACAGAAGTTCGTAATTGGTCACAAAGGTCGTCCAACCGTGACCCTTTAGCACAGAGACAAAATCTGCTGCTGGGGAAATTTGGGCAAGCTATGGATTGGAAGTGGGTTAATTCATCTCTCTCAGTGTTAGGTATCAAATCCTCACATCTCTAGTGATATATTAAGCATACTTAATTGATGGGTTATTGACTTGATAGTTAGATTCTTACATGCACGAGGTGAGTGTGAAGGTTGGGTTGAAATTATGGTTGTATGTGTGAATAGGTGTAGGATTTGACTAAATTCTTGTATACCCATGGATATATATTGTATTTCAAGCTTCATTGAGTAATTGCATGTCAAATTTAATAAGTTTCTAAAAAGTATTTAGGACATGCATGATTGTTTTGTCATGAAAATAAAATGAGCTCAATTTCAGTTTTTGCATGTGTGTTCTACAATGTATTTGAAGATCCAATTGAATGAAATTTGAAGCCAAAATATTTTTCAATAAACTTTGTTGTGTTTATAGAAAAATCGTGGAGTTTGGAAATATTTGGAGTTTTGGTGAATTTTATAAAAATTGGCAAACCACTGCTGCCAGGGAATTACTTATTTACAGATATGCTTTGTTATAAGCTGAAATTTTTGTATCTACAGATTTTATTTGGCTTCCAAAATATTTCTGATCTATTTTGAGTGTCTTGTGAGCTTGTCCTATAAATGTTGGAGCTTTCTGATGAACAGGAGATTTTATACAAATTTTCGAAGTGTATCCTGCCTGTGTAAAAACAGCTTCTGCTTGGCTGGGTTTTGGTGGATGAAACACCTACTTACAAATCTAGTTTACCTTTGAAACTTTTGCCTGAACTTTTTCAGTAAGTCTTGGGTGTTTCTGAAAAATTTCAAAAGTAAAATCATGTTCTATGAATTTTAATAAATTTTAAACCAAAACCGCGCAGATTTATTTTCTTAGTGTTTTGTCAATCTTTGAATATAATGAAGTTAAGCATAGTTTGGGATAATAAATTTTGTGCATGTTCATGTAGTTCATAGGACCGCATAGACTTTTTCGAGTAGATTATTAAGACGAGTGTTAGAGAATAGGATTTCTAATATAATCCTTGGATTAACAGGTGGTGTTAGTAACCGCTCGAGGACGACGTTGAATAACTTGGAAGTTAGTGTGAGTTGCCTCTCAAAATTATAGTTATATGTCTTTCAAAACTGGAAGGAACACGTCGTGTATATATATATATATATATACACAATCAAGGACTCATTTTATATTCACCAATTCTTGGCACTAACTATTACCTGCATGGATGTTCAAACACGTATCTTGCAAATGTAATTTTCCAGGCATGTTTTGTGAAAATGAATTCTAGGAAAACATTCTTTTAAGGAAAGTTTGAAAAACTATTCGCTCGATTGAATATTTCATCGTGAGCTAAAATGCTTCATTGCATCATTCGTGACATACGTGATTGCATACTTATTTCGGATGCATAATTTTTACAAGAATGATTTCAAATAAACATCGATTTTATGATTTTCGTGAGATTACTCCATCATTGGTCTTGTATCGTGATCATTTGTCGTGATGGTGTTCTTGTGACGTGTTGCATCTGACGTGGTTGTGTTGGGCCCAAGGTCGGGCGATGGATAGGGCAGGGTTCGGCCGGTCAAGCATGGGCTTGAGGTCTTAAACAGTTCCCGCTATCCACGTCCAGATCCATGCACCTAGGATGCAGTGCTCTGAGGGTGCATGGGTCATTTATCGTGTGACATATTCCGGATATGACCAAATCGGGCATCGCGAGCCTGCGTGGGGAGGTATAAGGTGATGGCTTTTAAGCCGCGTGTTCAGGGGTGATAAGGAAGAACCAGCGGGACCCAAAGTGCTATGGGTAAATCATCGGACGCGATGGTATTTCTAACATGACCCCCTACTGCTTAAGCGTGACGTGTACATGTTACTTAAACATGTCTTGTACGTGATACTTGCATTGAACTACATACCTTTTAAAATGCATGTTTTGAAACTTAAATATCATGCCACCAATTGTTCCAGCTTTATCATGAACGTAATTTTTTCCAAGCATGTTTTCAATGATATTTGACAAAACCTCATCGTGCATATACTAAGACCTTTGTCTCATACTAGCTATTGCTTAATTGTTACTATGATCACAAATTGCTTTTCTTATTTAGGATTTCAATCATCCTTTGAAAATCAACAAAAGAAAAACTATTATTGTTTTTCCCTCACTAATTTATCATTTGGGTCTAAAAACTATTTTAAGCAACTTACACACAACCACTGACACTCACTAAGCCTTTGCTTACGTAATTTGTTTCATTCCTTCCTTCCAGCTGTAGGTGAGTTGAGCAGTGAGACTAGCTTGGAGGATAACAGGAATAGACATAGACGATCCTAGGGGTGAGTATTGCAGATTGAGCCATGAATAGTAAGTTACTTAAACTGTTTTGGATAGTAAGTTTACGCTATCTGGTTGATGGTGTTAGGGTTGGAAACCTACTAGAAGTATTGAATTTTTGTTTTGATAGACTCACGCTTTCAGATTTTGGCCCTTTAGGGACTAAATTTGGGGGCGTGACATTATGTCTGTTATGTGTGGTTCTTTCTCTAAATTCTCTCCTATAATCAAGGTCTTAAATATCGGTTTCGGTGTAGTAAATTTACGGAAATTTTGATCGAAATTTCGGGGATATTCAAAATTTCGGTTTCGATTTTAAAGAAATCATGGAAATTTATAAAAATATTTGGAAATTTGCAATAAAATTTTGGGTAACTTTAATTATTATTCTTATGCATCTTTTACATCAATAATATTCTATATATAATATATGGATAATGAATTTGTTAAATAATGTCACTAAAGACTGTTGTGAAAAATATAAAATATATATTATTTGATAGTAAGATAATAACCAAATCTCATGAGAATTTCATTAAAATAAAATGTACCAAAATTTAAGTAAAAGTTACTACTCAATACCACATCGAGTTTTTAGGAGGATTGAAATCGCTATCACTAGTATCTGTCCTACGGATGGTCTTAAATTTCGATCCTCCTAGAAACTCAATACATCTACTTTCCATATTGAAAGTAAAAGTTATTAGTTACATGTTGACAATATTCCGTCCATTATATGGAATGTTGGTAGTACTGCATATAATGATGACAATGATATCTTTCTGGTGTTGAATCTTGAAGAACCCCAATGGGTACAACATACTCAACAGGAGTAGTAACATAGATCTGTGGCCCATTTGGATAGAAAGTGAGTTATTACTTATGTGTGTGGTTTGGGGGGTAACCGGGTAAATGGTAGGTGTATAAATATAATTTTATATAATTTTTTAATTATATGATATTTTAAAAAAAAAATTTTTTTTTTAAAATTCGGCCGAAATTTCGGTTTTGGTAAATGTTTCGGGAAATATCGGGTTTCGACCGAAATTTCAAAGGAAATTTGACAAAAATATTTTAAATTTCGGGTTTCGGTCGAAATTTCGGAAGATATTCTGGAAAATTGGATCGAAGGTTCGATTTAACTTCGGAACCCCCCGAAACCCGAAATTTCGACCAAAATTTCGGTGTTTCGGTCGAAATTTAAGACCATGTCTATAATCATGATCATTAAGTTTGTTCAGTATCAGTTTTGTAATGACTGCATTTTTTGAAGTTGAAAAACAAAGTAGACAAGGAACTTACTTGCAAGCTGTAGTGTTCTGTTCCTTAGTTCGTCAACGACCTGATTGAGTAATCATCACTGGGTCTTGTGGTACTATGATCTTTATATCACGGTCAAGAACAATTAATAGAAAATCACTACATTCTTACTTGTCAACGTAGATATACTTTACTCGTCCATACTTAGAGAATTCTTCTTGTACATCATCTCTAATGCCCAAATCAAGCTCGGGATCCTCCTGCAATATTGCATAGAAGTGTAAACAAGGAAAAATGAGCTTCCATCATATACCGAGCACCAAGATACCGCTAATTACTAACCTCAGTGGCTGGATCAAACATATTCTTCAACAGTAAACACTCACTGGGAACTCGAATAGGTTCTGCAACCATAGGTGTTAGGTCTCATATTTTACATATTTTCATTATGTTTTACCTCATCTTTCTCTCTTTTTTATGCCTTGTAGTTAATATTTTCCGTTGTATTTTAGCCTAATTTATGTATTTTGATTTCTAAGTCGTTTCAATGCTTGTGTAGGCATAAAAGCGATTGTTTTTGATGAGTTGAAGGAGTGTTTCTTACGAGAATAAAGAAGACTGACCAGGAGGACTTAAAAGAAATGCAATAGAGAGGCCACACGAGAAAGTTTCGTTGAATAAAAATTAAGAGGAAAAAAATCTGCACAGCTAGACCGCAGTTGTGCTGCTGCGGGTTTTATATTTTTATGGGCCTCAATTTTATACCTTGGATGAGCCTATTTTTGTATCTAAGACTCCTTTTATGTTAAGAAATCAGAATATAACGTTTTTAGAAGCCAGATAAGGGAGGAGAGATTCATATTCTTGAGTTAGAAGACTTGGAGAGAAAGAAAGGAAATTACCTTGAAGAGAGAAAGAGGATTTCTTGAATCCTTGTCAATCAAGAGAGGGGATTTCTTGGATTTTGAAACTTTCATCTTCTGAAGTTGTATTTTTCCATTCCTCCATTGTTGAACATGAGTATTTTTATTTTAATGCAAATTATTTCTTATTCTTCTTTAATTATGCATAACTAAATTATTTTCTAGGGTTTAAGATATAGTCTTGCTTGTTAATTTGGATTAATGAGTGTTTAATTCTTGTAATTGCTTGATCACCAATTGCATGATTTAAGATGAATTAATAAGTACCGAGAGGTGAATTAATTTATCGATTCCGATTTAATAGACATGTGTAAATTGCTTAATAGGGATATTGGTAATTTTGCATGAGACTAGTTAACAAATATTCATATAACTTAATGGATTCATCTAGATTAGTTTTTTTATCATGGGAGTGACGAGAATTAGTTTAGATAGGTACTCATGAAGATCACGGGAGATTATTCGTGTAATTAAGGAAATTAGATCTTTAATTTAAGAAAGAATGATAACCCATTGAAAGTCAATAATCCATAGAAATACCTTGATGAAATCTTAATCCCTAAGCTTTTCCATTAATTGATTTACCATTTTTAACTAATCTTGCTTTAAATTAGTTTTTAATTATTTATGCTTTCATTTAGTTTAATTCCATCTCTTTTAATCGTTAGTCTAAATAATTGGATAAACTTCATTTGGTACTTGACATCCTTCCCTGTGGAGACGATCTTACTTTTCACTATATTATTTGTTTCAATTCCATATTGTTACGGACAAGTTAACAATAGGAACAACATGTGCAGGAAGAACTGGAGTTGGAAGGACTGTAGTTGGATTGATAGGCATGGTGATTGCTTATTGTGAAGAAGCTGCACTATTCAACGTGGGCACTCTGAGGGTCCCCCAACGCTAAAAAAAGATAATCAAATCAGTGTTCACATTCAATATTGAGAAAAACTGTTGATTCAATAAAATTCCATTATACCGACCTTGATGCAATACTATTGCGATTAAGGTATTAAATTTCGGTATTAGTATCGATATCAGGGTAGTAAATTTACGGAAATCTCGATGAAAATTTCGGGGATATTCAAAATTTCGATATCGATTTTAAAAAAATTATGGATATTTATAGAAATATTTGGAAATTTGCAACAAAATTTTGTGTAACTTTAAATATCATAATTATGCATATTTTACATAAATAATATTGTATATATAATGTATGTATAGTGAATTTTGTTAACTAGTATGATTAAAATTTGTGGCGAAGAATATAAAATAAATATGATTTGAGAGTAAAGTAATAATCAAATCTCCTAGGAATTTCATTAAAACAAAGTACCACAATTTTAATACAAATCATCATTTAAAACTACATTGAGTTTGTTGGAGGATCGAAATCACTATCATTGGTCTCTCTTCTCCCTCCACTTTCGTACTACATGTACAATTATTAGCCAAATGTTGATAGTATTCATCCCATGACATTGAATGTTGGTAGTACTGTATATAATGATGGTAATATCCTTCTGATGTTGTATTCTGCTGAACCACAACGGGCACAACATATTCGACAGTATTCATCCCATAAATATATTATTTGAAAAAAATCTAATGTAAACTAGTGAGTACATGACTTATTTGCACAAGAATTGACATAAATATCACACTTTCCAGGGAAAATTGCATATAACCCCCCTGTGTTATCACTTTTTTGCTGAAAACCCCCTTGTGTTAATTTTTTTGCACGAAACCCCCAAACCTACATCAAATACACTGCGCGTGTATGCTACTCTCCGCGGATTTAATACGAATTGACATTTTTTTGCAGGGTTTAGGCTAACACAAGGGTTTCGTGCAAAAAAATTAACACAAGGGGGTTTTCAGCAAAAAAGTGATAACACAGGGGGGGTTCGATGAAATTTTCCCCACTTTCCAAAATGAATGTATAGTACACGCAGTAGGGGCAAGAATACAAAATTTTAAATTTTTTTGAGTATGGTCGATATTTCGGGATATCACGGGATATTTCGGGAATTTCGGGGAATTTCGGGATATTTCGGGATATTTCGGGGAATTTCGCGATATTTTGGGAAATTTCGGTGGATATTCGACAAAGTATTTTTTATTAAAAATTCAAGATTTCGGGAAATATCGGAAATATCGGTAAATATCGGGAAATATCTGGAAATATCAAAAATATTGGGAAATTTCGATAGATATTCTGCAAAATTCGATCGAAGGTGAGATTTCGCTTCGAGACCCCCGGAAATACAAAATTTCGGTCGAAATTTCGAGGTGTCGGAGGATAGTTAAGACCATGACTGCGATCAAGCTTGGCCATTAGCATTGCTCTTGACTGAGCATTCAAAGCCTGCGAAAATTGCACATGTGAACCAAATAAGAACATGAACATAAGACACAACATCAATCATGAATATTCTATATTGAGAATTTTAGTCTCAATGATGAAGAAAAGAAGCAAAAATAATATAATTATTGTTCTCTCACAATGCAGCTCTGAAACGAACAAAAAGACTATCTTCAAAACTTTGAACTGAATTATGTTTGCTTTTATAAGTACTTTTTGAACACAAGTAACTATCACATATAGAGGATCAACTGTAAAAGTTTGTAATAGAACTTAAGGTTAAAATCTATCAACACATCACGGAAGTGATTCATCTTTAACATTGTTAACCACCAGACAATAGGAATCCTAAAGAAGTCTCCGATCCTATAAGCCATTTGTTGATCGTGTTCCATTTTCATTGTGTACACACTAAAAAGGATAAGTCAAGAAGGAGAATGCGAAAAGATATGTACTCCATAGATCCATACAATGGTGTAAAGACAAATGTATTGTTAACTAAAGACAACTAGCTTGACAACCAAATTCGACACTATGTGATAGTAATAGAAATTCACAAACTCACAGATAAACTCACAACACAAAGTTGCCCAGCAGAAGCTGATTCTGTTATTCAATAATAAGAGGATAACGTAATGTTCCAAGTTCTAGATATTAATATCAAAACAAATAAGGAAATAACTCAACCCTAACTTGACTAGGAAACTTAACACAACAAGGACTCTTAATGAAAATAACAATAATAAGAATAACTAAGCAGCATTTGTCTTCTTCCCAAGCCGAACATATATGCACCATGATTTCCCTCCAGCGGCTTCTTCTTCTTCACCACCGAGTTCTACTACTTTATCTGCCACATTCGTAACAACTCCCGGCCCCTTAAAAACAACCTTGTCCTCAAGGCTAAAATTTGGAAATTGTCGTTCAAAATCGTCCACCATCATCCATGAGGCATCATCATCAGAATGGCCCCGCCAATTCATTAAAAACTGGTCAAAGTCACCATTTTCGCCCACAACCGTTCGCTCATCCAAAATACTTTCAGGTTCAATGTCATGGACCCCTGCCAATTCCAAACTATCTGGTAGTACGGTTTCTACCGGATGATCCCTGAAAGAAGAGATGGATAAAAAATATCCTCTTGAATATTATTGATATCATGTATGGATCTATATATACATGTACAATAGAAGATGACCTAGGAAGATTCCTAATATCAAGGGAACAGAAAAAGGAAACAAATCAATCTACAACTATGCAAATAATACATAATATTTACAGCAATAACAATCCCAAGAAATCTGGGATTACGTCTAATCTCCAACACCCCCTCTCAAGCTGGTGAGTAGATATCTATCATTCCCAGCTTGCTTACAAAGAACTCGAATCCCATTTTAGGCATAGCCTTAGTGAGGATGTCTGCTTCTTGGGATTTTGTTGACACATAGGATAAATCAATGACCCCATCTTCGATCTTCTCTTTGATGAAGTGACGATCAATCTCAACGTGTTTGGTTCTATCATGATGCACCGGATTATGAGCAATACTGATTGCAGATTTACTATCACTGTGAAGCTTCATAGGACTAGACCAAGGAATTTTTAAGTCTATCATTAACCTCTTCAACCAAAGTAATTCACAAACTCCTTGAGCAAGAGCTCTAAATTCTGCTTCAGCACTACTGCGAGCTACCACCGATTGTTTCTTACTCCTCCATGTAACTAAATTACCCCATATTTTTGTACAATAACCTGTTGTGGACCTCCGATCATCTACATCGCCTGCCCAATCAGCATCTACAAAAGCCTCAATTCCCCTCTGCTCGTTCTTCCGAAACATAAGCCCTCGACCTGGGGTACCTTTCAAGTACTTCAGAACGTGATTTACTGCGTATAGGTGTTGTTGCATAGGAGAATGCATATACTGACTAAGAACACTAACAGCAAAAGCAATGTCAGGTCTAGTAAGAGATAAATAAATGAGTTTTCCTACCAACCTTTGGTACCTGCATCTATCTACAGGATGATTTTTATCAATTTCATTATGTTTCCAATTCAACTCCA
This sequence comes from Buddleja alternifolia, assembly GCA_019426215.1. Lineage (NCBI taxonomy): Eukaryota > Viridiplantae > Streptophyta > Magnoliopsida > Lamiales > Scrophulariaceae > Buddleja > Buddleja alternifolia. Next base: position 31,465,449 of record CM033408.1, on the reverse strand, counting down.
AGGGTGTTCCTGTTGGTTTGCATCCCAACTTGCCGGTTTCTTTCAACAAATCAAGTGTGTACTTTCTTTGAGAAATAAAGATTCCCTGTTTGCTTCTTGCCACTTCCATGCCTAAGAAATACCTCAGATTGCCCAAATCTTTCACTTCAAACTCGATTTTCAAGTGCTTTTTGAGATTTTCTATCTCTTGGGGGTCATCACCAGTTATTATTATATCGTCAACATAGACAATCAAAATTGACCTTTTTTCATTTCTAGTATACTTTGTGAACAAAGTGTGGTCAGCCTGCCCTTGTTGATAACCGAATTGCTTCATAGTTGTGCTAAACCTCTTAAACCATGCTCTTGGAGATTGCTTCAGGCCATAAAGGGATTTTTTCAGCTTACAAACCTTTCCTTCTTCCACTTTCCCCTCGAAACCTGGTGGAATTCGCATGTAAATCTCTTCATCCAACTTCCCATTCAAAAAAGCGTTCTTGACATCCATTTGGTGTAATTCCCAATCAAGATTCGCAGCAAGAGATAATATAACTCTAATGGAATTCAGCTTAGCAACAGGAGCAAACGTCTCCTCATAATCTATGCCAAAAGTCTGAGTAAATCCTTGAGCCACTAATCTAGCCTTGTACCTCTCTATAGTCCCATCTGACTTGTATTTCACTGTAAACACCCATTTGCACCCAATAATTTTCTTCTCCTTTGGAAGTTCAACAACATCCCAAGTATCATTTCCTGTTAGTGCCTTTATTTATTCTAAAACAGCTGCCTTCCAGTTAAGATCTTGGAGGGCACTCTGGATATTTCTAGGAATCTCCACATTGTCTATTTTTGCAGTGAAAGCCTTATATTGAGGAGAAAGCTTCAAATATGATACATAATTTGCAATAGAATGTTGAGTGCAAGATCTTACCCCCTTCCGGACAGCAATGGGAACATCTAAGTCATTAACCGGCTCCAAAGAATTCTCAATAGGATTCAACAGAGGACTTGACTCCGGTTCCAATGATTGATCGTGCTGAATTACTTTCGGCCTTCTAGTATAAACTAATATCTCTTTTTGTGGCTGATTTTCTCCAGTTGGATTAGTTTCTCCAGAACATGGTGCAGAATTATGTTGTATCAATGGGAGAGAGATAGGAAGAGAGATTGAGGAATCCCAATGGTTGTCTTCACAGGTTGTCTCCCCCTGAAGCGCAGCATTGGGATAGAATGGTTGGTTCTCGAGAAATGAAACATCACATGATACAAAAAATTTCCGAGACGTTGGGCAGTAGCACTTATACCCTTTTTGAGTGGGAGAATAACCAACAAAGACACATCTAATAGCTTTTGAGTCAAGTTTACCACGAGTTGGATTGTGATTGTAGACAAAGACTGTACAACCAAAAACTTTAGGTGGTAATGAATTTAGGAGTCGAACATGAGAGAAAAAATCAAGAAGGACACTCAATGGAGTTCGAAACTGAAGACTCTTGGAAGGAAGACGATTAATGAGATACGATGCAGTAAGTATTGCTTCACCCCAGAAAGTGTTGGGAGCATGACTAGTGAACATAATGCATCGAGCTACCTCAAGGAGGTGGCGATTTTTCCTCTCAGCAATGCCATTTTGTTGAGGGGTATAGGCACAAGAACTTTGGTGAAAAATACCATGATCAATAAGATATTGTTTAAGATCACTCGAAAAATACTCTCGACCATTATCAGTACGAAGAATCTGAATAGAGGATTGAAAGACATTTTTAATAAATTTGTGGAACTGTTTGAATATTACACCAGCCTCAGATTTGTCTTTCATGAGGAAAACCCAACAGACTCTAGTATGGTCATCAATAAACGTGACAGACCAGCGAGCACCAGTTAAAGTAGAAATGCGGGCAGGACCCCAAATATCACTATGAATGAGATGAAATGGTCTCGATGACTTGTATGATTGAATAGGATAATGTGTTCTGGACTGTTTGGCACAAATACAATGTTCACAACGAAAAGAATGGATATCTTTATTGATAAAAAGATGAGGATACAGATTCTTTAAATAGGAAAAACTAGGATGCCCAAGGCGTTTATGCCATAGCATTACATCAGAATTTGAAAAAACAGATAAAGACAGATTCCTAGGAGATCTATTACCAACCGGAGAACCAACACTCGAGAGATAATATAGGCCATTTCGCTCTTCAGCACTGCCAATCATCTTCCCCGAAGACAGGTCCTGAAATTCACAACGAGAAGGAAAAAATGTCACTGTGCAGTTAAGGTCCTTAGTTAACTTGCTAACAGATATTAAGTTACAGTGAAAATTAGGGACATGCAAAACTGAATTCAAGGTGAACGGAGAAAGATGAATACTGCCACAACCGACAGCTTGAGATACACCACCATCTGCAACTGAAATTTTCATACCAATACCGCAAGTCTCATACGTGGAAAACATAGTAGATGAGCCAGTCATGTGGTCCGAAGCACCCGTATCAATTATCCAATAATCTGGTGAGATGTTATGAGATAAAAGAGTTATCTTTTCATTACCTCGATGAGCAATTACAGCAGTGGACGGGGTATCCGAACCCTTAGAAAGAGTCGTCTGGGTCAAAAGTTGTTGCAACCACTGAATTTGTTCGGCTGAAAGATTAATCTGAGATGACTTGTCAGCTGTAGAGACATTTTCAGCAATATGTGCAATACGATGTGAGTCCTTTTGACTGCGTGACTTCCAATTAGGGGGTTTTCCATGAAGCTTCCAGCACGTCTCCCTGTTGTGATTGGGTTTATGACAATGATCACACCACTGTTTGGCTTGATTCCGCGAATCAGGATGACCACGATTCGCAGCCAATGCGGAACTTTGAGAAATAAAGTCTGGTTGTGTACTAGGAGTGATCAACATAACTCTTTTTCTGCTCTCCTCCCGGCGAACTTCTGCAAATGCATCCCGGATAGTAGGAAAAGGTTTCGTACCAAGAATGCGACCCCGTACTTCATCAAGGTCACTGTTAAGCCCATGCAGAAAATCGAACAATCTTTCCTTTTCTAGCATATTGTTGTACTTGATGGCATCTTCTGGACATTTCCAATTTGTTTCATAAAAAAGATCCATCTCTTGCCATAGCTCCGTCAAGCGATTATAGTAATCTGTAACTGTCAGCTTCTCTTGTCTTGTTGTACGAAGAACTGAACGAATCTCAAAGCATTGAGCAGCGTTCTCGAGATCTGAGTAAATAGCTTGGACAGCCTCCCAAATATCTTTGGCTGTTTTGTAGTAAAGGTATGTCCGACCAATCTTGGGCTCCATAGAATTGATCAGCCAGGCCATTACAATAGAGTTTTCAGCTTCCCAGGTGGTGGCTGCAGTACCCTTCTCGGGTTTAGGAGTTGAGCCATCCAAGTAACCAACTTTCCTTTTTCCTCGGATCACCAAAAGAACGGACTGAAACCATTCTCTGAAATTATTACCATTAAGGCGATGTTGAGTGATCTGGAGAGATTGATTGTCCATGGAGGCTGAAGGAGTTGAATGAGATATTTGGGAGGATTCGTCAGAAGGAGAAATCTGGGAAGATTCTGTAGTACTCATCCCAACCAAAAAAAATTGAAAGAAAAAGATGACTAGGAACAGATTCAAAAAAAGGCTTCAAGGAAAAAAATGAAGCTGAAACGTCGAGATCTTTTCTCTGGCTCTTATACCATGAAAGAAGAGATGGATAAAAAATATCCTCTTGAATATTATTGATATCATGTATGGATCTATATATACATGTACAATAGAAGATGACCTAGGAAGATTCCTAATATCAAGGGAACAGAAAAAGGAAACAAATCAATCTACAACTATGCAAATAATACATAATATTTACAGCAATAACAATCCCAAGAAATCTGGGATTACGTCTAATCTCCAACAGTTCGTAAAGTCCCAAATAATACATTTAGATAATCTGAGCTATAATTCGTGAAGAATGTCCTTAGAGATCTAAATGACTTCCAATTTCTGGAAGCTCATCATATTTTAAATTTTTCTGGTGGAAAGTAGATCAGAGTTTGGAGCAAAAAACTGATATCAATATTAGCCAACGCTGGCATTTTCTAGAGCATCTACGCACACCTACCAAGTCATGGATAATTAGTTAGCAATTTTCCTTATATTCAATGTAACAATAAATTTTATTCTTTGAATATAAACATGAAATTGACGTTGCGTTGAATCAATTTGATAATTAGTAGTCACCACTTAGAAAATCTTGTTACAATTTCCGACTGCCCTTTAAATTGTCTCATCCAATCTCTAAGTTTGGAGGTTATAATTTATGACATGATTAACTTATGAATGCAGGAATTTGGAGACATCATGGAAATGACTTTTGGTGGGCGTTGTGTAATTATGTTGATGGCACTATTTTCAATTTACACGGGGTTCATCTATTATGAATTTTTATCGGTGCCATTTGAATTATTTGCTCCTTCAGCATATGTGTGTCGTGATCCGTCTTGCAGGTATTTTAATCCTGGGAATAATGGTGAGCTATTTTAATGCCCAAATCTTCAAGAATAGCCTAAATACATGGTAAGTTGATGTAGGTTACTTGCATCTAAAAAAGGTTCCTATTTATTTTTTTATGCCAAATTCTTCGGAAGAATTATTATCTTTATATTTCATATCGATGGCTTGTCAACTTATGCAACTATTGCCATTCCAGGTTCCAATTTATTCCCCAGATAATATCTGTTTGACTACCTTTCTGTCCTTATCATCATTAAATGGTGCACTGGATCCCAAACTGATTTGTATCACGTGATGATCTACATGTTTCTGAGTCCTACTGATGAGATCGGTGAAAACCAGCTTGTCCCTGGTCAGAAGACAACTCAGATTTAGTAATCATTTACGGAACAATAATTTTTTCAGCCTATACAATTGATTTGTCAAATCACTTAGGTTGTGTTTGGATTGAAGGATAAGGATCTGAGGGAATGATTTGGAGATTTCAAATGATGCTAATATTAGACGAATTTCAAACCAAGCATATTGATTGAAAAAATATCTAAAATGGTTGTAAAAATTCTGAAATCCATAACAATTCAAAATTATCCAAACAAATGCAAGGATTGTTATTATGGATTGAAATCCTCAGCTCTCAAATCCTCCGATCCAAACACAACCTTAATGTTTTCTGTGCTTTCCAAGTTGATTGAAGCTCATTTCATTAATCATATCTCCAGCTTGTGCTATTACTAGTGTCCCTTGACTCTGTTCCATGGATGCTGCTTCCAAAGCCTTTCCTTTTGAAGATGCAACACGACGTATGCAAGTTTCCACTCTCTCTTGTTATTTATTCATTATAAATTCTAGCTTAATTTTCTAACATCTTGTGTTATTATTCTACCATTTTGTTTGATGTGCTTTCTCAGAGGCACCAAGGAGAGTCCTATGCACCCCTTCCTGATGGAGAAGATTCTTTACAGTCAGAAGCAAATCATAATTCCCACAGACATGTATTGGAATTCAGTGAAGTATTAATACATCAGCTCATACATACAATTGAATTGTGCTTGGAGCAGTTTCAAATACAGCCTCTTATCTTCGTTTATGGGCTCTCAGGTATATGCTTCACCACCTTAATATATGCCTGAACCAGTAGTTCCTTTTCTTTTCTTTTTTCTGAAAGCCGAAAAACTATGCTTTGAGTTTGTTGTAACGTTCACTTTGTACAGTGAATAATTTTTGAAATGTTCACTTGAAACATGAGTAATTTGATCATTTAAGAAAAATCACGAGTAATTTGATTTTCTCTTTGATTATACGTATTACTATTTGAAATCACCTCAATATAGGGATAGAAAATATCTTTCCATTTATCAGTTCTTCTTTACGCTAATTAAAGATTCAGTTCTTATCTTGCTAACATTCAAATATCTTCTATTTTTTCCCCCTTTTTCCTTCCCATTTTCGGTGTTGGTCAGCCTTGCCCACTCTGAGTTGTCCGGTGTGTTCTATGAGAAGGTTCTTCTTCTTGCATGGGGGTAAGTTCATACATTTCCTTGAACTATTTCTTGTCTCGTGGATGTTTAAATACATTACTATCTAGGCTTCATACTATACTCATTCCTGTTATTGTCCTTTTTATTGTACTATAAAGTAGGGGATGGGAGACGGGAAACAAGTAGTTTGAGCGTGATAAGCTTTTTGATTGTGCTGTACTGTTATAAAAGTATCTAAAGAGCAAAAGATGCGCAAGTAATAAAGTCATAATGCTCTAAATTGAAGCAACAATGAACAAAACACGTTTGAAACCGATATGAAGACAAGGAAACGTGCGTATGAATTAGTTGAATAGAAACTTTGGAATTTTAGGGCATAGTGACACTATTCATATTTGAAGATAAAAAATATATCTGCACATCTTGTTCGGTTTTCAGAAAATCTATAATTCTGCTTTGAGTTTTCTTGGAGGGTTCAAGTTATTTTTCTATGATGATTTCTTTGTAGAAAAGGTGGGATTGAGTTGAGAGGGCCAGATTTTTGAGGTCATCTCTTTTAAATAAGTGAAACTTCACTGTTTAGACTCCCCGCTTCACCAAAAAATGAATAAGGAAAGGTGTAGGTCTATATGCCAATTGAAATTAACTTCTATAGTCGGAAAGCTTTTAAAAAAGGCCTAAAATTCTGGATGTAGTTTAATTACAATTACCCTTACAAAGAAACCGATACAGTTTGATTATCCATCATCCTACACTTACGATGATGTTGTTATCCTTATTGTTGGTATCTTCATTTGCATTTGTGCTACCATTGGAATATTGCTAAAGATGGAAACACTTAGTGCTTTCTTTCGTGCATTAAGGCTTCACAGGGTCGAATTCCAAAATAAGTTTTACAAGGAAGATGGATACAAATTTTATCCATTCTCGTTTTCTTTGCTCGATAATGATAAGGAATGATGATGCTCTGTGATTAAAGTTACAGCTAAAATAAAGATTTGATGTTGTTGAACGGAAGTCTTCTCCCTAATTTCTTTTGGAATGAGCCACGAGAGAAGCCAGTGGTGCTAAATAGAGCATTTTTGCGTCCCTCTCTCTCATCATTTGTCCTCTGAGAGAGGAATAAGCAGGCTTTATGTGAGGTCTGCATTGCCTAGTTTTTTTCAGAAGTTATAACCAAGAATCACATGTAATATACTCCCAAATATATCAGCTTGGCATGCATATCATGTTACTTTTTTGCAAGGAAAAAGAAAAATCGATTTTTCTGCTTTTGGATTTTGTGTAATTGTTGCGATAGGAACTGGAAATGAGTAACAATCTTCTACTTTCTTTACTATCTTAGAATTTTAAAATCTTTAGCAAGTTTGTCTGTGTTTAATTTTTTTAATAATTGTGATTAGGTATGATTTAATTATTATATGTTAACTTTTTTTGTAAATCGACAATTTGGTGTTCATTTATAAAACCGAGAATAGGTATACACATTAGTTTTCACTTCGATTTTGTTTCGAGGTACATGATAAAGTTGCATTTCAATTCGGTTGACCAATTACCGAAGTAAAAAGATCGAAATGCACTCTGTTCACACATGCGGTATTCGATTTGGTATATTGGTTAACCGAAATTTCAATTCGCTTCGAGGAGAATAACACCCCTAATTTGTTCTGTTTAATGAACATAAAGTAAAGAAAATGAAAGAAAGGAAAAAGCGGGAAGAAAATAAAGTGAGGCTTATTTTCAGCATACCTGGATGGAATTAGTAGCAAACGTCAAGCTGCGTTGGCAATTTGCTCAGTAATTCTTCAAGTAGCCAAAGGCCAACGTTAAGCAAGAATGTCAACCATACATAATTACATTTTGATTGTTTCGTCAATCACATGGGGTTGAAAATCCGAGAATTGTTTTAATCAAGTAAAAAAGAAAACAAAAGCACGAATTCTTTGACAGTAATAAAATGCAGCAACACCTCTATGTACATGGATGAGGCGAAATAATTTAACTGCAGAATCTTACTGTGAGGTACTAGCAGCTGCAACAGTTGAAACCAGAGAGTCCACCCCACAAACGTTAGGGCCCCTACAGATTTTATAGTACCCCTTTTCGCCCCATTTTTCTCCCCAAGAGTTCTTGATGATCCAGTATGGCTTCTCCTTCAATCGAATGGGTGAATAGCCAGCTTCACCGTAACCAACCAACAACACGCCATGATCTAATCGCTTTGAGCATATGAATGGGCATGAAACTCCTCCAATGTATGTCTGCATGAATACTGCATTGATAGCCACTGCATCCAAAAAAATGAACTCGTAAAAACCAAGGACAATTAGATGCGCACCCTCTCACTTATTGTATAATTACCAATGGCCATAATCTGTCGGAGGGTGGAATTGTAATCTGTTATGAAACTGTAATATGACAGGTGAAATTGTAATCTTTTGTTATTGATAGGGGAGGTTATCGTAAGTTTTCATATTTCAAAGTGTTTTCGTAATTAGGGTCTCAGTGTCTATGCCATTCACATAAAAACCAATTATATCATATAAAGTTTTAAGGTAATTTCATCCTTGTAGTAAAGAATTTTAAGTATATTCGTCAAATAAGTAAACGAGTTAATAAATAGTACCAGCAAGAGGGCCATTCTTGACAAGATTTGCTGCAATTTGTTCTTCATCAAGGGACACGACACTGAAGTTGGCAACTTTGGCAGCAATCTTGTTCTTGTCAAATTTGCACGCTCCACGGTCAGTGCCGGTGTATGGATAGTCTTCTTCTCGCATGAGACCACCAGCTTTAAGGGTGTACTCAAGAGCACTATTCATCAGCCCACCACTGCAGCCTGAGTCACATGAACCTTTTTCTTCTGGATCGCACTGCACAAATAGACAACCCAGAAAGGAATTACGGGAGTTCTAGGGGGTACTGATGACATTCGGCCCAGATTTTATACACCCTCGGAGTGAAAAGAGACATTAATAAAGATAAAATATAGCTTAACACAGTTACTTCAATTTCCACTGCCAACAAAGTCATCACCACTACCTCCATCCACACGTCAGTAATGGTAAAAGCAAAACCATCTTAAAACAGCATCCTTTATTCTTTTTTTTTTTTTTGGGTGCTTAAATCCTTTATTCTGAAGGACTATACTGATAGAACAATTTTTCTAAATCTCGAACAGTTACCCAAAATTGGAAGCTACACTTCTGTGATTACTCTGCCAAGTCCCTATCGATCTTTTGACAAGTGAATCATTACTCAACCATACTTTCCGTTGTATTTGTAAATAGTCATCTGGAATTCTGGTAAATATATCCTGTTTTTCCATGTTAAACACTAACAAATATCTAAACAAGTAATCACAAGCAGCAGACTAATCGGCTCAATCGAACAGGAACAACTCACAAGTTTCCTAAACTATTTAAATCCGCTTACGAGTAACAGTTTTACGTTTCCTACACAAACCCATCAGTCGCATATAATTACCAACTTCAAATCCATAAGTTATCAATGTCTGAACAAATTGATCTAAAACTCCAGGTTTAACACATAGATTCCAATATCTGCAGTCATTATATTCACATCTCTGTCTGAACGGCTAAAGAAAGATTTCCAGACTTCAAACATCAAATAAAATTTAATAGCACAAGAATAAGCTACTAATCTTATCAACGTACGAGCATTAAGTTAAACGAGGACACAAACAACAGCATAATACTAGGAACCTGACATACTGATGTCGATCTTCATTACTAGAGCATTAAACAAGGGTAGAGAGACAAACCTCATGGTCACAATCCACAAGCTGTTGCTCGCTGAGGCTCTCCAGATTCCCCGTAGCCAAGAAGTTGGCACCTTCTAGTGCTCCAGTTGTGCTAAACGACCAGCATGATCCGCAGGATCCCTAATGCACAAGCATTCGGTAAATATCAATGAATTTTATATCCTCGCCGACCAAATCAAGCAAATCCAGAAGTCAACGCCTCAAAATTTCTAACCTAGATAGACACTTCCAACTACATTATGCATCACAATCAAAGTCAACTTGAAATCAATAAAGAAGCATATAAAGCAAAGAATCTCTGCTTGCACGACACACCGATCATACACTGTACGTGAATGAATTTCAGAGGTTTGTTTCTGTCAAATATTGCAAGTAAATAATCTGAATTCTAACACTTACTGAAAAATAATATTTGATAACACTAAGCTCAATCAACTTTACCTCAAAACTCCAAAATGACAAAAAATCATTCAAATACCAAACCTAAATCTCAACGCACCTGATTCTTCACCGGCGTAACAGCACCATGATCTCTCCAATCGAAGTCTTTCGGTAGGTCATTCGTTGGCAGAATCGGCGCCTTTTGAGCGTCGGAAGGAAGGCGAAGCCTCCGATTAACGCCGAGGAATTGGCGTTTGAACTCGCGCGGAGTGAGATCGGAGAACTGCGTCACGCCATGGACAGCGGAGGGGTCAAGCTTCTGGTGTCGCCGCGCGCGGCGCAGGTTAGCCTTGAAGACCGAGAATCTGCGATCGTGCTCCTCCTGCGTAGCGTACGCCTTTCCGAATTTCCTCTTGAAGATGGAGAAGTGATGATCGGCGTTCAGTAACGAGTTTTCGCCGACGAAGTCGTCTCCGCCGTGGTCGACGACTTGCCGGATTAGAAGATCACCGCCGTCTACGCCGGAAGTGACATCAGTATCGTCGGCGGCGGAGGATCGGAACGACGTCGCAATGAGGAGAGAGGTGAGGAAAAGGAGGGAAAAGCGTGAAGCCATGGCGTGTATCTTGCTCTATTCTGTTGCCTCTCAGATATTGCGTTTGGGGGTTATTTATAGTCCAGGAGTATGAAAGGAGGTGGACCAATTGCGAGTTGACACGTGGAGGAAAGTGATTTGCGCAAGAAATGGCTAGTGGTTGGGTAACCGGGTATGGATTGGTAACTGCAAATTTGCAACTTTTTAATTTAATTTTTGGGTTAATAACTTACTTATACCGTATTTACAAATCGAACCTCATATTTTCTAAAATTATTTCAACATCTTGAATTTTGAGAACCCTGAAGCCTAAATGAAATAGTGCAATTGACACGTCAGGATTTGGAATTTGGGGAACGAATACCGAACAGAAGGAAAAAAACTTGATATTTTAGATTTTGGAAGGTGAAATTCCGAATATAAAAAACTTTTGGCAATTTTATTTTTTTTATCAAAGTTGAAGGGATGGGTGCCCTCACAAGCGCCTCAGGCTCCGTCTCATTGTAGAAATTAAAGATTAATTTTTTGAGTTTTTGCCAATTACAACCATGTGGGAATTCTTCAAATAAAGGTTTTTTTTTGTTTTTTTTTTGAAAAAATTCATTTGACCCCTAGTTATACACCTAGTTCAATTTTAGTCCCCCATTTACAGGGCTAATCAAATATAATCCCTAAACTGTCATATTTTCATCAAATATATTCCCCCTCTAATTTCTCATCAAATTGGTAACTATTAGGGTTAATTGAAATATCAAAAATTATATTTTACAACCCAAAAGCACAAATTTTGATAATTTCCACCCAAAAATTGAATAATTAACAAATTTCACATGCTCAACCCTAGAGTCAATTTATATCCAAAGCTAGAGATTTCATCCATATAGTAGTATTTGTTCCCATCCAAACACAACCTAATCAAACTCATATTCTAGTTCAACTATCTTCGAGTATATATCACAAATAGAAACTATATTTATATGCAAGTAATTGGTAGACAATAGATGTTGAACCAGAATAAAAAATGGAGGAATTATACATGTATATCAATAATCCCATCTCCACTTTCACCAAAGCTATACAAAATAAACCTGCTCAACTTCCCTTATATTTTCAACTGTTAAGAGATCATAATTTAGTGATTCTTTTGTGCCTGGCCGAGGCCAACGTCAAGAAAAAGAGCGCAAATGTGAGGAAGACGAGAAGAATACAGATTCTGAAGCACCATTCGCAGCACGTAGATGCTTTGTCGCAACTACACCAATGCTTGTGAACTTGCTTTCCACACTTGTAGCAGAAACTGATCCCACATCTGCATTCAACATGAATTCCACAAATTAAAACCCGACCCATAATTTTAGTCGTTCTAATTATATTTATGTATGTATGTATGCACAAGTAAGGAATGCAATATCAACCGGGCTGTGGTATTATAGGATATAATACCATTCCCTTAGGTATTTCCTGTCGAATAAAGATCTATATAAAGTCGTCGTAGCTTTTATCTTCAATGCTTTATTTCAAAAACCAAAATCAAGTTTCTGAAAATGTGGTTAAATGAAATCTCGAGTTCAATTTTGAAAAATAGAAGCTTCCATTGGCACACAATAGGACCATGCAAGAATTCAAAAATTGCAAACTTTTAAAGATTCAAAACAGAGGTTGATGCACTTTAAAAACCACAAGATCCGGATTTAAAGGTCAAACAGTATCAGAATGTACAAAATTATTACATACAAACAGAGAGAAGTCATGGATAAAAACATTGACAGACAAATGAAACATCAATAAGGGCCCATGAAGATATGTTTGTCTTAAATGTTTATGTACTCGTAAACAAAGAATCTCAAAGACAAAAATATGGTGGGCCGAGAAGAATGAAGTCGGTCGACCACACACCGTTGGATTAGGGTGAGTGAGATGGTTTTTCCATCACACCCCTGCAATCAACAATGTTGGTGGACTGGCTCAGCAGCTCCACTAATCTCGGTGCACCTAAAAGTTATCCAAGATAACGTGTTATCACGCGTTTGGTCATTTATGGACTAAAAAATAAAGTGGACCGACTAACTGCCAAATTAAGGGCGTTATTAGAGAGTGACTTCTTGTTTCATTTCTGGCTCTGGATTGTTTATTAATTATCATATATAAGCAAACCAAAAACAAAAAGAGTGCCTAGCTTTTCATAAGCAATTATCATAAACCCCAAATCAAAGACAAAAAATCAATAACAAAAAGGTGCCTTCGAAAATGATAAGTGAAGCTGAATCGAGACACATTCCAAATCCACACCCCAAGCAGAAGCTGAATCTAGTCTAGGTATTCGCCTGTGCACATCCTCTTCTCACAATATATATACACTTGAGAAACATGAGAGTTTGCTTCAACACTAAAGCTTAGATCAGAAATTTCAAACATCTATTCGTACACCGACAACAATACTCTTATGCCCGTTAAATTGGAGTCATCACATGAGAGAGAGAGAGAGAGAGAGAGAGAGAGAGAGAGAGAGAGAGAGAGAGAGAATTCAATATTCCCCAAATAACACACAATTTTCATTGAGTAATCATATTACCACTTAGGTAGTTACTCCAAGCGCTTCAAAATAAGGCGACATTCCAACAACTGAATTCAGAGAGATAATTTTCTTCGTTTTCGCATCATTTTCAATGTAAATTGAACAATGAACACCTTATCTCTCGAAATACAATCTTGCACAAGTTTTTACATCAAAAACATAAATAAACTCCCAAAACGAAACTCCAGAAGTGATCACAAATTCAATCAGAACGCATCTTAAACAATCGAAATCAAGGAACACAAGATTAACATTCACTTGCACTTCACAATCTGTCAAGCGTCATTATCAATCCATAAAACCATCTCACGTAAAAACTCCGAACATTCATCACAGAACCATTAACAAAAACATCAAGTATAATTCAAACATAAAAATTAAAAAAAAGAAGGTAAAATTACATTTTTCGTCCTATAACTATAGGGTAGTGAAACTTTTGGTCCTGTAACTTAAATAATTACGCATTTAGTCCTAAAATTGAAACACCCCATTTCAATTTAAGTCCATTTTCCCACACATTTAATCCTTTTTGACATGTTTAGTCCTATTTGTCCAACACATTTAATCCTAATCCGGTAAAATTGAAAAATCAAAAATTTTCCGTCCAAATTTTTAGTTAAGCAAATCAAGCTAACTTAAACAAAATCAACTCCTTATCAATCCATAAAATCTCCCAACACTAATCACATAATCATCAACAAAAACATCAATCATAAATCAAACATTTTATCTAGCCCTACTGGAAGAGATGATGCCCCAATATATTAGAGGGCTTGGGTTCGACTCCACAGTAGCTCTTAGCTGATGCCTGATTGTAATATTTGTTAGTTGATCGTAACTTCATTCCTATTTCGACATTCACAACTTGTTCACTCAAAAAACAAAATAATAAATCAAACACGCCGATAAAGCCTAGCTCTACCGGCAAAGATGATACTCAATATATTAGAGGGCTTGGGTTCGACTCCACAGTATCTCTTAGCTGACTTCTGATTGTAACAGTTGTTAGTTGTTCGTAACTTCATCCCTATTTCGACATTCACAACTTGTTCACTCAAAAACAAAATCATAAATCAAACATGCCAATAAAGTCTAGCTCTACCGGCAAAGATGATGCCCCAATATATTATAGGACTTGGGTTCGACTTCCACAGTATCTCTTAGCTGACGTCTGATTGTAACAGTTGTTAGTTGATCGTAATTTCATCCCTATTTCGACATTCACAACTTGTTCACTCAAAAAAATACAAAAATTAACTCAATTGTTACCTGCATTTCACAATCTGGCAGCCCTCCATCAGCTCAACAAAATGCCTACACCTCGGGCACCTCATCCACTTCCTCTGCTCCGCCAGCCTCCCGAAAGCGACGTCGTTCACGTCCCTCAATTCCCCACTCTCACTACACCCAAACCCCGCGTGCCACGCCCTCTTACACTGAAAACAAAAACACCTCTTACAATTAGGGCAACTCGATTTCCTCACAATCCCCCCACACTCATTCACGATCAACGCGTTGCAATTCCTGTACGGGCAGTAGCACTTGTCAAACCCTAGAATCGCCGATTCGCAGAGCGCGTCGCACCACCGCACGAACAGCGCGTCGCCGACGAGTGAGGCGCACGCGACGGGGTCGAGCGCGTGGCCGCAGCTGAAGGCGGGGCAGGCGATCGCTCCGACGTCGTTTTCCTCCAGCTTGACGCGGATGTACTTGACCATGCAGTCGGTGCAGAAAGCGTGCGAGCATTTATTAGCGTTTTTGAATTTCTTCGTGGGGCTTAGCGTCGGCTCTATGCAGATTTCGCAGGTGAATTCCTGATTTGAACCGTCGTCGTTTTGGATTTGTTGGTCCTGTTCGTGGGGGTGGGGTGGGGGTGGGGTGGGGGGGAGTGTTTGCAGAGTGTTGCCCATATTTTGTTTTTTTGAGTGTGTTCTAAGCTTGTTGATTTGTTGTTGTGGCCATTGTGAAGAGGTCAAAAATCTTTAGTTAGGTGTGTGTATGTATATGTAATTTTGTATGTATATATGGGAGTGAGAACTTAGAGAGAGTCATGGTGATAGTATTAGTAGGTTTCTGGTCTTCACTTTTCTGTCACACAATTCTTCTACTTTTGGTAATTTCCTTATTTCTTTTGGCGTTATTTCCTTGAAATTTTCAAAGTTTGTTACACTTCTGAGTCAAATCTAAGGTATAGAAAATCACATCAAATCTCTTCTATACCGTAAGTTGTTTTTTTTTTTTTTACTCACAGAAAATGAGTCGAGTCGAATAATTTATTTAAGTTAATTTGAATTATTACTGAGTTTTAGAATTTATGTTTGAGTCTGGTCTGATTGTTAACTAAGCTGAGTTAAAAAGAGTTTTAATCGAGCGAATACAAATTGAAGACCGAGTAATTTGATTTTTATGCACATATTTTATTATTTTTTACTAGTCGAGCCGAGTTTCAAATTTATCAAATACAGAAAAGATTGTTTGAATTTAGTTTGATATGTTATCGAACTAAGCTCAAACGAGCTTTTAGTGATCATCTCTCGAATCGATTGTTGAGTAACTTGGTTTATTTTCCTGTCCTACATATGTATATTATATGATAAGTGTATAAAATTCAGATCATTTTGCATATTTGAGAAAAAAAAATCTATAAAAGTGGCATCATTAAAAGAAAATGGAAACCCCGGACCTAGTTTGAACCAATTGTTATATAAATTACACCATTTAGGTGATTTTCTTTTTTAGACCCACAATTAGGGGCCAGCTGGGGCAAACCCCGGACTTCACATGCAATTATCATTGTACCACGTAGATGTAAATTATACTTGTTAACTTTCTTTGCAAATCACACCTAAATTCCATTAAGAACTAAAATTTTCATGTAAGAAATTTTTTATTTTAACTCGTAACTTTAAATTTTATTTCACTCCTGGTTGTTCTAATTGCATATATTGTATAAAAATTGAAAGGTTATTCTTATGAGTTTTCTGGACATCAATTTTTTGAATAATCATGTTAATCATATTGTGAAATTATGTCAGATTCACTATATATGAACGGTATGGTTATTGTGATACTTGAAATATGAGTTTCCGTATAAATCAAACTCCATATTGAGGATATGCTAATATTTATTATCGTTTTAGATCTTTTATTTTATTTTTATTTGGTATTTCGTTGTATAGTTCACTTTATTTGTACATGATATGCGTAAAGAATTAATTTTTTATACATGTGATATACATAAGAAGTGAGATGCAATATTGCAATGTGAAAACTAATTTGAAATGAATGATCTATGAATACTTGTAAATTCAAGGGCAATGCCTGCAATGTTTTTTTACCTACCCTATATTCAGCATTTATGTTGCACCACTTAATTCTTTAGTTGTTACCCAAGACTTGTTGGTCTAGTGGTATCTACCTCCCACTTTATGTGAGAGGTCCTGGGTTTGAATCCAGACTGCCACAAGTTGTGGCTCTCTCCTCCTTTATGGAGCTAGATAGAGTCTCTATGGCTCAAAATTATAACTATTAACCAGGGTTTGTCGGGCTAGATATATAGGTATCCACCTTCCTCTTGAATTAAAAATAAAATAAAAATTCTTTAGTTGTTACAAGTAATAATTACCCACTTAATTATGCGTTAGTTACACTTGCATTTACTTCGGGTATTTTCTTGGATAATTAATCAATTTATTTGGGGCTACGAAAAAGTGGGTGACGACCCCTAACAACATTTCTCGACTCTTATGGTAATTATTAATTATGTATTATAAAAAAAAAGCACTAAATATATATGAATACTTGTGAACTCGTGAATAAAGAAGTTGTCCTCCTCGAACCTATTGGACACGATGCATGTCTCTAAACCCACTGAGACTGTCTCACATGGGAAAATGAATGAGAAAAAAATAATTTATAAAGAATAATTCAAGAACTCAAGTGTAACAATAAATATTCAATTTTGATCGTGACTTAAATGCCAACTTTAGATTATGCTCCAATAGATAAAGCTTGAATGCCAATTTTGTGCTCGATAAATAGAACCAATTTCTCTTTCTCGCGACTCAATTGGAATTGATTTCGTAATATAACCAAAAAAGAGAAAAATTAGAGGTTCTTATGCGAAAGTGACATCTTTAATTTTGTTTTGTGTAGATTAGTACAGAACAGACATTAAGCATAATTTAATGGGGACCATAATTTTTTTTTTTTTGATCAAATAATGGGGACCATAATATTTGTTTATTTTCTTTCCCCGAAAAATCTGTGAGCATAGTTCTAACGTGTCAAACAAGATATGAAGCTCTTTTATGTACGCATTATCCTTTTATACGATACATTATATTTTTTGTCATGTGGGACCAATCTTAGTTTAATGATGATATTTTTAAAAAAAATTTATTTTGCCATCTTCAGAATCTATATTTTATTTTTTTAGATATTTTCGTTATATCACTTGAAACCCAAAAATTATTACCGACACTTATTTTTCTTTTTGAGATATTCTAGAATAAGAAGTTATTTTCTAATTAATATTTCATCTTTGTCCGTTCTCATATAAAATACTTTGACGACTCATAGAGTAACAATATTAGTGAGACAAAGGAGATAACATAGAACCGTAATATAAAAAAATATTATATGTCACCAGTTCTTAATATTTAAAATAACAATTTATCTTAGTAAACATTAATTACGTAAGTTTTTATCAGATTTCACGTAAATATTAAGAGGTAGAGTAAGAGGTGAGGTATAACATCACTCATAATATAATTATGGGAAAATTACACATAGACCCCCTCATTTATTGTGTAATTACAAAAACATCCTCTCACTTATTGAAAATTACCAACATACTCCCTCATGTTAAAGATTGCTTACAATGCACCCCATATGTGTAATGATTCTTACAATTTTACCCTGTAAACCTTACAAATAGACCCACTGAGGAGGTATATTGGTAATTTTCAATAAGTGAGGGGAAGTTTTTGTAATTACACAATAAGTGAGGGGGTCTGTGTGTAATTTTCTCTATAATTATTTAAAGGTAATTATAGCTTTTACGTGTATTTTGGGCCTATTAAATGATACAAATAATTGATGAGGTTAGGTGAGAAGCGATACGGAAATATGATTGGAATTTAATGACTTATGAGGTCCTTCCCCATGTTCATGCAATTGGTATGCTATTTCTATATAGTTTATTACGCAAAAAGGAAAATGCGCGTTCTGCGTAATTTCTGCATTCTTATAAAAAAAAAATGAAAAAAAAGCGTAATTTCTGCATTTAAAGATGCGTTTCTCTTTTTGCATTTTTCTTGTAAAGGCAAAAGCGTGTCTCTGGGGCTTTCAATAACTTGTGGAAAGCAATTTCAACATGACCGGAGTATTCAACGTGAAGTTCTTGGAAATTTGGTAGAAATTCAAGCGTTAGTCCACTTCATTTGTTGTGTGTGAGCATACAATCTTCTTAATTAGAGGGCAATGATGTGTGATGAGTGATTCTGGGGTCGTCTCGAAACTGAAGAGATTTGCTAAACTGCGGGTGATACTTAGTGAGACCGGGAGTCCAACTCCCGGTCAATTTCAACCACACAAATTGTTAAAAAATATGTAGATTCATCAAAATATATATATATATATATATATATATTATTGTGTATTAACAATTTGTGTGGTTGAAATTGACCAGGAGTCCAACTCCCGGTCTCACTAAGTATCACCCGCTAAATTGAAGCTTTTCATGTATGGGCCTCATGTACGTCCCATCAGATGAAGTGTATTGATCAAGCTGAGATTCAATAGTTCTGAGGTCGTCGGTCTCAGCCACGTTTGTCACTTTAGTAGTAGTCACGACACATGACATCCTCGAATTAAATATTGACCGGATATGTCATGACACGTGACATATTATTTCAGAAACTTATAAATACCCCTTCATTTTTACCCCATCAAAGATGAATTTGAGAATTTATTTACTTTTCGACTTGTTGACTTGACGTCTCATAGTCCTCGAAAGGTTTCACCTTGGCGAACAAACCAGAAGATCAAATTTGTGATTTATTGTGATCCTAATTGCAATGTATGAGATTTTGGACCCTACATTAAAATAATCGAGTACCAATATGGGGTCTATGTATGGCCTACTTCATAAGCTAATTATTGGGATTGAGTTCTTCGTTACACTCGTGTGGCACGGGTGAACGTTAACATGACCGACTTGACAACGCTTGCCTGAGGGAAGGAGTTAAAACATAACTAACTAGTGACACGAATTGTAACGTCTGCAAAACAGAGCTATCTCTTGAACACGAAAGCCAATCTACAGACTACATGACAGTTGTGCTAGTTAGGGGTGTACATAAACCTGCCCAACCCGCCCGAACCACTCAACCCGAGCCTATCCGCCCGAAAACAGCCGGTTTAAAATTATTAAATAGTAGGGGCGGGTTGAAAATATTGCAACCCGCCACTTTCGGGTCGGGTGATGAGTTTAATAATTCTAACTCACCTAACCCGCAACCCGACCGCTAATCATTTATGTTACAAGTATAAGTATATATAGTTAATGTTACAAGTATATGTATATATAGTTAAAGATTAACACTAAACTTTGAAAACTATATATGCATATATACTCTCTAATAAGAGTGGTTTATTCATATTCATGTAACATGCTTTATTTTTCATTTGAGCAAACAAGTCGACTCGTTTGAACACTTGTTTTTATTTGATTTGAACAAAAAATTTATAGGTAAATGTATATTTTGATGATAAATTTATTAAAAAAACATTAATTTTATTAATATTCTAGAGTTTTTCACTCCTTAAAAATCATGATAATATGAATTTTATTTAATAACATCCCTTCTATGTGTATTTCTCATCAACTCAATTTCTTTTTGATAAATGTACAACAAATGTAATATTTAATTTCTTACTTACTAGTTATAACTAATATTAAGTTGTAAAAATTATAACTATAATTTGATAACCCGCCAACCGAACATTAAATCCGACCGACCCGAACCGCTCAGTTTGAAAAGAAAATTATGCATCTTCGGTTTGATATTTTGTCAACCCGCACATGTCGGGTCGGGTTAATTTTTTTTTCTAAAACCGCCCGAACCCGACCGTGTACACCCCTAGTGCTAGTAGTAATAGTCAATCGAACCCACTATATGGACGGATACCATTACAGTATGATGCGCTGGCCATGTTTGATACAGGGTTCCATTGCCGAGACCTGGGTTCAAGTCCCGCAACGGAATTAAATTTTTCAGCTTTTCTATTTTATCCGATTTGAAATCTAACCTTGCTGACTCAGCTGACTTTCATGTGTTTGCTCACTTCACTTGGATTTACTATTTGAACTCAAAAGGGCAACAAAAAGAATATCCGGAATGTACAAAGTTTTATCAATGCTATCTTTAGATCAAGAGCTCCCCGAGAATAATGAAGAAAAGGAAAAGATAAAACGCGAAATTACAATACATAAAACATGTAAAATAGTTTATACATAAAATTTGCATACATGAAAAGGAATATGAGATGCAACAGTGATTTACAATATAGGACATGGAACAGCAATTTACAATATAGGAAGTGGAGTTGAAAACAAGAACAAAAGTATACAGTAGGAGATAAAAAGGAGAATGATAAAGATCAATACCCATGAAAGAAAGATGTTTGATCAACTTCAAAGAGACTTCAAATCCTGAAACATGAAGAGAGGACAATATGGAAAAATTCTAGATATTCATAAAAATACATCTCCAACTCATGCAATTATAACTAATCCCAAGCTACATAGAAATAAGCCAGCAAACATATATAACACACAACTCTATATCTATGAGACTAAGACTCTTACACAACATGAATATCGGTTGGAATAGATAATACAACGAGTGAGAATGAAGCCAGGAAAAGAAAGGAAAATCTACATCATAATTACAGACAAACCAAACACGTCCTCGACTTTTGGAAGAAATAAGGTTTAACTGTCTTTCAAACCAAAGAGACATTGATGACTTTCCTGAAATATATCGTTCTCTTTCAATGCTCGTGGCTTGCCTCAGTGCTTGTTTGCATACATACATTCACATCTTCTACAACACCATATGTATCACCTCCTACGTCGTTTTGTATCCACCTGAAAAACCATTTAATAGATTTTGAAAATTCACAAATTTGCAATAGAATTTGTGATTGATCTAACATCAGTAGAAGAAATGCAGTAGTACATGTATGTACACAAAAAACCGGAAATTGAAAATTCAAGTAAAAATTTATGCAAGTATTGTGGTTTCACGCCTAAGAAATATAAATAGTTTCCATCCACTAGATATATTTAAATCTTGGATCTTTCAATTAAATGCATCTAGATTCAGAATTTCTTTGTATTGAGATTTGAGACAGATGATCACAATGAAATCCATCAGGACATTACCAGTGTCTTAATATTTTCCGGAGAAAATTCCAGACGTAGACGTAAAGATGTACTCCTTCAAAATTTACATTAATCCACAATACTTCTATCTTGCAAAACGAGCTATGTTCTTAACTTTTTAGAAAAAAAGTCTTTATCTTAAATAAACAGATGCATATAACTGCAAGAAGCCTTACATGTAATTATCCCTAAAAATAACATGTATATGCAGTCATTGAATTACTCACCTTCGCGTCAACATGTCTGGTAGAAGCGACATGAGAATTATCTAATTTCTTCTGATCTTCGGAGGCACAATTATGACAATAGAAGTGATCAACTTTCTTAGCTTCCTCAATCGTCATGTCTATACAAGTCGGATGGAACCTGAATCAAGAGTTTAAAGCTTATGATTCAATGCCACGCCTAAAAGTTTGATGTTGAAGAACACATCACTTACAATGCTAAGCATAGGTCAGATGAATCCAAAAATCTTCAACATAGACTCTCAGCATTTACACCCAAATCATAGTCCTATAAAGAAAATCATAAACTGGACAACACCTTCAAGGATGTGCATAATGTGATGTGAATGCAACTCCGACGCAAATTTACAAACAATAGCAATAATATATCATTCCCAAGCATCTTCTGAAATTAAATTCGAAATGTGAGACCAACTTCTTCCCTCCAACAAATATGCTATTTATTGAGATTTACATCACAATTCAGCCTGTAGTAACCTCAGATAACACTAAACAAAGGAGTTTAACATACTCGAAAAGTCAATATATAGTAATAATTTCCACCTTGTTTTATTTCCAACTAAAGAATATATTGTCGTACATAGTCTGTGAGGCACCAACAGCAGCAAGGTAGGACACACAGCTCTATCTTTATAAACAAAGGCTGTTTCAGTGACTTGAGGCCGTGACATACTAGCGAGAATGGAAAAATTCTCCAACATATTTCCTTTCCATTTTTCTCGATGCTGCAAAGATAATTAAATTTTCAAACCGTACTTAACTGAATTTAACAGACTCGTGAGAGTGGGCTCAAGAGCATCCCATAGTGTTGGTGTTCATCTATCTATATACGTAAAGCTTGCATATCTTAACACCTGACTTAAGTACACACTGAAATGCTCATAAATAGAGAAATGCTCGAAACTTAGTAATAAGCAACATGGATCTTCCTCATGAATTGAAAATGCACAAAAACAGTTCTCAGCTCTATGAATAAGTTAAGCAGGGTCATCAATGCATTTCCTTCTGTAGGCCCATCTATATACTCCTCAGATAGAGATGTGAAAGCCCATTTGATATGTTTATCGTATTAACATGTAGTAGAATCTCATAGATTTTGCTCGAGTTAATTAAAAATCTTTCAGCTTGTTTTGAAAACAGTCAAACTCTATCATGTTCTAACATTCTTGGTGTTACGAAATTGGACATGGCACAACAAATACGCCAATCTCCATGTTTGAAAGGCAGGATATTCAGCAACAACAAAATACAATTGCAAAGTGCCACGGTAACAGAATGGAAATGCTACAAATATGGTGGACAGTTAAACTATATTTTACGGAAATGCTACAAATATGGTGGACAGTTAAACCATATTTTACGGAAATGCTACAAATATGGTGGACAGTTAAACTATATTTTACTATAGTGAAGCAGCAAATGAATACTTAGAAGACATCTCTCCAGATAAACCTAGGTCTTGACGGGAGTCAGATGAGCAAACTCGGTAGATGGAGAAAGGTTCAGTCTTTCCTATCACTTGATTAACATCGAGGAAAACTATACCTGCAAACTAGGGCCGATGACAAAGATTTCACACTACTTTTAGTGACAATTTACGTAACTATACTATCCAACATTCCTTACCCCCCAATCCCCACGGGAGAAAAAAAAGAGAGAGAACTGTTTCTCCCTTAACTTTGGCACAACCTAAGTATTATCTCTATTTTACGTGTATAGTACAACTCTTTCACCTAAAACATGCTCTTATCTTGAGCTCCACCACATTCGTTTTATAAAAATAACAGAAGATCAGTTTCTTTGACAGATGCAAATATGAAGAACAGTAATGTACATATAAATCTCACATATTCTACTTCAGACACATCTAGCTTCCATAAAAATTTGTATATTCCTAAAACAACCTGCCAAATAGATATATAGATGACCTAAGCACACGGCTATATGAATTCGAGAAGCCAAACAAGCAGCATCACGGGAATAACATTAAGAGTTCCACAATAGCATTTCCAAAATAGCATAAAACACAGACATGTACACATAATAATCTTTGAGCTCAAAACGTTACATGATCGTACAGAATCTAAGAAGCAAAGCACTAGACACTATCAGCTTAAATAAAACACAGAAAGCTCTTCGTTCTAGTTATTGAGCTCACTGACCAGAAATATTATACGTTGCATGAAACAAAGCAGAAAATTACAAGATACGCAAAATGAATCCATGCCAAATATTTAACTGCAAAATGATGAGCATATATATATATATATACTCACCAGTCACTGCAGCCTTCACACTGAACCATAAGATCATCAGGATTATAAGGCATCTCACATTTACAGTACCTGCAGCAGCAAATGAGCAAGGATAATTGAGGAACTTATTTAAAGCAAACATGCTATCAATGACTAGAAATGTGGTGAAATAGTATTATAGCAGTGATTCAGCTCCTAGGTATTCCTAATTCAGCATTCTCAGTTAGCTAATTATCAACAACAACACCCCCCCCCCCCCCCCTCCCCCCACATATAGCTTAACAGCCACGGGAACCTATCAACTTAACCAAAGGTAACAAAACCTACAATTTTTAAACCAATTCACCTCAGATTCCACTAAATTCAACAATTTAACCAAAGTAAGAAAAAAACAAATTGCAAACTAAATATTAAACGTACACGGCGACTCTGTCGGGATTGAAGGCACCGGTAGACGAATTGTACTCGAAACGGCAGAAGAAGTCGTCGTTCCCCACAGCATCAAGCTTCGTGTAGTTCTTGAAGTTGTGAACCTTACATTTACCCTCAATAGTATCAGCACTCTGAATATCGAAATGATCAGACAAAAACAACTCCTTCGAGCCGTGGAATTGCCGCCGGCCGCCGATCGACTCTTCCGGCCGGTAATACCACCTGACGTGTATCTTCACGTTCGCGCCGCGGCTGTCCGCCTCGATCTTCTCCACGCGAGCCACGTACGACGGCTTCGACGTGTCCGAAGGCCTCATCAAAACGCAATCGCCGGCTACACAAACAAACGATTAAGAACAAATCAAAATCAGCAAACTTAACCTAAAACCGAAAACCTAATTTCTATATATATATATATATATATATATAAATATATCAATTTAAGCAACTATACTACATATATATATATATATACATACAAGGAGATTGAGAACACAGCTGAGCTTGAATTAGCGAAACTTACCGTGGATAGTTTTGTTTATGTGCTTAACGGTGTATGAATCGAGCGTACGGCGTGAGGGTTTGGGTTTAGCCATGTACGGTGCGGCGGAGGAAGAGCGGAGGAGAGAGAGAGTACATGTAGAGAGAGAAGAGTGTATAGTGAGAAAATTCGAGGGCGGTTTTAATTATATATTTCCCTTTTTTATCTTCAGGTATTTGGTAAGGACTTGTTTGGTTATGTTTTTAGCTTATACTACATCACAAAATTTTAAGAAATCACGCTACAAACTATTTTTATTCAAGTTCATTGTTTGTAACCAAAAATAAAATAAAATTCAAGTTCATTGTTTCTTAAGTTCACTTCTCTTTTCCCTATATAAATGGGTAATTCTATGCCAAAGTGAGTCCAATAGTCCGAATGTGAATTATGTGTTTATCTCTTACACACAAATGTGCATGGAAACTACACATAATATATGTTACTGTGTAAGAGATAGAGATACTAAACCATTGAACTCAACCTAACATAAATTATTCTTTATATAAACTACCCATCAATCAATAAATCCATTATTTCACGTCAATCAATAACCAATTACTCCAACTAATATTTTTCTCCTTTTCTTTCATACTTTTACAATTTTTTATTTATATTTAAACTATCATACATCAACTACTCATTTTTTATTTCACATTTATAAACCTCAACCAATTTTAAGAACATAAACAAACATAACACACATCACATTATTTTTAAAGGAATATCCGTAGAACGTATTTCTCGAGAAATTTTCAAGATTCGAACTCAGAAATATAAACAAATTAGGCCTAAGAGTTGTTCCTCTGTTACGCGGAGGAGGTGTAAAAAGGGGTTTTGAGTTTGATCGACGGTGATGGTTGATTTAGTGGTGCTTGATGATTGATGTTGTGAGGGTAAGTGTGAAATTCTTTCAGGGATTGAGGGGCATTTTTGGGAGAAAGCTTTTTGGTTGTACGGAAAGTGAATGAAACGGTTATGTAGAGAAGTTGCAATTCACCTGGAAGACTAAAACATGCTGTCTTTGTAACAACTAACAAGCGTGAAGCGACAACGTTAGACATAAACGGTTTCCGTTTTGTTTTATTTCCAAACATTTGGGAAATCCAATTGACGAGATTGATCCAATTTTTACATAATTGATTATATAATAATTGATTCTTACAGATTTAATTATGACAAAAGTTAGAATTTTCAACTTTTTCAAAATATAATTTTGTAACGTAAAAATGTTCAAACGAATTTATAAAAAAATGGGTTAAACAGCTATGAAAACATTTGAACTCTAGATATAGATTTTAACTTTTCAACTACGGACCAAACACAACCTTATAAAAATGCATTTTGTGAATATGTAGCTAGTTATAGGTGGAATGACAGAATATTTGTGTTTTTTTTTTTTTTTTTTTTGATAAAATATTTTCTAATGTAGATATTATATGTAAGATTTTGTCGTTAATTACTGTCACATCTTTATATTATTATATCAAGTTAATATTGAAAGATATAATTTTATATTGATGTTGTCTAAAATTGTTGCTAAAATGTATTGATTAAAAGATATAGATGTATGAGATGGCTTAATGAATAATTCTTTCTACGTATCTGGTCACCTTTTTTTTGCTTCACATTAATTGTACGATAAATGTAATTCAGTACTACATATTACCTTAGATTTGTTACTATAGATTAGAAATTCTTTATTTCAAAATCTTGATATAGAAATGCACTCTATATATACACCAAGCAAAAGGAGAGCAATAAGAAGCGTATCTTCAAAAAACGAAAAAAATTAAACAATTACATATGTTAATAAGGTAATTTGTAATTTAATTATCAAAAACTTACAACATGACCCTTCAAAATTTCCAATTGATAGAGCTTCAGAGAGGGATCGAACATGGATGTCATTCTTAAAAATTCTTCGGATTTCGAATTATGTGACAATCACGTCATTCTTGTAAAGGAATCCATGTAGGGACTACTATACAATGAGAATGTTCAGTACCCAACACGAGTTTCCTCTGCTTTCTTGGTCTTTAAGTCATAAAGCAATGCGATATGATGCCCATTTTCTGACTTTGACTTAATGAATGTGCGAGAATTCAAAGTCTTAAAAGCTCTTAAAAATAACTTGTGGAATAATAACGGTTTGTTTCTCTTGTGAAATACATTATGCTTCAATATTCAAATAATTTACAAAGAATGAGAGCAATACACTTAACACAATATAACTTTCAAATTTGATATCAAAACCAAGGCCTCCCTATTCACTAGTAAAGTGTATACGGAGCAACTAGCAATTGCTCTTCTTCCATACCTACCTACACATATGTGATTGATCTTTGAACAAGAGAAATTTTAGAAGCATCCCCACCAATTTCCTCGAAAACTATCAACAAATTCTGCGTAGGCTTCAACCATGACCGGGGCACGTGATACCTATAAAATCAAACACAAATTGTTTTTTAAGAAAGTGTGAGAGTCGTCAACATGTTCAATACGTTTTTGGTCATGCCGTCTCATGGGGATATGCCCAATCAGGTTATGAGCCGTTGGATGAGCATGTGAGAATGTCATAAAAGCGAAGTAATGATGGTTAATTTTTGGACGGACGGGAATCAATGGAGCCGGTCCACCCAATACCGTTGATTGCAGGGTTATGAGAGTAAAATCACCTCAATCACCCTAATCCAATGGTGTATAAGGGACCGCCCTCATTGGTCTCACTCCACCATAGAATCACTCAAATAGTGATACCATCACATATCATCCAACGGTTCACAACCAAGTTACGCACATGCTCAGTGGGGCAGCATCAACTACACCATTTACTATATCCAGCCATTCGTCGGTAGAACAAATTTCGATATCTCGATATATACCATTTTTGAGTTGATTTTCCACAACCGTATTGGCACTTCCCCTGCCTGTACGTCCCTGCGTAGCTGCACGTATTGCATTGGCCTTTTGCATAGGCAGTCCAGTATCTTCCAATGCTCTGACCGTTGATCCATACTTGACCCTTGCCCATGCTACCTAGATCCAATGCTAATGGCTTGTTCCCTCGCGGTGCATTGAAGTAAGCCTACAAGTATGAGAAAAGATGTAAGTCGAGGCACTCGATTTTGAGGTTCGGCCCCATAATGCAATGTAGCTACATAGCTAAACAGGAAATTGAATTTTGTAAAACTGTCAAGTAGGAACGGGGTCAGAGTTAATAGTCTTCGGGGTGAAATAGGTATTTTGGCTAACATTTGGAGGATTAGGAGTTAAAACGGGGCAAATCTTAGAATTCTATTTAATTTACATATAAACTTGATATTATAGACAATGAGGGCGACTTTTGGGTGATTTTGAGGCTCGGGCGCATTGGTAAGATGCAATGCAACTACTTAGCTATCCAGAAAATCAGGGACGAAGCCAAAAATATTGGTGCCTTTGAGGCGAAATAGGTATTTTGCCTCACATTTGGAGGACAAATTAGGAGTTAAGACGGTGCAACTATTGAATTCTAATTAATTTACATATAAAACTCGAGGTTATAGACAATGATGGCGATCATGGGGTCCACCCCCTACTATCTCCATCTCCGTTGCCAAACTCCTAACTGTTTACATCAAGTGATCCCAAAACTTAGAAATACCTATCTTCCGGAATAAGAAAGCATTTCTTTCTTCGTCGTTCAATTTTCTCAAAACGTTCAATTCACAAACTATCATACCGCTTAATAAGGTTAAGGTAATATCGGTACCTTGTACCACGTAAGTGGTTGTTGCTTGTTTGATTGTAAGGACCCTCGTAACCAATCAACGGAAGTAGTTCTACTCGGGGAAGCTAAGTTCATAGCTTCTCCTTTCAATCCAACCTGGATAAAAAAAAAAGGAATTCAAAATTCATCTAAATCTACCAAAATTTTCACGTGATATGACCGAGAAAAACGCATAAAGTGCCATTGCGAACCTTGTATGACCACTTTTGCCAGGATAAGTCCTTTGTTCCATGGTCTAGTCCACGTAGGATAACTGGTCCGACAACCCCAGTGTTCTGAGTTTCAAAGCGATGGCCGTCATTCTTGAAATGCAAAAACAATGGCATTATTGCAAATCTCCAAAAAGCACTACAAATGAGGTGCGGCCAAATAATATATAAAGCGTCTTTACAAAAACTTATGTAAAAAGGACCGAGTTTTTGACAAAGTTATAAAAATGTCAAAAAAAAAAGTTGAATTTGCTTGCAAAACTTGCTAAAAAGTTTTAAAAAATAAAATAGAAAAGGTTGATAGAAGTACATGTAGATATACTTTTTACTTTTTCCTTATTTCAGCTCTTTTCTAAAGAAACATAAGCATAATCAGTGAACGCAAACAACAAGAAACTACTTATTCAACAAAAAGCTTAAAATTCCTTTATATTTTTATTTTGCAGACAGGATGTAGTTGTAAACCAAAAGACGAAGCTTGTATTGTTTTAAGGTAGGGTTGATATTTTCTAATTACTAAGGTTAAATTTGGAGATTAAGGTTAAATAAACGGATTAGTAAACTAACCGGTAATCCCACAGCCACGCTGAGCAGTGCAATTGTGTTCATTCCAGCATGCAAGTTGACATTACTTGTGTAAGTGAATTTTGTGTTTGCCCGAGTCCCGAAAGCTGATCCTGTAATAAGGAAAGATTTCAGCTTTATAAGTTTTTCAGCTAATAAATTTGATTTTTCCTCATTGACAGTTGAGAGTTGCGAGTCTCTTATAACATTACTTTATAACAACTAGTAATAGTGGCACACTCGATGTGTGTGCTTAAGTTAAGATACAATATTAATTTATTTTTATATGAAAATAAATTTAGCTATTTCGACATATTTGTTTAGATTTTACGAGAGGTTAAGGAAAACACTATTCAAAATAATAAGAAAAAAAATTAGAGAGGAGAAAGATAAAAAAAATGTTGGAAAATGTCGGAGAGATAGTAGACGAGAGGGAAAGTTGTTGGAAATTATGTTGATATTATCTAAATCAGTATGAGGATAATTTGCTCTTTACACTTAAAAAAACCAAGATAACTACTCTAAGAGACTCTCACTTAATTAATAGTATAGATTTAAGACCTACATGAAAGTGATAAAAGTTAGTGAAATTACGAAACTCAGGAAAATTTAGTAAAAGGGACAGTTCTCCACCGGATCAAACATAGTGAAGGATAATTTGGTCGTTTCAGCATGGCGTGTAGATATCCCATAATTTCTCATTCTGAATTACTAAAAATATAATTCAAAAATAGAAATTTCGTAAAAATAACCTGATAATTGTCCGTTTATAAACACATGCAAGACATGGCCTGCTGAATTTACAGTGAGAATTGGACTCCGTCCCCCATGTAAAAAGGATTCACCTGGATTTATCACTACGCTGCAAATATTTTGAGCTCGTGTAAGTTAGTTCGACAATATATTTCCAAGAAAAATATATATTTCTTAAAAATAAAAACTACATATATACCTGGTCATGTACCATAGGTAATCACTAGCATCTCGAGTGACATTTAATTGCTCCATAAGACCAACGACAGTAATTTTTGCGTCAACTTCATTGGTCGATACGTCTTCATTGAATGTTTCCCATGAAAGAGTTCTTACATTTGTAGGCAACATGTGTGCCCCAGAAGTTTTAGATCCCACCTATATGGTCCAAATTCAGTTTGTTAGAAGATTAACTCGAGCTAAAACCACAAATAATCACAATTATCCATGTGACGGGATCTGCATGGGTTCATTCTACACGTTTGATCGTGATTGTCCTTGAGCATACCAGTCATGGTAAAGACAAATATTCTAACTTGGGCGAGCATTCAAGTAAACAGAGACTTTGAAGAAGAAGCAAATAGTTAGCAAAACGTACTAGAAGCCCATCTTGCCTAGACCACCAAATGTAATTTAAGCCAACATCGTAATGAAATTAATAAATTGAGTAAATTACAGACACCCCTACATGAGTCCTTAATTACAAAAAACACCTTGAGGTTTGAGAAATTATCGTAACTTTCTCCGTCAAATAAAGCAAAGTACAATCTCACCCCATGATATTCGAGTTATCAAAATCTGAAAAGGGGTGTATTGGTAATTTGCAGAACCTCAGGGGGCTCATCATAATTACCCAATAAGTGAGGAGGTGTGCATGTAACAAATATGACTCACCTTTGCAGTGTTAAAAACGACGTTTTTGCAATCAGGTAGTATGCTGATTGACCAGGGAGGCAGATCATAGTAAATGTTATTGAATTTCACCCTTGCAGTTGCATCCCAGTGGTAATTCGATAAAAACGCCGCACATTGGCCTGACTTTGAAGAAAATACATGTGCCTGGAGAGACATTCCCAATTGAGAAAAAACGTTAAACGTTAATTTATGACGACAAAATTAACAAAAATATGCTCTAGGAAATACTTTTGGACAGACGAAAATGATAATAAATCCAAGAATCTAATCCAAATACAGAGACGTACCTGCTCATAGTTTCCTAAAGAAGTAACGGTCGGGTCGGCAGAAATTAAAGCATTTTCACATAACTTCATCGCCTTATGAAGCTCCTTTAGATGGTCATATTTAGGCTGTCTAAGTAAGCCTGGAAATAAAGCAGTTAAATTATTATTTACAATGTAACTATTGGACAAAACAAGGTTTCCTTAGAAATTTTACTGACCATATTCATCAATAGGAGCATCATAGTCGTAGCTTGTAGTAACGAAAGGACCTCCGGCTGTTCTTCCGAAGTTGGTTCCCCCGTGATACTAGTTTTTTTCATGAAAAAGACAGAGAAAAAAAGGGCAAATATGTGTTATTATACGTTCAGTAGCCGCTTTAAGCTCGAAATTCCAAGTATTCATGGGAGTAGCTAGAAATCTTCCTATTGTTAAACAATTTATATTGCTCTAAAGCTAGATATTCAAGATTTTAGCCACATCTTTATTGTTTTCTGATTTTAAAGAATTTTTTAAAAATATAACGGATTTGAAAGCGATCTAAGCTGAAATGTCGAGCTCAAATCCGTCCATTAAATGCAATCTTATACACCAAAATTTTAATGTGCGACTCAGCCACTGTTTTCAATCAAAAACTCAATAAAATAATTGAAATGTTAAGTAGTTCCTTTAGCAAAAATCTAAAACTGCAATTTAAATATTTTTGCCCTTTTCATTTTTTGCTTATATTCATGTTTGCTTAAATTGCAGAAGATGGATATGCTTAAAACAAAAAAGGGAATTGAAAAAAGATAACAGGAACTTTCATACCATGTAGTAGTTTACAAAGGAGCCTCCTTTCTGAATAAACCTGGCAACTGCAAATGCCAAATCTTCCACCGGGCGGTGGTGAATCGGCCCTCCAAAATCTTCAAACCTTTACAAAAGAAAAATGATTATATAAAACATTACACATTTTATCAAATAAGAAGTAACTAAAATATGAGAAATGATAGATAGTGAATGTACCAGCCAGTCCAAGCCTCGGTCCATATCGTGGGCTTGTAAGGTTTGTTTGGTGAAAAATAATCACAATAAAAACCATTGCAAGTGTTAATCTGTCAATCAAAATTTATGGGATTTCATTAACGAGATTGGCAAAAGTTTAAACAAAGAATTGATAAAGAGTGTGCTTAGCTAAGCTTACAAGCTTGTAAGTTCCTGTCAAGCAGAATAGTTAAACGGAAAGCTAATAAGGTAAATTACATATACACCCCTGTATGACACCTTAATTACGATAATATCAGAAATTATCATAACATCCTCTGTCAGCAAAAACATAATTTACAATCTCACCCCTAAAATTGTCAGAAATAACAGGAGAGTCTTGTAATTTGCAAAATCGTAGGGGGCTTGTGGTAATTAAACACTAAATAAGAGGTGTATGTAATTATCCTAAGATAATATATTACCACTGGATCAGGGGCGTTGTCTTGTTTACACATGACCCATGGAACGCCGGTACCCAGGTCAAGAGCCATTTTAGCAGCCCAAGTCATATATGCATGACCAGCAGCACTCTTGCTTTCAGAACCGTACTCGTTTTCGATCTATATTACAAGAAGGATAATTTAGTATAAGTACTTCATACACATTAAAATCTCCTTTTGTATGCAAAAAAATGCAATTGAAATATATAACTATAGCCAATACAAAGTATATGACCGAAAATCGAATAATGTAGAACAGAGAAAACATGCCTGGGAGAGAATAATTGGTCCACCTTGAGATTGAAATAATCTCTCATTCTTCATCATTTGGACAATTTTTTGGGTAAATTTTTGCATTGCCATCTGCAACACACAAAAAGAAAAAATTTAGTATTTAACTTTTATATACATACATATATATAAAAATTCACACACACACACCCACCCACCTTGAAGGGTTCATTGTCAGTTCTGAAGCTAATCCCTGGAACATACTTCAACCAAACAGGAAATCCTCTAAAACAAAAATAAAAAAACTCACAATAATTAGAAAATTATTGCAAAGTATGAAATGTATAAAACATCACAAGCACCAGAAAAAAAAAAAATTACCCGAAATTCCACTCTGCACAAACATAAGGCCCAATACGAAGATGCAAGTAGAGCCCTGCTTTCTGGACTAACTTTATGAACCGAACTAAATCGTATCTTCCCTCAAAGTTGTACTAAAAACCCACAAAATATGACCATATTAATAACCAATTTAGTTAAATAATTAACAGGAAAAAAAAAAAAACTTCCATACTGTGCAAGAACAGTTCCAGGTGAAGATCCCACAAAATGGAAAATAGTAATCAGCCATTTAATGAAATAATTAACAGGAAGGACCTCTATATAATGCAAACATACATACATACATTATATATATATATGGATGAACAAGAAAAAGTACATTTCCAGGTGAAGGTTCATGAAGATCCCAGAACACATAAGTGTCTATAGCATCCAATCCTCCATCTTTAGCCTTCTGAATAAGCCCCTCCCACATCTGCATTGCACAAAAATTAGCCTTACTTCACACACAGAAAAAAAAAAAAAATATATATATATATATATATATATAAAGAAAATGGGAATTTATATACATCAGGGGTGCTTCTTGGATAATGAATTGAACCAGAAAATAGAATTTTTCTCTGGCCATTGATTATAAGAGCTTTTCTGTCATATGTAACACTGCAATGAGATAATTGAAAACCCAAAAATAATATCATAAATAAATAAAAATACTTTGAAGCTGATATAGTTCCCATTTTATTTTTCTTTGGAGGGAAAATGAAACCCAAAATGAGGAAATGTGAAGATTCACTGACACAAGCTTCAAAAGCTTAAATGAAATTGGATATATAACTGCAATACTAAAAGACAATATTTGGACATTAAGTTTTATAAAATGAATAAAATGTGTGACTTTTTTTGTTGGGGAAATTAAAGTATGTTTACTTGCATTTATGTCAAGATCATGGTTATTGAACTAGAATAGTAAAATATTGTGCTTTTTTTCTTGGGGATATAAAATGTTTTTTTTTTTTTTGTTATATTTATTGGTTTCTTCTTTAACTCGAGTGTAAATCACTTTTAAATTTGAATGTTGTAAATGCAGTTTTGTCTTTTGTGTTTCCTTTTGATTTTTGAAACGGTTTTCAAAAAAAAACAAAAATGGAATTTTAATGAACTATAAAGAGTGATTCACGAGGAGTTCTTTTCAAATTCAAAATAATTACATTTATTTATGTGTTGAAATTTATATAAATTCCTTTATACGAATTTTGTAATTATCCTAGTATTCTGAGTTAAGATAAAGATGAAATTAAAATATGGTATGTAGGGTGTACAATTCGATTAATCGACTGTACTGAATCAAAAAATGCCTATTCAATTTTTCAATTTTTTTCCGAGAAAAATTCATTCCATCAATTCAATTGTTTCTTTTTTTTTCCTTTTTTTTTTTTAAAGAAAAATCGGTCTTATATATTATTCAATCGAAAGTTTACAACGCTTGAAACAATACAGTTCATATCGACTCAAACGATGTAATAAGAACATCTGAAACACTAACTATCAAATTTTTTAAGATAACAAATCTTAAGAACTCACAATCGAACACAAGAAAATTCTTGTGCAACTCCTATTCAAGGAGAGATAAAACTCTCATTCGAAAGAGAAAACAAACTCGCATACGAGAGAGAAAGTAAAATACTAAGTAAAAAATCTAAAACGCTATATAAAAACTTATGCATCACCGTCTTCATCTCGTCAGATCTGTCTCTGTCTCGTTAGATCCATAGTCATCTCGTCAAATTTGAAGATGTGATGTACAAGTTGAAAAATGGTGCTCCAATCCAACCCCCGACGATGGTGGTAACAGTGGTGAAGAAGACGACTGCTTCACCAAGTCATCGTCGGCGGAGGAATATAGAAGAAAAGGAAGGATAGGGTTTAAAGAGAGATGGGGAAAAAGTAATTCAATTGTTTCTAAACACCTATTAATAAAGCAATTTGATTCGTATTTTGATTCAACTATTTTGGGCAAAGTTTAAGACTTTAAGTTCGATTTGAAGTGAATTCACACTTATAGTTCAAAATAGTCATACAAAATAAATCCCTTTCAAAGATTGGGAAATATGATGCTTTTAGGTGAGTACATTTCGAATGTTGAGCACTTGAGCTTGTATTTATGTGAATAAAACAAAGGTTTTACAAATCATTTGGGTTTTTGTTAGCTAAGCACATTTTTCTTTTGGAAAAGTGAAAATGAAAAGGAATTTGCTAATTCCGTATACCTTTTTCCTTTTTGACCATCTGAAATTGATTAATGAAATTATAAAATATAATTGTTTGCATTGTCAAGATAAACATTAGATGAGATTCGACAATGCACGATCTAACATTAGATATGAGATTACGAAACGCTGAATCACTACACAAATCCACTTGTTTAATAGACATGTATTGAGTGGCTAGATGAACATCACTTATCTAGATTTAAAAATAAAAAAAAAGTAATCAAGGATATAAATAAAATTTTGTGAGCTTGCCATGTGTTTAGTCTGTGTATCTATCTATATATATATACATATATATTATATTATATAATGGAATAACACCTTATAGTAACTATTTTGGATTGTCAAGCGATTTTGGTGTAACTTTTGCAATTTTATTGAATATATTAGGTATAATGCACCATGTAACTATATAATAACACATCAATAATTTTGATGAGGTGTCTTAGGGATAATCCATATGATCTACAACATCGGTATAGAAAGAAATATTCTTTTTTTCATTTCTTTACAAATTCTATTTCTCTTTTTTATTTTTATAATTTATCGCCTTTCATTAAAACACAATTAAATTTATTTAAATATTTTTCTTATCAAATTTAATTTTGTTGCACACGCTTCACGTGTGCGTTACCGACTAGTATCAATTATGTGTAACATAGAATAAATGTGATTTCTTCAAATAACATGAAGTCAAACTAAGACATGTGACGCCTAGTTAATGTGTCTGGAAATTGTTAAATTATGTTGGAATTAGCTAAATAAATTCACAATGACTAATATCCTAATAGTTAATAACATACTAGCAAGTAGCAACATCTGAAGAGTTATGGGATTTTAAATCCTGATATAAGTTTCCTCATATTTTTTATTTTATTTTGGTTTCCTCACGGGGTGTTTGGGCCAGCTTTCGCGCACCTCGATTAATCCCCGCTCGCGGTGCGTGGCTGCTGCTGGCCAAATATTATTTTGACAACGTTGGGAATCGATCACGGGAGCAAACCAGGTCAACCCCGACTTGTTTCAGTGATAGATTTATACCACCGGACCAAAAGGCTTAGTTATAAGTTTCCTCATATTACCATGTGATGGAGATGGCTATCCTAATCCATACACCTATGAGGACCCCCCCACCCCCCCCCGATATCGCTTTAGCCTCAATTATTTGCATGACCATAAATCGGTTGTAACAACTCCAATCGTCTCTACTTAACAAACCATAAAAGTTTTCAAGATTTTGGAAACGAATATTTCATGAACCAAATAATTTAAGAAGCATTATCAAAATAGCAAAAGGATAGTAAGGAAGAAGCGTAAAGGAACAATTGTAGGGATAATTACTGACATACCCCCTCCTAAGTCCTATAATTGCTAAAAAACCCCTCATGTTTTTTAAATTGCCAACACCCTCTTACATGGGATTCATTGTAAGATTTTTAGGGATTAAATTGTAAAAATTCTTTAAAACAAGTAGGTGTAGTTGTAAGAAGTGTCTTAGATGATGGGGTTTTTATGTAATTTTAAAAATAAGAAAGAGTAATTTGGTAATTACAAATTACACGAGGGGAGGTTTGTATAATTTTCCAAAAAATATATGTATTTTAGTATACATCACAAGAAGGGAAAAGGAAAATTGACATGAGTATCCAACATTGGATGCTTCATATGCAGAGTGAACTTTGGGACTAAGGTGCCCCATGTGAGAAAGGCCCCATGTGAGATTTAAAAAAGAAAAAAGAAGATATAGAGACCCATGTGAAGTTGTGAACATAATCGTGAATGAATTGAGTACATAGGAATTGGATTAAGGTATTATTTAAATTTGATTAAATTATTATGTTTCAAATTTTGTGTTTAATTTTAATTTATTGTCAATCAAATTAAATTCAAACGAGTTTTATCAAAAAAAAAATAAAAAATCGAGTTTTAATCGTATTAAACACAAGTTGAGTCCTAATAACTTTATTGTTTACACATGTTTTATCATCTTTTTATTTAGGAATCCAAACTTATCAAACAAAGTATTCAAGCTTCACTTGTTATTTTAAGAGACTCGATTTGAATACCAAGTAACTTGTTTTGTTATTCAACCTACCATCTAGAGGATTTATTCTTTTTTGCTACGATGAGAAGGGTGCTACCATTGGAGGATATTTGGGTGATCTTATACTTCTTATAAGATTCAATAATATATAAAATGTTTTAAATAGTCTTATTAGAACACAAGTGATACTTGGAAAGTCCTGAGACTTGAGTTTTGAATGATCTATATTATTCATATAGATATATACATGAGGCGGTGTAGAGCACTTGGGATTGGAAAATTTATGTATACACACAGTGTGAGACTCAGTTGTATATATCAAGATATAATAAAAACAAATGTATATTTAATATAAAAATAAATCAATTTTTATTTTAATTTTTATTATATTTTGATATATATAATTGGGTCTCACTTTAAGTCTAAGTGTATACAAGAATTTTTCCGCTTAGATTCCTCAAACAACTTCCTGAAAAAAGGACAAAAGAAGAGAGACAGAGAGAAGGAGATGGGCCATGTGATTTGACAAGGGTCCGTCCACATTACTGTTGTCCACACTGACTGAACCAGAATGTCGGTTAAGTCACTCAAATCAATTCCAATTTCCGTGACAAAATGCAGATACGCCTCTCTCTAGTACAACAATAAAATACCCGGATCAAGTACTTATTCATAAATACAACTCCATTAGTATATTCATGCACATTTATTTCTCAATGAGCTGGGGTAGTACTGTTTCAGTCCGATCGATAGTTTAAGTATTATACTCTGTATTTATCTCTTTCACACAATTATATGTATGAATAATATACAATATTCTTTATTGTGTAAAAGAAATAAACACTAGAACTATTGAATTCGATCTAGCATAAATTTTTCGAAGTTGTTGTGACTTGTGAGTGACTTGATTAAATATCCAAAGGTGAGACAATGAAACCATCATATCACAATTTTTCTTTTTTCGTCCATCGGCAACCAATATTACATATCTTATATACAGAATAATGCGAATTTCTCGTTTTTGTGTGATGTTTGGAATGAGATGAAATCATTGTCAGAATAGTTAGTCAATAGCTTACCAACACGCCAGTCAAACTAAAAAAATGTTTGTACTGCATATGGATTGGACCCATTAGTTTCGAGCGAGAATTAAAAGTTTTAAGCCAAATGAACTACCACCCCGGTGTTTATCGAATTACAATTTTTCAATAATAAGGTCCTTTTATAATTGAATGTTTGAAATGTGAAGATCATCACAAGTCTAAGATGTTGCACAAATGGTTGATACTTGATAATTAATGTTGTCAATTAAATCTTGTATGAAACAAAAGTGACCACTCACTAAATAATAATAGAACACAAAAAAATCAATAAAACCAAAAAGAAAAATTAAAATGATGATAGATACAATTGAAGTATGAAACATATCATGTGGCTTCAACCTTAATATTTCAGATGATGATTTGCTCAAAAAAAAAAAAAAAATTCAGATGATGATAATGCACATTTTTATTCATTGTCCCATCCACATTCTATCATTGCGATAAGCTGCTGCCCTATCAAAAAGGGTAACAAGATAAGCTAAAATAGTTGGATGTCATTATACAGCTTCTCAATGAATATATAGACAATGACAATAGCAAATAGCCATTTGCAGATGGGATCATTATACACCGACAAAGTTCAGTGAAAAAGGGTCCTATCATATATTAAAAAATAAGATTATGAGGCGGTTTTTAGCCCTATACCTCTTAAAATCAACGGTATTAGAATTAATATCATATATCGTTAAATCATTCGGTCAATATGGTGATTGTTATGGGTCATACTTGAGAGGTCCCGAGATCTCCAGTCCTTGGACAATCTCTACCACACATGTAAATATGTACATGTTAGTCTCATGTAAACATGTACATAGAGAAAGGTGGAAATCATTTGGGACTTAATGTCCCAAGATCTCCTAAAAATGATCGGATTTTTACCACACTGAACCCTGTAATAGTGCTAGACTGCTAGTACACCTACTCGAACAAACTCAATCCAAAAACAACATCATCATTACATTGCAAAAGAGAGAGTACCATAGCAAAATGAGTGGTAAAGAAAAAGCGAAATGGGAAATGTAGGGAGGGTTAAATGTTTTTCCCTTGACGGCTAGAAGGAAAACTTGAAGGGAAAGAAAATTTTGGGTACCCATTGCTTTCTATGTCCTTCGATATGAAAATAGGAAACATAAAGATGGAAATTGATATTGGCACTTCAATTACTAATGAAGCTCCGCTATTCAATGCAATCTTATCACATTAAATAGTGGATATTGGATGTAAAAATATTTTGCTCCTATCCAATTTACGAATGAATTTTTAGGAAGTTCATGTATAATAACTGTAAATCATACATTCTATTAGGTGCTATACTTGGTGGATATACACGGGGTGACTAAATATACGACAGTGTCCCATGATTTCGCCACTCGATGTAGATTTTTAGGTGTAAGCGTAACGTAGAATACACCGTAAATGCATAATGATTCCCACCACATAAATAGATGTTATTACCTAGTCCTCCGATCTCGAGACCTCCAAAGAATTAACCTTCAATTTATGTAGCACAACAAAAAAATGACTTTCCTTCAACTAGAAAGGGAAATCAACACAATTATCAAATTCCGTCACAATTTCCATCCCTCCCACTCACCACTCCAAACACGTACGCTGCTTTGAAGCTCTACATAATTTCTCATGTTCAACATTTCCTATATAATTTAACTGCCAATTTTTCACACACAAAGTATATCTTCTATCGTATTCCCAGAAATCGTCAAAATTTGCATACCTTGATTACAAATAACCTTAAAATCCAAACAACAAAACATAAAACTTAACATGACTTGTGAAAAGGTTATGATTCAAACCATCTTTTAAGCTGCTTGGAGCCTTGCTTCCTGCCATCACTCTTCATAGAGTCGCCCCCGGAGAATTTGTTCCTGTATTGTTCGATTAACAAATCAAGTTTATCCCCTACATCACGCCCCACAGGATCACTCTTTTTACTCCTTTTTCTGCTCCTTAGACCATTACCTTCTTTCGATTGTTCTGATTTTCTATCATCTAGTAGCCTTCTTTTTCTTTGCAAGCCGGCTTCTATATTTTCTTGCCTATTAACAATATTTGCTGTCTCTTTCTGGTGATTTTTAACCTCCTTTGGCCCTTTCAGCTTTTTCTCCCTGTTTCTCATACCTCTTTCAGAACCTCTTAACTTTTTTGTAGTACTTTCTTCTCCGACGTTGGTAC
The DNA here is from genome assembly GCA_019426215.1 of Buddleja alternifolia. Lineage (NCBI taxonomy): Eukaryota > Viridiplantae > Streptophyta > Magnoliopsida > Lamiales > Scrophulariaceae > Buddleja > Buddleja alternifolia. The sequence goes on along the minus strand of CM033408.1, from coordinate 31,424,085 downwards.
CTTCATTAAGTTTGTCCTCTGATTCTCCCGTTTTGTTCCTGAAAGTCTTTGGTGATTTATCATCATCTCTGGACTTGCGTTTTCTTGAGTTCAATTTTGAACTTGAATTCACCGTGCTTAAAAGGTCGTTTTGCTGCAAATTCTCCCTATCATTGCGAAAACCATGCTGCTGTTGAGCTTCAAGCTTTTCTTTGCGAAGCTTCAGTTTCTGGACGTTATCTAAAGCGAACTCCACAATTGGGCGATGTTCAGTGTCAAAAGTATCTGTATATCATTAAGAAAACCGACTTCAAATGCATTCTTAAACAAGGAACAAAGGTTTTGGTTTCTTATCCAAGGAAATTTGTTAGTAATTTCACAGAGATGTAGAAGATTGTAACAATCTCTAAAAACCAGATAAAAGATTACATGGATATTTATATGCGCACCCCCACTTATTGCCACTTATTGCAAATTACCACGAGCTTCCTGAGGTTTTACTGTTTTACAAATTACCAATACACTCCTATCAAATCATGAAAAATCAAAAAATAGGGAGCGAAATTGTAATCTGCTCCGTATGTTTTTCTACTGACACAGGGTGAAACTGTAACATACTTTCACGACATGGAAAGTTATGGTAATTTCTGAACCGTCGGGGTGTTTGTCGTAATTAGGGTCCCACGCAAGGGATGTCTATGTAATTTACCCAGGATTATATAACTTGCTAAATAGACACTAACCGGGATTATTGTTAAGAACTCTCAGGGCCACAAGTGCATGTTGATGCTCTGTGAACTCTAAAAAAGCTACTCCACGTGGACGGCTTTTTTCGCCTTCTTTACCTTTTTTCAAATCCTGCAGGATCTTTATCTGCACATTCACAACAAGGTTAAATAAATATAAATTAATAGAGATATATATATATGATATTCACACATCTTCATCATTAGAAACCCAATTTCAATAAAAACATAGCCAACCTGCCGAAGTGTGGGCTTTTGCTTTGTCGCACGAGACACAACTGCATCCAAAAAGATTTTTCTAAGTTTTTGTTCTTGCATAGTCTTAGGTACATTGTATACAATGAGCCTTGTCCTTGAAACACGAAAGTTTGGAGATTTAAGCTTGACCATCTTATCCTCGTGCAACCTACAGTGTAGAGTGGCAGCAAAATGAAATTAAGAGGGTAGTGAAATGTTTTAAGAGAGAAGCATTCAAACAGCTATGTACTATTGGCTCCAAAAAAGCAAGAAGCACAAAACAAAGAAATGCATATTCCAGGTTTAGACCACAAATTTTAACCAAAACCAGCATACTACACTACAACCAAATTCATAATCGACATACCACTCATGACGGTATGTTCAAATTGATTCAGAAGCAAAATTATATGTATAATTTTATGTTCTGCCGCTAGATTTAAAACAAAAAATGACTATTTCAATGATGATCATCTTCAACTAACTTGAATCATGCCAAACAGACCTTAAAATTGGATTCTTCAATTTCCACAAAAACATTACACATTATGCAGCTACCGAATAGTTCCAATTCTTATACTGGCATAGATCTGCCGATAGTCGATTAGTTGCGAGCATACCCCAAAATGGATTTCATGAAAAGAGTTGGCCAGCTCAAGAAACAATATCATAGGAGACATGGGCACAGATAACCTGAATTTTTAACCCGGGTACTTAAGTAATGCGAATTCTAATGCTTCTTGGGATTAGCAATACTTGGATTTCTGAATTCAGAACACAAAGGAGGAACTTATTCGCAATCTAACAAAGAAGAAAGATGAGCATGGCTGGTTAAAGTGAGATCTTTATTCAATTTTCAATATTTTAGTTGCTTGTCCTTTTATACTAATATAAAAAGTCGTCAAAATACTTACTTCTTGCGTTTTGCCATATCACTAGCTGACACTCCTTCAGCAGCAGGCATCCCTTCCGAGATAAGACCTTCCTGTTAAGAGATGAGCAAGCATAAAATTAACTGGAATTAAAAAGTATCGCTCAGCATAAACAGCAAAATGATAAATGCAATTTTATCTCCCCCGACCAAAAGCTCAAATGTATTTTACTTTTTTTGGATAACTAACAAGAACGGGATAACTTGCAGATCAACCTTTGCCAGGTAAAGATTGCGGTGGTCATGTTCCTCTTTTTTGGCCTTCTCTAATGACTTATCATGAGCTGCTTTCTTGTTTAAAGTCTTCAGAACTTTCAATTGTCGACCCTTTATTAAAATACCCAGACCAGCTCCAGTGTTTGCTGCTGAAAATGCAGCATTGACAGCATCAGTTGTTGTAAACTTGAGAAATCCTGTTCCTCGGGGACGCCTGCAGAAATGTAGCAGATACTCATAAAGCCATATGATGATAACTAAAAAAGTGTAGAACACTTTCAGACAAATTTTGAACAATCGCAACTATCCATGTGATGCAACTCAAGTGGGATACACCTGCTTGTGATTATATAGGGACTTGGAGTTCAGGGACCCGCTAAGAATCATTTCAAAGCCACATACTTACTTGGTGACTTGGTGAAGAACTGGTATGAAGGACTCCACTTCACCAAATGCAGAAAACCGTTGTTTCACTTCTTCATTATTGATATCAAAGGGCAGGTTGGAAATGAAAATGGTCCTTTGCAACTCTTCTTCTTCTTCTTGAGTTGACTTTATAGGTTTTTGGTTTTCTCCAGTAGTACTCACCGTGGCTGTAACAAGGGGGCTCGATGCATCGGATAATTTCTTTTCAACTTGCATCGATTCATCATCAATTTTTTCTGTAGGTAGTCCTGAATCGTTGCTTTCCGTATCGTTTCTGGAAGATGATGATAGGAAGTTATTAAGTACGTTTCTTGAAATCTCTGCCTCTTCCTCAAAATCAATTTCACTTTTACTGGGATCCTCATCAGACGAATCTGACTTATCTGAAGCATCATCACTACCATGCACTTTTTGTGGTTTTTCTCCTAGCTCAACATCATCATCATCTGATCCGCTACTGCTTCCATCATTTTTCTCCTGTCCTGTAAAAATCACAGCCCAGATTCAGTGAAATGTAGTTATCCAGGACCATGAAAGCACAAATAGCACCCTACATGTACCAAGGAAATCTCACCGTGGCCTAGACACAGGCACAGCAAAAGAGCTTGTGAAATATAAAAAGTGAAAGAAAATAAAATGTCAATTATTCAAAATGTAGGCAAATATATTTTCAATAGTGCTAGATAAGATGGAGCTGAGACCGTGTCTCAAAAATAGATAAAATAGATGTCGTTAAGTATCAAACAAGAGCACACATATCTATGCAAATACCAATGCAGAGCTAACACTAACTGCACTTCAAAGAGGAAAGGAGACAAGTACCGTCTTCTATGGAGGCAGCAGAATTACTGCCTAGTGTATAAACCTTTTTTGAGACAGCCCAATCAACAGCAATTGGTCTTGTGCCAAACTTTTTCCCATTGAAGTTCTTGATAACCTGCATAAAGAGAAAAAGTCAAGAATATAGCAACCACTCACTTAAAAAGCTAAATAAATATTTTTGAATGATATAAAAAATTTTTTTAGAAAGCAAAACTTTTTTAGAAAGCCATGTTAACATGCAGCAGGAGTTCATAAAGCACTTATATCTAGAAGAAATTCCCAACGAGGCACACCACAGGCTGTTTATTGAAGTAAGAAGTATCCTCCAGACTGGTGAGTATAAGTTCATTTCACATTCATTCTCTTAAATCCAGAATACGACACATAAAATCACCACTGCTTACATAGGTAAGCCCCAGGCCATTCTTATATCAAACCGCATATAGTACGGCCAAAAGTTATCCTACATCAAGGTGTTTCTACATGCACATTATTTTTGTCATACAAGCGAGGCCTAGTCCTGTTCTCCCTGCCAAACACCTTTATTTTCATAATTTATTATGATTTCTTTATACAAAATTGAAAAAGCAGACAACTAGTTCCTATAGCTAGTGGTTCATGTTAGTGTAAGGGAAGACATCTTGTCTCAAGTTCTGACCAGTAACACATTTTATTTAGAAAATAGACGACATACCTTTTCTGCATCCTGCTTCGATGTGAATTTAACAAATGCAAATCCTTTAGATAACCTGTAGAAGGCAAACAAGAGGGAATAATGAGTCAAATAGTACATATAGAGGTATTAAATAGATAAAAAGATTTTATGGATTACCCAGTCTCGGGATTTTGAGGAATAACCACATCCCATATAAATCCAACAGAAGCAAACATATCTTTTATATCGGTCACTTTAGCCTGCAATCAACATTCCATAGATCAGAAGGAACACACCAACATGCTTAAAAGAAAACACCAAAAAAATGATTTTTCAATCATGTAAAGAGACAGCAGGTACATTCCATGACAAAGGTAAAATGACGCTGATGATAATCAAATTTGAGATTAACAACTTTAAGGGAAGGACAAGAACCTTGAATGGGAGATTTCTCACTATAAGTTTCCACTTCTGAGTTTTAGAGCCCTGGTGAACACATTGAACAGTCAAAAGTTAATTATTGAAAATATAAACTAATAAACGGAAGGGATACTTCAACCAAAAAAAATACATGCCTTGCCAGGACTTAAAGCGAAGAAAGCATCAGAAAACAAAACGAACATATTTAACTCACAAGTTTAAATTTTGAAGAAATAAAGTGAAATAGTAATGGTAGTACTTTTAGCTCGCATTGTTTCAAGGTGTAACTAGTTCTCAAATTAAGATAGTGGTGGAGACACCTGAGCCGCTTTGTTTCTCATGTTGAAGAGAGAAAAAGAAAGCAAAATAACAACATGAGCTTAAGGTTTAAAAGGTTGGGCTTAGGTAAAAGAAAACAAAGGCTGGATTCCAAATCATGGAAGAAGTGAGATAACACAAGAGCCGGGGGTTGCAGTTGGGAAGAAAATGACATGGAGATGAGGGTTCTTACAGTATACTGTTATTTTTTTTTACTATTTTCCTGTGGTTCAGTCATTATTTGCATGTTAAATGTTTACAGAGTCAACAGGCTACCATTAAACAATTCCTAACATATTACTATTACTTAATCGTTAATAGCAATATTAACATGAATGACAGAATGGGTGCCCAAAATATTTAGTATTTTGGTTTCCAAGTGTGTCGGTTGGGTTGCAAGAACTACGCTCAAAGAAATCAGACTGCAGGGGTGACCCAAAAAAAACCAAATCTGACCCAGAGTATTCAAGCGAAAAGTTGGACTGGTCTGAAACCATAAAGCACAACCCAATAGTTTCAAATTAAATTTGTGCCAGCACCACCCACCCTAACCCTCAAGAACTAGTTTAAAACAGCATGCCAATGCCATAAAATCAGACTCATAAAGAAAAGTGATCCATTTCGGTGGCATTTTTTGTAGGAGAAACTCACACGTATTTTGCAATAAGCTAGAATTATATTTACAGCATGAGAAAAATTTAACCATATAAATCACATATTTCTACCTCTCCACCAAGCTGGCGCGCCCAAACAGATCCCCCATGTATCTCTTTCTGGTGTAGTGCTGCAACACACTCACAAGCTGATTTTACGCTTGTATAAAGCACAGATGAAGCGTCCATTTTGCATCCATCTTGAGCTAGCCCTGAAAAGATTCACATATGACATTATGTATTACCATATCCAAGTACAAAATTCAATTCGAAAAGATTGTTTAAAAGCCTTTTACCATGATACGCAAGTTCTTCCTTTGGAAGAGGGTAAGTGATAGAAGACACAGTGCCAAACCCCTTTGCTGAACGATGAACTTCCTCAGCCATATCAGCATTAAGAAGACCACCAAATATGACTGTTTTAGCAACCCTGTTTAACATTATGATGACTTTATACGTTAGATACACAAACCTAAGCAAGAAACAGTAAGCAGGTGATATTTGAATTATATAATATATTATATTACAACTCTAATAAATCAAAACCATAGCCAAAACTAAAACCCTTCCTATTGAAGTCAACAAAATGTGTGTTAGAAACATTTGTTATATCCCCTCCAAGGACAATAACAATCAGAATAAAGCCCATTTGTCGTGGCAATCAAGCGTGCCATAAAATTATTTCAGGATTACGGGCGTCGTAAAAGAGGAATCTGAACTTGGGGATATAAAACATCTTCTCTTAGTATTCTAAAGACAAAATAAGGATAGTAGTCCTAAGTCATACACACGTGGTAGTGCAAGATTTAACGCCTCATGCTTGAGAAGCTGCTAGAGAGTATATATTGATAACCCTAGAAATCATGCAATTTGACCAAATTAATGTGAACTTATTCATTCTATTGAATCTAAGAACTAACCGAAAAGTGACTAACAAAGATTAGATTAGCCCAATGCAGGGAAACTCGTGTAATGTTACTGAATTTTGTATATGTTTCATTTGGTCCATATTCTGGAGTCAATAACCATGAAACAAATCCTAATCATCAAGTTCAAGCCTGAACGCTTCTTCAGCAAACAAACCTCTCTTATAATTTCATAAACCCTTAAACCTCCAGATGACATGAAAGCTGATTCTCCAATATATTCAGATAACTCTATAAAGGCTTCATGATCGACTCTGTAAATCAAAACGATAGGGTGTCTATGTAACAAGATAAGAGGTGAACTCAAATATAAAAATGCCATATTTCTAGCAAACAAACATGCTTCCACGACATCACCTGTAGAAACGACATCACCTGTAGAAGTTTTATGTCGACTAAAAGCCATATTGAAGGCATCAGTTGCCAGGAGTTTGTTAACAATCTTTTTTGAGAGCCAACTCGTGATTTGTGTTGCTCATTCTATTAACACACAATCTACTTTATAGTTCTTGATATTTGATGTTTAATTCAATGGAAATAGACTTGTCAGCATAAGAACTAATACGTTTTGCATACTAAAGGTAGGTGTCAATAGTCTTGTTCAAGCAAATATTGCTTGCATATAAAGTTATATGACCAAACAAATGTAAAACAGCTAAGAACAATTAAAGGGCCAGCGAAAGGGGAGATCTAATAGTGAACTTACATGTGAAAACACTCAAAAGAAACATAAAAATAAATAATGCTCAAGTATAACTCATCACATACTAGATTCTCATACAGCATAATGTATCAAAAATAATACAAGAATGATTTGATATCTGAAACAGCACCTTTGTTTTTCAGAAGTATTCCCACTATTCCCTTCGTCAGGACGACTGGAAGCAGCCACTCCTTTTCTTTTTTTCCTTAATTCATCTAATCATTTTGTGATTATTAACAACCAAAAAATAACTGAAAAACGAATATATGAATATTCTAGGTATATATCAGCTATTTTGAAGTTAAAACCTTTTGCTTTAAATTTTGAAGCCTTGTCAATGGAGGCAACTGGAAGGGAAGCAACTGGGGTAGGGTGTTGATCTTCTGGAGTAGCCTGATTCGGGGTCTTGTCTACCTCTGCAGTTCCAACATCCTTGTCATTATTTGTTTCGCCAGCATCTCCAGAACTAACTAACAAATAGGGAAAGCCATATCGCAAACAATTATGATGACCTTTTCAAAACGAGCGTATAAATGCAGAAAGCACAGAGGAAAAACAATACAGTCAATTCAACCATGAATTTACTAATGTTCTGACAGTGGAGAATGTACTTATGGGAAAGGGCTGTACAGGCAGACCTTGATTGACTTTTCCTCGACGCTGTTCAAGAGAAGCACGGTGCGTGGCTTGTTTAACTACAATCTTTCTACCTCCAAGAGACGAGCCATTTTTTAGCTCAATTGCACGATTAGCATCTTCAACAGCAGCACTATATTCTTATCAGAATCCACTATTAGCATTAGCATCACCAGCAAAATAAATATGATATCGCAGTAACAAAAATATTTTACTTACAATTGAACATAGCCGAAGCCTCGATGTTCCGTTGTCCCTGACATAAAACAAAATAACAAAAATAAACTCACACTTAATTTATGAATAGTAAAAGCAAGTTTGAATAAAGAAAGCAAACACTAAATCGAACAACTATCATATTTCCCACCAGTTTTATCAGCAATTGGAACACCTACATGACTGGTATATGCAAGATAAAATACCAGATTTATCCAATTCCATTTCACAAACAAGAATTCATGTAAAAATACCCTTCAGATTTATCCAATTCCATCACAAACGAGAATTCATGTAAGCATACCTTTCTTCATAACCATAAAGCACCTTCTTATTGGTCCAACCTCACTGAACGCTTCTTCCATCTAAAATATCACAGAAAAGTGCATATCAGAAAAAATAATGATAAGTTAATCCAATCTCGAGCACTCGAAAGAAGAGAAGAACATAAGCATTAGATTGTAATTATACAGAATATGTTCGTCCGAACTCCGAATTGAATGAATTTCACTGTGAATAAATACAGGAACAGCCTAATTCATACACATTTACTCCACACAAACACTCAAAACAAGAAAGAACAGCACATAAAAGACTGACATACATATATATCTATACATACATACTCACGTGTGTATATATAGTAATAATCACACACACACACACAAACAATTAAATAGCAAAAGGAAAAGGACGTATACCTGAGCATTAGTGAACGAAAATGGCAGATTGGCAACAAATACGGTTGACGGCGAGTGCTGATTATCCCCACCGGCCTTCGTATTCTTCGTTTTTCCCATTGCTACGGCGGCGTGAGTGAACCGAACTTAACGGCTAGGGTTTTGGTGAAGAATGTACTGCAGTACTCAAGTTAGTAAGAGAAGACTTGTTCGGACGGCGGAGATATCATGGCGGCGGCGCCGATTTTGTGGTGGCGACGGTGCTTACATAGGGTTTATGCAATTTGGGTTGGTCCAGGTAAAGAGTGAGGTTTACTCTCAATTATGCGCCCGTTAAATTCATAACTAACTAATATCGGGTAATATTTTTGGACGGGAAAAATAAAAAGGGCCCAAACACACGTTTGCGCAATTGAGGCCCAATAGTACATTTTGAATTTTGAGCTTTCATGATTCCGCTTGGATATCGGAATTGTTTGTAAACTCTAAACAAAAAATACCCAAGACCTATTGGTATTGTGATATTCATCTCTCATTTTATATGAGAGGTCCTGAGTTCGAATCCAAGCTGTCACAAGTTGTTACTCTCTCCTCATTTATGGAGTTAGACAGAGTCTTTATAGCTCAAGATTATGACAATCAACCCACGTTTGTCGTATTAGATATTTTGGGTATCCCCCTTCGTCTTGAATTAAAAAAAACTCTAAACAAAATCACTTTTGAGCTTTTAGCTAAAAATAAGCAAGTTTGCAGTGTTTTTAAATCCTGTTTTTGCTTCTGATTCTCTAAAATTAAGCTCCCAAAAGCCAAAAATTTCAAGTTGGGTAGGGAGTCCTTCTAGGTTCTTTTAAAATTTCTGCAATTAAAATAATTTTTTTATGGCAATTTATCCTTGAAAATATTGTTACTTTTTTTAAAAAAACTAATTTATAATCACTTTTATTTGCGAACACTCCTTGCATCTTGTTTCTACTTTCTGCTCGTGTTTGCAAACACTACGCACTTCTACTTCTCAAGTGATTCTACTTATTTTTCACTTACAAACACTTCTCTATAAGCAGTCGAGTTTGCAAACACTCCCATCATGTGTTATCGGGGTGATTCTATGTCAGATCGAATTCAATATTTCAGCAGTTCGAGAGTATATAATATGTCTATCTTTTTCACATAAATGCGTGTGTGAACAACACAGATACACCTTACTGTATGAGAGAGATACGCACTAGGACCATCGGACTTAATCTAGCATTGAATTTTCCATGTTTTACATGTGATATCATACAACGAGTTCAAGCCAAAAAGATTTTGGGGCGATCGCGTTCTTTTGTTGAGATCGATGAAGTCTAGATGTGTTAGTGAGATTGAGGCCCAAAGATATCAAGATGCATTGGGTTCGACTCCTATCTACGTGTGAGCATTTATCTATTTTTATAATAGTTCTTAGTTGATTGCAATAATTATTAATTTATTATAAATGCTTATTATTTAATAATAATGACATGAATCATGTCATTGATTCATTCAATTTTTATTTTTGTGGAAGTAATCACTATATTTCACTCGATTTAACATTTTCATTTTATCGTATAAAAGCTTCAAATGTCCGATTTCATTGCAATTTGCCCAAGATCAATTTCAATTGTCCATAGACATTTCAAAGATAATATTACAATCATCGAGTAAAGAAATATGAATTAACACTTTAAATATATCGGTGACGCTCTACTATATGCAAACTTAATGAGAAAAATAATGAATAGTGGAGCTCTAATAATATTTTTTTAGAGCTCTAACATATCAACTCAACTAGATAAATGGCTAAATTGGAAAGTCAATGGCTTTGTTTGTTTCTTTTTGGGTGGGTTTCTGGCCAGGAACCAAGCCCAAAACATGTTTGGATTTGAGTTATTTGGCCAAACAATCATATTCATATTTGGCCAAAATGCCCAAATATGCATTGTCCCCCTTTATTTTTGCTTTTTGTGTGATGTCTCTTCAATCACTTTTTTCTTCTTTCTATACTGTTTTTCTTTTTTTTCTTCTTTTTTTTTTTTGCTTTTTTTTTGTTGATAGATGAAAGGTAGAAACCTAAAGTTCAAACAACTAATAGGAATTTAAATAGAGTTGAAGCGCTAGGAATGAAAATCAAAAGCAGCAACAAAGTTTTAATCTTTTCTTTTATTTTCCTTACAGTATTAGTATGCTGTTCTGATCAAGGTTTTGGTTTTTTTTTTTAATCTCTCATATAAAATAGTTGTGTCTTCAGCAAGATTTTTATAATAGGCTGAAATATAATTCCTCTGAATGTTAAGACTCATGGTTATAATTATGTATCTGGTTCGGAAGTCATATGTATTTGTTATAGAATTTATTATAAACCTTTATACACTTTAAATCCTCATTGTAAAAAAGTTGATAAACCTTTAAATGAAACAATATTAATTGAAACTAATTTCAGTAAATCTAATATCATAACATATTATGTATACACTATATACTAAAATGCACTCTATATATATATACACACACTAGATACATCAATTATAAATATTATTAATATATATATTCTTATATATTACAATCATTTAAACTTATATATTATAATATATATTTCAATCATTAGCTAATTACTAAAACAACTTTTTCAAACAAAAGCTTACATGATTTGACAGCTATAGTGATTTTTGTTTCCTCTGAAAATAAAATCAAACATAATCTCACAAAAAAAATCACCCAAATATTACTCCAAAATAGTTAATCCAAACACAATCTCACCAAAATACACAACTCTTAATAAACTATTTCACCAAATAATTTCACGAAAAACAACCTCCAAAACAGAAACAAACATAGCCAATGTTTTTCTCTTTTCCCTCAATGTAGACATATTTTCTGTCCAAATTCCTTCACGAAATGGTAATTTGATAAATCTGGTATTTTTGTAGCAATCCAGAATTATATGTTATACAATTGTGTTTCTATTACACGTAAATATATTATGAATGTGTAATATTTTCAATTACACGCAAAATATATGTGACAAGTATATATATAAGTGATTAAGAGTTCAGACGTGGATAAAAAAAAAAGTATTATGCATCAAAATAATTAGGAATCTCTCTCCATATTATAACCATTTATACACACACTTCGTTTAATCATGTAATAAGATATTTGAAATGTTTTTGGAGGGTGGATTCTATAACATCGAACTTGCAAGCATAAAATGATAGTGACACCATATTAACTTTTAAATGGTGAGGGTAGACATAATTAACATTGTTTTCTTTTTTGGGAAAATTAATAGTAACACTCTGAAATAAGAATTTTATATAAAGAAATATTATATATATTTTCTAATTCAAAAGACACCTTCCACTGGCTTTCCATAAAAAAATCTCAAATAGTCGAGGATCATTATTTTTTAACCAAATTACACTTGATTTTTTAGGTTGATAATTAATTTTTGACAATCCAATTATTCTAAATCGATATTATCTTTTTTTGAAAACAAAAAGCATCATATATTACACACCAACAAAGAAGTCTGTTACAAGAAAATTAAAAATTGAAGGAGGAGGATCAACAGATCCTTCAAGACTAAAGGTAGCCAACCTAATAAGAGAATGAGCAACACAATTGCCCATTCATTTTCGATGGCTAAGCGAAACACATTAAAACTAAACACAAGACACTTAAAATCATAAATCAACGATAAAATAAAAGAAGCGTCGGTATCAAAACTATGCACTTTTCAGATAACTTGAGGACAATCGCGGTCCAAGATAATATAAATTTTGTATAAAGTTAATACACAGTCTACGAAGCCCATAATAATTGAATTAATATTTTGTTAATTATTGACTGTTGAAATAAAAATTGACTTGAACAGAAAAATGGTCCTGACTTATTTTTGGATATACAAAATGTAATTTTAAGAGACTTTTGAAAAAATTTATGTTAGATTGAATTCAATGGTCTTAATGTTTATAAATCTCATGTAATAAGGTGTATTGTATGCCGTTCTCACACACAAGAAATAGACATAGAACTTACACTCGTATGCGGTCCTCACACACAAAAGATAAATATAAATTTACACTCAAACCATTAAATTCGGGTTGACAAAGAATTACGGAGACTTTTAGTAATACTAGTAGAGTGTACGTGCGTTGCACGTAGAATACAATTTTATATGCTAAACACTTTCAATACTCAAATATTATATCTAGAAATATAAAGAAAAAATTTAATTCAAACTTGTTCATATGGAAACATATTGATATAGAATGTATTTAACAATAATATAAAATATGGTGATAGATTTAGAGTCTAAGTTGCACAAAAATTGACAGTTGATCGGTTGATCCCGTTCAAACCATAGTAGCGCATCTCTAAAAGAAATTTTGCAGTTGCAATCTGTTCGCGAATGCCACATAGTTAACTTGTGTACATTATAGATTGCATTTGCAGCCTCCTTATCAATGACGTCATAGTTATGTATGTATGCAAATAAACAAAACACAATTAAAAAAAAAATCATTTAACAATTGATATTTATACAAAATCTGTATGGCTAATGAAAATGAGTGTTTGCTATTAATTTTCACCTTATATAGAATTCGAATATGGCTCTCAGAATTCTAGTCTATATAGTAATGACTATTAATTTAGGGTAAGATGACCATTCACTTTCTCTTTTATGATTATTCATTTTTTTTATGTTAGTGGTGAAATAAATATGGGTTAATTTGTGCTTTTTTTTAGTACATAATTGATCTATATAGTAATGATAATTAATTTGGTATGAGGTGATCATTCAATTTCTCTTTTATGAATATTATTTTTTGAGGTTAGTGGTGGGATAAACGGACTAATTTGTACTCACTTTTAGAATAGTATAAATTGATTAGATTCCCTTCCTTTTTTTTCCTTTCCCAAACCAAACACACTGGCATTCCACCAAAACAAAAGAGAGAAGAATATGGCGCCCTTTCTTCAAGATTAAGAAATTTTCCCCAAATTTTCACTGTAAATATTCCCCACTATTTAAACCCCAACGCTTCAGTTTCCATACATATATATGTATACACATCCTTTACTATATGCGATACTCAGACGTAGTTCTGCATCTATACCCTCCTCTCTCTAACTTGCTCTCTTTCTCTCTCTACAATGGCTTCCGAACAACAGTTATCCGCAATAAAGGTATTTTTGTTGCTGTTTATTTGCGCATTTGTTGTTTCTTTTTCGTTTCCAAATCGAATGAAGTAGCAATTGAAGGTTATTATCTGCTGTTTTCAGGATGCGAAAGTGCTTATGGTGGGCGCCGGCGGTATCGGCTGCGAGCTTCTGAAGACCCTAGCGCTCTCAGGTTTCAAAGATATTCACATCGTGAGTGTAATTGGATTGTTTTTTCAGTGTTTGAAGTACTTTATGTTGGTTGATTTGAGTTATTTGATGATCGTGGAGCTTGAAGTGAGGTTTTTAGCTAGGGTTTTAGGAGATGCATATTTGGTTCGACTTTGTTGATGCCTTTGAGTTTTACTTACTCGCGCTGTAGTAATATTTGCTTGTTCTGAAGAATGTTTAGCGAGTTTCACTACATTTGGTTGTGGGGATTGCCTTAATCCAGTGGAAATGAAAATTTATGAAGGCTGCAGTTGGGAATTATTAGTTTGTTTTGATCGGACAGACTGATTTCATAATCGAGGCCAATTCCATCCCGTGGAGATATTTATCATTTAGACAAGATCTTTTATCCTATTTTTATTTTTACATGCTTCTGCTGTGATTATTTTGAGTCTATCGGGTGGAGTTGGTTCCTTCACTCCATCGACAGTAGACTTTCCTTCCTTAATGTGCAGGGGAGGGGGGACAACTTTTTGCTCTCTCATGAGTAATATACTAATATTACATTTCATAATTTTGTTAACAATGTGCTATTTGTATATATTCAACTTTGACTAATCATTTTGTGTTACTTCATATTAAAAGCAATATGGTACGTCATGGTGGTGATCAGTGGGATGACTATGATGGTGGTGGGATTGAACATGAGATGTGATTTTTAGTATGTCAATGGTGGCGGTGGGTAGTAGTAGGGATATCAGAGAAAAAGGTGACAGTGTTTCTTTGTTGGTGGCAAAAAGGGGCAAGGTTGTCGAGGCTGTTATTTAAGGTAGATGGCATCAGTAAAGCAACAGGGCTGCTGGAGGGTGGGGAGACTTATGGGAGACTGGGGATAGAAATGATGTAGATTTGTGTTATTTTTGTAAAACGCTTTTCTTTTTCATTAATTTTCCGGAAGTGGCAATCTAAAAATCGCTTTAGCACCTATTTGCCACCCCTATTTTGAAAGATTGGTCTATGAAGTGATAGTGACATAAGTTTTCTTTTACTGGTTAACAACTTGAAAATAAATCAGATGGAAATCATTAAATGTCGAGCAATGTATCACTTTAATTTCTTCAACTGATAGTTGGTGGATATGGTTCCTGAAGGTAGGTCAAAGATATAGTTTACATTATTATTTACCTATTTCTTGTTTTTAATATGCGTAATATGATATCCTCAATGGAAGGATGGATTTACCTTGGTCTTTATTGCCTCAATGCAGATTGACATGGATACAATAGAAGTTAGCAACCTAAATAGGCAGTTCTTGTTTCGACAATCACATGTTGGGCAATCCAAGGCCAAAGTGAGTAGAGGATTCAACTTTGGTCATTCTGTTTTCTATCATCCCAAACTCTTTATTAATAATATGTTGCCAAATGTTATACCAGGTTGCTCGTGATGCCGTGTTGAAATTTAGGCCTCACATCAACATTACATCATACCATGCAAATGTGAAAGATCCTGATTTTAATGTCGATTTTTTTAAGCAGTTTAATGTTGTTCTAAATGGGCTTGACAATTTAGATGCTAGAAGACATGTGAACCGCCTTTGCTTGGCAGCTGGTGTTCCATTGGTCGAAAGTGGTACCACTGGATTTCTGGGACAGGTTGTGCTGTGTCTAGCAAGAGTTCGTAGGCTCTTCTACTTAATATGTTATTTTCAATATCATTGCCTTAGAGTCTCTAATAATGAATGATGTGGTTTATTGTTCACTGCCCTGAAACTGTATTTATTGTGGGATAAGATATATTAGTGATTGATCCTGCCAAACAACTGTTGTTATAAGAGTTCACTTTATTTCTTTTGTAAGTATTTGTGTCTGTAATATACTGTTACAATTTTTTCTGAAATTTTTCCTGTTTTGAATGGTTGGAGGCAGGTTACTGTTCATACGAAGGGTAGAACTGAATGTTATGAATGCCAGCCTAAGCCAGCTCCAAAAACTTATCCTGTTTGTACTATCACAAGTACTCCATCTAAGGTACCACCAAATTTGCATAAGTTTTTTTTATCCTTGTTGTGTCTGTGTGTGTGTTTAAGAGGTAGTACTTTTTTAAACTCCAAATTAGGACTGGGATAGACTTTACTGTGTATTAGGTATTTCACTGCAGCATTGCCATCGAGATATATATTTAGTCTCTAGGCACTTTGTAACTTTCTGATCCTGAGTAGATGAAGCTTTATGAAGGGCTCATTTGAGTTTATGGTTTATAGTTGAGTTGGCAGTATGAACCTTTGTGTGACCTGAATATACCATCCTTTTATGACTTCGGATATGGAGTGGATATTTGACCATGCTTGTTTCATGGGTTAAATTAAAAGTATTTTTAATTGCATATGTTTCAGTAAGATGCTAACCTGTGTCATCTCAATGGTGCAGTTTGTTCACTGTATTGTATGGGCAAAAGACCTGCTATATGCAAAGTTATTTGGGGACAAGAATCAGGAAAATGATTTAAACGTGCGTTCTAGTGATGCCTCCAGCTCATCAGAACAAGTACAAGATGTTTTTGAACGCAAAAAGGATGAAGACATTGAAAAATATGGAAGGAGAATATATGATCATGTTTTTGGTTACAACATTGAGTTAGCTTTGTCCAACGAAGAGACATGGAAAAACCGTAACAGACCAAGGCCCGTGTATATGAAAGATGTAATTCCCATCGATGTTATTGGCCAGAATGGGAACCTAGATGAAAATTCAGTAACTGAAGATCCTTCGTCACTCTCTGCAATGGCATCTCTAGGTCTGAAAAATGCACAGGATCGTTGGAGCTTAAAGGAGAACTCAAAAATATTTATTGAGTCTCTAAAATTATTCTTCTCAAAAAGAGAAAAGGTTTCTAGACAATCTTTTTCCATCGCGATCTCCTTCATATTCATGCAATTAATTTTGTTAATTGATATTAATTGTGTCTTTTTCAGGAGATTGGTAAATTGAGCTTCGACAAAGATGATCAGTTATCTGTAGAATTTGTGACTGCTGCTGCAAATATTAGAGCCTCTTCATTTGGCATCCCATTACACAGCCTTTTTGAGGCAAAAGGTATCGCTGGCAATATTGTGCATGCTGTTGCCACAACAAATGCCATCATTGCTGGGTTAATCGTGATTGAGGCTATCAAGGTGTTGCAAAATGATATTAAAAACTATAGGTAAGTCATATATGCATTAACACCATGTGCGCCACTCATTGCTTAGTAATTTTTTTGGAAGAGTTTTAGTTTTTTTTTTTTAAATGTATTTAAGAAGACTTAGTAGATACTAACAAACATGTTCATAATATCCGGGCCTGGGAGCACTCAATTATTTTCTTTTTTGCGTTTCTGTTAGGGTGGGTGGGGTTGGGGCTAATTTCTTGGTCATAATGGCAGGCTTTTCTTCCAACGAGCTACATTTATGGGATGAAGCTGAATTCAATTAACATCCTTTACTAGTTAGAAACAACATGATCTTCAGTATTTTCATGATGTTCCCTTCAATTTTACACCTTAAGAGGATCTCTTGTCTGTAGGATGACCTATTGTCTCGAACATCCTACAAGAAAGATGCTACTAATGCCCGTGGTGCCATTTGAGCCAAACAAATCATGCTACATCTGTTCCGAGGTATGTTGGCATTTCTTTTCCCTTGAATTATGTCTATTTTGCTTGTGTGGAGTTTCATTTGTTTTGTCTGAGCAAACTGCATTTTGATTGGTTAAAACAATTTTGGTCTTATAATATGATATGTGTTCGCGATTAGACACCTTTGGCTCTTGAGATAAATACACATTGTTCAAAGTTGAGGGACTTTGTTGAAAAGATTGTGAAAGCAAAGCTCGGCATGAATTTGCCGCTGATCATGCATGGTTCAAGCCTTCTCTACGAGGTTGGTGATGATCTCGAGGAAAATGAGGTTGCCAATTATGCTGCAAACCTTGAAAAGGTAAATCGCCTCTCCTTTATATCTGTCCTATTATTAATTGGGGATAGTTACGTGACCCCCTCGCTTATTGAGTAATACCATAAGCCCCTTGAGTTTTTGCAAATTAGGGTGACACCGTTGCCAGATCCTAACAACTTGAAAAACTCCAGTCAAATTGTAATTTGCTTTTTTACTGACATGGGGTAAATTGTAATATGCTTTTATTGACAAGAGGTAAACTGTAATATGATTTTACTCACATGAGAAGTTATGGTAATTTTCCGTATCTCGGTTTGTAATTAAGGTCTCACTGTTACACTCAGGTGTTCTATGTAATTTATCCTATTAACTATTCTTCTCTTTTCAGTGATGTCTTCAATATGGTCTCAGCTTGTGCATCTTTTGTTAGGTACTCTCCGAGCTTCCTTCTCCAGTCATCGGTGGAACAATTCTCACAGTTGAGGATCTTCAACAAGAGCTAAAATGTAGCATCAGTGTCAAGCACAGGTTTGCTTCATTCAACAGATATTCCTTTTCTTTTAATTTTTTTGCTTAATTTGGATTTTTGCTTATTAGAATTTCAAACGTTATGGTTCGCTTTCACAAATGCAACTTATGGTAGTGTTACAATTTTATGTCTCTTCAACAAGAGCTAAAATGTAGCATCAGTGTCAAGCACAGGTTTGCTTCATTCAACAAATATTCCTTTTCTTTTAATTTTTTTGCTTAATTTGGATTTTTGCTTATTAGAATTTCAAACGTTACGGTTCGCTTTCACCAAATGCAACTTATGGTAGTGTTATAATTTTATGTCTCTTTACTGACATTCTCTCCTCGTTTTTTTTTTTTTGAGTTAATGTTCATCATAACTCCTAGCATTGTCTTTCATAATTAATTTTACTTCCAACACATCTCTCTTTTGATTTTGTATTTCATGAAAAATGTGGCATATTAGGATGGTCAATCTTGTTCAAAAGAGTGTTTATAAAAACAAATGCATGGTTATAAGTGGGAAATAATTAGAATTGAGAAAAAATCAGAAGTGATTTGCAAGCATAAGCGAAAAAATGAAAAAAAGATGTGGGGAAATGTTTGCAAAAGAAGTGATAAAAGTGATAAATGTCTAAAATAACTTAGATTTAATTAAAAGAAATATCATAAGCAGTTTGAAGTACCCTTTGCCAATTTAGAGATTTTAGATTATTATCACTTAATTTTAGAGAATTAGAAGTATAAAAGTCGGATTTGTAAACACTCCCAAATACCTTAATTTTAGCCACAAGTTGATGAGCAATTAAAAATTAGACTTTGCAAACACTCCTTGAATATTTATGAAATTATTTAGGCAATGTAGTTTTAAAATTTCAAGAGGTTTACTTAGTGATTTATTACGGATTTCTCTTATTGATGTCTGTTGGTCGCTCCGCGTTCAACTTGCTGCTCAATTTCGCTGCTTCTTCATCTTATCATTATTATTATTATTATTATTATTATTATTATTATTATTATTATTATTATTATTATATTTGAAGTTCTTGTTATAAATTAAATTTTGCAGGGAGGACTTCGATGAGGAGAAGGAACCAGATGGCATGATTCTCTCCGGCTGGACACAAGCTCCATCACTTGTAAACAACAACACAGCGTCTATCAACAATGGTGCAAGCACATCTGGTACATCTCAAGCTACTCCTCTTCAGCCCGAAGAAGATGACGATATACAACTAATTCCAACAAGAATAGGGAAGAAAAGAAAACTACCCAATACTTCCAGTGCTTCTAGTTTAGATACTTTATCTATTACCACCGAGGCAAAAGATTAAAAGAAAATTAAAAGTAGACGGAAACATTGATATTATCAGGCTCGATGGTGGCATTTCCGAAAATAGCAAGAAACATAGAGAGCAATAGACATTTTTATTTTCCTTGATCCCTTAGGTGATTGTAACTTTCAGAAATACATATTTTTAGGTACTTTGAATTTTTGACATGAGCTTGATCAATTTGACTTAGATGTCCAATGATGTAATGTAACTTACGAGGTGGTTTAGAGAGCAGCTTGCCTTCCCAACCCAGATCTAGGGTTTCCGCTGCCGGCGGCGGCGGCTCTTCTCCTCTTGTACCATAGGTATCAAGATTTTTTCCCATACTTCTTCTTTCTCCCCTTTCCTTAACAACAATCAATGTCCATGGCCATCTCCCCCACCCCACCGATCCAAAAATCTGGTAGATTTTTTGGGTCAAACTCGACCCTCCACTCCTATCCCACATTCACTCAAACACCATCCCTATCTCCTCCGCATTCACTTTGCAAAGGACCACCTGACCAGTTTATATGGTGTTTTTTCGACGGGAACTCGGATCTACTCGACAAGAGTTCAGATCTACCGTGTCAAGCCTTTAAGTTCACCGCCCTCTGTGCAAAAGTCGGAAACATCAATTCCTCATTAGACAGAAATGTCAGGGTCGCCTTAGCCACTAATCAAGCTCAAAAAATGGGAGCCTTTGATGGCTACCCAAGGTTTGGTTTTTAATAAAACAGCTCAATCAGGCCTCCATTTCCAATTTTGTTATTTAATGAAGTGTTGGGAACCTTTTGTTATGCCAGAAGGTTTTGTGGTAGCTTTGGACTTCAACTTCCTGTAGTTTCCACTAGTGAGGAATGGAGGGTTTGGTCTAGGTTGTTTTATGTTATTTGTTTCCTTAGTATTGATGTTTTTAATGTTTTGTTAATCTTGACATATTGCAGATGTGTTTTGGCTGTTATTTTGTTTGCTAATCTATGTTTTGTTCCATTGGTCTTTTTGGGTCTCAAGTGGTGTTATCCTCTTGACCTTTGGAGGTTTTCCGGTAAATTGGAGATGAGTTGCTATGATTTGAAATGGAGAATTGATTATTGGTTGTTTGTTTGGAGCCAGCTCCTCTTACCAGAAGATTTGGCGTTGCGTTTTTTCAATCCCGACCACTTGATGGCAAGGGACCCCGAAGTCTTAGTTTCTAAGGCTTCATCATATGTTACCGGTGTTACTCTTTTTGTCTTTCCGATATATCAATCTCTTTTTTTGATGTCACAATTTACCGGCGGCGTAGTTGGTAGTTCGTTAGGTTTTTTGTTGGTTATTTTGTATTACGAGTTTTTACCCGATTTTATGTTTAATGAAAATTAACTTTTGCCCGATCAAAAAAAAAGAAAAAAAGTAATGTAACTCACGAAATTAGGCGTTTCCTAACATTGTGATATCTTTGGTTTAACTTGAATTAGGGAAAGAAGTGTGATTCTGTTTATTGTTTATTGCTTCGAAACATGGCTGGTCGATTGAACCGCCACCCAGCTCATAAAATGGCCCGGGTTAGACCTCTAAACCTATAGTAGCTCAGAACTCTTATAATTTTGGGGGATCGCTAAAATTGTCGGTTCGACCAATGAAGCAATTGTCACCAATTCCGGGTCATGAGAACCGACAAACTATATTCATTGTGTATATAATACATATATATATATATTTAAGTATATTAATAATCATTTATTATATAACTATGATATTTAAAGCCATTTATATCCAGATAATTATGTAACGTAGAGTATATTTTACAGAAAGTGGTGGATACAAATACTAAAAAAAAAATGGTATATTTCTGCATAATGCATCAATCATATAAACAATTTATCGCCCATTTAGAGCTGCAAATTGTGCAAACATAGCAGTACCAGAGTGTTCATCAATGGCATTAACTTCAGCAGGATTTTGCCCATCCTCAGGTCTCGAAACGGGCCTATCATCAACATCAGCAGCAGGCAAAACAACCGGAGGAGTAACCGGGCTCAGGTTATTTTCTTCCTCGGCCTTTCCGTGAGACGAGGCTTCTTGCAGCTGCAATGCATACTCCAAATTCCACAACACGTCGCCCATTGTCGGCCTATCAACTCCATACTCGGCCAAACACTTCTCAGCAGCCTCAGCAAATTTCTTCATCGACTCGGGGTTTATGTGCCCGACTAGGGTCGTGTCGATGATTTTATCGAGCAACCCTTTTCTCTTCCACTGCATGGCCCATTCCGCCAAGTTCACTTGTTCCCGGGGCAGGGCAGGGTTGATGGCAGGCCGGGCGCATAAGGCCTCTAATAAAACCACTCCGAATGAGTAAACATCTGATTTATCTGTCAACTGCTGCTTCCTGAAATACTCGGGGTCTAAATACCCGAAACTACCCTTCACGGCCGTGCTAACATGTGTCTGCTCGGTATTAGGACCATCTTTCGAAAGCCCAAAATCAGCCATTTTGGCTACGAAATTCTCGTCTAACAAAATATTAGTTGTTTTAACGTCACGATGAATGATACCTTGGGCCGCCCCGGTATGTAAGTAATGGAGCCCGCGGGCCGCCCCGATACAAATCTCGAGCCTTTGCTTCCAAGACAAGGGAGGCATATTTTTCCCATAGAGATGGTCTCTTAACGGACCGTTAGCCATAAACTCGTATACGAGAATCATCTCTGAGTTTTCATCACAATATCCAATCAACGAGACCAAATGGCGATGTCTCAGCTTAGACAACATTTGGATCTCTGTCTGGAACTCGTTTATCCCTTGCTCGGATTGAGGGTTGCCTCGTTTAACGGCTACTTTCACTCCATTATCGATTTCTCCAATATAAACATTGCCAAATCCGCCAACACCAATAATAGCCGTTGGATCAAAGTTATTCGTTGCATCTTGTAACTCAGCAAACGAGAAATATCGTCCTAATCCCATTGTTGACGAGAAAATTTGGCTTTTACGAGATCCTAAAGAAGTTTTACTACCTGCCATAAAGCTTGTGTCTCCAGCATGGATTGGAAGCAACCAAGAAGAGAAACTCTTTGTCTTATGCCAATCTTGTGGCCTCTTTCTCCACTTCACAGCCATTGCACCTAACCCTACAAAAGCTCCAAACATCATCGCGAATCCAACGGCCGCCACAGTGCCTTTAACCACCGTTTTACTACCGCCACTCTCGTTTCCACTAACGCCAAACTCTCCGTCCAAGCTGCCAACAGAATTGTTCATCTTCAAAATCTCGAGGCCATTCAGAAGGGCATTTCTTGTACCCGTATTTTCATTCAACGGGCCGATTTGAACTGTCAATGGATCGAGGCCGGAAACCATGGATGAGTTCACCACAAAATCAGCAAAATAAGCTGATGATAAGCCACCAGTCACCGTGGATAAATCCAGGGCTGTAATGCTCGGTTTTCCATTGATGTAAACGTTGAAGTAAAGATCGTTAATGGATTTGCTCACAATATCAGCAAAGTGGAGACGAACAAGGTATTGAAAAGAATTATCAATCTTCATTCTCCAAGTAATATTGAAGTTGGGGACCTGGAAACAGAGAAGTTTCTGTTATTGATACCATTCAACAACTTTTATTGATACCATTCAACAACTTGCTTCAAAGTCTAGCTAAATTCTTATGAAATAAAAGTAGTAAACTTTTCTAATAATGATTCACTTTAATATTGAAGTTTTATTGAAATCAATCTCATTATCAACCAAGAATTACTCGAACAACACGTAAATGTTCATAATCACACTGTTAGTTTACGTACAAATTCCAACTGAAGATTAAAAAATAGAAATGTGGCCTGAAAGTGGTGTACCGGTCACATGATAGATGCTTTAAGAATTTTTTCATTTTGAGGTGAAAATATCACATAATGTGCACGGGAGGAGCAAATTTTTTATCCCGCATTAACTTAAAGGACTAAAACCATCATTTTTTCTTAACTTATAGGTCCAATGTTGCAAATGTACCTAACGCAAAGTTGCAATTTTTATACATTATGATAAGGGGTATTTTTGGTTCTCATGTAACATTTTTCTCTTCAAGATTGAAAATTCCCAAATTGAAAAGGCCATGTTCCTGGAACATGCGAATTTCGGACCATTTTGTCAATTTCATGCCAAATTTATCCTCAATACGCAAAAATTGAATATTTACCTAGAATTACTACCGTCACAATTTACAAGATCAAATTTGTCTAGTTAGGAGACAAATTTTGCAATTTTACCTATTCAATACATAAATAATTTTAATACAGTGAAGGCCAAATACTTGCATGGATTTAATTCCAAAGCTATTTACCCATTCCATAATAAATTGCCTCCGTTGCAAAACGTGTTTCATCTCTTATTGCAAGAATATTGGGTGAATGACACTTGTAATTATTGAATTTTTATTGGACATGTATCATTCACCCAATATCTTGAAACAAAGATGCAACACAATGTGCAATAGAAGATCATACTACCTATTGCTCACCTGAACATTGGCGTTTGCCATCTGGGTGGCAGTGGCGTAAACCACCGGCGGCGCAATCATCGGCGAGCCGCCGTCAGGATACGTGATCGCATTCGGCTGGACCGACACGTCACTCCCCGTAACTTTCGGATCGAGATATGGCTTGTCGGAATCCCACATTCTTCCAATCGTATCATTTTCAGCCGTGATCAATGAGCCGCCGACGTTGAGCCTATAAGCCGTTTCATAAGCCACCTGCTGCAGGCCAGATATATCTCCCTTGGGGAAAACAGCCGTGGCTTTGTCTCCGATTAAAATATCCGGCGCCGAAACAAACTCAATGGCGTTGACGTAAGCCACGCTGCCTTGAGCCGGCTCGAAAGTGATAGAAAAGCGCTCGGTCGTTGCGTTGACGAGGTATTCCTTCAATGTCCAGGTGGCGTTTACAGAGTTCTTGAACTCGTGTATGAACACAAGGTTATT
The DNA here is from genome assembly GCA_019426215.1 of Buddleja alternifolia. Taxonomy (NCBI): domain Eukaryota; kingdom Viridiplantae; phylum Streptophyta; class Magnoliopsida; order Lamiales; family Scrophulariaceae; genus Buddleja; species Buddleja alternifolia. The sequence continues at coordinate 31,399,449 of CM033408.1, read as the reverse complement.
GCTTGTTCTGACTTTGAATTTCGCGTTGTTCAGATCCTTTTCGTTGTTCTTGATCGGCGCGAAATGGAGCCGAATCCAATGCCACCCGGCTCGAGTCACGTGGAAAGTGTACGTGGCTTCGCTTTCGAAGATCTTGGCTGATGAATAAATCGGGGATGGGAGTTTTGAATCGGCTTGGGGGATCGAGACTTGGATATTGCGGCCATTGTATGATAAGTAGTTGCTCGTGTCTTGATCGCCGAGGAAATCGCGTTTCCCAGGGAGGGTGGTGGTGGCAGAGCTTCCGCAGTCGAGGAGGATATTGTCCGGAGGGGTGAAAGTGTCGGAATTCGCTGGCGCGTTCATTCGTGCAGCGTTGGCTGATACGATAATGAAGCAGACAAAAACCAGGAGGATCGCCATTCGGAGGAAGGGATTTGGCCTCCTAGGAGGTTCCATAGCCCTCCTGGTGAGGAGGATGAGAATATGAGAGAGATGTCTATGGAAGAATTTGAGAGAAAATAGGGGGTACACTGATTATTCTTCGAAAAATTACTCTCATTGTGCTGAATTTAATTTTGTTTTTCTCCTCTATTTTTTCTTTAGTTTTGGAGGAAATTGATGTTTAGGTTGAATTGGTTTTGGAAATTCCTAGGTTGTCGGATTATTGTGTGGTGGGGGGAGATGAGTTTGTCCGAATTTCGGTTGATCTTGGCGCCTATTTTTAGTAACTAACAATGGAAAGTTATAGTTGAATTGAATGGTGGGAGGATCATTTGGTCCTTCATTGGTGTGTGTAAATTCTTGTATTAGAAATTTGGGGCAGTTCTATGCTACACTGGTATCAATGGTCCCGGTGTGGCATAGACCATTGGATCCCTCAAATAGGGGAAAGAGTATTTACTAAAATACCCCCCATCCAATGGTCTATGTCACACCGGGACCATTGGTACAGGTGTGACATAGAATTTTCCTAGAAATTTGTGTGGTCAAAATCAAATTTTGTATTAGTACATGTAATTGTTTCCTTTTCTTTCTTTGGCTAATTCATTGTAGTTGAAAAAAATAATTTTGTACCAGGCATTAATGCTCGAGCTATCCCGAGTAAAGAAATAGAGTAAGGATAGTCTTTCGGAGGGAAGAGGGTTTAAGAAATTAGACATTTTTAAATTGTTGCACTCAAATAAGTGTAAACTGTTTTTAGTTATGCGATCCGAGAATAAAGTGACACATAGTTTAACTAGAAATGTTTTCTCTATTTTACATGAGACTTCAAATATCCGTGTTTTTGTTGTCTAAAATAACACATCTTTCCATTTTCGCTTTTATCTTACTATTATTATCTTACATATAATATAAATTTATGAACTCCTACAGCAAGAATAAACACTCCTTTACAGTTTACTATCATCTCAAATACAATGCTATAGTGGTGAGTTCTTAATCTCATGAATTCAAACCTATAGCTTGCTATTTTATGGAGCATATTATATGTTAGAGGTGGTCAACTTATAATGCTCAACCCAATGAAGATTAAAGTTTATTTCTTACTGCTTTGATTAAGTTGCGATAACCAAATTGGATCTATAATACTTTATTCAACGAGAACAAAAGTTTATTTTTTAATATATCGGTGAGCTCGAGATGATCAAATTACGTTATATATCTAACGAGCCTGTTCAAAAGGAACGCTACGTGACGGTAAAATTCACTTTGTTAGAATAACCATTATGTATTCGACCCGACCTAACCTTTTTATCCAACAACAACAACCAAACAACAACCAATGGCCAAAGCATAAAAAAGAAAATAACATTGCTTCAAAAAGTGTGAGTCTTAATATTGGGCCAAGTATAAGTTTGAAATTGTTAATAGGCCTTATCTATTTATTGAAGCTAGAAAGGCCCAACACTTGAATAATACCTCTTCCTTGGTTAGCAAGCCGAAGCGACTCCATTTTTAAACTTCGAAAGACTGAAAAATTAGCCAAAAATAAAAAGAAAAAGAAGAGAGAAGTAGACGACAATGTCTAGCGAGAACGACACGGAGTGATTTTTCAAGTGAGGAAAAAAAAAAATTTTCTAGCATATTAGGCGGGCTACGGGTGATCAGATTGGGTTACATGTCCTAACAAATTTTAACAAAAGAAACATTCCCTGACATTTTGTGTTGTTTATTTAGATAGTCATTACGTTTTTCACCCGACCTATCAGTTATTTAACAACACCAAAAAGATTATGAATAAACATTTATTTGCAAATTATGAGTGATAATATTGGGCTAATTATGTTGGAATCACATTAATGGCCAACTATAATGTACAGCCACGGATACAAGACATATCAATTCTTAAAAATTTAGTACAAAGACACGGCTCGGATATACTGCCCGTTTATATTCTCTTTTTTCTTAATAGCTGAACATAAATAAGACACGTGTTCAACACTGCACATAATAATTTTTCGGATTGTCCGCCATGGCCTCATGCTTTTATATTTTGAATAACTAGAGGGCCCTATATATTTATGGAACCTTGCTTAATGGGCCATTATCAAAGCTTCTAAGGCCCAACACTTGAATAATAATATCTCTTCCTTGGTTAGCACTCCATTGTTAAAACTTCGAAAAACTGAAAAATTAACCAAAAGTAAAGCCAAAAAAAGGAGAAAAAAAGAAAGAAAACGACAATGTCTAGCGAGAACGCCGACGCCGACGCCGCCCGCCGGAAGTTGGCGATTTCCGATTACCGGAAAAAGCTCCTAACTCACAAAGAACTCGAAGGACGCGTTCGATCTGGTTTCGCTTTCTTAAACCCTAATTTTCTGAATTTTTTTTCAATTATATTATATGTGGTCTGTAGAGCTGATTTATGTTACTTTTACCTCACAGTTTTTGATCTGTGTAGTATTGTTTGTATTTAAATGTTTTTTTATGTGATTATAGTTAGTGTGTTTGATTTTATGGGGAATTTATGGAATCTTAGTTCATTTTTTGTTGTTACGGATTGTTGTGATGGGTGGACGGTTTGATAGTGTAGGATTTTTTTTATTTGAAGTTGCAAATGTATAATTATGGATTTTTAGAATTAGGTCTTGTAATTTGATTGAATTGAGCTAGATTGGGATCTTTTTCCCTACAGAAGCTGAATTGAGGTTGAATTGATCCACCGGAGTTAACTAGAAAGATCGAAGCAGTTTAGATTTTTGAATTTTGGTAGCTCAATTCAGTGCTGTCTCAGTCTGACCATCACTACTCAGTAAGCTCGTCTTTTAGGCAATTGCTTTGTTCAGGGAATTTTGTGCTCGTTTAACCTGATCATTTTGCCACTTGCTTTATTAGGTCTCCACAGGCACAGTGCAATGGTTCATGATATGGTTTTGTTAAAACAACCAGCATATATTAGTTTGATTTTCTTTTTTTACTTTATTGATTTTGGGGTGGGAATTTTTGGTGCCACGCCATAAATATTGTTCAGTTCACCCTTTTGGTGGAATAGCCCGAAGTTTCAACAAGTCCATGTTCTTCATTGTTCTACATGTGTGTGTGTGTGTGTGTGTGTGTTTTAATATGCTACATGGTTTTCTTGATGATCTTTGTTTCATGATAGATCAGAAATAAAACTTCGTAGCAACTTTTACCTCTATATCATAAAGTGTCTTTGTCTTGAAATAATGATTAAATAAAAAGTATCTTATGTGAATAGCAAGGGACAATTTAAGAGCTACAAAGAAGGACTATGCCAAAACAGAAGATGATTTAAAGTCACTCCAGAGTGTTGGGCAGATCATAGGAGAAGTTCTCAGGCCTCTTGACAATGAGCGCTGTAAGACATCTACTGCTTTTATTCTGACTTTTTAAATATTAGTTGTTTTTCCAATAGTTCATGGATCATTAATGTTTGGCCCCCTCTCCTTGTTACATCCTTGGTAGAAGAAATAGATCAAATCTTCATCATAGAAGCATAAGGTCTTGTTTAAATTGCTCTGGTTACACCTGCTCGAGTGCTGCTCAGATTTTTTTTTTTTTTAATTTGTTATTACAGGCTAGATTAATCATGAAATCATGATGTATCACTTGCAGATTGGAAACAAATCATTATGCATCAGAAGTTGTGATTGTGTTCTTTAGCTTTTTCTTTAAAATACAAAATAACATTGCTCATTTTCGTTTTAGTGATAGTTAAAGCCAGCAGTGGCCCAAGATATGTGGTTGGATGCCGCAGTAAAGTGGATAAAGAGAAACTTACAGCAGGCACCAGGGTAGTGCTTGATATGACAACTCTCACAATTATGCGAGCTCTCCCTCGTGAGGTACACAGATGCGCTCCAAACAGTTTGGATTTGGCTGGTTATAACTCAACGATGATTCATCCAACCTTTTCGGACTCCTTAATTTTTTATGTATGCTGCAGGTAGATCCAGTTGTTTATAATATGCTTCATGAAGATCCTGGAAATGTTAGTTATTCTGCTGTGGGTGGGCTGTCAGATCAAATCCGAGAATTGAGAGAATCTATAGAATTGCCTCTGATGAACCCCGAACTCTTCCTAAGAGTTGGGATTAAACCTCCCAAGGTAACACAATTTAAAGAACACTCAGGTGATTTTTGATGTTCATTTGTTTTATATTTTCAGCAATGCATTGTGTACCTTTTTTAGGGTGTACTTCTTTACGGGCCTCCTGGAACTGGCAAGACATTGTTGGCCAGAGCTATTGCCAGCAACATAGATGCCAATTTCTTGAAGGTGCGAATATACTATTTTCTGTCTATTATATTTTTCATATCATGTAAGTATCTTCTTACAAGTTGTTCTTGTTCAGGTTGTATCTAGTGCTATTATTGACAAGTATATAGGTGAGAGTGCAAGATTAATCAGGGAAATGTTTGGTTATGCTCGTGATCACCAAGTAAGTTTTTTTTATCTTTTTTTGATATATCACTTAGTAAGTATTAGGTGCAATGTAATTTACTAAAATTTTGATTTACCAAAATAAGATTCGCATTGAAAAAACCATTTCTTTGTTTAAAGCCATGCATCATATTTATGGATGAGATTGATGCCATTGGTGGACGTCGTTTTAGCGAGGGAACAAGTGCTGATCGTGAAATTCAAAGGACCCTTATGGAGTTACTAAACCAGCTTGACGGGTTTGACCAACTCGGAAAGGTATTGTTCTGGTTACTAATTTTTGAAATATCTACTCAGATTTAAAGCATCATTATTGCATAGACTTGAGTAAAAATTCACAAAACATGTGACATACTGGATTAACTAGATATTATAATGTGGTTTCAATTGTCATTTGCAGGTTAAAATGATAATGGCAACAAACAGACCTGATGTTCTGGACCCTGCACTTCTCCGTCCCGGTCGTTTAGACAGGAAAATAGAAATTCCATTGCCTAATGAACAGTCAAGAATGGAAATTCTCAAGATCCATGCTGCTGGAATTGCCAAACATGGTGAAATTGATTATGAAGCTGTTGTTAAACTTGCTGAGGTGAACTAGAAAATTCTTTTTAACCTTTTTCCTTTTGAAATTATTGTTGGGGAGTCGTTTTCTTTACATGTTGCATTGTCCAGGGATTTAATGGGGCTGACCTTCGAAATATTTGCACGGAAGCTGGTATGTCAGCGATTCGTGCTGAGCGTGATTATGTAATCCATGAAGATTTCATGAAGGTAAATGTTCCTACATTTCACATATGAACATTGAAATTTTCATTGCATTTATGGAATATAAGTTATACCAATTTCTTAGAGTCCACATGCTTGGACTTCTACTTAAATTTGTGCAAATTTTCCATTACCCCATTTCCATGTTTCTTATGTCTATCTGTGTCCATCGGTGTATGCCTACGTTTTATTTGCCGATTTTCTGCAGCTTTTATTTGATGTGAAATTTGTATGAAAACATTATCCAAAAGGAAGAAAAAAGAAACTTCTATGATTAAGCATTTATGAACTGCATAACTAGTTCTTTTCTAGTCAACAAAAACTTGTTTACGGGGTGGACAATCTACTTCTTTCTATAAAGGATTTCTTCGCCTAATATTCTTGTAAACATGTCCACATCATGCTGCAATGAGGTTTTGATCTATAATGCTTGAAAATGTTTCCAGGCTGTAAGGAAACTGAATGAAGCTAAGAAGCTCGAATCAAGTGCCCATTATAGCGCTGATTTTGGTAAGGAGTAGGAACCACTTCTTCTTCCCTCCAGTTGGGAGCAACTCAGCTAATGTTGAGTGCGACGTTCTCTCTTCTCGCAAGATACGTCAGTTGACGCCCCTTTCAATTGGACATTTGCCTTCTTTTTTGAAATCTCGCCTGTATCTGTGTTTTGGTTACTGGTTAGTTTGCTGGCCACAAATCTTCCCACCCTTTTCTTTATTTCGTATGTCGCTATGTTTTATTTTTAGCATGTGGATTGTGTTTATTAATAGTCTAACGGGGCGCAAAAGACTCGAGATTTTCCTTGCAAACACGAGCAACCTAAGATCATTAAATTGTAATTTTCAGAATGGTTGAAGAAAACAAATGGTTGAAAGTAAACTTAATTGTTGATTAATATTTAAGAACAGGAACCTCCAATGCAAATTGAGACGATTGTTCTTTGGGACATTATACCACTGTTCTAATGACGCAAAATTAGGCTCTAAGAATAATAATCAAAGGGAATTTTATTTGTTTCCCATGGTTATATACTTATATTCATCAAGTCACTGTTTTCACTTTTGACACGACAATAAAGCATTAAGGATCGATTAATAGTCTACTTCATTATTCTTAAGGACGTGTTTGAAGTTAACGAGTTTAATCAGCTTATTTGAACACAGTTTGTTAAACATAACAAATTTGAATTTGGGCTCTTTTTTAGCCCGATGAGATTTAAAGCTTAATTTGAGTTAGACTCGGTAAATTAAAAATGATGTAATTAGACATGAACAGAACATCAAGGTACCTCAACTTGACAAGTTCCACCTGTCGAGATTTCATCGACTTCGATTCGACTAGCATCAAGCAAAATTGAACAAATTGCTTACTAGTTACAAATTTAAACGAAATGTAACTGTTGTGTGTATAGCTTGACTTGAATCGTTCACTACATATGTCAATACTAAAGGTTCAATCTTGATTTACACGCTACATATGTAGATTTTACAGTAGTCTCTGTGGTCCAATTCAGAGGCCTAACGTCAATAAAAGCCCAATATACAAAGATGATCCACGAAATGACTGCTGGAGTATAAAGAAACAAGGGATTTCTTGAACTTCATGCATTTTAAAGGATGAAACAACCCAATTACTATTACTATATGGGCACATATACATATGTACATATGCCTGGAGGCTGATTTGATGCACCTAAAGCATGAAACAACCAAATTCCAATTGTACAAAACAAATCATATCATAGCCATTGTAATACTTCATAATATTCCTACCATTTTTCTTTTTCTGTATAATGAACTGCCCAATTCTGTACAGTGTGTTTCTGCGGTATATATCCTATGCCTGCATTTTCTTGATTAAGATGCTCATGACCCCTGTCCCATTTTCTCCATGATTTTGCTATTCAGCATTGAGACAACTCTCTGGGTCTACAAAAGTACGGTAGTGCAGTACATATATCAGAAACGGAAAGGAAATCTAATTGCCAGAATTGATTTTAGTAATATATCTAACTTCCACTGAAATCTCAAGATTAAAAGTAGGGAAAATTACATAGACACAAAAGTGTGAGAACCTAATTACGAAGTATACCCCCGTGGTTTGAGAAATTATCCCCCTTTCTCGAATTGTTGCATGTGATAGGGTGGGGTGTCTTTGTAATTTGTAAAACTTCAGTGGTCTTGCTAACTGCTAATTACCTAATAACTGGGGGAAGGTTCGTGTAATTATCCCTAAAAAAAATATCACACAATATGCAATTCTATTGGAAAGATGAAAGTCAGGTACTTACTTTGGAATCGATGAACACGCTCAGTGCTTACTAGATTTTGCCCAGAATAAACCTTTTTTTCGGGTAGATTGAATCTCACACAATGATTTACTGGTTTTCGAGCCGAATGAGAGGCGTTTCAGAAAAGGCTTTCCTAGCGAGCTCTTCATGCTTGAACTTGAGCTCATATTTGAACCCCTTCCTTCAGTTCCACTACTTTTATGGTGATCCAACACAATATCATTGTTATCAACAACACGTTTTCTAAATCGCTTTCTTCCCTTCAAATCCATTTCAGCTTTCAATGCTTTTTCGGACATCTTCACAGCCCGTTTCTCACCATAAGTACAAACTGGGCAAATCGGGTCAAACTTGTCAGTTTCAGGAGTCATATACTCTAAGCACTCAGAATGATAAACATGGCCACAAGTTAAAACAGAAACCACAGCAATTTCATTGGTTGATATTATTTTTTGGCTGCTCCAACCCCACAAGGATCTCTCACTCAAAAGCTTCGTGCAAACACCACAAGTTTGGAGATCAATAGATGGAGATCTTGAATTTCGGCCACTACTAAATCTAGTTATTTTGTCCCGACTGAAGTTTGAGTTTTCACTATCAACTGACCATCTCTCTCTTTGAGTAGTCACAAGCTCGGAGAAAATGGGGATTGACCAACTGCCTGAAGAACCGCCATTGGAGTCATCAGTCAATTCATAAGCCTTTTCAGAAATTGAGAATGTTGGTGACTTGTAATCTGGAATTGGGCTATCAGAGATTTTTAACTGATGTACTGGAGAACGGTGAGGCCATCGTGGAGGAGTCGACTTTGGAGGAAGCTGTTGACTTTTGGAAGACGAGGAAGAGGCTGACACAGATGAGACTGAAGGGGCTGAAGGAGATAGCTTTACAGGGGAGGGGTGTGAAACACATGGGGATTCTGTTGGGCCTTTAACCTGATAAGTGCGTAGGGAGAAGAAAAAGAAACGTTGTTAAACTAATAAAGAGAAATTTCATACCACATATTTGCACGTTTACATGGATTAACAATCTAAGAAACATCAAACTAACTTGCACTCGTCACATACCTCTAGCACATTACATGAGATAGCTTGTTCTGCAAAAAGAAAAAAATGAAAGATATTAAATATAGACTAGAAGAGGTTACCCTTTTTTTATGTTTTAATATGTGTAGAGTCAAAGATCCAGCATGATTCTACTATTGTGCATTGGAGAAGAACAACTTGATATATGGCTACCACTTATTTATTACTATTTTTGCTCATATTCAGTGCTACCAATCTTGAATAGATAATGACGCATATACTTCAACTATCATATTTTCTGTGCTAGCATACTTTCAAGTCGTATTAATAGTGAAAAACAGAGCTTTCACAACTCTCAACCATTACAGATTTCTGAGGGATGCAAGAAAAAAAGGAAAAAGGTCTTCATGCACCTTTCTAGATAAGACTCCCCTTTAGGAAAGTTAAAAGCCATGACAATATGAACAACTGAACAATATGCAATGCGTACAAGAAAACTCCTACACACGCCAAACTCATTTAAACCTAGATCTATCCTAATACACTCTGCTTTGCAAGTAATCCATACTCCTTTCTCAATATCTCTCTCACACGCGCGCGCGAACAAATACAATCTTTAGTCCTTAACATCTTATTACTTGAGGTGGTTGTCTATACATATTTTGAGCTTCCAACGTCAACATGCAATTGTGACTTTGTCACGCATGAAATTTAGGATGATGTCAAATTGACAATCAAGTTCCTCGTATCCGTTTTCAGAAACTTTACATTCTCAATAAATAAACGCAAAATTAAGATGTCAGATATATACTATAGTCCATTGCAAACATGTCATCAATTTGCATGACTCTGAAAACTACTACTTTCAACTTGCGGCTCTTCAGAAACAAAAGCACGTGACGCTCACCCTTAATATTCATAAGAACCCATACTATTGGCGACAAGTGCGACAAATCTGAGAGCTCCATCTAAAGGTTTTAGACTGCGCAGTCAAGACTATCGCCCAAAAACTAGTGTATTAAACCAACATTCACGCTGCAACATATATTTCATAGTTCTGTTCCTTTGCTCTCCACTACTCATCTTCCCCCATAAAGTACTTAAATTTTTTATCTAATTGAAAGCTTCCCATTGCAACATGAACTGTGCTACTAGCCAATATTTTAAAAGGCTTCTAGAAGCTCGCCCCGTGGATCCGACGGGGCATTTGTGGGGGATCCACAGCTTGTGCGTACTGTCACTGACCTAGCTTCGATGCTCATGTTTTCCGTGCGGCACTTAGCCCTCCAACCTACCTCCTCTCCTCTGACTCATTTCTACACTTGATTCTAGACTTGGTTGATTTACAAATGACACTCCTACTTCTATTTATACAGTCTACCTCTATAGTGGAAGGTGGAGATTCATTTGAGCATACAGATATGAGATACTGTCTATGGTACTCCAAGAATATTCCTTAGTATATTCTCTATCCTAGAAACTTCCTATCATAATCATATGTATTTTTAGAGAGGTCCACACATCTACGACATTCTACATATTTCTACTACATTCTAGAATAATTTAAAACATTCTACACTATTCTAGAGCTCTCTGTAGGAATCTACGTTCTTCTAAAGAATTCTAGTACTAATCGTTTCAAAATATTTCAAATTGTCGGGCATGACAGTATGCCAAGGTTGTTTCAGCTCGAGTATAATAATTTTGGGTCCTTATGGACTTATTCTAACTTTCAAGCCAAAGTCCACCCTCTTTTGAAGGAAAACTTGTTAATGAATTGGATGATTTGCAAATCGGTTGTGTTAATAAATTGGAATGTATAGAATTGGGAGTCGATGATGAAGATAATGATCTTAAATAAGAGTTTTAGGCAAGAGTTGAACTTGAAGCTCGTATGGTTGAATATATATATATATATATATATATATATATATAAACTCTCTCTTAATCTCTTTTTTTTTTTTGCTAATTTGAATCCATTTTTAAAATTATTTTATATTTTTTTAATATAAAAAACAAAAATTCGCAGGTCTTACCCCCACCCTATGAGACATGGAACGCCCCGCCCCGTGCCTTCGCCCTTTTCGCCCTTTTAAACACTGCTACTAGCGTTGGCTGAATACCATCCATTTTTTGCCCCACAAAGATATTTTATAACCTCTCCTTCTCTTTTAATAAAATCGTAAACACATAGGGCCCTTCATATTACAGACAGAGAAAAATGTGTTCTGATCTTCAGCATCACAAAGATGAGTAAAAAAGGATTTCAAGAATAAGGAACTACACTTGAACAAGTTTGTACCAATTACCATACTTTACATCTAGAATACGTTTAAAACTAACAGGTAGGAAATGCCATATAATGATATATCAGAACCTGGAAGCTTTAATATACCTGCATTGACTCTAGAAACTGGGGACTTTTGCCATGAAAATGATCGAAGACTATCTATAGGACTACCTCCCTCAGAAGCAAATACAGCTTCAACAGTACTACCAGATTTAGCATCGACTTGATCATTTCCATAACCTCCATCACGTAACCAATTTGTTGATGTCTCTTCACCGGCTACTCGTCCACGATTATCCCATCTAAAGCTCCAAGTTGGTGAATGACGGACATGCCTCTGCAAAGTTTCACCATGTGGTCTACTTACTATAGTTCTATCCTTTGCAGCGACACAACAAGCAGCTCCCATTCTTCTCACGTAACGACCAAAAACTGATAACTTATAGTTATTTGTCTTCTACATAAATGATCTCAATAAACTGAACATGACGGACATCACCAGCAATTAGTTACCTGCAGTTATAAAGTAAATGTCAAACTGTCATCTATGATCTAACAAAAGATTACAAAGTCCAAAATACTGGTCCACATTCATCCATCTGTTTTTAATCCAGTGTTGTAGATCATAGAAAATACCCCATCGTTGTCAGACATATTGAGATAAGTTGTACATGAAGCCTATAAATTTGAAATTACAGCATTAATCCTTCAACTGGGTCTTTAGATCATTGAAGCATCATACTTTAGACCCAAAATTGCAAGATATGGAGAAATGAAATCCATGACATCACGCAAGGTGATGAGTAACATCGAAGCACCATCAAAGATAACATCCCTAATCAGGATAGAACGGAAAGTACATTTTGGCTATGAGTAAAGTAATTTTAACTAGTGAAATTTTATTCACAGCAAATCTCACTAAAACAAAAATACAAGCCCAGCCTGGAATTCAATAATAAGCCAAATCAGATTCACTACACAATTTCCTATTATACAACTCATTTTTGCTATTTACCAGCATTTTCAACACCTCAGATTAAGGCCTTCGCAGAGTTCAATAATGCATATTGATCAATAATCAGAAAACCAAATCATATGATCTATTGAAGATCTAATATAACAACTTAACCATCCTGGAACAGTTATTCTTCAAATCAATCCCTCAAAATATACGAAAACTCACCGCACGTAACCACATATACAAAGTTTCCATCATACCGAGCTAATAAAATGCGTAAATTAATCTTTATTCTCTTGGGAACAAAATATGAAACATTAACATATTTTCAAAAGCTATTTTTAGAGGGGAAGACTAATTAAATACCTAGAAATACGATGATCCTGACTATGGAGGTAAATAGAGATCCGAAATTCATTCCTAAACAACTGAAAATCACATTCAGATTTTATGCCATTATATTTACCATCTCTAATTACATATTTTCCAATCTAGTCTCGTCGTAACATATATTAACGAAAAAAAAGAAGATAATCTCAATCAATTGCATATGAAATAACATAAATGCATTAAATCTCTGTATAAACACAAACGAAACTTACATGATCGAACGGTAGTACTGCACCGCTCACGAACCCTAGCGAATAATAGGAGATAGACAAACTATGTAGCGTGTAAGTGTGCGATAGTGAGTGATTTATATATAATATATATGTATATGTATGTTTATAATATATATTAATATATATATATGTATATATAGATAGAGAGAGAGAGGAGAAAAGGTTTCTGATTCTTCTTCTTCATTCATTCATTATTATTAGAGTTATTTTGGCAGAAAGAGAAAGGGGAAGATGACGGTTTACGTAACGGCGTTAGTTGGTGCTGGAGGTGGCTCCGTCCACAGTTGACAGTCCACACTTTCAAACGGTGGTATTTATAGCATGTAACGGAGTCGATGGACAAATGGCGTGAGCATGCGTCTGCTTTAGGTGTTACTGTTTAAGATTCTTTTTCTTTTTAATATATATATATCGTATTATATTTCTTTTTCTCGTCTCACATTGGATCACCACGAGGGAATTGAGAATCTTATAAGTCTTAATTTCTCTTCTCACTAACGTCTTCTAAAATAAATTTGTGCGACTTCCACCAAAATGGATGATACCTTACGGTTGTACATTCTGGACCTTTTTATTTACCATATCGGCGAATTGATTTGAACTGAATAATTAACTTGTTTGCAAATAGTTGCGAGTTTAAAAAAATGTTGAATTTCATAAAAAATTGTAAAAATGTCAAAAAAAAGTTGAAGTTGGGTTTATTTGGAAAACTTGGTAAAAAGTTGAAGAAATGGAAGATGATAATATATTTTTATTTATTTTTTTGACTATCAAAAGTTTTGATAGAATTGGCTCTGGTCACCTACCATAGGCTGGGGGCATGTTTTCGAAACCAAATGTCGCTTACAGAGTTACTTACATATCGTTCATCAATAAACTCTCACATCGACAGGGGGAATCAGACATACTACCTTCTGATAAAAAGTAACTCGTTACTTACCAATTAAGCCAATATTTCTATAAGTATCTTTGGATATGATTTTATTTTCTGCTTTTCTTTTTTTCTTTTTCCCTAGGAGAATCAAAAGTAGAAGTAGTGAAATCAAATAACAAAAAACATTATGACAATGTTTGGTTATGTTTTCATATCATATTTGGTCCAAAATTTTCACCAAATTATGTTTAGTTCACAAAATATTTGGTCAAAAATACACTACTTTTTTGGTAAAAAAACATAATAATTATTTTACATATTTCTACACCTACTTTGTCCCTACACTCCTCTCTATGTGCTCTCTCTATTCCCTCTCCTCTCTAACAAACAAAAGTTTCATGATTTGACTGCTAAAGTAACTTGTGTTCCCTCTGGAAACAAAACCAAATATTATCTCACAAAAAAAACCCACTAAAAAACCAACTCCCAAAATAAAATCAAATACAATCTCATCAAACACGCACGTGTCCTCATAAATTTCTCGCCAAAATATCATCCCAAAATATAACCAAACATAGCCTATAAATTTGGCAAAAAGTTCAAGTGTTTTTTTTCTAATTTTTGCAAACAGGGCTAATGTAATCTCAAAGCTTATTTGAATTTATATTGACTTTTGAAAATTGAGTTTGAACTTAAAATGATTAATAATCAAATCAAAATCGAATGAGTTTCAATTGAGTCATACACGAGTCGAACTCGAGTATTTTTACATAATTTTATCATTTTTTTAAAGAAAATTAATCAAATAGAATTCCCTTCAACTTTATTTATTGTTTATAATAATGCAAAATGAATCAATACTCATTGATTCATTTACTCTGGTTCGTATAAATTTTTGAAGAAGCTTTATTTAATCTTATGGTGTACGTGGAGTGCGTTGTACGTAAGCGCTGCTTCTTCACGTCACACGTAAGTAATATCTCTATCATGTCAATATTTATATTCCTAAACGTTGGTACATCAATTTTTTAAAATGTCAAATTCTTATTAAATTTATGTGTAAATTGTAAAGATTTTTTTTTTTAAAAGAGAAACGGTGATTTTATTTCATTCAATATTCAGTTTACACCGTCAAGAACAATACAACTGAAATTGTCTCTAACGATGTAGTAAAAAACAATTAAAGCACCAAATATCAAGTTTTTCAAAATAACAAATTTTAAGAACTAATAAACGACACAAAATCACACTCTTATTCAAAAGAGACGAAACTCTCATTCGAGAGAGAGAAAACAAAATACTAAACAAACTATCTAAAAAGCTATATAAAATCTTATGAATCACCCGTCTTCATTTCGTCAGATCCGTCTCTGTCTCGTTAGATCCGTCACCGTTTCTTCAGATTTGAAGTTGGGTTATACAATTTGAAGAGGGTGCTCCAACCCAACCCGCCGACGATGGTGGTGGCAAAAGTAGTGGAGGAGGTGACTGTTTCACCAAATTATCATTGGCGGAGAAGAAGAGAAGAAAAAAGATGACTAAGGTTTTTCTTTTTTTGGAGAGAGAGAGGCCACCCAAAATAAGAAAATTGATAACATAAATTGTAAAGATTTAAAGTACACGTATCATGCTCTAATAACTAATCCCTTGTTTTTTTTTTTTAAATGACTGGTCATATTAAGAGATAGGAATTTTGGGACAATTATAATAGGATTCACGTTAAGTTGATCATATATTAAATAATTTTATCGTAGTTTGTTTTTTTTCGATTCAAACAATGGTTGAGATTTCGGAAAGCACTCCTCGTAATTTGCATCTCATATGATTTAGGAATGGATCGCCAGAGAGCCACATGGTTGGTTATCATTTTGAAATGATACGTTTTAGGGTTTATTATCTATACTATTTATTAAAGATGTGGGTCTGAGAGTAACCGTTTTGGGAAACCAAATGTGTGTTCCCTAATATACCCTTATACCCTAAACAATTAAAGGACAAATTACATGAGTCCCCTTTTGTAATTCTCTCATCACAAATGAGTCGTGGGTTTAACTGCCAAAAACTTCCCTTACCCACGCATCTCAAATCAAACATTCACATTTTATAATCAGAAGTGATAACTACCATCATGCTAAACCATTTTCACATTTTTGTTTACTTCGTAAGATTTGTAACTCAAATGAAGAAAGAAAATTTGGAAGTATATCATGGTAATTTTTCCCACAACCATATCTGCTCAGTGGTATATTAATTCATTAGTTTTTGATGATTTATTTCATTTTGATACTTTTATTGTCTGGTTTTTTTTTTCCAGGAGTTGGGGTTGGGAGGAAGGGGTTGTGCGAGATCGGTAGATTTCTGTTCTTATGCCTGTGAATTTCATTTGTTCATGAGTTGCAAACACAACAAAAAGCACTTTGCCTGTATGTATGAAGGTAAAAGGAAAGGTAGACTTTATTGCTAAGTTAATTCTTATAATCGGCAACTGAGTGCATCAAATTGTTTGTATGTAATTTCACTTCTTTTTTAGTTTCACAATGTAATAATATTTTTTGTTGTCAAATTTTAGGTCTATACATTTTTTTTAGATCAACTAAAATTTTGCTTATATCTTATATTTGGACAGACTTATCATCTTTGACATACATAAATACGATTTATTTAATTAGTTGTTAATTTCATCTTGCAATGTATTTAATAAGTTTAGATGTCTTTTTTAATTAAATGTCCATCATTTTTAATAAAAAAATAGTCAAAAACAAATTGAATTTATGCACACGCAAGGAGTGTGCCTTTAACGCTAGTGATTTATAAAATCGCTTGACAACACAAATTAGAATTACTTTAAGATTGTGAATTACAATAATCTACGTTGAAGCGATAGTTAAATGATTGAGTTTTTGACCAATGTAAGATGATAAAACTAATTTATGTATAATTAATTTTTCAAAAGTCTAGTTAGGCTAAACTGACCTATTGTGATACATCAAGTCAATATATGGACCCTCCTACTTATGATAATAATTAAAGAACAATGTTATATACCATCGTTTTTATACCACTAATTTTTCACCTCTTTTTGATTTAAAAAGTATGGATATAGTAAATGCATTAAAATCAATTAATTGCAAATGATTTCTTATCAAAACTAGGGAAGATGAAAAATCGGTGGCATATAAAAAGTGGTATATAACATATAAAAATACACAATTTTTGCAAATTTGAATACTCTATTTTGTATTGATAAAAAAAATCACCTATTACACAATTGCGCGACTCTCTCTGTCACACTATAAATATGGAATAAATATAAGAGTAGTCGATATGAGAAGAGAGAAACAATTTGATTATATAAAGAGAGACCAATTTATTTTGTGATGGACAGGAAAAAGATAATTGACCATTCCTTTTTTTTTTTTGAACAGAAATTGACCATTCTCATTTGCATCACAATCAGTTGAATATACACGTATCGTATGTTTACTAGTCTGGTAGCAACTCGTGCAATTGTGAATTATTTGGTCCAAAAGAATGAGCGGTTTTGTGAGATGGGCCTCCTTGCAATGCCAATTGCGACCCAAATTCTCTGACAAGTAAGCCCAAGTAATTGAGGCAACGTTTTGATTTTTTAAAGCAAAATACAAGGTTAATAACCAATGAGTGGTTGGTGTGAATGATTTGACATTCTCACCCTTTAAACAAATGTTCTATTGCTCGATTTTTTGTGGACAGAGTTCTACTTGTTGGGAGCACTTTATCCATTTGTGAATTGATTCGGTGCGAACATGATTGTCCTGACCCAATGTGGTTAAGGGATACTTGTTGTCACGCACCGGCACTTCTCAAAACCTCTCCCACATGAGAGGTTCAAAAAGATCCACACTGCTACATGTTCTAGTATTTATAGTAGTAAGGGAATCAGTGGCGGATCTAGGATTTTATGTCAGCGGGGGCATCAAGGATGACCGAGGGGGCGAGATTGTTGTGATATATCTATATAATTTGGTTTTTGCCAAATAGACGAAGGATTTAAGGAGGGGGGGTACAGTGGGCAAGTACACTATATTTATGGAGGGGAATATAATAAGGAATTAAGTTCATTTACAACTTCTAAACTGAAAATTCCAAATGAAAATTGGAAATTTGTATTGAGGGGGGGGGGGGGGCATTTTGAAAAATTGAGTGGGGGCACTAATGTAAATTTACCAATTAAAACAAAAAAATAAGTATATATTTAAAAAAAATTAAGTGGGGGCACGCCCCCTGGGCTACACGTGCGTCCGCCCCTGAGGGGAATTGTGTAGAACTTGTGTAGAAGGTTCCTAGAACGTGAAGAAATTGTGTGGGAAGAGTGTGGAGATATTCTAGAAGTATTTTATAAAGTATGTAGAAGAATCCCTCGTAAATATTTAGGAAGAATACTCTAGATAGTAAATTTTAGCCAATAGATTAATTTAATCTCCACCGTCCATGTAGGAGGTGGCCTAGTATAAATAGGAGGTAGGAATCACGTATAAAGGCATCCAAGTTTTGAGAGTATTGCCGCACAAAACGTTAGTAAGAGACTAAATTCATAACACTTTGGTTTAGACAAAATAAAAATAAAAAGTACATGCTGCATAACAAAGGAATAGTTTTATATCAAATGTAACCCCAAAACTAGAGGGGCAATTGGGTGGATCGGGTCGGGTTTGGGTCGGGTCCAACTTAGGTCTTATGGTAAAAAAATTGCATTACAAATAAGACTCAACTAGGACCCAAAGTAGACCAAAGTAGAACCCAAAATAGACCCAAAAATGCATTATAAGATGCTTCAAACAATTTTAGTCAAACACCTTTTTTACACACAACACACACATTTTCACATACACAACACACTTTTTACACACACTACACATTGCACATTTTTTACACATACTACACACTTTTTCACAAGCAATGCACTTTTTACACACTTTTTCACACGTAAAAAGTGTGTAGTATGTGTAAAAAATGTGCATTGTGTGTAAAAAGTGTGTATTGTGTGTGAAAATATGCGTAGTGTGTGTAAAAAATGTTCATTGTGTGTGAAAAAATGTGTCGTGTGTGTAAAAAATGTGTAGTGTGTGTGTGTGAAAAAGTGTAGTGTAAAAAGTGTGTAGTGTGTGTAAAAAATGTGCATTGTGTGTATTGTGTGTGAAAATATGCATAGTGTGTGTAAAAAATGTTCATTGTGTGAAAAAATGTGTCGTGTGTGTAAAAAATGTGTAGTGTGTGTGTGAAAAAGTGTAGTGTGTGTAAATGTGTTCAAGTGTTTGTGCAAATTATGTGTTGGGTGTGTTTTAGATTTCAAACCAATTTGGACTCAGTTTGGGCCCAACTTAAAACCCAATTGGATCTATATATTAATAAAAATAAGTGAAAACCTACCCAATTAGAACCAAAGAGAAAAAATTTAGGACCCAACCCAACTAAAATCTAGTTAGGTTGGGTTGGAAATATATGTTTGGACCGAAATGGCCACCCCTACCCAAAACCATAAATATCACCATAAATTGTTGGAAAAGGGTAGTCACTCTTCACAATACTTAAAATGATTTTCTAGCATTGTTCTCTATTAGCACTAGGGTTGGTATTCGAATCATATATTATTATCATATTCTTGTCATATGGTCTATAAATGATATTTGTGTTATCAAGATCATTTTTTGAAACCTTATTTTCTATGCTCGAAAATTGATTTAATCATAGTCCGGTGGCAAGTCTCAATTGTGAGGCTCAACGAATCACAAAATATGCTTATATGGATCGAGTCTTCATAAGGCAGACGGTTCAGATCATGTCATATCACGTCACATGTGCATATATAATAGTAGATATCGATATTGCTTGATCTGGTCTGTTTGATGTATAAATATCCGATCCTTACAAGCATTTTCTAGAACTTGTATAAGTCGCCTAAAACTGGACTAATTTGTAATTGTTCTCATATTTAAGTATGTTTCAATGGCTCAACAATATAATTACCCTAAAATTTGAGACCTAAAATACTGGACTATTGTTCCCATAACTTTTTTTTATCACAACAAATTTGAGAACTAAAATACTGGACTATTTTTCTTAGTTTGTATGAGTCTTAAAAGCTTCTTGTTTTCTCTTAAACCTACTTGAAAGTTCAAACATTATGTATCATGTTCTTAATTAAGATTAATTTAAATCAAAAAATAATTTCACGTTTTACTATATATAACCAATTAAATCGTTCCTAATTAAAATATATCCCATTTCTTGCTCAAGTAATTGATATAATGCAACATCAATGCGTGGTCGAGTTAGAAGAACAAAAAGAAGACTAAAATGCTCTTTAATATCTAAGATAGCCATTACTTATCTAAATATTTAATATCTTAAACATAATTATATAAACATACGAGGCTCATATTCATATAAACATCAATCCTACATAATATATGGTTTGCAAACTATATATAACACATAAAAACTCGCCATACTATGATACTAATATGCAAACTTATATATGCTAGAATAAAAAGGATTAGTCCATTTTTTTGCACATAATTGGAGAATTTATTTAGATATATATACCACTCCAATATTTTCTTTTTAATTAGGAATGAGTTTGAAAGGAGGCTTCACAAATGCTGGCGCTGGATCATATCTTCCATAGTCATTTGTTTTCACTCTGAGAATTCTTTCATGGATCTCATCCACTTCATCGTGGCGTAGTACCTCCGATGATTCCAATTTCTTCAAAGAAAAATAAAATATAAATGATAAATTATCAAATACCGAATTAAAATTTTCACTAACTATATATTGTATATTAAGTGATATAAATTGTATGTTGTCACCATAATAAATATTCACTATTAGCCACAAACATTGTGCATAATTAATTTATAGTTCACCAAATACAAATAGTAACGAAAAAATTATGAAAAAAATTTCCCTATGGACGTTAACTACCCAACTTTTAGTTGTGAGACAATTTCTTTCACTTAAGTTTGTAAAATTCATTATATATTGTTTATCATTTTGTCACTAGCTATAAGCTATTAATTATAGTGCTTTTGCAAAGTTAATTTTTCAAAATATATTTTATATTTTTGGTACGAAAAATGGAAAAATGAAGCGAATAGGTGCAAATTTTAAATACACAAATTTCCACCATCTTGGTGTCTCCGCACGCGTGTGAGTGTGTGTATATATGTATGTGTGTGTATATAGTTATATAGTATAAGAATTTAATTACCTCATGAGTTGCAGCAAATAGTTCCTTCGAATCTGAGTTTTCCATTGATTTAGATACTCGCGCTGTATGAAAATTTTGAGCACATAAATATATAACATGTTACTTACATAAATAGATTAAACAAGTTGAATTGTCGTAAACTCGAAAATCAATTTCTTGTCACCGGCCCTCTCTCTCTATATATAGATTTATCAATTAATTGCCATAATTTCATACATGCACCTACATATGTGAAATGAAAAGAAAAATAGAAATGCAAGTATGAAGTAATCTCTATGAAATAATCTCCATGCACAAAGGCTAAATTGTGAAGAAATCTTCCTTTCTATCACGAAATAACAGATAAAGATACAAAAATGTAAACATGCAAAGTGTTTCTTTTTGTATTTCAGTATCATTATTTTCGCGAAAATTAATTAAATGACCATATAGTAAGTTCTAATTTATACAATATTAATTAGGGAAAATTCGCGTTCAGTATTTGAGTTGACTACACCCCCATCAACCACACACTGTATATATATATATATAATTCACTTTCGCCCATGATTAGCTTATGGTTCACCAAACTAATTTCGGACTAGAACTTTCCAGATAATTAAGGGTATATCGAAAACAATAATTTTATTTGATGGCTGAAAAACGAAAATTATTCAATATTTGGCTGGAGATCAAACGTGAAAACTAGTTTAAGCTTGTTTTATTAAAAAAAAATTGATTACCTTTTTGTGTTTAAGTTTTGAAACTAGGGTCGATTAGGAAAAAAAGATAAAATATATGCAAAAAATCAAGCTACTTGATCGAGCTAGCGCGACTCATGTTTGACTTTGATTGAAGCTTGGTTTTATTAACAATCGGACTAATTGAGCTCAAATACAAAATTTGAAACTTCATAATAATAATTCAAATAAATTTGAACAAAACCTTATTTGACATCAACTCAACGTGTTTACAACCCTAACCTAGCTACTTTCTTTCCCATTGAGAAAAACACTTGATAAATCCATTAATTATGGGACATTGAATGTCTTCATGAGAAGTTCAAATATATATATATATATATATATATATATATATTTGATTACCTACCTGCAAAAGAAGTTGAATAAAAAGCAGCAGAAATGAGGAGTAAAAGAATGCTGATATTCTTAAGAAGAATGAAGCCCATATTCTTCTTCTTCATTAACACCAAGGTTTTAAGCAGAAGCAAATTTTTCTCAGCTTTTTTTGAGCTGCTCACTTTAAAGAAAACAAGTACTAACTAGTGGAGTATCCTTTCTATATTGTTAGCACAAGAACAATAAATTCTATTTTAGTATAAAATATTTTGGAGATAAACTGGAAAATAATTTTATATTTATAAAGAAGGTTCACCTTTAAGCTTTTTAATTTAAAATTTCAAAATGTAAAGTTGATTGACAGCACTTTACTGTTGTTGGGGCACTAAGTCTTAGTAGTTAGTGGATTAATTCATTATTAATTAATCCAATGGAGCGAATAATTGATTATATTTTATTACTTATAATGCTCCTGAAAATAAGTATTGGTGTGAAGTATTATTGAAACATTGAAAAAAGTTTATCAATAAGTATAGCTACTTACATAATTACATAGGAAATTAATTATCCGTTGAAGTTTAATTTATATTATGAACCTTGATTAAGTAAGAGTTATTGATAATTCTACTCATGCCGCTTATACAGGGACAGAGATAGGACTTTATATCCAGGGGCGAATACAGAAAAATGAAGGGGAAACTTGATATTTTTAGGTTTGGGGGGGGGGAATTTAAGAAATCAAAAATTTATGGGGGTAAAAAAACATTTTTTCAAAAGTTGAGGGGGTGCGGCCGCCCCTACTAGTCCCCTTAAATCCGCCCCTATGCTTATAGATTCTTGCCATGTTATTACTTGAGCATGGTCGAATTTTGTCTAAAATAAATTAAAATCAATTTATAAAATGGCCTCGATGAGTTGTGAAATTCACATTATAGTTGATTAGTCACGGTATAGACGTTGATTTATAGTATTTAAATACTAAGCGTCTATTAACCGATGGGTCAACTTAGATAAATGTTTCAACGAAACTACAGTACTATATATAATTGTTTTGATTAGATTTGAAATATTTGATTAACGAAATGTGAGATTGTATCTTGTTAAATTTATGTATGGTGCTTAATTATATTTATATGTAGGTTATAGTAAACCCACTTACTCACTTCACGAAAGACATATATATAATAAAAAAATCTTAAAATATTATTGGTTGAAAGCATTCCATCTTGACTAATCATCACCCACTCTTATGACTGAATCCCATTCTTACCGCAACTGATTATTACAGTGTTCCGAAGTTTCCAATCAAGTATAATCATAATTATTTATATATAAAAACAGAGTTAGGAGGTTGGTGGGTTACTCGCCCCTCTCAACTTCGAGGAAAAAATAAATTTGCCCCGAAAAACTTTTAATATCTGAATTTTTGCTCCCCACCCCCAACTTTAAAAATATCAAATCCCCCCTCCCAAAATTTTTTGTATTCGCCCCCTCCCCCAAACCCTAAATGTTGGTCTCATCCACGTTTATATACAATATATTTCACATAAACTCCGCAAAATTGATTGCTATTATCGTGCTTGAACACGAAGCGGCGGGCAGCGGCAACTTATCAGAGCTCTATTTTTTTTTGGTTGCCCACCCGATTCAATGGAGCTTTGCCTTTATTACATTCGGATTCAACCCGAGTCGCACAACTGGCAGTGGTGGGTGAGTCTCCCAGCGGAGGTTTTCTGCATTCACAAGGTCTCGAACCTGATACATTGTTTAAGCGGAACTGAACTGCTTATCATTTGGACCAACCCCGTTGGTATCAAAGCTCTTATGGTAGTACGAGAACAGTCGTCATCTTTTTTCATTTTCAATTTAATTTATGAATAGTTAAGGGAAAAACGAATCTCTTCCACTATTATAACAACTAAAATTTATAAACTACTACTATCATAACACGTCGGTACATTATAGATTTATTAACACCCATCATTGTCACTGCTTGATAATGTGAAATCCTGATTTAGTACAAAATGCAAAATGAGTAGGAATTCACATTTGTCACTTTGTCTGCTTTATAGACAAATTAGGTTGGCCTAAAATAGCTTTTGTGGAAGATTAGTGCTTTCAATCATCCAAAACGACAAAAGACAAGGCACCAAACGCCACTGGAAAGGACACTGGTGGAGAATAAACATTATAAGCACTAAGATCACCCTTTTAATTAATTTATACATATCTATCAATTCTAGTCGTTTATCTCATTAATTTATTTTCCATAAAAAGTGGGTTTTGGGCCAGCTCCCTTGAAATCAAAAGTAAAGTATACTGGTTCCGAAAATTCTAGCTCAAATTCAATTTGACAAAAGTTGAATGTAATTCATGAGACGAGTAATCAATAATATGACTAATATAATCCCCTCATCTATGAATTATGTACACTAAAGTTCGTATCTGAATTAGAATTTTTGAGAAACGGAAATCATAAATCCTATAATCTTCATTTTAAGCTTTATTTTTTAGCTGTACAATTATTGATTTATTGGAGATTAATTTGAAACCATCCTTATTATGTTGACAACGTCATACTATGAACATATCATATGATAAAAGCTCATTATTATAAACTATCGGAATTTGGAATCCCGAGACCTTCTCATTCACTAATAAGATCCAAAACTATCGCAACCACAAATATGATAGGACGCATGTGGGATATATCACATGCAGACGATTGTTGATAATCAACAATCAGAATCTCAAGACTTTTTAAGAATCACTTGAAGATGAGCGACACTGATTATTCTTCTAAGCTCACATGAAAGAGTTGTCTAACAATTATTGATAATATAATATAGGAAAAATTACTCAAAACCCCCTAAAATAATTTTTTATATCCAAAAACCCATGAAAATATTTTTCAATCTCAAAAACTCATTCTACAAATTTTTCATTCCAAAAATCCCAAAAGTGAGGATTAACAACTTTTTGGACTAAACTGCCCCTTCATTTATTAAGTTAATAATTGATCAATTAATAATTCTTCTTGTAACGTTTTGTTTTACCTATTTTAAGGGTTTTTTTAGTAATTTTCCCTGTATATATTATAACAAATTGATATCTTACAATATTAACGACGTGTGATAAAGGTTAGCCGAAGATATATATCACATTTGCGATCTTGGGCTTCTGATTTCCTCCTAACCCTCTTTGAGCTTCAATGACATTTTTCCTTATGGGCTATCATCCTGAATATCACATGAAAAGCCCACATAAAAGAAATGGATCAGAATATATTAGGATATTATTACTGGTCCAATGGACCTACTGCAGATTGTATTAGGCCTATCATTTTTCTTGTGACTATAAAAGGGTCCATAAAATAATTTGTTTATTTCAAGTCTAAGGAAATGTACCACACTATCCAACTTGGAAACTAATTGATTGATTAGTTCAACTATAGCCTATTAGGTAACCAGTCTTCAACTGCGCACATTAGATCTATCGTTTCAAATATATGCCGTTTCGTTTCGTATTTCATAATATTTTTACACGTCGATTAGGTATATTTCATGTCATTTTAATATTTTTTATAATATTTTATATACTTAATTTGCATATGTGACGCATTACACATAACACTAAATAAAAAAAAATTATGTGAACAGTCCATTACACCTTACATAAAGCCAATTAGCTAGATCAGATATACTTAGAGTTTAATATTCACATTTAATCTACGAAGTTCATTTTCTTCGATATATTATTAGAACAATGTTGAAAGATCTAACAAGACCAAATAAATCAGTGTAATTATTCAATTAAAAACACAAAGAACCAACAAGTAGATAATAAGAATTCAACTCTAGATATGCTTACAAAATCATAAAAGGACTCCTTCATAGTTGTTAAAGTCAACTTAAAAAAGGGTCAAATTTACTAAGAGGATTGGAGTATGAATTCAACCAAAAAATAAAAAAAATAAAAAATGAAGTCCAAGCTGAAATACTTCAAGTAGGCTCGTAAAGCTCAAAGTTTTACTCGACATATTAGATTTGAAAACAAGCTAAATTGTTTTTATGTTGAGACATACTTATGAAGTTTTGAGTTTGCACTTGACACAATAAACTCAAACCCAAAATTGAAAATTTATCAATAGACTAGTTCGAACTCAAATCCATATCTAACATATTAGATTTGAGCTTGAGTCAAAATCTTTTACGTCGATCAGACTCGTTTACAACTCTACTACATCATTTAAAATTAAATCATGAATAAAGGTTATTTTTTTTTTTGGTTACAAAAGGTTAGACGGGGAAGTCTAGTCCCTCCGGCTAGGTCGCACAAAGAGAAACCCTCCCCATTGTGGTGTCTCCAATAAAATTCGAACTTTTGTCGTCTGGGAGTCATAAACCACTTACTACTTAGTCCAACCAACTTGGTAAAAACAATTAATTATTAAAAAAGGGAAAAACATGAGAAAAGTCAAGGGAACAAATCATGTGCAACAATTCCCCCAAAACTCGGACAAGTCCGACAATGCCCACAATTGTAAAGAACTGTATAAAATTCACTGTCCCGTCTGCGGGTCCCACTATACAAAACCCTGTTTGGCGTTATACGCCAATTACCGCCTGCAACATTCCTCATTCCGTCCTCTCATCTACTCCTGCTGCCACGTGTACCTGTCTCACAAACCGAGCCCACACCTAACTACACCCTACCGTATTTAATCACACACTCTCTCTCTCTCTCTATCTCTCTCCTAAAATCGCCGTCGCTCGAATTATCCGGCGATACATACACGTATTTATATCTATAATTTATTATATTTATTTTCGTTTCTTTTAACTCTCTCCATCTGGAATTAATTTCACTCACCGTTACGGATTTTGATGCATTTATTGCCGTCAGATCAACCTCGTGATTCGTGCCAGTATTATTCGAGGTTTTTGTTTTACTTTGAACGACTCTTTTTGAGTTTTCGATCTGAAAAAAATAAATTATTAGGTTTTTGTAATTTTGTAAATTTTTGGTTTGTTTAGCTGATTTGAAGTGTGGTTTATCAGTGTGCAGAGATTTGGTGATTTTTGATTGATTGCGGCGATGTCTGGACCCTTGGATCGATTCGCGAGGCCTTGTAAGTGAAATTTTTATTGTATTTCTTGATTGTTGTTGATCTGCATTTAGATTAATTAGCTGTGATTTTGTTAGTGGAATTTTATTGTATATTCTTGATTGTTGTTGATCTGCATTTAGGTTAATTAGCTGTGATTTTTTTCTTGATTTTTGAGAATTAGTGTTTTACTGTTTACTGAATGGAGGAATTTGATGAAAATATCTGAGGTTGTCAATGATTTTTTATTTTTTTTAATTTGATTAAGGTAATTTTTGTGTTAAGCTTTTTCTGCGTAAATGAGGAATGATTAGAGTTAAAAAAAGAAAAAAATGTTTATAGGCCGATATGAATGGGGTTTGATTTACCTCATTATTATTTTCATCTTGTTTTTTTACTAATGAATGATAAAAGCTTGATAAATTGGTGTTTTAGTTGTTGAGCTGCTGTTATTGGTTTCAGTAATTCTTTATAATTCTCGAAATACAAATATAAGTGTTAAATGCAGTTGAGTTCTTCAAGCTTAATTTGCTAGACTGACACTTCTTCATTGAGCTTTAAAGTGTCGAGATTATTGGTTAGAAGCCCTTAGAGTAGAGTATTTTATTTTCAGAATATGCTGAACATTATATGAACCACGCCGTGCTTTTCAGTTTCCATCTCTTTTTTTTTTTTTTTTATTTCTTACATTTATTTCTCGTGAATCAGGCTTTGAGGGGTCATCTGGTAATGACGAGAGAAGAGAAAGGAGGTCTGATTTTGAGAATTCAGAGGATGAAAGAAGGACGAGAATCGGTTCTTTGAAAAAGAAAGCACTCAATGCATCTTCAAAGTTCAAGCATTCTCTCAAGAAGAAGAGCAGTAGAAGAAAAAGTGATGGTCGAGTCAGTTCTGTTTCAATTGAGGATATCCGGGATGCTGAGGAATTGCAAGCTGTTGAGTCATTTCGACAAGCCTTGATATTGGATGAGTTGCTACCACAAAAGTTTGATGATTACCATATGATGTTGAGGTTAATGTTCATGAACCTTCACAACTTTTAGTTGAGTTCATTTATTTGATTGAAATATCAGGGTTCATGTTGGGGATGAAGCCTGGCTAATGGAGTGAGATCTTCATATTCAAATCACATCCTAGATCCTTTATGACACTAAATCAGTAGGAAACCTAGGGAGAAAACACTATATCTTGTTCAGAAAAGACAGCTGAATTCTGAGATAAAAGCTGTCTTGTATGTATTTATCCTTGGATTAAAAATAGTTAGCATGGTTATCTCTCCCAATGGTCTGGAGGTAAATATCAATTGTGTCCATGGGTGAATTATGAATAATACTCGAGAGTTTCTTACTCTTTTGTGGGGCAATTTTCAATCTGCCCAGTATCGCATTGACATTTTTCTCATGTTCAAGGATTCAGGCTTGGGCCATTTTTTAGTATTTTTGTAGAATCTTGCTCTGGAAGGTTTACGTTGTCTTGATTTCTGCTGCATCTCTTTCTAGGTTCAAGCTTTAATAACTGTTCAGTTTTTTAAAGCACTTTTGAAATGTGCATGCAGGTTTCTGAAAGCAAGGAAATTTGACATTGAAAAGTCAAAGATCATGTGGGCTGATATGATACAGTGGAGGAAAGAATTTGGTACTGACACAATTACGGAGGTTAGACCTAATAAGTTTTCTGCAAGTCACTTGGCAGAAATATTTCGTTGTTCCTGCTGTGAATTTTGCTTTTACTTTTCAGAATTAATTGAAATTTTTTTCAATCATTTATGTTTTCCCATCAGGACTTTGAATTCAAAGAGTTGAATGAAGTTCTGAATTATTACCCCCATGGCTATCATGGAGTTGATAAAGACGGAAGGCCAGTATACATTGAGAGACTAGGGAAAGTTGACCCAAACAAACTTATGCAAGTTACTACCATGGACCGTTACATAAGATACCATGTGAGAGAATTTGAGAAAACCTTTGCCATTAAGTTTCCAGCTTGTACCATTGCTGCAAAACGGCACATTGATTCAAGTACGACCATTTTGGATGTTCATGGCGTGGTACGTTATACACTTTGTTTGCTTCGTGTAACAATTTTTCACTACTTGTGACCCAATTGTGTTTAGACAATTTGAAATGTGTTCGGTTTCTTGTCAGGGTTTGAAAAACTTTACCAAGAGTGCTCGGGACCTCATTACACGCCTTCAGAAGATTGATGGTGACAATTACCCTGAAGTAAACCCTGGATTCTTAACTTAACCAGTTATGATGTTTGTTTTGTTTGTGCTCTAATTCATGTTGTGTCTCTTAATTGCAGACACTCCATCAAATGTTTATCATCAATGCTGGTCCGGGCTTTAGGTTATTGTGGAATACTGTGAAGAATTTTATAGATCCCAAGACCGCTACTAAGATTCATGTATATGAGTCCTTACTTTTTGCCATTAGGACGATTTATTTTACTAAGTTGAGCTACTGCCCGCAACTTACAGTTCTCTCATTTTATGGCGTCTTTCATAGGTTCTCGGAAATAAATACCAGAACAAGTTGCTTGAAATAATAGATGCCAGGTGAAAGGGGTGGATATTACGTTTGTTTTTGTTCTTTTTATATTTTTAAAATCCTTTTCAGTAGTCCTAAGATTTTTTTTTGCTTGGTCAGTGAATTGCCAGAATTCTTGGGAGGTATGTGTACTTGTGCAGATCTAGGTGGATGCCTTCGCTCTGATAAAGGACCATGGAAGAATCCAGAGATACTGAAGGTCCTAACTTGCCTTAATTATTTACTTCTTATGGTGTAGTGGTGTGCCATAATCTTCTAGGTATTCCCTTGCAATTTCTT
Organism: Buddleja alternifolia; assembly: GCA_019426215.1. NCBI lineage: Eukaryota > Viridiplantae > Streptophyta > Magnoliopsida > Lamiales > Scrophulariaceae > Buddleja > Buddleja alternifolia. The sequence goes on along the minus strand of CM033408.1, from coordinate 31,369,491 downwards.
TTTTCAATTTTAAGATAGTTGACTGTTTGACTTAGTGGTGCAGATGGTGCTCAGTGGTGAAGCACGACGTGCCAGGCAGGTTGTTAAAATTATCAACAGCGACGGGAAGGTAGTATATGCCAAGCCTCATTATGCCATGGTATGGATTCGGTGCCCCTTTCACAGTTAACATATATACTATCAATTTGTCCTTTTAAGTGGAGGTATTTCATTGGAACAGTTAAAAGGCAGTGATACTTCTACAGCAGAGTCTGGTTCAGAAGCTGAAGATATTGCTTCACCAAAAGCCATTAGGAATTATTCACATCTTCGGTTGACTCCAGTTCGTGAGGAGGTATACTTAAGCCTAAAGCTTCACAATTAGATAATTTTTGTGGTTGAAAGAAAAAAAGTTTAGTTGAGAACTCCTTATCTAGTGTTAATCTGGTGGTAGCCTTGGATATACCTAAATTACTGCTTTGTGAAAACAATTCTGTCATCATCTTCCGTTGCTGTTTAGGTGGAACCAGATAAAAGATGCATCTAAATTCGGCTAATTGGTAACAATATGTACAAAAGGGTTTTTTTTTTTTTATCTTTTCTGAATGATGCTAAAAGGTATTTGATTTATTTGCCAGGCTAAGGCTATAGGAACAGCAGGCTATGTTGGTCACTTCTCAGGATATGACGAGTATGTTCCCATGGTCGACAAGGCTGTTGATTCTGGATGGAAGAAGCAAACATCCCCTCAGAAGCTTCATGTGTCTAAAGGTTAATATCTTTTGATCTCTATGTTTGCAATTTTCCTCATGCATCATAGATAAATCAATTTATAGTCTTCTTATGCTCACTTTACATTGAAACTAATCTACTGTTTAATCTCTGACCAACTGGTCTATGACATATATATCTGTGTGTGTGTGTGTGTGAGAGAGAGAGAGAGAGAGAGAGAGAGAGAGAGATCTGTCATCTCTCCCATATAGTTGTACTCTTTAGGACGAGAAATAGGCAGGTATACATAACTGAAGAAAAGGAATAAAGATATGATGTTCATCTTTTCACCTAGAGATGCTGGGTGACATAACCCTGAAGCCCCACTCTACTCCCCATAAAGCTTTTCCCTTAATTTTATCTAACCATACATACTTTTATAGTTTTATTTGCTGATAGCTTTTCTAGTTTTTAGTGGATTTTCATCCTGGTGTGTCTTTTATATTGTTATGATAAACAAACCTGGTTTGGGATTAGGATTTTATTTGTGCTGCCTCCTTTTCTTTTCTATTTTCTATATCAAATGCCTAATTTGTCTCAGAAATTCTCAATTCAGACGTGTTTACGCCACCTGATTCCCAGAAGGCACCAGAGGGATTTTGTGCTCGGCTTTTGGCATCTCTCATGGCCGTTTTCATGACCCTTTTCTTGTTTTTCCGTACGATATCATCCCGTGTTACAAAGAAACTTCCTGAGGCATCAACCGTTCCAGACCTTGCTTTTGACTCGACCATGAAGGAGGATTTAAGACCGCCATCACCAACACCATCTTTTATCGAGACAGAGCTCATATCTTCTGTCGTGAAGAGGTTGGGTGAGCTTGAAGAGAAGGTCAATACTCTTCAGTCAAAGCCATCAGAGATGCCCTATGAGAAAGAAGAACTGTTGAATGCTGCTGTTTATCGGGTGGATGCTTTAGAAGCAGAGTTGATTGCAACCAAGAAGGTATGTTCGTGATTTCAATTTCATCAACTGTGAAAACATATATATATAATGGTGAAATGGTTGGCTCTTACTCTTTTTTCGTGAGAGTTTGCTTTAGAATCATTCCATGTTACTATTCGAGAATTATAACACTAATAGTTTTTACCGAATAGCTTCTATAATTTGAATATAATATTAAGTGATAAACAAATTTCATAATACAAACTTTAAGTATAAAAGAAAGGTTTACCTTTCAATTCTAAAATTTGACTCTTTTAAATAAAGATTTCCTAAGCATATTTATCCAGATTTAATTAAAAACAAATGCTTGGAGTTAATCATGTGGCAAAATCAAGTTCAGAGATGCCGGCCTTGTGTGTACATGACACTTACTTGGATAGCCTCCGTGTTTCTGTTTCATTATATAGGTTATGTGGAGTGGAAAGGACCTAACTGTTTTGGCTAGTTCTGACAAGGAAAATGGATATGAAATAACCACATTACTAAGTTACGAAATGATACTAATGGAAATAGATGAATTTGTGGAGGGTCAGGAAAGAGAACAGTGAATAAGATAAAAAGAAAAAAGTCACTTGTACATTGCTCATATATAGTCTACTACATGCAAGGAACATACAGTAATTTTTGTAATAATAATATAAATTGCTTGCTCGCTTTTAAAATTCGTACTGCACTGCCTTGCCTTAATTTTCTATGATGTCCAAGCGGAAGTTCTTGCCCATGACTACTACATCTAACTAATCACATGACACGTGGTATAACTTATAACAATCATCTTGTGATTGGTAAGTGACACCAGTCGGATAACAAGTTGTAATTTGTTTGTCATCTGATTCGTGCTAGAATTTCCTATTGGCCAAGTTACGTCTATTTTGGAGCGGGCTTTCATCTATTGATGTCCTATCCACATCTTTATGAATTTCTAAAACTGAGAGTCGGGTTTTGATTGAACAGGCTCTACACGAGGCTTTGATGAAGCAAGAGGAACTACTTGCTTATATAGATAGCCAAGAAGAAGCTAAGTACCGGGTAGGTGAAATTTATTTGAGCTTGAATCGAAGAATATAGAAAGATGTAATGTTTTGTGCTGACATACCTTCTGTTGTTTTGTTTAGAAGAAGAAGTTGTTTTGCTGGTAAAATGTGTCATATTTGGTGCTTTGATCGCTTGAGGACATCTTCGGCTTTGTTTGAACGCTCACCGCCTAACCTTCATTGTTTTGAGTTGTAATTGACTCTAAAATTTCACTTCTGATACATATAACTCTCTTGTGAGAAATTTATTGAACATATATGCATACATCTTGTGGTAGTGTGGTTTGCTTTGTTTACAAAGAGATCCTTGTGTGATGTTTGAAGGGAGTAATGTTTACATTGCTATAAAGCTTCTGATGCCTGCATGATTCTTGAAAACACATCACACCCCCCCCCCCCCCCCCCAAAAAGCATATAGGGTCTGTTTGCTTCTTGATACATACATTATCAAGCCCATGCAGCTGTTTGCTTGCACAAGAGTGGACCCAATATTAAGTGTAATATAATGGAATTGGATTGCTCCTTGTGAAGACCCATATTAACTTAGTTATGGACAAAATTGCCCTCGGTCTCTCCTACACCTCAACACGATTTTCCTTTTCTGCAAATTTCTCATCTTCATTTTTGATTGTTCTTTAATTCTGTTCTCACTTTCCACCTCAATCCATTGAAGAAGTGATCTGTGAGAATTGGATCTGGCATTTCAGAAATCCAAAAACAAATTTCAGAGTTAGGAAACTCATTGAGTTCTAGTGGATTGATTTTAATGGGTTTCCATTGAAAGTAAATCTCATTTCATCCATTAAGCGAAAAGATCACTAAGCTCTCTTTATGTGGAATTTCAGTTCTAGTCCATAAGACATTTTGAGTTCTCAAATTTGAGTTGATTGAACAGTCAAATAGTAAAAATGGTTAGTTTATGTAATTGTATGAGAAACAGGTGTTTCGAAGTTGATGGGGAAAAATTGAGGTAGACATGAAGTTGAATTTGTTTTGTGGTGAGATCCATAATTATTGATCATGGGGTCGATAGTAATCTAATGAACAAAGGTAAGGGTACCAGTCCCAACCCATTAAATCTTACCAACCAAACATCCCAGGGGTTTAATATTTGAAACCAAAATAAATGTAGTAGCATCAATATCATGCACAATTTTATCCTATGTAATCACAACATTGCAAGCAAACGAGGCCATAGCATATTACAATCATGTGTATGACACAACATATATGGTTCTCATTGAATTATGATGATGATTGTCAATTCTGATATCTCGTAAAGATGACATCCTCCTGCTCGCCTACGTTTGATCTCGCCTAGCTCCACAAATTTTGAAATTGTTGTAAGCCCATTATCAAGATCTCAATCTCAAATTATTCTTCAAGGTGCTAATGAATATTGAGATAGATTGCTGATCAAAATCCTTCAACCATATGCTAATCAGTATTGTTTGTTTCTTCAACCATATGCTAATGAATATTGATTACCAAGTTGAATTTCAAATTGATTTGAGCTCATTCACGTTGAAATAATAGCAATTAGCAAGTTGATTTATAAGGAACATATTCTCAATTTATCATTCCAATAAGCTAATAAATACTGACAGATTCTCTTGAGATAAATTTGAAAAGAAAGGAACCAAATTGTTGGAGATAACTATCTTCAAATTTCTCTATTAATTAGAGCTTAAGCAAGAGCCAAAAAACTCTAGTACTGGCCAAGTAAATCCTTAGCTTGCCATAAAATCCAATACAAACACGCATCAACATTGGTTGGACAATATACAAACAACACATTGTGCAATTTACAAAAGCTTTTCAAAGTAGAAAAAAATAAAAAAAAAATAAGAGCAAATATTTATACAAGAATCAAACAATAACTATCATGGTTACAATTTTGCTGTTGATTGGTTTCTGCACTTAGAACGCAAAGAACCTCTTTTTTTTCTTCTTCTTCTCAAGGTAAGCCATAAGTTCCTCTTGTCGCACAAGCGCATCCTCAAGAGCCTGCAAATTTGAATAACAGAACAGGTAAACAAATTTGTCAGACGAAGATTTCACAATCATTAGCATTTGAAGTTGGTTACCATTTTGAATTAATTTCAAGATGATATGTGAGAAATTAGTAAGTTGAAAATATAGTGCCACTCGAAATCATGATAATTTCGTTCTAGTTCACTTTCCATGAAGTCAATGACCATTTATAGCTATTACCTTAACATTAAAGAAGACTTCAACCTGCTGCTTTAGTTATGTCCTAGTTGATCCTGATTCGACATTATAAATATATTGAATTTACCCCGATAACCAAATGTTTTTGTCTATAGATACTCCATATTTGATTCCATCCAAACTTCACTATAAAATGTAATTGCAATAAAGAATGCTTTTATCTGAAAGAGAATGAGTTGATTAATACCTTTTTAGTTGCTAAAAGCTCTTGCTCCAATGTATCAACACGGTTCAAGGCATTATTTAGCATCTCCTCTTGTTCCGGCGGCATAGTCGCAGGCTTATTGATGAGAATACTCACTTTATCCTCTAGTTCATTCACGTGCTTCATCATGGTGAAGTAATTGGCGCTTGAGATGGCGGGTTCATCATGTGATTGATCTTTCATTATAGCGTCGATACCGTACATAGAAGTGGAATAAAGGGTGGCATTCGTGAGCTTCTTTGGCATGTTACGTGTCATACGCACCATAGTAATGACCCCCATCACGAAGGTCATTACTCCGGTGAAGAGCTGGTTGCTAAGTCCATCAGAAGGCTTGCGAGCTTCGGGGAAATAATCTGTGGCAATAGGAAGATAAAAATGGAAATCAAATTATATAGAGAATGGGCAAACAACTATCTCTTATGGAGGTCCCGCGATCTCGAGTCCTGTTATATCAGAATATTCTTGAAAGGACCCGGTATTGAATACACTAGAGTCATGGTGCATGTCACTGCTGCTGATGTGGCATAATTTAGATCTTTTGGCATTCAACACTAAGTCCATATAAGAACACACCTATTAGAGTGCATTAGGCCCCGCATGGGCCTCATCCTATCGACAATTGTGATTATCACTAAGGATTGCAATGGGGCGGGTTTGACAAGGGTTGGGAAAAACCCACCTCGAACCCAATGAATCTGGGCTAAAAAATGAACACGATTGACTGCTAAAATTCACTAAACAGTCAACAATAAACAACAAATGGTAACTAATAATCGAACAACATCCTGATATTTTTCACACAAACAACAACTAAAGTAACATCGATATAATCCATCAACATCAGAAACATCCTAAAATTAATAACCCATTATGCTAGAATGGTGATTCAAAACCGATAATCAGTAGACGATCGTTTTACTTATCTATCCACGGAAATATACGGATTTGGAAACAATGGATGACTTGTGAACTTAAGTAATATTATGACGGTACCTTTGAAGTTGTCACTTTTCGCCGGTTTTGGCCAAGTAACAGTAACGGTCTTGTCGACAACGGGTGCATATGTAGCAGGCTCATATGAGTTGGGGCAGTTTTTAGTTCCCTGAGAAGAATTTGTTCCAAATTTATATCAGAATTGTTGATTTATTTATACTTCATTAAAATTATTCATTTTAAATCCAACATATAGTTATTGCAACTTACTTCTTCACGAAGAGGAGAGAGTCTGAAAGAGTTGTTTTTCCTCGCATTGACGTCCTGGGAAATGGTTTTCTCATCCACAGATGAAATGACTATTTTGTTAGAGCATCTGTGGTCGCCATTATGGACCATCTGCAAAATCATTCATGATTTTTTTGGATTTTGTATAACTAGTAGTATGAATATAAAACAGAATATAAATTAAGAACTAGCATTTCAAAAACTTTTATAGATTGGACGAAATATGAATAACCTTCATTATATCCATATCATTCCACGGGCCCTTATCAGAAACCATACAGCCACCCTTATCAGCACAAGTGCATGTACCACCCAAAAACTTTGGTAGCTCACTGATACAAGATCAAAGCAACAATATTACTAGGGATGGAAACGAGGCAGTTCTCGCGGATCCGGAACCGGAACCACATAGGTTTTTGGGATCCAGATCCGGAACCGCGAGACTCGCGGGTACCCGCGAGACATGTTTGGAACCGGAATAGCGAGACTCGTGGGTACCCGCGACACATGTTTGGAACAGGAGACTTTTTTCTTTTTTTCTTTTAAATTAGTGAGATTTACAAATTAAACCCCCAAGCTTATCAACTGATCTTTGTATAAATGAAATAAGCAAACGACAAATATTAATTTACTAAGTTGCAAATGAACAAAAACGGATTAATACTTAGATATGAACATATAAACTAATTCAGCTCAATCTCACGGCTATTAATTACTTACTTATCCTTAACCAAATTCAACCCATCAGTTTAAAACTTTCCATCTCATCCGTTGGACCAAACCCTAAACTTCATCTAACCATCAAATTACGGCAAAATTGAAATTTCAAAAATCTGTGAAGAGGCTCATACAACACAGAATTCTATCAAAATACTTCATCAAACCTTCCTTACTTTCTCTCTCTAAAAATCTGAAACAAGTTCCAAAACATAAATATATATACAATGTGTATACAATCTGAAACAAGTTCCAAAACATAAATAAAAATATTCTAGTTTTCGAAAAATATTCTAGTAATAGTATAGCATTATGGTTTGTACGTCTCAAAAATTCAAAATATCAGTTTTCAAATTTATTTTTAAAAAAAGGAAAAATATTTTTGCGGTTCCGGGGCGGTTCTGTACTTGGTTGATCCACAAATGATGCTCCTACTTCTATGTATACTAATCTACCTCTCTAGTGGAGGATGGAGATTCATTTGATCATACGGGTATGAGATACTCTCGGTAGTACTGCAAGAATATTCCTTAAGATATTCTCTATCCTACAAACTTTTTATCATATTCATTTGTTTCTAGAGAGGTCCACACATCTACGACATTCTACATATTTCTACTACAATCTAGAATAATTTAAGACATTCTACACAGTTCTACACTATTCTAGAGCTCTCTGTAAGAATCTACGTTCTTCTAAAGAATTCTAATACTTTCCGGAGAGTCTTCTAAACTTTTCTAGAATTTTCTAGACCTTTCCAAAATACTTCAATAACCTTTAGACTCCCGTGAGCAAAATGACACATCATAATCGTCTCAAAATATTTCAAACTGTCAGGCATGACAGTACGCCAAGGTTGTTTCAGCTTGAGTATAATAATTTTTGGTCCTTATGGACTTATTCTAACTTTCAAACCACAGTCCACCCTCTTTTGGAAGAAAACTTGTTAATGAATTGGATGATTTGTAAATCTGTTGTGTTAGTGAAGTGGAATGTATAGAATTGGGAGCCAATGATGAGGATAATGATCTTAAATAAGAGTTTAAAGCAAGAGTTGAACTTGAAGCTCGTATGGTTGATATATATATTTTTTAAACTCTCTCTCTATCTTAATCTTTTTTCCTTAATTTTTTTCCATTTTTTTAAATATTTTTTGCTAATTTGAATCCATTTTAAACATTATTTTATATTTTGTTAATATAAAAAACTAATATTCGCGGGGTCTTACTCCCCGCCCCGTGCCTTCGCCCTTTTAAACATTGATTTGGAAATTATGTTTTTCATGGATATTAACATTAAGGGATAATTACATGCAGAACCCTTCATTTATTGGGTAAATAACACAAGCCCCCTATCAAATCCCGACAACTTGAAAAATAGGGGTAAAATTGTAATATGCTCTTTTATTGACGAATGGTGAAATTGGAGGTTATGATAATATCTCAAACTTGGGGGTGTATTTCAAGGTTAAGGTCTTATGCAAGTGTTGTCTACGTAATTTTCCCTGACCTTAATGTTACATTCGAATTTCCCCCAACATTTGAATTGCTAAAGTAATTTAAAATTAATTTACCTTGCATCGATGATCTCAAGTAGCTTGCTTTGGTATTTGTTACCCAAAACCTGGTAAGACGAAAGTCGAAAAGTAACAACTGGATTTAATAAAAATTCAGTAAAGTTTCTAATGCATTATTAAAGAGAGATGAATGTAGAATTACATGGATCTTGGCAGTGGTCTTAGGGTCAAGGAATGACTTGACAGTGTTCCATAAGAGCCTAAATCCCGATCCGGCATTGATAATGTACATGCGACATAGCGTCTGAAATTAAAAATAAAAAACGACATTCAATGAATAACGAGATTCCGTTGTATCACCGAGATAAAAACTAGGAAAGGAAAGAAGAGAAAAACAAATTACCTCGGGATAATTATCGCCATCGACTTTCTGAAGATGCTGAATGAGTTCCCTAGCAGCCTTATTGAAATTTTTCAGTCCCTGAACCAAAAAATAGTAACTTCTGTAAATAAATTAAAATAAAATAAAGCACGCGTTGATATTACAGTGGACTTTTAACCTTCAATATGTGTTTTTATATCTATTTTTATAGGTCTCAAATGTTTCTCTTACTATAAAAGTGAGTATTTTTTATGTTATGTGACATATTCCCTTCATTTTAATTGACAAGGATTGATTACTATAAAACAATAGTCATATAAGTTTGATAAAAAGACAACCATTACAAATTAAATTAAAATTATGACATGTTTTGGAAGGTGAATTAGCTTTGTTCCTTTTGTTTTAAGGAAAGGATTGTTTTGGAATAAAGTCTCACAAAGCTTACTTTTGCTAATTAGGTAATTCCTAACAAAGACATTCTTTAGGGACAAAGAAAGTACAAAAGTCATATAAATATCTGATTATGAAAATTAACCATCTTTCATGAATATCCTGACATTTAAGTATGAAAAATCTAATTATTTTTTGATAAAAAAATGAATTAATAAAAGACGCCCCTACGTACCACTCCTTGGACATCCAAAATAGTTGTGCTCTGGTCAATGTGCTTTTTGGCTGCAATTGAGCAAGCTGGAAATTTATCAATAAAGGTCCGCTCAAATTCTTGGACATGATATTTAACGTAGCGATCCATTGTTGTGACTTGCATGAGCTTAGTTGAATCTACTAGACCGAGTTGTTCGATATAAACAGGCCTTCCATCCTTGTCAACACCGTGGTGCCCTTGTGGATAGTACTTAAGTACCTCATTTTTCTCCTTAAAATCAAAGTCCTGGGAAAATATATATGAAACGAGATAAAAGTTTGTATATATTTGATATTTTAGCAACTTTTAACATAAAGTTTATGAGATGTATTTGTAATAACTAATAATTAGAAAGTACCTCCATAATAGTGTCGGCACCAAAGTCCTTCCTCCAATGAATCATATCGGACCACATTTGCTTTGTTTTCTCAATATCGAATTTCCTAGCCTTCAAAAACCTGTATAGTCAAAACACAAATATAACGTTTAAAAAAAGATCTACTTGTTCCAAAAATCCCTTATTTGTTAACTCTGGAGTGTGTATAAAAACAATGTAACTTCTACATCGAGAATTTTTTTTTAGTGATTATGTGAAATATGTGTAGGCTTATAATTGAGATGCAGGAATTTTTATTTTTTTTTACTTCTATGATTTTTATTTCAAATACGTAAACAAGGATGACTATTTCCAATAATAAAAATGATCGAACATTTGCAGGAAGGGTCATCATTAATGCATCTCAAAGTATACTCAAAACAAAATGATGATGGAAACACGAAACTTATATTTTGAACATTGAAGATATTTTCGTCAATGAGATGTTACACACGTGATAAAGCTGCAGTCGAGGCTCCAAGATTCTATGTTTAAAGAGGTCTTTGGTTCAGATTCACCTGTGTGTAGTTTTTCTAAATACTTTGATAGTTGTTATCGTGCTAATTGTAAATCTTGCACTGATCAATTATCCCAATATCTATATATATCACAATCTATATATATCACACACACACACAAATATAATGCTCAGGTCACTCAACATTGCTATTGTGTGTATCTTTATACACATTTATATGTATAGAAATATGTATGTATGTACAAGATAAACGGTCAATACAGCATTCATAGCACAATAGCATGATATGTATGTATATATATGTAATACAAATGCACACACACACACATATATATATATATATGTATTATGTGTGTGTGTATATATATATTACGTATATACACACATATATAACATTCTTAATTAAAGCCATGGAAAGAGAAATAAAATTACCTTAGTAGCATATGATAGTCATCATGTTTTCCGGGTAGTAATTCTTCGAGGATCAGTGCCTGGCGCAAAGCGTCCACAGCCTGTAATTCCTCAGCATCATGCTCGTCCTCCAACACCACCGACATAACTCTACTGTTTCGCCTGCCCTTTTTGGTTAAAGAATGCCTGAATTTCGTAGAGGCACTAATTGCCGCCTTCTTGAGTGACCCGAGCCTTGTTTTCCTCTCATCTTCTAAGTTTTCTAAATCTGTTTTCTCGAGGCCTGAAAAAAAAACAGAGAGATTTTGCCAACGGTTAAAGTTTTGCATTGGTAATTAGAGAAGAATTTTGGTAGTTAATTTATCTTCTTTTAAAGAATCCGGTGCAGATAAAAACACATGAAACATCCTCCCTTTGTTATAGGTTTTGATTGATTACGATAATCTTGACCATCGATATCATGCATGATGCATTCTTGACAAAACGGGCTCTTACAATTCCTTTTCGCATGTAATACATCATAAATATGAGTCATCATTTAACAATTAGCAAGTATCTATAATCAACTAACAACTACTTAAAAAATATAAGCAGAGAAACACCCACATGACGTTGATGGACTCTTAAAACTAGAACTTGGTAAAATACAGAAACTTTTACATGCTCTTTCCATTTTAGATATTCCCAATATTACCACAAAACCAAATTTCACAATTCTTACAAAATTATTTATACCAGGCTTAAAATTCATAAAATAAGAGGATGGTGCTTAATTTAGGGAGATATGTAAGAAGAAAATTAATATATGATCTAGGAAATATATGAGAGGAAAAACACTTACTTGGCCTGAACGGGCATTCAAGAGGTCCTGATTTATTGTCGCTCATGATTGAAGTTCGTAAGTTGGATCACGTCAGAATGCAGTATTTACACGATCGAAAAAGCTTCACGAACTTACATATAACCTACAATATTTACAAAATAAGCGGGACGCGTTTAAAAAAAACCAAGCATAACATCTTTTTTCTGCTTAATTGAACCTAAATATATGCTTCAAACAATGCTTTTAGTCTAGCCAACAAACAATTAATGCTTTAATGATTTAGTCTACGCCAATAAACAAACCATGCCTTTAGTCTATGCCAACAAATGGAGCATCTATATTTCTTTGTCTAAATTCAAAATGCATGTGTAAATAATGCATTATTATATATTTTTGCAATCAATTAATCCACAAATTTCCTTCAAAGATAAATTATACCAATAAAAGACTTAAATTATCAAACAAAACCTCAAACATTCACTCACCAATTAATTATGCCATTTTCTCCTATAATTCAAGGGAAAGAAATTTTTTCCAAACATGAGGAAATTGTAAAAACAATGAACCAAAAATTAACCAATGATGAGAAAACATACATAATTCTAAAATAAATCAAACAATTAACCTAATCAAATGCGATTAATTCCCAATAATAAAACCCTAATTCACAAATGCAAGAACACACATATCTTTAGGAATCACACAATGTCCTAAAAGATAAACCAAAATAACAAGATATGAATCATTACAAAAGCGGAGGAGCTGCACTTCGAATCAATTTCTAGAGAGAGAAAGGGGGGGGGGAGAGAGAGAGAGAGAGAACTCTTCTACCTGTGACAAAAATGCAGGGCGATTAGAGAGAGAATTAAAAGGGGAATTTTATAATTATCCTCAAAATAATTTAAGAATATTACAGAATCCAGTGATTGCGCATTATTTATTCACTCCCGCACAAATCAATGGCTGCCCATTATTTCTTCAACACCGTCAAACCGAAATATAGATACAAATTATGTATCTATTATATATATATAAAAATAATTCAAAAATTAATGATTGAGAGCTTGATTTTTCTTCTCCTTGACTTGGTGTCGCTTCCACATGATCTCTGAAATAATTATCCAGTATTTTATCACTCTTTGAATATGTGTGTGTGTGTGTGTGTGAGAGAGAGAGAGAGAGAGAGATTTGTGCGTGGTTGATGTGCAAGCCACTCCGTTCAAAATTTCTAAGTGCTTCCCACTTTCAAGTTTTTAAAAATCAACGTCTTTATTGGGTTGATTTCCCGGGTAAACAAGTTATTACTGCCGTGTTAAGAATGGAAATGGAAAACTAATTAGAGAAAATTACAAGCAGACCCCCTCACTTATTGTAATTATCAAAACTCCCCTTTACTTATTGAAAATTATCAACACACCTTCTCAAGGGATCTATTTATAAGGTTTACAAGGGTAAAATTGTAAGTTTCTTAAGCACACACCCTTAAATGATGGATGTTTTGGTGTGAATTGTGATGGAACAATTTCCTAGATAAAATCTATTCTTATTATTTTGAAAATGGATTTTCATCGCCCCGTATGGATGTATTAAATCTATTAAAATCAATTAATTGCAAATTACTAAAACCGGTGATATATAAATAAATGCACACAAGAGTGTAATTGTCCGTGTGTAATTTTTTCACTAATTAATAATGGAACAATTTCTTTAGATAAAATCTAATCTTATTATTTTTAATCAATCTACTTTAAGAATGGGGGGGGGGGGGGAATTTTTGGTTAGTTAGGTCGTAGTTAAATAAGGTATTATTCAAAGTTCATACTTGTTTGAATTTTTTATCGAGTTTGAAAATTGTTTGAATTCGATTTGATTGTTAATTGAATTATACTTGAATGAACTTTCATCGAGCTGATCACGAATCAATTATCGAGTAGTTTGATTGTTTTACACGAATTATATATTTCTCAACTAACTGAGTCGAACTTTAAATCTAACCGAGTTGAAAATTGTATGCAAGCTTGGTTTGCATATCAGACGATAGAACCCAAACAAACTTTTAGCGAACAATCTCGAATAAATATCGGATAATTTGATTTGATTTTCAACCCATCGTGAGTATAGTAAACATTGAAAATGAGAGTTGTTTCCACTTGGTTTTCGAGGAAAATGCGAAAAATATTGTGCACTGATTTGCATCGCTATTTACTTGTTTTTTTTTATTATGATTATGTACATTGAAGATATATTTGTTTTTAACTTATTATATCACAAGAGAAAATATGTTCACATTTAGTTTTCATATTGTTTCCATTTTATCACTAAATCTTAAGGTACAAATATAGTAAAAAATTGAAAATCAAGAAAAGTTTTTCCCATTTAATAATAGGAAACTAATGTGAACTCGATACTAAAGGAAAAGGTTGTATAACCACATTGTAAGCTAATTTTTAATTGAACCTTAAAAAATGTATTTCTTTCGCGTTTGGATGCATTGAGTGTCAAATGGCGATGGAATAGCGTCTTTACTTATATCCCTCATGAATCTCTTTTTCTGGTTAGGGGATACTTGTATATACTGACGGATTTTGAAGCGGAAGATAGTGTGCATTTTCTGTTTTTTAATTAGTATTTGATGTGTTATTCTTGTCTTGTATGAGTTTTAATCTCTCGTATGAAATACCCGATCTTTAGAATTTGAGTTTCGCTCTTCTATAATTCAAGTATGGTTTGATCAATAACATATATACTTCAACAGGTTTTCAATTAACATATGTATGCAATATCATAATATTATAGTGTTCTCTCTATTGTAAAATTTAGGTGTCCATAAAATGAAAGACCGAATTTCCAAAAGAAAATTATAAATATTTATCTCAAAAAATGAGCTAATTTATTCCCATGTGGTACTAATGATTAGTGGTGCTCCACTATTTTCAATGTTGCATAAACATTGGCATTTAGCCACCGGCCTAATCTAAAATATTTTTCCTTTCTATTTTTTTCCATCTCAATTCCAGCTATAAGCATTCCTTTTAAATATAAATTAGCATATCATATTAAGAACTTGGCTCAAATAACTATTTTAATTGTGTTAAAAAATATCTACGAAACTTGATGTAAGACCACGCATTTGTCCGGACAAAATATTACATATCAATATATCATAATTGATACATTCACAAATTTCACCTTGCCACTGAGTCGAGATAAAGCGGGTCACATTATCGTTTGAAGTATTCATAGGTTAAATCCGAGAAGGCTAATCCAAGTGAAAGCCTCGAGAGAATGCTCATGAGAAGACTGAAGAAAATGTTGTTAAAAAATGAACGATTAAAAGAAGTAAATAGGTTGACTAATGAAACAGGGATGAACACCTCATGGACCATCTGGTAACAATGGTGAGATAAATAGTGAATAAGAAGAAAGTTGGCTAACGGCCAAACTCGAACACGATGTCATCTATATAGCTCAAGAAAGTGTGGTAGTTAAAGAAAGTCAATACAGCTAAAATAGGGTGAAGTGATCGTCACTAACCCCTCCACTCATGTAAAAACCGACCACATCAATACCAAGTGGGAGTGAGGGGGACGATCGTGGAATACTATAAAAAGGCCAATGATGTAAAAATATAAGGACATACATTATTTGACACAATTTATTCTACTTGTATTCCTCTCAAAAATACACTTCCAAAGTAATAAAAGTATTCACTTCTTGTGTTCATATTCTATTATTTTAGCATTTTCTTGTTTATAATTTTATGATTTTTGGTGCAAAATTTCGACCTGCATCAATAATATTTATAATAAAACATCTCTTATAAAAAAATAAAAGCAAACGCATTTTCTACATGAAATACATCATATCAATCGTTAACAACACATTTTCCTTACAAGTTACAACCAATGCAATTTTTCCAAACATAACCCAAATGATTGCATATGTAGAACTTCAATAAGTGGCAAAATAAATGTATTTCTAGCTCAATGAATACGGAATCATCTATCATGCATGAAAGATGATTGAATAATGAATATAAAAAATGTGAGTTGAGTTTATAATAAGTCACTAGCTTTTATATTATATATATATATATATATATATAAACATAAACACTTAGGCCCAAAGGCTTGCAACTATATGTCAGATTTACTATATGTCGATGTATTGTCAGGTGTGATTTCAATACCATCACTCTTTTTTTTTTTTTCAAATACAAAATTACTCCAATTTGAGAGACTCTTAGTTAAGCAACTATATGTCGATTTATTATATGTCGATGTATTGTCAGGTGTGATTTCAATACCATCACCCTTTTTTTTTTCAAATACAAAATTACTTCAATTTAAGAGACTCTTAATTAAGCGGCCAGAGCTTCTTCTACTAAAGTCAGCAGTTTCTGGTATGATATATATTAATTTTTATTTGTCTTGTCAGACAATATGTTCCAAATTTACCCAAAAAAAAAAAAAAAAACTGTGTTCCAAAAATTGTTTATAGAAGAAAGAATAATCTCTATATGGATATATATACACATATATATATACATGTATTACAAATAATAGGATTCAAATATAAAATGAATTGGATCATTCAATTCCATGTTACTTCGTTCAACTATTACAGGTAATGAATAATTTTGATCTATCCTGGGCATACAGATTCAAAATAATTGGACCACCTTGAATTAAATTTTAGATTAAAATCCATTAGTTTTAAAAACACTATTTCGTTCTTTGGAACAGGGGACGGGCCTAAAGTGGCTGCCGGCCCATTCAAAAGAACCCGTACATTGTAAATGGAAAATACAATAATTATTATGTTTTGATAGTTAATAACTAGGCCTAATATTATTTATTATTATTATTATTATTATTATTATTATCTTTTAGAAACATTTTACGCTAATGTTAGCTTACAGCTATCAACTTAAAAAATTTAAAGAAAAAATTCATTAAATATTGTCGTGTTTCAATTTTTTCTTTTTTCTTCTTTTCTTTTTAATGAATTTTTTTGGCTTTTTTTTAGTAATTTTTTCTTTTCATTCAAATGATCGGGTTACCCCTCCTACCCGAAGAGTACTTTTGTAATGAGGTTTCCTTACCTCCTAATATTGTTCCCTTTTTTGATGATTTATACATTCGAACGTATACTAAAAAAAATAATTTAAATTACTATAATAAATGTAGAAATACTCACAAAAATCTAAGACTTGAAATAAATCAATTTTTATAGATTTTATTTCAAATTAACAACAATGATGACTAATGTGTTAGAGCAAACACGAAAATAAAAGCTTAAAGATCAAACGACACATAATTTAAGTGGTTCGACAATTGCCTTTGTCTATAGAAGAGGAGGAAACAATTAGAAGGTGAGGAAAAAATTTCACTTTTGACAAAAGTACAAAAATACAATGAATATCAAAAATTCAAACTAAAACCTCGCTTCAGATGTCCCCCCAAAAGTAAGCTTTGGCCTCTGCAGAACAAGCCTTTTGCTCATGAGCCTTCTGCTTAATTTTGGGAGGAAAATTTTAAGATGGACCGAGTCCAATGAAGCCGATCCATCTATTACCATTGGATGTATGTACTTTAAGTATTTTTTACTATTTTACCCCTGTATCCAATGATATATAGTACAGTGATTTTATTGAACCTGATCTGACGTAGAATCACCTCCGGAGAGTAGAACTCTAAGACATATCGCCAGCATAATGCAATTAGCAAAAAAAAAAAAGGTGCAATTTTGTTCTGGATATCCTGTAAAAAAATTAATTCTGAGCCTGAAAAAATATATATAGTAGAGTTATTTAAATAAAAGGCGGCTTACTTTCATGTTTTAGCTTGTATACTACTTACTAGCTCAGCTGACACTCGTAAAACCTAGAATCTTGGCCGTTGAATTTCTCTCTCACTGTAATAACGTGGAAAAACACACACACACATCAGTCACTGAAATCTTCTTCTTCATTGCTTCCAACAATGGCGGCCACAACAAATCTCCTCTTTCAAACCCCATCTACAAAACCCCTTAAATTCTCTCCAACCCCATTTTCCATAAACCCCATTTTACCCTTCAAACCCAAACCCGTTTTCTCGACCCGTTTAACTTCAATCCAGACCCGTATTCCGAGGGCGGTTATATCCACGTCACAGCCCAAAACCCATCAATTCGAGCACTGCTTCGAGAAATCCGAGGATGGGTACTTGTATTGTGAGGGGATTAAGGTTGAAGAAGTGATGGAAGTTGTGGAGAAAAGGCCCTTTTATTTGTACAGCAAACCGCAGATCACTAGAAATGTTGTGGCGTATAAGGATGCTTTGGAGGGGTTGAATTCGATTATTGGGTACGCGATTAAAGCGAATAATAATTTGAAGGTTTTGGAGCATTTGCAGAAGTTGGGGTGTGGGGCTGTTTTGGTTAGTGGGAATGAGCTTAAATTGGCTCTCCGAGCTGGGTTTGATCCTACGAGGTATATATATATATGTGTGTGTGTGTATATATTTTGGCTTTTGGTTGATTTTTTGAGAAATTATTGTGATTTAGGTCGATTCTGGGATCGAACTAATTCAGTCTGAGTAGTCTCGAATCGTCACACGAAGTAATAGAATAATGATTATGGACTGCATTCGGTTATAACCAAGCTGCCAACGTACCTACTTGAGGACAAGTCTAAACGTAATTCAGTTAATGAATATGTTTTTTTGATTTTTTGAGAGATTATTGGTTTTTAATTTTTCATTTCCTTTTGTATCTAATTTATATACAGGATGTGGTGATCCTTGAGGAGTGTTTGCAAACACGACTGATTATAGAAAAATGATTATAAGTGTAAATAATTAGAATTGATAAACAAAATCAGAAAAATGATTATAAGTGTAAATAATTAGAATTGATAAACAAAATCAGAAGTGGGTAGTATTTGTGAATGTAAGTGAAAAGTGGAAAAAAGTTGCAAATGATTGTTTGCCAAAAAAAAGAGATTAAAATTGATAAATACATCTAATATAAAACTATTTTAATTACAAAAATATTGTAATCAGTTTTGAGCACCCCTTTATCAACTTACAGATTAAAGATTATCATCACTTAAATTAAGAGAATTAAAATCAGGAGTTACGTTTGCAAACACTCCTTAATAGATTATTTCAAGCCATAAGTTAATAGTCACTTGCAAGCACTACTTTAGTGTCATTTAGCTGGTGAAATTGCGGCAAAATGTAGACAGATTGAATTTGTGTGTAATTTTTTAGTACAGTTTTTCTGTAATTAGAGATGAGTTTGATGTAAAAGTATGAAGATTGGTTAAAAGTGGGAATCATGTGGATATTTGTGGACATAATAGTTGATATTACGAGGAACGATACTCTGGGAGAAAGTTATCTCTATCAAGCTTGAAAGAGTTCCTGCCCTTGACTGTTAGTACATTTTATTGCACTAGTTATAATTGCTTCTTATGAAGAGGAAACTCTTCAAAGACAATTACATGAAGCTTGAGAAAACCGAATGAAACAATTTTTTCAATTCATTGCAATGACTATAATTGCTTCTCATGACCCTTTATCTTGAAATTCAGTAAAATTTTCCAAATCGAGTTAGAATGAAATAATTTCACTATACACACTAAACTTTCAAAGTTCGACTCATATTGTGATTTCCACTTCAAATGGGCAGATGTGTCTTTAATGGGAATGGAAAGATCTTGGACGATCTCGTCTTGGCTGCCCAAGAAGGTGTTTTTGTGAACATCGATAGTGAATTCGATTTGGAAAACATTGTGGCTGCTGCAAGAATTGCTGGGAAGAAGGTTAATGTGCTATTACGTATCAATCCAGATGTTGATCCTCAGGTAATATTAAGATGCATTGAAATATTTTTCAAATTCAAGGAATTTCGATTTAACAATGCAAGAATAATCAAAATTGTCGTGTCAATGATGTTGATCCTCATGTAATATTTAGATGCATTGGAATATTTTTTGAATTTCAAAGAATTTTAATTTAACAATGCAATAATATTAAATTTTTTTATGTCAATGATGTTGATCCTCAAGTAATATTGAGATGCATTGAAATATAGTTTTGAAATAAAAAAACATTCATATCAACAATGGAATAATATTCAAAATTGTTTTGTCAATGTTGTTGATCCTCAGGTAATATTAAGATGTATTGGGATATCTTTTGAAGTTCAAAGAATTTCAATTTAACCGTGCAATTGGCCAAAAAAGATAAAAGAAACCATCAGATGTTTTAGTCCATAATCTTTGGCTTTAGGCTAATATATTTGATTTTCAAGAATGCTTTACGGGTACTTAACATCTAGAGCATGTGTGAATTAGGTCCATCCGTACGTTGCTACTGGGAATAAGAACTCCAAATTTGGTATCAGAAATGAGAAGCTTCAGTGGTTTTTAGACGCTGTGAAGGCACATCCGAACGAGTTGAAACTTGTTGGGGCCCACTGCCATCTTGGTTCGACTATTACGAAGGTAATTCTACGGTGTACCCTTTTGAAATTCAGTTGTTTATATGATCTACAACTTTTATGGATGACTAGTTCAAAAATAAAGTCGTAAGATTATTTATTTGGATGTTAGATTTTGATGAGGAAAGTATTTCCGCACTAGATGTTGAAACACTTTG
Source organism: Buddleja alternifolia (assembly GCA_019426215.1). Taxonomy (NCBI): domain Eukaryota; kingdom Viridiplantae; phylum Streptophyta; class Magnoliopsida; order Lamiales; family Scrophulariaceae; genus Buddleja; species Buddleja alternifolia. Next base: position 31,349,104 of record CM033408.1, on the reverse strand, counting down.
TCGTCATTTATTAGACGTTGTGCCTTCCCCATTTCCTTGCCAAAATCTTTGGTAAAATAGCTTTAATATAAGTTTTTACATCAGATTTTACTCGAGAAAAAGGAAAAACATTAAACGTATAGTAAGAAACTGTAGCATTTGAGTGAGGTGAACCTTTTCCATAGTGTTTTCCTAACTTGATCCAATTTTTCTTATCATCACAATCCATAACACTAATAATTTGTGTTGGAATAAATCAAGAACATAGAATCAAGAAAGAAACTCAAACATTTATTTGGGAAAATGCTCTTTGATTTTGGACTTGGGACTTTAAGACATACTGCAATAATTGCAAGATTTTCTTCGAATTTGTGTTTTCGTTGTATTAATATTTATGTACTAATGTAAGAGCTGATTAATTATCCAGGTAGACATTTTCAGAGATGCTGCTGTTTTGATGGTGAACTACATAGATGAGATTCGATCGCAAGGTTTTGAAATTGATTACTTAAACATCGGAGGTGGACTCGGGATTGATTATTATCACACTGGAGCCATCCTTCCGACTCCAAGAGATCTTATTGATACTGTAAGTAATATAAATTTCATTTATGAATATCCAAATTCGTAATAGTGTATTCTTTTCGCATTTTCTCATCCAAAACAAGGTATAATCATGACCAGCCATGTATGGTGGACCGCACATGGATCCCACCACATAAATGTTTGTGATTTTGTCAGAGTTTGAGAGCTTCTAAGAATGACATGATCTTCACTAAGCATGACATACAATAATGGTCCTGTGATCAAATCTCCATTTTCTATTTTTTTGGGCAAAGCACATTTACCGAGATGCATCTACTTATAGACGGGTTGGTATTTTGAAGAGGTATATGACTTGGTTTTTTAGTTGTTTTTTCTTATAGGTTCGTGAATTGGTTCTTTCACGGAGTCTCAATCTCATAATAGAACCGGGAAGATCACTTATTGCAAACACTTGCTGCTTTGTCAATCGTGTTACCGGAGTTAAAACCAACGGTACAAAGAATTTCATAGTGATTGATGGTAGCATGGCGGAGCTTATTCGTCCGAGTTTATATGGAGCTTACCAGGTGAAATTTCATGCATTTTCAACTCTTTCCTGTTGTCAAGCATGGTTTTTGCCACAAAACTTCTTCCCATAATGCGATACCATGGTTGAGTTCTTTTCAAGTTGTGCTTGAATTGATGAATTTGGATTTGAGGATTGAATTTAAAGCTAGACTTCAAATGACTCCAAATTAGGTGGATTTGAAATCAACTATATTGATTAAAATAGCTCAAAATGAGTTTGAAATGATCTGAAATCCGTTGTAACTAGAAATCATCCAGACAAGCTCAATGAATTTGTTGATAAACTTGAAATCCATGACTTTCAAATCCTTAAAAGTTTCAAAATCCTTCGATCTAACCACAACCTCGAAGTTTCAAAATTTGTCTTTAATCTATGTATTGAGCCAAAAGGCACATCTTTTAATCCTGTTTACATTATACTAGTTCCTCCGAATTTATGACTCTGATTTCCTTTTTGAAACGTCCCAAAATAAGATTTCATTTATAAGAACTTTTTCGCCAAAAATACCCGTAGCAATGTGATACCACCGACTGTCAACCACTACTTTTTGGGCAACAATATTGTAATAATACTTGGAAGTCTTTCAATTTTACGACAGTTCGCCTACAATTTGGTTTCAAATCAAACTAGATACATAATAACGGGAGGGAGGTAGTACTAATATTTTAAAATGAATAACTAATTCGACCCTTTCTTTATAAAAGCAAACTCGGCCACATTCATTGGAGACTTTTGTTTGAAAATTGACTTGTAATTGCAGCACATAGAGCTGGTATCCCCTTCACCCTCGAATGCGGAGATTTCTACATTTGACGTAGTAGGTCCCGTTTGTGAATCAGCAGATTTCTTGGGGAAAGATAGGGAACTACCCACGCCGACTAAGGTAAAACATGATATCCCTTTGTCTCTTATATAGTCACGCCAATATCAACTCGTCTTGTAACTAATTTAAGCTGTGACTCTCTTAGGGTGCGGGATTGGTAGTTCATGATGCCGGTGCTTACTGCATGAGTATGGCTTCGACATATAATCTCAAGATGCGTCCACCGGAATATTGGGTTCGTAATCTGATCTTTTTTTCTTCATAAATTTCTATCCGATCAATATACTGTTTACGCATGTTCATGTCAATTTATGTGTTATTTTACTACGAAAGATTCGAGTATACCTCCCATTACGTCATATCAGATTATCTTAGGAGATCCGGGGGATCTAAGTCTGATACAATCACGATTCACAAATAGTCCATCCAAATTCCAATGGGATCTACGTGTAGTGATATATTAATGATTTTTATTGTGTGGGCCTTCTAAGAACTACAACTATCCTACACTACATTACGAGTGACTCCAGGTCAGGGGCAATCACAACTCTTCGTGTATGGTTGACATTTGGTTCCCATCATATAAACGGTTGTGTTTGTTAGGATGAATTCCGGGGACTTCAGATAGTGGTATAATCACAATTATCAGCGTATAGTGAACCCCACGTTGGTCTCACCACATCTGTTATTATCCTTATATTTTGAGTGCGGGTGTGTCTAAGGACCAAAAGCCCCTATACCTCCTAAAAACAACCCCTTCATCCCCTTAGGAGCCGAAAAATTTCGTCAACGAAATTCTTGTCGCATCTAACTTATTGAGTTGTGTCCCCATATGAAGGGACTGACTGAAACTGAGCTATTTTTGTAGGTTGAAGATGATGGATCAGTGTCCAAAATCAGGCATGGGGAGACATTTGAAGATCATTTAAGACTCTTTGAGGGTCTTTAAATTATTTTAGCATTTTTTCAATCTGGTTTTGGCTTGAGGTTGATTAGTTTATTGAGGAATCCTTATGATTTTAGATGTTTGTATCTGAGATATTATTATTAGCTGAATAATATATCCAAATATTCTATGGGTAAAAACTAATGTTCCATACATTGTACTAATAATGAAGCGTGTTATTGTAGTTGTGGGTCATTTTTGGGAGCCCTCGGGGTCCTAAATCCGCAGGCTATTACAGTTGTTTGTGTAGCGTGGGTCCCGTTGAGTCAATTTTACATGGGTGTTTGTGATTTTATATTAGGAGTCTCGAGACTTTAGACCTCCTAGAAATCAATTATCATTATTATTCTCACGAACAAGGGGCCAAAATGGGAACGGAATTGTCATCGTATAGCGTTAGCTCGCCATTTCTATTAGATTTATGTAGGCATAAATCAAATCATGTGTCTAATGAGAAAGAACCATCTTTAAACACTAGAGTAGACTTAGAGGGTGTTTGGCTAAGCTTATCCAAAATATTTTATAAGCTACTACATTTTATAAGATGTTTTAAAAGTTTATAAGATGTAATATCTTATAAAATGTTTTAAAAAAAGGTGAGGTTGGGTTACTTTTTTAAAAACAGCTTATAAGATCCAAACAGCTTATTTTTTAGTCTTATAAGCTGTTTTTTTAAAAAAATTATCAAACAAATTTGTAGAGCTTATAAGCTCTAAAACATCTTATAAGATGTTTAGAGGAGCTTATAAGTTTAGCCAAACACTCTCTTAATATTCACACTTTTAGCGGAGTTGATTTGTTAGTTTTATTTTGAGTGATTTTTAAAGAGTTTACAATAAATCTTGATAATCACAATAATATATCATATATGATGGGTTTTATCATGATAGCAATGCTTAAATGATTATGATTATATTATATTCGACGTCACGAAAGACAACTTCTTTGATCTTTATACTTGGGCGTGGGAATATATCCACTGTTTGTCGTCCACAAAAGAAGTGCTAGTTGCACACTGGGAAATTTATTCCCCTCTTGAAAGATAAAGCATATTGTGAAGTGGAAGACAATCAGACAAAGTGGTTGTCATGTTTTTCTTTTTCTTTTAGAAAATTTGCAGATTTTCCGGAAATTTAGGCCTTGTTTGTCTAATTTGTGCTTTTATATTTTAATTTTTGTTCATTTTGCTCGCCAAATTTCAAGGCATGGTGAAGATTTATAAGCTGAAAATGAGAACTTCTATGCTGATTAACATTGTTGCTTCGGAATTAAGTCACTTTTTCGAATTTTCTGTTACACAATCGCCTTCCATTACATGTATAAGTAACACACTCGTTAGAATATAATGAAGTTTTTTGCTTCACATCGCTATTTTTCTCTTTCCGCAACTTAAAAATATTACACGAATATATAACAGAAAATTTGAAATGCGTCTGTATGCCTTTTGGAAGTTTATTATCTCATGTTTTGCCATGTGAAACGGGGATCAGATTTGCAATATGATATCAAAACATATGCGTATATAGAACAAGAATTGGAATACTATTCTACTTAATATTCCATTTTTTCTTACTTTCGATAAACTAAAATCCACGGGATATCTTGTGCTGGATGTGGGAACTCCATCTCATTAAATTTGTTATCCTAACTGTTTAATAGAAACATAGTGAAAATGAATCGAGTCAAGTCGAGCAAAATATTATTCAAGTAATTGAAATTTTCATCGAGATTGATATTGTGTTTGTGTTTGGTTTAGTTGTTGAAGTAATTGAGTGATATTTTTTGCTTCACCTCGCTATTTTTCTCTTTCCGCAACTTAAAAATATTACACGAATATATAATAGAAAATTTGAACTGCGTCTGTATGCCTTTTCGAAGTTTACGGGGATCAGATTTGCAATATGATATCAAAACATATGCGTATATAGAACAAGAATTGGAATACTATTCTACTTAATATTCCATCTTTTCTTACTTTCGATAAACTAAAATCCACAGGAATATCTTGTGCTGGATGTGGGAACTCCATCTCATTAAATTTGTTATCCGAACTGTTTGATAGAAAGTGAAAATGAATCGAGTCAAGTAGAGCAAAATATTATTTAAGTAATTAAAATTTTCATCGAGATTGATATTGTGTATGTGTTTGGTTTAGTTGTTAAAGTAATTGAGCTTGGAGTGTGTTGAAAATGAGTCATACTTGAGTAAGTCGATATTTTCACATTTAACTTATGTTTTTACAGGACAGAGCTCTAGCGATCTTTTATCGTTTGATCTTGTCAGTAATTTGACTCGCTTTTTCTGTTTTAGACACCATAAGACCGCTTGCTATTGGTATTCACAAATTTGTGAGAAAAATTAATCTGTAGATTTAAGTAAATTATTTTCGAATTTACATGTAGGATCTTGAATTTTAGTTTTCAAAAGTATTTTTCTCACTAAAATATAAAAATTATCTAAAACTTTAAGTAGTAAACATAGGAGAAAACTTCACAATTTACCATGTAGCAGATGATCTAATTAAAAACCATTTACTTTACATCATGTTCGTGGTCATCTATATATATATACTATATATATAAAAAGATACAAAAACTATGCGAGGGAATTATACAAGAAGATATGATTCTAAACCAGCATTTTTCTACGTTCCGATTAACGAAACCACAGCTGAAAAATCTTCTTCCTCCCTCAAAAACCTCTGCTGCCGCGCGATAAACGCCTCCACCGTCCGCCGGAACTCATCGCCGCTCATCTCATCCTCACTCTTCCGGCATCTCTCCGTCGTGCTCCGACGCAGCTCGCGGCGGCGCTCCTCCACACGCACAATCCTCTCCAATTTCTCCGATTGACTCCTCTGCATCTTCCGATCATCGCAACAAACACTAGATCTGTAATTATTCGATCCTTTACTCTCTTCCGTAACCTTAATTCCTGATGATTGTAGATTCTTTCGACATTTCTCCGCGTACTCCTCGTACAAATCGGCGGCGATTTCGCCGTTTTTCGACGAAAATTGCCGCGATTTTACGAACAATACGATCACAATCGCGTTTCCGATTAAGAACACAAACCTAGGGCTTATAAGCGTTACTGCGATTCCCCTAAAATATTCCAATTCGAGAGAAAACGCGAATTGAGTGGAAAATCTGGATACGATAACCAGGAAAACAAACAGCTCGAGGCATCGGAACAAAGTCGTGATTCTCTGACCGCGACGGTACCTTGAAATCGCATTTGATTTCTCGACTCTTATGTCGCGGAAGTTGAATGAATCCATTTCTTGCGAGAATTAATGGATATTATTATTCAAGAGCTGAAGAATTTTCTATTTTTTTTTTTTGGTTTTTCACTCGAAAGAGAAATGGTATGAGGAATTTGATTGAGCCATTAATTTGAAGAGAGAGGAGAAGTGAAATACTATGATCATAGTATAATAATAATGTGGTGAATTGTTTATGCTTTTGTTTTATATATCTTGATTTTGGATTTTGAAGTGGCAGTGTAGTGGGAGGGAGTAGTGGGTTATATAGGCTCAGAAACAATATATATAGGTATATCTATATATATATTCTCTCTTTTTCTTTTTCTTTTCTACTTGCTTTATCATTTGTAGTGGTTTTTATTTTTATTTTTCATTTTTTTTTTTGGAGAGGAGTTGGGGTCTACCACTTTTGTGGGAAATTTGGCCCAATTTTTTTTTTTAAAAATTCTAGACGAAGGGATATCTTGACCCGATAAATTTGAGTTAATAATTTTTAATCATAATCACACAAATATTATAAGACTCCAAACAAAGAGAAAAAAGTCACAACTCGTGACAATTTGAAATTGAAATCAAGACGTCCCACATGAAAGTGGAAGTTGATACTACTACCAGCCTTGAGTAAATTTAGCCTAAACTTGATTACTCATTAGACTAATCTAATCAAGTTTGGGCTAAATTTTCCTAGTGTAGCCCAAGCTTGTAATTAATTGATTATAATGGATTTAATACATCTATGCTTTCTAAATCAAGGGGACGGTGAAAAATCGGTGGTATAGAAATTGTGTTATATAGCATTTTTCTAATCTAATTTATGTATAATTCATATGATGAGTCCTCTGACATTGAAAAGATGAAGTGAAGTGTAATTAAATGCGATTAAATTGAACTCGAGTTAAATTGTTGGATTAAATTGAGTTTGTGTTGGGATTTTCTGACTTTTGGTGGATACAGAGAGGGCATATGTGCAGTTTTTTAAGTTGAAATCTCCAGCTGTTTGGTTCCTAAGCATCTTCTCTTAAATTCTGTAACTTGGATAAAGATGGAATAATTGCTTATAGTGGATTATTGTCAATAATAACCAAAAAGATTATTGTGAATAAGGTTTAGAAACTCCAGATTCAGGGACAACTAGAATTATATATATATATATATATATATATATCACAAACATTAAAATTATCTAAATAAACGCATATATAGATTGTCTAATTTAATTGTGCCATGAAAGTAATTAAATATCATTATCAATTTTTATCTAAATAGTTCATTCAAAAACAATCATTATCTAAAATAGTCGAATTCTAAAATTTAAGATAAAGTAGTTACAAGTATAATTTAAATTTAAGTAAGAAACTAATTTTTCTATATTTATTTATCTTATTAATGATAGCTATCGATTGTTTTCTTTTCAATATTTGTTTTATTATATTTAGCATCTAGCGATGGGGCTTTTTATTAAAATAATATAAAATTGTAATAAATTTCTGAAACTAATACTATTTGAGAGACTTTATGAAAACAACACATTTAGCATGACATCTTCCCTGTTCCAAATTTTGCGTTATTAGTCCTTAAGCTTTACTATATTATACATTATGACCCCAATTTAAGAAACATGATAATTTTAAACCCCAAAATGATTAGGTTTTAGCATGATGAAACCGATCCACGGAAAAATGGTATCAGAGCCTAGGCTTATTGATGAAATACTTAAATAATTTGACAAGATTTATTCTAAATCCCTAAGTGAGGAGAAATGAAACAAGAAATGGAACCGAACAATAGTTCGATTTACAAAGAAAATCAAGAGTATTTCCAGATTTGGAAAGAGAAGGAAAAACGGTTTGATCGTTATATCAGCCGAAATCAAGAAGGAGTTAGCAAAGGAAGTTCCACTCCAAGCTGAGCTCCAAGAATCGATCAGATATTATCAACGGAAGTTTGATATGGATGGTCACTTTGAGGGCAATGTTGAAAGGAAATTTCAACTTGCACAAATCGAAGGCAAATGGACAAAGGACCAAGATTGCCTTACAAGAAGCAAAAGAGGTAACCCTTTCATTTAATTAATGAATTGGAAAGAAATTGAACCGGATACATCTAAGATTTCTAAAGATCTTAGAGAAATCCAAAAGACCGTTCAAGATTACGGACATAGTTTAGAACATCTACCTATGAAAATCGAAAACTTGAACCATAATCTTGAAAAACTCCTCAAGATTATTCCAGATCTGGATAGATCTGTCTCAGATCTAAAAACAGATGTTTTAGATCTCAAAGAAAGACTAGGAATCGCAGGTTCTTCTAAACAAAAACAAGAAAGAATCCGTGATTCACTGGGTCAAGTACCTCTTCTGCATCAGCAGGGAAAGGCTAAGGAAATACCTAAGCCAAACACTCAGGAGGAACTAATGCTTGAGATCCTTAGAAGTATTAAATAATGGATGTCTCAAGAATAGATCCATCTGATCTACAAGAGTTAGCTGAGTCTTTTTCTCAACTAGCTTTTGTCGACTTGGTCAACGTAAAAGCCCATGAAACGAATCCCTTAGCATTGGGATTTCCGGGTGAAAGTTCTGCATCTAATAACCCCCCACCAGAGGTTATTCCTCCAACACTGGAGGTTACGATGAGAGAACAAGGAGATTTGCATACTAACGCAGGACCCCCTCTTGTGGGTACAACGTATAGAGCAAATCCTGCCAGAAATCCAAACAGGGTACCAAAAAATACACCATGGGGAAGGACTATGTCTCAACCCTTGCACCCATATGGTACTATCCTGAATTTGGACATCATCGACTTTAGAAACATGGAAAAACTAATCGATGAATGGGTAGCGGCTATGAAAATAGCGGCAACAGCTCTAGATCTTGATAAAGAAAACTTTGTCAGATTAATAGAGTTAAGTTTGGAAGGTTCGGTAAAAATCGGATGGAATCATACCCCCGAAAATACCAAACAGGGAGTCTTAGAAGGCGAATCTAAAAGCATGATTGTCGAACGATTCGGAAGACTTCTTAAAATGCATTTTGTCGGAGATGGCTACTTCGATCAAAGTAATGCTGAGAAAACTAGAGAGTATACCCAAGCTCTTTATGGTATTGAGTTAAGAAATATCTGTGCAATAGATGAATACATCTATTGGTATAGGAAGTATTTCTTTTAGAGTGACGTTGATACGCAGATTGCGGCACCAATGTTCTTTGCAAAAATTTGCAGCCCTTGGAGAGAAATGTTAACACATTCCTACAAGGTACCGGAAGGACAACTTGATTCAGTAGCCCGACGTATGTCTTTCTTAAAAGACAAACTGAAGGACTGGTGTTATCAAGCATCCCTTCAAAAGAACATGAAGAGGCTTAGAGGAAAAATGAAGAAAACCCCTCTTCGATGTGGTAACAATGATTTTCCATTAATTATAGGCGAATCATGCGAGCCAAGAAAGAAAAACAAGTCGTTCAAAAGCTCTGATGTCAATCAGGGTTATAAAAAGCGTTCTCCTTTCAGGCGCAAGTCTTAGTGGTCAAAATCTAAAGCCCGATCTTATAAATCTGGCCAAAGAGCAGGACCATCAAAGGCGTCTTCTCAAGGATCTCGAAAATCGTACGGAAGGAACGCAACAAGACGAACTTTCAAACGGGCACACACCCGAACAAATGAAAATTTCAAGGATTGTAACTGCTGGACGTGTGGAGCTCGTGGCCACATTTCCCCAGATTGTCCGCAAAAGGGTAGTGGCGTAAAAAAGTTCGAAGCCACTAACGACATCCTGGATGCAGTATACTATGGCGACTTGGTACCAATCTACCAATTCGAGAATATCCCCTCAGACGAAAGTGTTTATGAGGAGGAAATCCATAGTGATTCAGAAGAAACATCAACTGAATCAGAATAGTAATTTCATGCCTGGAATTCCTATTTACACGGTTCAACAGCTTAGAACTGTTGTCTCCGATTTCAAAGAAAAAATTGAGGGAAGTAGAATCATGATTCATAGTTATGAGACTACTAGCCAATTATTAGGCGAAACTCCTCTTCGCTTAATGAAGATCAGACAACATAAACACAAAATTGAGGTTTGGTCAAAACAAGTTCGTGATCTTGAAGATCATATTGGAAATATGATCAGATATAATCGTTCTACATTTAGAGAACGAAACGATCCTCCCAATGGATAAATCCAATGAGGGAGATAGGCTCCAAACAACGGATAGCCTAGCTGGTTTCTTTTCCAAAGCGTCTATTTCAGAAAAGACCATGGAACAGATCATGAGGCAAGACTCTAACATTCGTAAATACGATGGGTTTAGAGTTAGCGGCATGAGCAGAATCCTAAATCAAATAGGATTGAAACAGCGCAAGCATAACATCAAGTACAAAGTTAATACTGGGGAATTCGCAATTCCTATGAAATTAACTGGTAACGTGATGGATATGCAGCTTATTCCAAAAGAGGAAATTCTAGAGGAACTAAGCAAAATGAAAGAGGAAGAAGCGATTACGATGAAATGGATCCATATAGGAACCATTGAAGTATTAATCAAATCCACTTTCAAGGAAGGAGTTGATTCACCTTTACATTTATCCATAATGGATAAAAGGATCAACAACCTGAGAGATGGTTGTCTTGGTACAATGGTAGGAAATTTATATGCAGGCAAACTAATGTTTGACATTCATCCACGAATTGCATATAACCTAGCCGACCAAGATTTTGATCGAGTTCTAACCCTTCATCAGGACTTCAAAAGAACGGATCTGATGAAAGAAGGGAATAGACCCTATTCTATTACATATAGAATAGCATACGCACTTTCCAATACACATCATTCTGATTTGTTTGTCAGGAAAGAATATATTGAAATTCCTATGATTTTCAAGGAATTTGCTAAGGTAATGGCACCAGATCCAATTAAAATACCAAAAATTGGAGGTGTAGATATCTTAATCCGAGATCATCCAGTTTTAGAACGATCAATGAGTTCTAGAACAGATTATAGCAGAATATCCTTTTCGGAAGAAAGGATTAGGAGTCTAAAAGGAAAAGAATTAGTTGAAAACCTAGTTCCAATTCCTCAGGCTATTCGGGTAGATAATGTCAAAATTAAATGCCCCGAAGGATGGAAGGACATACAAGTTATATTTGACATTACGGAGAAAGATAATTACTTTCCCTGTGATGATCTATATCACTTGCAGCAAGCCACTGTAAACCAATACGAAGGTATGCTAGATATAGCAGGCCACGAAGTATTTGTCACAGGCAGTGCAGGACGAGAACCTGGAATGGTTATTCTGGGATTGAGCTTCCTTGAGGAACACAAACCTTGGGGAAGAAAAGGAAAAGGCATGGAATTTAACTTGGACGGACATGTTATTCAAGTAGAATAAATGACTAGCCCCTTTTCTATATACATATCGGTTGGTATGTTATATGAACAATATAAGTCAGAATATTTTGCAGCTTATATTGATTCAGGATCAGGAATTTGTACATCAAAACCTGGTGTGTTTCCTAGCAATGCTATGGAAACTTTACCCCTTATTGCGGGAAAGGATTTCTCTCAGAAAATCCTCCTCCTCAACAAGGGAGTAAGAGAAACCCATATCATGATCGGAGGAGCATTTGGTACGCCTTGGTTCAAGGTCAAAATGCCCCCAATATACTTTCATGATACCGGCGCGGATATTTTGCTTGGAAATAATTTTCTCCAGACATTTGCAAAATATGTGCAAGATAACAACAATAAGTTGTTGATTTTCACTACTCCTTGTGGTAAGGAAATACAAGTTTTGCGCCGCCCCCAGGCCTTTAATCGCCTCCTGCCAATTACTTTTCGCAGCAAACGTGGTGATTTTAATCCTGATTCCAAATTAACCCATCCCCAAATGAAGGATAAAAGGAAATTTGGAAAAGCTCTATTGTCTTATAGACGATTTGGGCTAATCGAACGAGAAGGAGATTCTGAAGAAGAACTTTACCTTCTTAAGCAAGAGCTACAAAGCAACTCTATGGATAACATTAACGAGGAAAGTCTGCTTTCCCTTGAAAATGTTAAACGGCTAATTCAAAGGAACTTTAATGAGGATCCTTTAGCTTGGTGGGAGAAAAACAAGATTGAAGCTACTCTGAAAGTAAAAGAACAATGCAAGTACGAGTATGTTCGATACAAGTCAATCCAGATGAATATGGAAGATAAGAAGGATATGCAAACAATCATAAAAGAGCATATCAATCTTAACCTCATAGAACCTGGAGTCTCCGCTTACAGTAGCCCTGGATTTCTAGTTAGAAACCATAGCGAGGTAAAACGAGGAAAGGCAAGACTAGTAATCAACTATCAAGATATCAATAAGATACTGGAATTTGATGGTTACTATATCCCAAGCCGAGAACACTTAATCGAATGTATTAGAGACGCTAAAGTGTTTTCAAAATTCGATTGTAAATCTGGTTTCTATCAGATCAAGATGGAAAAGGAGTCCAGAAAATATACTGCATTTTCTACTCCGCAAGGTCAGTATATCTAGAACGTTCTTCCAATGGGATTAGCAAATGCACCCCAGATATATCAAAGGAAAATGGATAATCTATTTAAAGATTATTTCGAGTTCATGTTCGTCTATATTGACGACGTCTTAATTGCATCTAGAAATATGAAGGAACATATTAAACACCTCGAGATATTTTCTAATGCATGTTTTAACGAAGGATTAGTGCTTTCAGAAAAGAAAGCAATAATTGGAGTTAATAAGATAGAATTTCTTGGTATTCTTATTGACGAAACATGTATTAAACTCCAGGAACACATTGTGGAAAAAATACGCAATTTTCCGGATGTTTTAAAAGATAAGAAACAGCTTCAAAGCTTTTTGGGAGTTGTTAACTTTGCAGGTATCTTCATTAAAGATCTAGCAAGGTATAGAAAGGATTCCCGACCCCTCTTAAAGGAGACGGAAAGCTCAAAATGGAAGTGGGAAGAAATTCACACTCAACGGATTCGTGAGTTGAAACAAGTCTGTAATAACTTGCCTAAACTCGCAATACCACAGGACAAGGATGATTTGGTAGTCTATACAGATGCCAATGACTACAGATGGGCAGCAGTACTCATGAAGCGGACGACTACAGGGGAAGAACCTTGTAGATATGCAGGAGGATTGTTCACAGAACAACAAGCCAATCTGTGGCATATAAACGAGAAAGAATTCTTTGCTGTATGGAGAGCATTTAAAAAATGGCCATTATTTCTCTTAGCAAAAGAATTTACATTAAAAGTTGATAATACGAATGTCAAAGCCTTTTTGAAAAATAAACTTGAATCTAAAATAGAAAGGGCTCGTATTCTCAGATGGCAAGCTGAATGTCAATATTATTGTTTTGACATTATTATTGTGAAATCTCATGAAAATGTTCTTGCAGATTTCTTAACAAGAGATGGAAGTATCGGAAGCTAACTCCATCATCAAGAGGTACAGGCATCTCAGGGAAAACCTTGAGGAGCTTGACAAGAGTTTTGGCAAGCTAACAGTTAACGCTGAAGTAGCAGGCCAAGTACAACGAGCTGATCTGAACACTGTTCAGAATCAAATCAACGAGACAATGTATGCCATGATTTCGTTATGGAATACTCTACATGCGCCAATTCACAAGGCTTCACCATCGGTGATGGCTAGGGAGTTGAGAGAGCAGGACTCTACACCTGCGTTTAGAGAACGGGGCTCTATACCCGGAGCGGTGGATTCAAATACCACTTGCACAAGTCCATTCTCAGATTCTGAGAAAACGGAAAAGGTTGAACAAAAGAAAGCGCAAGCTTCTACTAGTTCAAGTCAACCCAACACCTCTGGGGTTAAAGAGGAAAAGATTAATCTTAGGCCACAAACGACGGGCACTTCTAAGATTAATACTAACCTGATTAATTTACATTGGCAGGGTTATCAGAGTTCTTGGGAAAAACTAATCTCAAGAAAAGGAATAAATCCTAATAAATCCTTGGTAGAAATATCAGGGAAATATCATAGGGTTTGGATGAAGGACGGATCCAAGCCAGAGGAGGTCCGCGAATGATATGATTTTGGGGCACTTGCTTCAGTTCATACGATGTCACCTAACTTTCCGGAAATCTCTAAATTACCGGACTGGATTTCAAGTGCCGTGTATGATTCATGACAAAACAACCAACACCTCAAACGAGGTGATATTCTGGAGCTAAAGTTCATATCAGCAGCACCAGAAATGGCAGGAAAAGGGTCTCATCCGGCTTTTCATTTTATTAAGTTACAGAGACCAGACATGGCAGCCTATACACGAATTAAGGCAGCAACAGAGGAAGCTCCGTTGGTCAGCGCTATCAATGAAGATGACATTTCCACCAGAAGAGCATGGGGAATGTGGGTCTGTCTTACAGAGATGGACAAGGTCAAGTATCCATTCAAAATATTCACAAATTCAGCGAATGGATCATTCCTGTTAAACTCCATGACAGGGAAAAGTACTGATTTCGCAGAAAAGCTCTTTGAACAAAAAAGGACGCTAATCTGGGAAAATAAGTTACCAGCAACGGATGCAACCAGGAAGAAGGCCTGCAACATGATGCATGTTGATCAATGGCAGAACCGGGAATGCTCAAGTTGCGAGTTTCAAGAGAAACCCCTATTCGGGACACGGATACGGGTTACCAAGACTAAACCCGAATCAGAAAAGGACAAGGGAAAAAGGAAGACGTTTTACCCAAAAGGTTTTCACAAGCCAGGTAAAACCGTGTAAAAGACAAAGGCGACCTGAATAATTAGGCGCACCAAGAAAGGAATCAATCATGTGATTGGTTGGTGGAGAACAGCTGAACCAAACAGCTGTTAAAGTCAAGGAGTGGCAGACAAAGTGGCAAACACTAGGGTCTACACGCATGTGAAGGAATCTTGACAGCAAAGCAATGATGTCAAGAAAATTGTACAAGTTTGGAATCCGCATTTGGAATCCGAGGTCGAGGCTATAAAAGGAGAGCTCAGAAGCAGATGGAGATCATCAAACATTTTCTTCAACTCTTCAAAATTTACAAAACTAAGCAAAACAGCAAATTTGTAATCTTTCTTTTATAGTTTTAATATACGAGTGTATGGGGGATTCCCCAATAGTAAGACCTCTGATGAGAGGCTAAAAGGTTTTCTCCTCCAATAGCGGAGTAGAATAGTATTATGTAATTTTAATTTAGTATCTCATCAATAAAAGAAGGCTTTTGTCCAACTTGTTGTCCAAAATTCAAATTATAAATTTATCCATTTATATCTTTTACGCCCTCGGGAAGGAAACGAAGGGGGCTGTGTTGAGTATTGCTGAAGGAGCTGAGTACTGCGAACCACAGGTTGCGATTGTGTGGTTGGTCTAGAGTCGCTTGTAACGGCTTGCCGTAAAATCGAGAACTCAAAATACCCGGTGATATCTTGGTCAAAAGAAGGTATAAATCTATGACACGTTAATTTTATTTCGGAAGCATGTTGGGCCTGATTTTATCGTTCTTCATGAATTGAAATCTTCTGGTTAAAACAAAACCTAATGCAATGAGATTTATCATAAGGGATAAAAAAATTTCAGGCATCAAATTGTTTAGGGGTTTGATTGATAATATAAAGAAGTAAGGGACTAAAGTCCAAATAGTGGAATTGAACAAAGACGACATATTAAATGACGTTTTGTACTAGTTTAATAATTGATGTCAAAGTGTATTATTTTGAGAAACTTTTATAATAGTTATATTATTTTATTAAAAAACCCTCTAGCGATGTGTATAGTTATATTTTGAATTGAATTAATATGATTTTATACCCACGAAGAAATTTTTGGACTCAATAATTAACAAATTTGGACAAATCTTATAATTTTGGACATTAACAAATAAAGAAATTATGTAACCATAAGTATATTTTTAATTATTATTTTTTACATAATTTGTATCTCCTACCTATGTACGGGGTTACAATTAGTTATAAATAAAATGGTGATCCGAATTGTTGACGAGTTAGGTCACTTCAAAGACTAGAATAGAGCCTAGATGGTCTAGAGCAAATGTATAGTACAACGAACGACTTAAAATCAAAACTTAGTCTGAGATTTTATAATAAGCTCATGATATATAAATGATTGTGTGATTGTAAAAAATGAAGAAAAAAATTGAATTCCAAATAACTTCTATTGTTAAAATAAGAATATCTTTCAATATAAATTCTTTTTATCGAAAGAAACTAATTAGTGACCCGGAAGATGTAAATAACTAAATGTTGATATTCCACGTATGAACTAATTCAAACCAAATGATTAATTATTCTTAAAATTTCTTGAAATTTAAAGGCTTGAGACTTTTTAATATTCACTTCCAAAAGAGATTATTGTGAGACGATTTAAGAACTTTACACGTAATAATAACAAATGAGTTGGGCCTGTTCTGTCCCCGTCTGGTCCAGAGTTTGGATTAACTCAACTCATATTAAACTAAGTTAAAATTTGTATTGCAAAAGTTGTAAGACTTTTACTTTTGTTAAAAAGCAAATTTATGAAAACAACATTAATGTTCAATCATGAATACTAAAGTTTAACGGAACTCATGTGGATGGACGAATTTCGCCTGAGAGTTTACTTTGTGGTGTATATTGATTTATTTACGTCGGATTCTTTATTTTAAAATAATATTTTATTTCGTATTTCATCTTATATACATACATATTATTATTATTTTTGCTAAATATATACATACATATTAAACAAATAGGTGTTACTTTTGAGCATTTATAGATACAAAATTGTTTCTTAGAAAACAATATCTCGATGGATTACTTGTGAGTTTTTGAATTTGACTATATATATATATATATATATACATATATATACACACGTGTTATGTTTATAAAAAATAAAAAATAGGTCATTTATATATTTCAATGCATGTATATTGAAAATAAAATATCATCTGAAATAGAGTATGCAACATTATATTTGTGACCATGTGACTAACGACCCAAAGTTGAGCTTATGACTTGGTGTAATGAATCGTCATGTTAATTCTTGACTTCCTCCTCTCTAATTCGTATGTTTTGTATCACCCCTTTGAAATAATTAGGAGTGTTTGGTTGATTATCTCTTGATTATAGTAGGCTATATATGAAGTTTAAGACAAAATCAACAATTAGGGCCAACGAGGTAATTTAGTTTGTCTCTCAATTACTTTTAAGAGTAGGTCATGTATTAAATTCATTTATGAGTGTAGTTTGAGAATCAATTATCTCTACGATGTGTATGTTTCGCATGTTAATGCGTAAACAATGACTAGAAAATTGTTTGATTTGGGTTAGGATGTACTTAATCAAATCTCATCATGAATTTCTAGTTCTGCTTTGGGTCTAACATGAATTCACAAGATCGTTAGTTTCGTTGAATTGGAATCCAGGCGACGATCCTCCAAGTCAAGTTAGTAGATGCTTAAGCAGATAGACATTAGATTATTTTTTGAAAAAACTAATCAAAGTGATATTTAAAATAAATTACTCTTCACATAATGTATTATCAAATTTGCGAATGTTCACATGGCTAGATCTACAAGGTTTAGAAAAGTCGAATTGGCTGGTTGACTTGGAGTTGGGTTGAGGGTCTGACCGTCTGATATATTTTTTTTTGACAAGGGAACCCGCAGTCACTATCCGAAGGTGTGCATTGGTTAAACCCTGCCCTCATGCAATAGCCCGCAAACCACATGAGAGGATTAAGTCGCACTAGACAAGCCATGTACGATGGACTCATGTCCCAGGAGAGGTTTGAACCCGGGATGACTTGGTAGGAATACCTACCTTACCATCTCGGCCAACTCAAAGGACGATTGAGTGTCTGATATGGTGTGCATGCGAATACACGAGTCTTAGTGGTAATTCTATAATTGTCCTAGTGCATTGATACTAGTACGTACGTTGGGAACCAAAAAATTACACGGAGGTGGGTGATTTAATTACTCATTCCATGTGAGTTGTGACTAAATGATGGTAAATATGTATCATCGTTCATAGTACATCAAAGAATTTCTCCGAGTTTTAGGACTTCAGGTAATACACAAACCTCTGGAAAAAATACCCCCATATCGCCGCTCACGGAGCAATATTTATAACTTTATTCAACTAACTTATAGCTACAAAAATTTATCAAAAAGAAGAAAATAATTATAGCAACATAGAGCATGTTTTTCTCCATGTTTTTCCTTTTCTGTTTCTTAGATAAATACCATTGTTTTTGAACTGTATTATTGTACCACTTTAGCTACTGTCTTATTATAATTCTTTAAAGAAAAGGGGAAAAATCAATTATTCATGCGTCTTGATCTGACAGTTCTACTGATAATAAATTCTCGTTAGTTAGGCTTCATGCGTGGAAATTTTCCCTCTAAGTAGGGGTGTTCACGAGCCGAACTCGAGCCGAGCTTGACAAAATTTCTGGGCTCGAGCTCGAGCTCAGATTTTTTTTTTATTAATATATATTATTATTAATTTTGTTTTAATATATATATAATTAAATATATTCATCATAAATATTTAATATTTAATAATTAATACATATATAATATTATATATGTATAATTGGGCTCTACAGAAAAGCTCATTTTTTCGAGCCGGCTCGCCGAGTTCGGCTCGTTGCACACCCCTACCTCCAAGTGTATCATGTCCATGCATTCTAAACTCACGTAGCTTTTTTTCTTTATATTAATTTCACTTATTTTTTTAAATTTTTTGACAAAAGATAAACAAGCGAAATACAATCGATTTCATTTATTTAATTATCGATTATCATAACAAAGTAATATTTCATCATATTAGGAGTCAATCTAAAACGGTGGAGAGTTAGCCATTTTTCTTTTCAATTTTTAAAATTTTTTGTAATATAGCTTTTCTTTGTTTGAGGGGTGGATTTGTGATTTCTGTTTGTTGTAGGGTCTGTTTGTTCTTCCTTACAAACTAAGAAAGTGCCACCTAGCCTCAAAAACTTTCACTTGGGCCCACCACTCCATTAGTAATGGGTGAATGTGAATGATTTTTACGTGGCAATTGAAGATCTCGAAACTAAAATTTGAATAAGGGTCCCCCAAAAAGCTTTGGCTTTAGCAAAGATTCTTATGGTTTTTGACTTTCTGTGCCATGATTGAGATATGAGACATTTTCCCCCTTTTTTTTTGGGATAATTGCATAAAACCCCCTGTGTTATTTCGAAAATGCTAAAAAACCCCATATGTTAACAAAATAGGCTAATCATCCTCCCGTGTTCCTAAAAAGTGTGCAAAAAAGCCAAATTTTGTTAAAATGATAGAATAAAATATGTTTTATTGGGTGAATTAACACTATTTACCTTTTATAAAGTATAAAGAGTATATAAATGACAAATGAACATGTCAATAAAGGTGAAAAACATGAAAAATGTGCTCGTTTTTTAATGAAATTGGGCTTTTTTGCAAATTTTTTAAGAACACAGGGGTGTGTTTAGCTTATTTCGTTAATACAAGATTTTTTTTAGCATTTTCGAAATAACACATGGGAGTTTTATGCAATTACCCCTTCTTCTTTTTTTTTTGATAGAAAGACATTTTCCCCTTTGTTGCCAACACATAATTTCTCCTCTAAAATTCCACCCTTGTGAACTTTGGTTCCGAGTTGAATTGTCCCTTGAAACTTTAAGTTCCAAAATAATTAGGATCATTCATTTATTGAGATCTATAAATGTTACAAACATATTTGTATTTGGAGGTGTGAAACTCCTTATTGTTGGGTCTGTATCATTTTCTTTTCTGTAAGGTTTTTGACTTTTAACTAATAAAGCACCAACGTGTCCACTATCATCGTGTCATATTGAATATATATGATGTACCCGTAAAACCTTGAAACTACTTGAAAAGATAGTAACAAATCATCTAAATTCATTTTTGTTCCTTATTTTTACATATCATTTAATAGATACATATTGATATGGGTAAAATAATTCATACCAAAACACTTTAAAAAACACATATCGAAATATGTTCGAGCAACACGAGCCCAAGACAACATGGGCCTGTACCGAGAAGAATAGGTCAACATGGATCTAAAGCATATTTGGGCCCCACTGGGTTGAAGTGTTTGACCCCAGCCTTATGGTCGAACAACCATGGGGGTCTCGATCTCGACCTTTGAGGTCGAGTCTATGAGCTCGACCCCGACCTTGTCACAACCAAACACGTGTTGCGTCTAACGGAAGGAGTGCACGATGTATCATACTCTCGATATTTCGAGTATGTGTCTCAATGGTTATTACTCCAAAAACTGAATAGTTGACACGACTCCGACATTGGACTAGGAGAGACTTAGCTATAAATACCCCGCAATACGGGCTAGAAAGGGAACTTTCGACATTTGAGAATACAACTTGTAATCTACTTTACTCCTATTTTTTTCAGCAATAAAGAATCTTTTATGTTCATAGTTTGTATATGAGTTCTTATTATTTGGGACACTTGTACAATGATATTCCGCGGTATCTCTCTCTCTCTTACACACACATATGTGTGTATTGAAATGAGATTACATATAATTGTATTCTAAAATTTTTAAGAATATTGTGTCGTGTGTTAGTATCCACGCATCATAGTGACGAGCAACGTCCACATCCCGGTGTTAGTGTCAGTGTACCATAGCTTTTAATTTTTATGTAACATTTATTTATTGCATTGCAATATTATTGCCAAGTCAATTTATCCAAAATATTAGTTACTTTTAAGGATTCTCAAAATTCCGCATTCTAGCATAATTACAAACATTTGTATAGTGAAATTTAGTTAGATTTATTATATATATATATAAAAAAAAATGATTGTGATTATATCTGAATTTAAATTATTAAATACTGAAATTCTCTAATAAGCATGTATTCTATTATTCACATATCAACCCTAGTTCATTGGGATGTATGTACATGCATATTCATTATTGGGTAATTTCGAATCTTTTTTTTTTAGATCAAGATACTTTTTGGGAAAACATTGCATTAAGTATTTATGTACCTTTTGTTTTATGTATATGGCCATTCTTTCATTTTTCTATTTTTGCTTTTCACCGTGGAATTTAAATTGTCTTTAATGTCATTTTTCACTAGATTTCTTATTTATTACATCGAAATATACAATATTTCATGCCTATCCATTTTCAAAAATTGATTTTTCACTTACACATCCAATATCACATGATCATACTCACGACTCACGAACACTTAATTCTTATGCAGGTAATATGAAAACATGGTGTATTATAAAATTGTTTGGCCTATTTTTCTTTTTAAGTCGGGTGGGAGTAAATTTTAATTCGGACCTGATTCAATCGTACCAAATGCGAATAATTTGGCTTTTAGCAGGCTGTTTTAATTTAACTCCAAATGAGGCTTATCTCTGGTCTCCATGGTGTTACTTTGTTTAAGTTATCCGACTAATAGAGACTTAAGTGGAAGGCATGCCTTTCCAAACGCATTTCTCGCATAATTTTTAGTGATGTGGCATTTTGAATTGAATATGCTTTCTCTTTTATCCAAGACTCGTTGGTCTAATTATATTCATCTCTCATTTTATGTGAGGGTTCCTGAGTTCGAATTCCGACTGTCACAAGTTGTGGCTCTCCCATTCTTTATAAAGTTAGATAGAGTCTTTATAACTCATGATTATAACTATGAACCCGAATTTATCAGGCTAGATATGTAGGGTATTTCCGTCCTTTGAATTAAAAAAAGAATATGCTTTCTTTTCATTAATTATTTTATTAAAAGCTAAATAATCGCTAGTTAGTCATATCACATGCCTTTTTGTTCTCTCTAGGAGATAAATTTATCAAATATTATAGTATTAGTTTTAAATATTTTTTAGTGAAGTATTTTATCTCGCATAAGTTTTAGTGAAGTAGCATTTTGAATTGAGTATACTTTTTTTTAACTAATTATTTTATTAAAAGTTAAATAATTGTGAGTTAGTCGTATCACATGGCTTTTTGTTCTCAATCAGAGGTACTCTTGGAAATAAATTTAATAAATATTATATTTCAAGAAACAAGACATTATATTTTGTCGTCTTGGAGAGAGAAATAAGAGTATTAAATTTGAGAAAGATGAAATATTGGTTTTAAATATTTTTCAATAATTAAGTATAGTGAGAAAATAAGTATTGGATGCAATAAATATATTGATTAATCATATATTCAGAATTTTTGTCTTGTTTCCTCATTTCTGTATTCAACTGCAAATTCCAGAAGAAGCACTTTTTATGTCTAACATTATTGGATTTTATTTAAATTTAAAGGACACAAATTGAAAATAAATATGATCTTTAAAGGGTAATTGCATTTTCGACCCCAATTTTTGTCAATTGGAGCACTTTGAAACCTAATCTATTAACCTTTGTAAATTGTGACACTTAAGTCCAATGGAGGAATAATTTGTCTTAAATGTGCACTCGATTACCTATACATTACATGATATGTGTGCACTTTGCACCCTATCCTATGACATTTTGTGCACTCAATTACCTATATATTGCATGATATGTGCACTTTGGTGCATAATTTAAGTCATGCCTAAGGCATGTGGCAGACTTTTCGGAGGGAATATTTCAAATTATTCCTCCGGTAGACTTAAGTGTCATAATTTACAAAGGTTGGGTACTCGGCTATAAAAATTAATAAATTAAGTACCAAAGTGCTCCGACCGACATAGGTTGGGATCGAAATACATTTTACCCATCTTTAAATACCACTTATGAAAAGCTTTGTAACTTGGTATTCACAAACGAGAGTACATATATGACAAGGTGTCCGATAATAATAATGAATCTACATTAAATTATGAATATTTATTATACATCCAACTACTCAATATTATTCATCGAGTGTAACATAAATACGATTGGACTTCCAAGTTAATTTGGAGTTTGCAGATACGACTGCACTTCCAAGTTAATTCGGAGTTTATGCAAAGTAAATTATAGTGTATAGATCTTTTTTTTTTTTCAAAAGAAAGGTAATACCCCAATGACCTAGCTCGACAGACCCGAGCCTAAGGTCATGTTTTTATTCCAAGTAATTCCTGCTCGATCTTGGTCCAAAATATCATGGTGTCCACGGGGTGCACTCAAAAGATACATAAGAAAGTGTTCAAGTCCATCGTTGGCTAACGTATCTGCCGCTTTGTTCGCCTCTCTCCAAATGTGAGATAAATTGACATGCCACGGAAGGGATATTTTGTCCCGAATTTTGGTAATAAGGCCATAGTAGAGATGTGTAGGGCCACCATTTCTAATTCCATCCACAGCTTCCCAACAATCACTTTCAACTTCGATATTGCGAATCCCTTTGTCCCATGCATACGTGAGCCCTTGGAGAATACTATTCAGTTCCGCATCTAAGATAGAGCATGGTTCAATAGAGCCAGCGAACCCACCACACCAATTACCGTCTGAATCTCTCAATAAAGCAACTTTTGTATGCTTCTAAAAAGGCATTAAAGAATAAAGAGGAGATAAGGATATACACATCAAACTGGATTTTATTAATTAACTTGGATTATACTATAAATACATTACTAGTATTTTTATTTAAAAGGAAGAACGTGGGATTTTTTTAAAAAAAGAATACGATTCTTTATGTTTTTTGAATAATTAAAAAAGATTCGCAAATCCTTAATATTATCCGACATAAGGCAATATGCTTGTAAAAGATGCACACGGTAGAACACGGTGGATTAAGAAAATTTTGAGTCGGATCCCACTTTTGTTATGTGCCCTTTTATTCTATTTGAACTTTTTTTTATAACATTAATTATAATTTATTAAGCATCAATTCTTTTACATATAAATAATTTAGCATAAGCATATGCTCTTATTAATATGAGGAGTAATAGATATTATGGTAATTAGTGGAACATACTTGGATACATTTTTTTTTGATTCACAATTTACTTGGATACATGAACTAGGCTGAAAGACTTCTAACCAAGTGGGTTGACGTAGTGGTTCAGCGTTTCGTCTCTTAAACAAGTGGTTGGGAGTTCGAATCCCAACTCTTGTGAATGAAAAAAACTCCTTGACCAGCCTCCTATCGCTTAGTGCGCTGACAGTGGGGCGATGGATTAGTCTCACGACGGTCGGCTGTGGGGATATCTTGGAAAACCAAAACCCAAAAAAAAAGAAAGACTTCTGCGTATATGCCATATATCGCTTGTAAATTTTATTCCAATTTATAAATATATTTTGTCTTTGTTTATCAGTTTATACTTGTATTTGTTAATCACACGACAATTTTTGTTTGGTGATAATTTGAAAAGGTTTGTAACTTCTAAGTAAACACATTCGGCTCCTTTAACAATACATTGGTTTTCTGTTTTTTTCCAAAACGAGGGTGAATAAGTAATAATTGTTAATGTAGCTCATTGTGCCAGATCTTGCTTGCAGTTGGGCAATTCTATGCTGGTCTCGATCCAGATTCCACCATTGGATCCACCACTAGGGGGGCTTTTACCCATTTACCCCCCAATCCAATGGTGGATACTGGACCGAGATCATTGATCTCGGTCCAACATAGAATTTTCCCTTGCAGTTCCCATCCCTATGAGCCTACGATGTGACAAAATGGTACAAGAGCAAACTCTGGGGTTCCTACCAGCACCAGAGGCCCGACATAATGTGTATTGGGGATAATCCTAAATACATAATGTGTATTGGGGATAATCCTAAATAATTAAAGAAATGCAATGAGGACATCGCTTGTGTAACGATGATTACACAGTAATATTCCATATTGATTTCGAGAAAGAATATGAAAAGTATTATATTGTATTCCTCTAACAATTTGAGTTAATCATTTTCTCAAAACAAGAACTATTAAGAAACAATTGCTAATTTGCTAGGGAAGCTCATTGTGTTGTCTCCCTTGCGGAGATCATCCTTGAGGGCCCTTAGCGTGACAGCTTGCATTATTGATTTATGCATCATGTATTATTTTTTTCAAATTAAGTAAGTAAAATTTAGCACTCATGTAAATAAATCTTTGATCACGCTCATCATGCTACGATAATAACATATTCTTTCTTTACCATTTCTTCACATAAAACCAACATTTGATGCCTTAACACGGATTTACAACTAGTACTACACTAAATTGAACTCCAAAATTCACATTAATCCTTTTTACTTTGTAAGACTACAACAAATTGACGCCAATTTTTTTTTTTTTTTTATATTCTAGACTAATAAAGATATTCTGGCCAGACAAATGCGGGTCGATAGTTTTTAATCATGAGTCGCACAGACCCTATAAGACTCCAAATAAGGAGATAAAAGTCACAATTTGTGACAGTCTGAAATTAAACCTAAAACCTCTCACATGAAAGTAAAAAAAACTGATACCACTAGACTAATAGACTAACGAACCGTGAGTGGCTTCAATATATTTTTCTACACACCAAACCAGATATATATTTGGGCTCAAGCCTTGTTATTACTGGCCGAGCATAGAATGAAAAGCCCATTAAGGCATTGAGAATCCATCTATCTTAGCCCAAGCCCAAACCCAAACCTTCACATATACAATTTTATCTCCTTTCGCAGTGAAGCAAATAAAAACCCTAATTTAGGTTTTGCAACAATCAAATTCGCCTTCTCTTCGCGACTGCCAATTCTCCGCCGCTCTCGCACATCTCCACTCTCACCTTCGCAATGGTGCGCCGCCGCAGGAGATCTCAATTCACACACACACGCACCTTAATCACGCACTAAATTCCGGTTTCCGATCGCTAAATTGTTGTTCATTTTTTGCAGGCGCCAAAGAAGGATAAGGCTCCGCCACCGTCGTCCAAACCGGCTAAATCCGGCGGAGGCAAGCAGAAGAAGAAGGTCATTGTTTAGTTGTATTTGTTTTGTTGTTGTTGTTGCTGATTTGTGTGTTTGGGCAGCGACGAAACCTAATCGAGTGAAAATGTTGTGTCGAAAATGGAAGAATTGCTCATTAATCAGTTGTATTTGTTTTGTTTTTGTTGCTGATTTGTGTGTTTCTGTCGATTTGGAATCTAATCGAGTGAAAATGTTGTCTCGAAAATGGAATAATTTTTGCTCATCAATTAGTTGTATTTAATTTTAGAGTTGTTTTGTTTTTGTTGCTGATCTCTGTTTTTGTGTGGATTTGATATCTAATTGAGTGAAAATGTTGTGTCGAAAATGTTACAATTGCAGAAGTGGAGCAAGGGAAAGCAAAAGGAGAAGGTGAACAACATGGTGCTGTTCGATAAGGCGACCTACGACAAGTTGCTCTCCGAGGCACCTAAGTACAAGCTCATCACTCCTTCCGTTCTCTCCGATCGTCTCAGGGTAATTTTATTTATTTGTAGATTTATATACAGATTATATTATGCACGTATGATGTCATGGTGTTCTTGTTGTTTTGTTTTTGTTAGTAGCTAGATTAAGATTTTGTAGATTACATTTTGTTTGGTTGGTCGTTGGCTGGAGTTATTATGCTCATTAGGTTAATTTAGTTGTGTTGAGCTACTAATTAAAATTGTTTGATGATTTTTGTAAATGTTGAAATAATGTTATCTGTGTTTATTATTTAATTGGCTTCGTTTTTATTTTTTCCATGCCTACATGATATCTGCATTAGTAATCTACTAGTTTTTCAAAATCTAATCCCGTATCGGGTCGAAATGTTAATATCTCACTCATTGCAGTGTTTTGCATCTCTGCTCGGATTATTATATTGTTTCAAATGTAGGCTTTCATGATTCTATGCTCTAATGAGAAAAGATATGTGGATAACTAGTTAGAACTATCTGTTTCATGTGTTTTTAATTCTGCTTTTCACTATGGAGTTTTTGTATACTCATCATAACACTATGAGTACTTCTAGAAAGCGAATTTGTTCTAAGATACTAGTTCTACTTAAAAAATTGCTCTTGTTCGAGATCCCAAGTACCTGTCCTTATCTTGAATTCATGTTGGTGAATGCACGATTTACTGACTGGATATGTGGGATATATTATTGCTTAGTTATGTTTCTAGCTCATCAGTCATTTCTATTCAAAGTTTATTAACTTGATACATTCATGCTTAAGATGATTGTGCATGTGATTTCAACTTTATTGTCGATATTCAATCCGATGCACTTGTATAACAGATAAGTGGATCACTAGCAAGGAAGGCAATCAGGGAATTGATGGCTAGAGGTTTGATCAGAATGGTTTCAGCACACTCAAGCCAGCAGATATACACCAGGGCCACTAACACCTAGTTGTGATATTTTATGGTATTTGAAGAAGCTTCAAATGGATTTTGTCAATTTGGAACTCTGTTTCTTTAGCTTTAATTTTGTTGTCGAAAAATATTAAGCATGAGTTGTCTGCTGTCACTTTATTTTATTTTAAAAATTAGAGTTTGTCATCTATCTATGTTGAGTTGCTAGCAGATGGTTTTCTCATATCTTAAAATTTCATTCTCGCCATAATGCTGTCGGGACTTCTTGTTCTTCCAATCTGGATTTCACTAAAATTTTAAACCATGCTCTCTTACCCAGGGTAGGATTGCAAGTAAAATTGTAAGCTTTATGCTGTGTTGTGTTTTTGGTTGTTTAATGAACAAAGTTGGGCAGCGAATTTGGGATAATTCGATCTTAGACGGAGTCCAAAGCACTTTACTATTTGATGGTGGACATTGGGAAATATTGCTACCTGTTTTAGATAGAATTTCCTGTGAATTAATTGGCAGTGTCTGTCAATGTGTTATGGGTGCATTTGTAACCCTTGTTGATTGGGAGTTCAACTCTTGATTGTGTTGATATGGAGTCACATATGAGACTTCTGATGCAATTTTCTATTGCATCTTTAATTGGACATAGATGAGCAACACTTCACAAGTAGGAGTGACACATCACAAATAATTTTTAATTCCGAACGTGTCAATTATTTGTCTTTCAATAGGAAATGCAACAAAACAGCCCATTTTGGCATTGTCATGAGCATTGGTGAGTATTTAATCCATTTGGGGATTTAGTCTAAGAAGTATTTCGACTTTGGTTTTTGCCTAATAAGAAATGGGCGGAATGTGTATTTTAGATTGGAAAATCTTTTTTTTTTTCATTTTTTGTATATAAAAATTATTTTGGGCCCTATTATTTATTAGGGATAATTACACTCACACCCTCTCAATGATGAGGTAATTACACAAATCTCCCCCTCACTAATTGATAATTACAAATAGACTCCTCTCAGAGGTCTATTTGTAAGGTTTACAGGAGTGTAATTGTAAGAATTGTTACGCACATGGGGTGCAATTGTAATAAATCTTTAATATAAAGGCGTGTGTTTGTAATTATTAATCAGTGAGGGTAAGTTTGTGTAATTATGCATTATTGAGGGGGTGTGAGTGTTAATTACTATTTATTATCCCGAAAATAAAATAATGAACAAACACCTCGAACAAAATGCATCTAATGGGGCTATTCCTTGAGTTACTTTTCCTATTCTGAGGAAGTTGTTTGTGCTAGTTCCATTTTCTGGATCTTAGCTCACCAAGACGAGTTTTGAAATGAATATAATTACGACTGTGGAGCTTGATATGTTAGGTTAACAATCGAGCAAAAAGTCGATTGTTAAGTCAACTAATGCGATTCATGTTTGTTTCCCGGGACCTTGTGCTTGTAATTAGGTTTGGAGAGGAACTTCATAATTCAATATTGATTATTAGAATTTCGTTTGAGCTCGGTTAGTTAACCGAGCAAAGAAAGCTTAAAGTCCTTTTTTGTTCACTATAATTGTTTTTTGTTTTTTAAACACATTACGATTTTGAAGGGCTGGGGTTTATTACTGATAAATGTTGAATATATGAAAAAGATATCAAATTATTTAAGTTCAATTTGTCCTCGATTTGAGATGTTTCATAAAAATCGAGTGGTTTATTTGATAATCAAAATCAATCTAAACTGCAAATTTTAAAATAGTAATTCAAAAACGTTTAAAGAATATTTTGTCTCACTCGTTGGTAACGACCGCACTTGTAATTGGCTATTGATTAATAATGCCCAAGAAATATTTGGGAATTCTAGTTCACTCCCGATTAGGTCATTTAAAAAAATGAATGATCAATTATACGATAAATATAATATAATTGAGTGTGGATACGAGAAGACTAGAATTTCCCAAAAATATAGGCTATGTTTGGTTATATTTTGAGATGGTATTTTGGTGAGAATTATTGGTGAGAAATTTATGGGAACACGTGCTTGTTTGATGAGATTGTGTTTGGTTTTATTTTGGGAGTTGGTTTTTGGGTGTATTTTTTTGGTGAGATAATGTTTGATTTTGTTTTCAGAGGGAAATAAAGTTACTGTAGCAATCAAATTATAAGGTTTTTATCTATTAAAAAGGAGAGAGAAGAGAGAGAGCACATAGAGAGGAGTGTAGGGACTAAGTAGGTATAGAAAGATGGAAAATAATTTTTTTTTTTTTACCAAAAAAGTAGTGTATTTTTTACCAAATATTTTATGAACCAAACATAATTTGGTGAGAATTTCGGACCAAACATGATATGAAAACATAACCAAACATTGCCATATTGTCCGGCCTAGACTACAGCCGCACTTAATATAATTGAGTGTGGCCGAGACGAGAAGGCTAGAATTTTCCAAAAATATATTGTCCGGCCTAGACTACAGCAGCACCTAAAGACAGCTAGTTCTTCTCACTTCTAAGTACAAACCGATAAATCCTGCCACCTAGGCCGGCGGCTCGATGTTAATTCAACCTAGCGGTTGCGAGAGTGCAGTTAACATAAAATTATATTTTGATTCAATAATATAATTAAATGGACTCATAATGTCCACTTTATTTTTCTCTTTCACTTGTACAATTAAACTCAACCAAATTTATCGGTGGTAGTTAGGAATATGTACCGGACATCTCAGCAAAACTGAGAAAACACAAATTTCGTTTCTATCCCTCACATTACAACCGCATTATACTTACAAACTAAAGAACAGTAACAAAAAATGATGTTGCTAATTGAACAATTTCATCGACACAACAGAAGCCTACAAAGCTTAGGCTTTTTTGAATTTCATTTTTTATATACTGAATTACAAAATTCTAAAAATTATACCGCCACAAATTATTTTTATCCAAATTCATTTTTCTCAATTTCACTTTTCATTTTACCATATACATAATTAACTATCAATCACTACATCCATTATTTTAGACAATTATCAAATAATAATCATTTATTCCAACTAATATTTTTATCTTTCCTTTTTATACTTTATAATTTATATTTAATCTACCAATCAATCATTTTTAATTTGACACATTTTAGCAATTAATATTTTAGCCCAGTGGTAAGTCAGATAACCCATGACTTAGAACTCCCGAGTTCGATGTCGGAAGATATGCGAGTTATTCTCTACTTATATATAGTATTCTTTATTTCTGGTTCTAAATTCATTGTTACTAATTTGTAATAGAAAATTACACATTACGATTATTAATTCGATATCCAATGTAATATTGGTATCATTCATATAAACAAAAAATAAAAAAATCAACACATTTTACTAATTCTAAACATTTATAGAAAAATAAACATACACAACACTCTCGTCATTTTCATACGAACCCTGTTCTACGCATTTCCAATAAATCTTCAGAATTCCATCTCAAAAAATCAAAAAAAAAAACACAAGGTTTTAATAACACCAACCAAATTCTACATTTTATGATAATAATTAGCATAAAATTTTCCAACATTTAACCAAAAAATCACAACTCTGCTACTCAGATTTAGCTTTGGCTAAAGCCTTCTTCCTCTGCCCCAACATATACCCATACAAATGTGGCGTTCCAGGCACATAAATTCCCAGCGCCAAAACCGCACCATAGTAATAATCAAACGAAAAATTCAACACATTAGGCATCCTCACACTATACTTACCTGTCTCCTTCAAATACGGCAGCGCATTATATATAAGCCCAACCTCGCTCGTGATCCCCGTAGGGTACAACACCAGAAACGTGCTGTACCTCAGCCACAGCAGCCACGACGGCGCGAATCCGAACGCCTCCTTGAATCCGAAGAACGCGTATCGAATGATCTCCGTAATCGACCAGCTGATCACGAGCGACGCGACGAAGAAATGCGTGCGGATCTCCGGGAAGCTGAAGAGGATTCCCCAGGTGACGTACAATCTGGAGCTTACTTGCGGAAGAGTGGCGGCGACCGGAGATCGGACGATTCCGGTGATGCTGTGGAGGATTTCGATCACGGCGGCGGATTGCGCGAGGAGGAGCGGCGTTTGGACGGCGGCGTAGACGGATTGGTGGCCGGAGTGGCGGAGAGTTTTGATGGCGAGGTAGAAGACTTGGATCCAGCCGAGGAAGACTGTCCAGTTGTAGATTACGAGGTAGAGTCGCCGGAGGGAGGAGGTTAGGGTTCCGGCCATCGGAGAAGCGGAGGAGAGAGAGAGGGGGGTGAGGGGAGAGAGGGGGTGTGAGGAGATTTAATAGAAGTGGTTGATATAGATATAGTGAGAGAGAGAGAGAGAGCGTGTTTAATGAACGTAGGTGGGGGGTGGGTAGGGGGCGGTCAACTTCTTACCTGTTTTTCTTCATTGTGTAATTCAAAAACGCTAACAAATGCTCGCACGCTTTCTGGTATAATTCTATGACATATTGAGAGTGTTACTCCACGGTGTACTATTGTGATTATCTCTTTCACACAATTATGTGGGATCCACATACAGTACACCAAAACAACGTCGGAGCGTGCGCCTCACTCTTCGGCAACGCACTGTTCGTGCGGTGGTGCGACGCGCTGTGCGAATCTGCGATCCTAGGGTTTGACAAGTGCTACTGCCCGTACAGGAATTGCAACGCGTTGATCGTGAATGAGTGTGGGGGGATTGTGAGGAAATCGAGTTGCCCTAATTGTAAGAGGTGTTTTTGTTTCAATGTAAGAGGGCGTGGCACGCGGGGTTTGGGTGTAGTGAGAGTGGGGAATTGAGGGACGTGAACAGAGAAGTGGATGAGAGGTGTCCGATTGGATAATTCTATGGTACATCGGAAGTGTTACTACGAGGTGTACCTTTGTTTCTATTTCTTTCACACAAATATGTGTGAGGTCCACAGACACAGTACACCTCAATGAGTGAAAGAGATAAACACAAAGAGCGTTACTCCCGGTCCACCATAGAAAAGTCCCCGAGGAGTAGGCATTTTGTTGAGCTGATGGAGGGCTGTCAGATTGTGAAATGCAGGTAAATTTGAGTTAATTTTTGTTTTTTTGTAATTGTGACTGTCGAAGTAGGGATGAAGTTACGATCAACTAACACCTGCTACAATCAAGAATCAGCTAAGAGTTAATGTGGAGTTGAACCCAAGCCCTCTAATGTATTGAGAGGTCATCTTTGCTAGCATGGCTAGATAAAATGTTTGATTTATGATGTTTTTGTTGATGATTATGTGATTAATGTTGGGATTTTATGGATTGATAAGGAGTTGATTTTGTTTAAGTTAGATTGGTTTGCTTAACTGAAAATTTGGCCTGAAAATTTTTAATTTTTTAATTCTATCAGAGTAGGATTAAATGTGTTGGACAAATAGGACTAAACGTGTCAAAAAGGATTAAATGTATTGAAAAAAGGATAAAATTGAAATGTGGTGTTTAAATTTTAGGACTAAATGCGTAATTATTGAAGCTACATGACTAAAAATGCCACTACCCTATAGTTATAGGACGAAAATGTGATTTACCTCTTTTTTATGTTTGATTTATAATTGATGTTTTTGCTGATGATTATGTGATTAATGTCGGGAGTTTTATGGATTGATAAGAAGTTGGTTTTGTTTATGTTAGCTTGATTTGCTTAACTGAAAATTTGGCCGGAATTTTTAAAAAAATTCGATTTTACCGGAATAGGACTAAAAGTGTTGTACAAATAGGATTAAACATGTCACAAAGGATTGAGTGTGTGGGAAAATGGACTAAATTGTAATGGGGTGTTCCAATTTTAGGGCTAAATGCGTTTATTGAAGTTACAGGACCAAAAGTGCCACCACCCTATAATTATAGGACGAAAAATATAATTTTACCTTTTTTTTTATGTTTGATTTCTAATTTTTATGTTTGAATTATAATTGATGTTTTTGTTAATGGTTCTGTGACGAATGTTGGGAGTTTTTATGTGAGATGGTTTTATGGTTTGATAATGACTTGATTTTGCTTTAAGTGAGCTTGACAGATTGTGAAGTGCAAGTGAATGTTAATCTTGTGATCCTCGATTTCGATTGTTTAAGATGTGTTCCGACTGGATTTGCGATCACTTCTGGAGTTTAGTTTTGGGAGTTTCTTTATGTTTTTGATGTAAAAACTTGTGCAAGATTGTATTTTGAGAGATAAGGAGTTCGTTGTTCAATTTACATTGAAAATTGATGCGACAATGAACAAAATTCTCTCTCTGAATTCACTTGTTGGAATGTCGCCTTATTTTGAAGCGCTTGGAGTAACTATCTAAGTGACTAAGTGGTAATATGATTGCTCATTGCAAATCGTGTGTTATTTGGGGAATATTGAATTTAACGAGCATAAGAGTATTGTTGTCGATGTACTAATAGATGTTGAAATTTCTGATCTAAGCTTAGTGTTTAAGCAAACTCTCATGTTTTTCAAGTGCATATATATTGTGAGAAGAGGATGTGCACAGGTGAATACCTAAACTAGATTCGGCTTCTGCTTGGGGGGTGGATTTGGAATGTGTCTCGATTCAGCTTCACTTACCATTTTCGAAGGCACTTTTTTGTTATTGATTTGGTTTGGGGTTTTATGATAATTGCTTATGAGAAGCTAGGCACTCTTTTTGTTTCTGGTTTTGCTTATATATGATAACTGATAAACAATCCAGAACCAGAGATGAAACAAGAAGTCGCTCTCTAATAACGCCCTGAATTTGGCAGTTAGTCGGTCCACTTTATTTTTCAGTCCGTAAATGAACAAACGCATGTTGTTATCTTGGATAACTTTTAGGTGCACCGAGATTAGTGGAGCCGCTGAGGCAGTCCACCAACACTGTTGATTGCAGGGGTGTGAATGTGTGATGGAAAAACCATCTCACTCACCTTAATCCAACGGTGTGTGGTCGACCGACTTTACTCTTCTCGGCCCACCATATTTTTGTCTTTGAGATTCTTTGTTTACGAGTACATAAACATTTAAGACAAACATATCTTCATGGGCTCTTATTGATGTTTCATTTGTCTGTCAATGATTTTTTCCATGACCTGACTGTTTGTATGTAATAATTTTGTACATTCTGATACTGTTTGACCTTCAAATCCGGATCTTGAGGTTTTTAAAGTGGATCAACCTCTGTTTTGAATCTTTGAAAATTTGCAATTTTTTAATTCTTGCATGGTCCTATTGTGTGCCAATGGAAGCTTCTATTCTTCGAAATTGAACTCGAGACCACAATCTTCAGAAACTTGATTTTGGTTTTTGAAATAAAGTACTGAAGATAAAAGCTACGACAACTTTATATAGTTTTTTATTTGTCAGGAAATACCTAAGGGAATGGTATTATATCCCATAATACCACAGCCCATTTGATATTGTTGTCCTGTTGATTTTGCTGTCCTTATATATATATATATATATAATTAGAATGATTCAAATTATGGGTCGGGTTTTAATTTCTGGAATTCATGTTGAATGCAGATGTGGGATCAGTTTCTGCTACAAGTGTGGAAAGCAAGTTCACAAGCATTGTTGTAGTTGTGACAAAGCATCTACGTGTTGCGAATGGTGCTTCAGAATCTGTATTCTTCTCGTCTTCCTCACATTTGCGCTCTTTTTCTTGACGTTGGCCTCGGCCAGGCACAAAAAATTCACTAAATTATGATCTATTAACAGTTGAATACATAAGGGAAGTTGAGCAGGTTTATTTTGTATAGCTTTGGTGAAAGTGGAGATGGGACATATAATTCCTCCATTTTATTCTGGTTCAACATCCACTGTCTAACAATTGCTTGAGTTGAGTTGAGTTGAATCGAATTGAATTAAAAAGAGATGGGATTAGTGATGGCATTGTCCCAACCTCAGCTATAATCGAGTTGTTGAGTTGGTGGAATCGAATTAAAAAGAGAAGTCGACCGCCAAAGGAACGAGTCAAGAAACAAAATTTGAGCAGTGATACGGTAGTAACCGTGGCTAAAGTGTGTTTCAGTCGCGGCTACCTAGTGTAGAGTTTTGCACTTTGAATCGGCGTTTTTAGCTATGGCTGAAATGAGTTTTAGTCACGACTGGGCAACAATTTCGGCACCAGGGCAGCAATTCGGGCAAAAGCGTATTTTACCCAATTTTTCATTTTTTTGTTTCTTAATGTTGTTAGATTTGTTCTGCTTTATTATGATTGTGTTTCTCGATAGGGTTTTATCTTTGCTCCACTAATATAAATATGTAGACTCAACTTATAATTGGTTATTAAATTTGAGAAATAAAGATGTAGATTTAATGTGCCCGACGTAAGCAATATGGCCGAACCACATTAAAATTTCTTGTGTCATCTTTTATGCTTTCTTCATTCATGTTGATTTCTGACAATGTGAAATTCATCTCGTGATGACTTGTTTCTAACATATATTGGATCATTATGTATAAATGATCGTAAATATACGAACAATCGAGTTCTTGAGATCATTGATGTTCTAAACTTTTTAGATGATGTTCATGTTCATAAGCTTGAATGCAAATTTGGGCCTCACCTGGACTTGTCATGTTAGCAATAGGCTCAAAGGCCCAAACCTAATTCCGATGTTTTTTTTGAGAGATCGTAGTGTATCCAAGTGTGAGGCCCAAAACACAGAAAATAGGTTTACCAAATTGTATTTCGCTTGCCCCAATATCAATCATATAACAAGTTCAATTTACTATTTAATTTACTATTTAGATGCTAGAG
The DNA here is from genome assembly GCA_019426215.1 of Buddleja alternifolia. Taxonomy (NCBI): domain Eukaryota; kingdom Viridiplantae; phylum Streptophyta; class Magnoliopsida; order Lamiales; family Scrophulariaceae; genus Buddleja; species Buddleja alternifolia. The sequence continues at coordinate 31,312,953 of CM033408.1, read as the reverse complement.
TTCAGTCCCATTGAGTTTGGACTAGAACTTTCTATGAAGATGGATGAACATCATCTAACCAGGGGCGGATCTACCTTATGGCCAGGGGCGGCAGTGCCCCCATTGAATTTTTTTTTTTAACATATAGATATTTTTAAATTTTAATTTATAATTATATTAATGCCCACACTCAAATTATTAAATGCCCCCCTCAATTTTGAAAAATTATTTTTTTACCTTACAAAATTTTTTTATATTTGAATTTTGTCCCCCTCAAGATAGAAAAATATCACGTTTTCCCCCTTTACTTTGAATTCGCCCCCCCAAAACCCAAAATCCTGATTATAACAAAAGAGGTATAACAGTATAAATTATATTAAAAGTTGTAATTGAACCTGATTCCTTATTATTTTCCTCTATAAATATAGCGTACCGTATCGCGACAAATTATATAACTATATCACAACAATCTCGCCCCCGGGATAAAATTCCTGGTGCCCCCCTGAACAAAAATTCTAGAGGGTGATATTGCATATATATGTTATTTATTAATACATCAAACGCAACACCTGAAGAATCTATAAGAATATATATTGGACATAATGAATGTCTAACCAATATCTCATGATTCTATATATATTGCCTGATTACTTATTTCTGAGGGGAAAAAAGGGGCATTTTATACGCATCTAGTCATGTAACATATGATCTCTGAAAACTTCTACCATCTCGATGTGGTACTAGGTCTATATTGGGATACAGATTTTGGTGAGGATAAAGAAAGAACCAATCAGAAAGTATATAGAGAATATATACATCTAAGTGAGGAAAATATTTTCCTCGCTAAGATCTTAAGAACAAATGGAGGTGATAAGTACTGTTATTCACTCTTTTAAGAGCTATTTACCTCTGTTTATCACTCATCGAATCGATCTTTAACCGACTCAAATATACAGATTAAGTTCACCATAGCAATATCTAACAAACTCAATTTCATGTCAACTCCCTATTCATAGTTAAATATGTTTAGTATCAAGGAAGTTTATAATATCTTGTGCTCAAGCAATTCTTGAAATAAACTGCCATTATGTCGCATAACGAAAAGATAATTACCTTGACCACCAATGCATGCAAGATTGTGTTTTTCAGAAAGCCTTTGTGTTCCAAACAGTTAACGAGCCCTTGTTTTGGATCTCACAAGATTGAAAACCGTTCATAGTCTTTCCCATCATCGCCATAGCTGCAATGCTGGGAAACTGCTTCTTTTGTAAATCCTCCAATGCTAGTTTCGAAGTTTGTGGCTCACAAATCACAATTGTTGCAGGCTTCTTTTCAATAATTCTCGCTCCCTTGTGCAGAAATCTCTTTATCCAAGCATGCGAAAGCAATAAATCATTGCTCTTCGTTTCTTCCTTTGATATGTGCACGCGCTTATCAGATACTAATGATTCTGTACCATGATGTTTCCTAGGAGTTGGTTCTGAGCTACTGATGTTTTTACTTTGAAGAATTGTTCCAAGAAATGGGTTATTCGACAAATTTGAGCCCTTTGTGCCTTGAGCAAAGGAGTTTGAAGAGCTTCGTTTGAGACGCTTAACCCATCTGTCGCTTGGATCATCTACATTTGAAGAATCATTTTGGTTACGAATAATTACCACGAGTCTCCTGATGTTTTGTAAATTAGCAAGATACAACCAAATAGGGGGCGAAATCATAATATGTTTTTTACTGAGAGGGGGTGAGATTGCAACATGCTTTTACGGGAGGAGTTACGGTAATTTCTCAAACATTTGGGGTTTGTAAATGACCAAGACACAACCAAACAGGGGTGAAATTGTAATTCGTTTTTTATTGGGAGGGTGTGGAATTGCAACATGTTTTTATGAATAAAACAGTTATGGTAATTTTTCTAGCATTTGGGGTTTTGTAAATTACCAAAACACAACCAAACATGGGTGAAATTTTAATATGTTTTTCACTGAGAGAGAGTGAAATTATAACATGTTTTTACCCTTGAAATAAGTTGTGATAATTTTTCAAACATTAGGAATTTTATAAATTACCAAGACACGGTGAAATTATAACCTATTTTTCACTTAGAGATGGTGAAATTGTACGTTGTAATGTGCTTTTACACATGAGAAGTTAATGCTAATAATATCTCTATATGGGTTTTTCAGTAATTAGGATCTCACATAGGGGTGTCAATCTCACATACGGGTGTCAATGTAATTTACCGTTTAGGTCAAAATTGGAGTTTGGTTTAGGTTGTTCAGCGTGAGCTAGGAGCATGTCCATCTCCAAACTTTGAGTCCTTGAGGAGCTAGGGCATGCGTTATCTGATGAACCCTCAGCAGCTGGCAAAGCAGGAAGCTCCAAGTTTATATCAGGTAGCCCAGTCCAAGGTGATAAATTTGATTCAATGTTGGTTGTCTGTAACATATCGAATAATCGTTATGACTGTTCAACGAGCATTAACTAAAATGTATCATGAGACAAACATAAAATTTAAGATAAATTACATAGACACCGCTGCACCCTAATTACGAAAAACACCTCAAGGTTTGAGAAATTACTATAATTTTCCCTTTCAGTAAAAACACATTACAATTTTACTCCTTGTTTGTAAAAAAAACAGATTACAAGTTCATCTCCCTGTTTTTTCGAGTTATCTGGATGAGGATCTTCGTAATTTGTAAAACCTCAGGGGCTCATGCTTAAATGGACCCGGTGTTCAAACACCAAGGGGTCAGGATGAAGCCACGTCATCAATAGATGATAGTGGAGGGAAAATGATGGGGCTACATCTTGACCTTTTGGTGTTTGAACACCGGGTCAATTTAAGCATTTCCGCTAAACTTTACAGCAAAAGCCAAAAGGAGCATTTCTTTGCTTCTTGTTCAGTTTTCCTGGTGAAGTTAAGAACGCACACGAGAAGATAATTCAGAATGACAAGCATAGCAAGAGTACCTTAGTTGATGGGGTAGAATTTGCACCTACAGCAGAGAAAGAGAAACACATTTGCAAAACATATAATAATAGATGTTAAACACCAAAAAAGATCAAGTGCTACGCAAATTACTAATATGTCTGCCTTTTGTCCGTTACATAAAATTCATTACGCAAAGCTAACACATACCAGAATTCAGCTTCTTCGCCTTAAAGATATCCATATCCAGAGTGTCCGTTTCAGCTGATGATCCGTTACCTGTAGTATCTTTAGAGGTATCGAAATCTTCAATCTTTCTTTTCCTTTCACTACCAGAGGAACTACTCAGAGATTGAAGTTGTACTCCTCGCTTATGTTGACCAGAAAATGGTAATAGCCTATGAAGATCGGTGGATTTGTTTCCATTCGTTATATTAAACATTTGATTACTTCCAAAAAGATTGTTTTCTTTCGTTAGATTGAGATCAGTCTTCTTTGTGATTAACAGGCTGTTAGTTGTCTGAGAAAACCTAGGACAATCACCAGGCAGGATTTCTTCAACAGAATCTACGGTTGTGCATATTCTCATCGTCTCCAAATCATTAACAACAGTTGGCAACTTGCGTGGAGATTGAAAACCTTGTGGTTTCTTTGAACACTTCAGCATCTTCTCAAACCACTTTTGACCCATTTTTTGCAACTGATGGTCACTTGTGGATGGAGCATCAAGTAACAAGGATGTATTACTCTCCCTGAAACATGCGTTCATGGAAGGATCTGCTGATTGGCAATTTTCTTGATCTAGAATTCTCATGCTAGCATTTGGTAATTGATTGTTAGAAACAATGGCAGCTTTTCCTTTGACGAACGCAAATTTGTGGTCAACAGCTTTACCGTGACCAAACATTGGCCTTAATGCTTGCGTTTCTTGACCATGCTTGAAAGGAGAATTAGTCATTCCCTCGTTTTCCAAGCTTTTCAAACTCAATCTGAGACTGTCATTCATGATATCAGAAGTTTTTGCTCCGAGTAGTTTGATAGGCGTAGGAACCGACAATCCACTTGTTAAATTATCATCTTCAGTACGTGTTTCTGCTTCCAAATTACAGCTCGTTTGCATCCAATGAGACATCCAAACAGATTGGTAAGATTGTACAATTTGTCCACTCCTCTTATTGGAATCATTAACTGATTGCATCGTTTGATCGGGCATTACGACTCGGACTTATAAGTGGCAAGTCTACCTTCAGAGTTTCATCAGAGATTTACACAATTTTGGCCTACAAAGTAACATTAAAGTTGCAGACATCAGAAACAACCATAACCGAAGCAATATTAAGAAATAAAAATAATAATAATTGCAGACTAGAGGATAATAAGAAGAACATCTGATCCTTATTTATTGCAATTCTTAATTCAAATTAGCAACAAATAAAACTTGTCTCATTTTCAGGAATTTGATTCCGTTGTAAACATCTGATCGGAGATTATTTCAACTTAAACCTAAGAAATTATAAATTGCAGCAGCTTAAAACTCACTCCTAATTTCATCTCTATAATTAATACAAAAATCAATTCAACCGCGAAAAGTGAAAGAAAAACACAGATATTGCGATCATTCAGCTGATAATTAAATCTTCAACTTCTCCGTTTGACAAATTCGAAAAGAAACACACACACACACACACACACACACATATATATATATATAGATAGAGAGAGAGAGAGAGATGCGAAGGAGATCTTCCACGAAAACAACAAGACAATCACAAACCAAGCAAAATCACATTAAAATCCACCAAAATCGAACATATAAATAAGTGAACTTCAATAATTAGCATAGAGTCAACTCACCTCTCTGCCGATTCAATTCTCGAGATTTTTCCACGAAAACCTAAACCAAACCATCGTTCCGAGTTCAATTCGGAGCTCCTCGAAACAGAGAATAATATAGATCAAACTACAAAAGAAAAATGTTTGATAATATGATTAAACAGCTGCTCTATTATAGATCGTACAGCAGATGTGTGGCTCTCAGGGCCAGTAAATATACGTACACATGTTTGTACGTATATGTTGAGAAGTTAGCTTAGAGCTACTGCTGCGAGAGATACAGAAAATTTGCTGTTTTGATTAAAGAGAGGAAAATGTGTGGTTTTGGAGCCAAGTCGTTTGTACAGAATAGACCCCAACTTCTCCCACTTTTTCGTCACTTTTCGGACTTCTTTATTTATTTTTTGTATTTTCAAAATCAATTTCATTGGAATGTTTTATTTGTCAAATGATTTTTATCTTTGACTATAGGTAATATATGAAAATATAGTTAAATAAAATCAGTTTAACTGTAAAAACATGCATGAATACAATCAATTAATATATATATATATATATATATATATATGATTTAGCCTCGTTTTCGTCTATTAGAACAAGGCCAATCCAACAACCCCGAGGGTCAGAACTACCCAAACAATATATTATATCTTATTATAAACTGAATTTGATGGAATCAAGCTGCCTACGTACCTAATTGTATAGGATCAAGTCTAAATATAGTTCAAGGGAATCAGCTATGAAATATGCAATGGCTTCGTATTATACGAGGCTGACTATTTAATAATGATTTTAAGTGTATCTTTACTCTGTATCACTGAACAGTATTTTTAGAGAATTTATTGCTTATCTCCCTCATAAATGAACAAGAGGGGTATTTATAAGTGATAAAATAATCACTATTCATGATATGACAATTAGGCCTGTTGAGACTAAATAGTTGTCAAATAACGATTGGACTCACGTCATGAGTCACCGGGTCAACGAACCGGGTCGGGTCGTAACCCGACCCGTTAAGCCAATAAATATCTTATAAGTAATGGCAGCAGTATATTATTGACCGTTGACCGAGTAACTGTAGAGAGATGAATATTTTATACTCATCAATATATATACATATACGTATAGTATGTATATTGTATATAAACATAAATAGCTATACCTAATGGAGAGAATTGAAAGATATTATTATATTTTTTTATGAGTTATTACCTAAGAGAGCGAGAATGGGTTTGGGGTGGGAGAGAGAGAATTTGATGAATTATTACATTTTTGTTATGAGTAATAACCTAAGGTTGTGTTTGGATTGAAGGATTTGAAAGCCATGGATTTTAAATTCATCAACAAATCCATTAAGTTTGTTTGGATGATTTCAAGTTGTAATGGATTTCAAATCTCTTGTTGCTCATTTTGAACTATTTTCTTAATCATTATGGTGGATTTCAAATGACACCAATTTGGAGTCATTTGAAATCCTTCCTCCAAATCCACTTCCCAAATCCAAATCCCTCCATCCAAACACACCGTAAGAGACTGAGAGCGGGTTTGGGGCGAGAGAGCGAGAGAATTATTATATTTTGTTACGAGTTATAACTTAAGAGAGCGAGAACGAGTCTGGGGCAGAAGCGTGAGAGCGTCAAAATATTTAAACGCAATGAGTGCTTGTGTTAATAAAATGCAAATTAAAATGATTGTTTGTGCAACAAGATATATTTTAAAATTATTTGATATAAAAATCTCAAAGCTGAAATTATCATTTTTTTCATGTGAATTTCGAAAGTAATATGATTTTTTTGTTAGCTTGGGGAAATATGTTAATATGATGAAATGAAAAAAATAAAGATTATTAAAGAAATCTATATATGATGTTTTAATTCTTCCATGTTTTATAGGTATCTCGTCTCACTTATTTACAGTGATAATAATACATTTTTTTTATTGAATGTACCAAATGCCAGCTATGTGCGCAGGGGCGGACATAGGCTTTGGCAGGGGCAAGTGCCCCCACTCATACAGTGCCTTCACTCAATTTTCAAACAATTTTCAATTTCCATCTAGTTTTCATTGGTAATTATTAATTTGTTATTGAAGTTACTACATTAAATGCTTGAGTAGAATTTAAAATTTGATTTAATATTTTTAGTCTAATTGGTTGATTATACAATTTTGAATGTATTTGTTTGTAGTAAAAGTCTAAGTGCTTGTCTTGTAGTAAAATTAGTCTAAATGTATAGTATTTGAATAGATCGTCACGTTTTCTCCCGTTCTGGCACTATAAGAATATTATGCCAAAAGTTATAATTGAACCTAATTCCTTATTATATAAATATAATACCGCACATTTCGTTTATTTGGCGAAAAACAAATTATACAGCTATATTACAACAATCTCGCCTCCTCGGTAAAAATCCTGGTGCCCCCAATGGACCCAAATTCTAGCTATGCGCGAAAAAATTGCCATTTTCAGTGCAAAATTCAAAATTCAAAACGTAATAAAGCGAAGTTCTTATTATTGAGTTCCTATGCATGAAAGATTAGGTGGTCTAGATTATCACTAGAAACATGATATAAATTTGTAGACATGTATGGAAATGGGATTTGCAACATGATTAGTTATAGAATTTAGGCATAGCCAATCACAAATACTAGTAATGGTGACATATAGTAGATGAGAGAGAGAAAATGATTAGAAATTATCTTGATATTATCAGTTCAAAGACAAGATCGAGTCACGAGTTACGGAAGATTGACTTCCCCGATCACAATATTAGAACTTATATGGAGCTTGATAAATTAGGGACCACTTGGTATCGCGAAATGACTATCATCCCGGGTCTATCGGGCTAGTCGTCAATAGGGTATCCCCTCCCCAAAATCAAAATAAAAATAAAAAATGAAGCTAATAAGGTCTTTACACTTAAAAAGTCCAATGTAATTACTATAATGAGCTCTCACCTAACAAATATAATAGATAATTGCATATGATATAAAATTGGTTAGATGTGACAAAATCTAAAATGTACATGATTTTTCTTGTATAAAGATGACAATGTTTTAGATATCAAGTTAAAATTATTGTTATCAATATCGATACAATAAGAAATAATATTCAAGATGTACTTAAAGTTTCTATATTAAAATTGCTTTTTCATTCATCTCTAACTCGTATAATTTTATTACCAAAAAGCAAAAACAATAGAATAGATCTTAGCAAAAATCCATACTTCTCGAATATTCAGTTTGACTCAAATCAAAAAATAAAGAACCCTTCAAATTCCAAATTCAATGAGGGTAATTAGCGTTGCTGCCCTTGCACGCTTTCAATAATGATTTTTGGTGCTCTGCATCCTAAAAATTGAATTTCTGGTATATTGAACTATTGGATGAAGATAATTGGGCACTATATGCATTTAGGGAATTTTGATGAATTTTCCACAAAAAATGTACATTGTACGTGAAATTAAGGGCGTTTTTGTATATACTTATCCAACAAAAAAGGGCATCTTTGTATATATATATATATATAGGGTATGGATCAAATACATCCCTATACATTAGGTAAGATATAAGACCCAACATACACCATTGATATCATTTGATCCAAAGGTCTGGATTTAACCCATTTTTCAGATTATATAATTGTTTTTAATGATGGTAGGGGCATTTTAGTAAACAAACATAACAAACTCATGCAAATATTATGCAGGATCTAAATCAAATCTCCCTTATTAAACCATATCAGAATCTTTTATATATATATATATACACACACATATATATACACACACACATACCATGTCGTGATTTTTATCAACCCTGATTCTATCAGATAAGCCAGTAAAGGCTCTTCTTTCTCCCACTTGCTTTCCACACTGGTTACTATTGCTAGCACAATAGCTAAAACCAGAAAAACAAAAGCCATAATAGAACGAATTCCATCGAGCTCGGGTCTGGGTCCAGGATCGGGCTACGCGGGCCGTGATGGGCTGGTGGTCAAATTGGGTACAAAATATTCTTTTGGGCAAAATTCATAGCATTACACCAACAATTAAACAGTATGTGGGTGTTATAACATATTTTCTTCTTTTGGGCCAAAAATATTCAATTATAGGTTCATTATCTTTATCCAAAGTTATTATCAGGCAGCCCACAATATGTTATAACATATTATACAGTATACTATAACTCATTATACAGTATGTGTTTATAACATATTAAAAATATTCAATTATACAGTATCTTATAAGTCATTATACAATATGTTATAACACATTATACAGTATGTTATAACTCATTATAAAGTATGTGTTTATAACATATAAATATTCAATTATATAGTATGTGTTTATAACATATTAAAAATATTCAATTATACAGTATGTTATAACATATTATACAGTATATTATAAATTTGAGCCATTTTGAATTGCTTCATATTGGGGTCAAGTTGGGATATCCAACATGAATTGGCGGTTTTTTGACCCCATACCATTTCGTAAGCACTGGGATTGGCAAAATTTAACAAAATGGGAAAAAGACCACTGAAGAGGCCCAATTTCATCTTTCAATGGCTGCTTGTTTCGGTGCAAAATTGCTTAAAACTCTAAGAATCACGGGACGTCTCGGTGGAAGACAATACTCGGTATTGATTGATTCTGGAAGCATGCATAACATTGTACAACCACGGGTTGTGCAATTTTTACGCCTACCGATATTAGCCACTTCGACTTTTCCTGTAATAGTGGGAAACATGGGATTTCTTGAATGTCAAGGGTTCCTTTTGACAGTAGTAGCAGTAATCAGAGTCGTGATGAGAGTAGTAGCGATGTGGATGTGTTGCTTGGTAAATCTTGTAGGTTGAGAGATTATAGGGGAAATTTTGGCAAGAAGTTGAGAGATTGTAGGGGGAGATATTGTGCGTTTCAATTTGAGAGATTTTAGGGAAAAGATGAACCGTTTTTTTTTTTTGGTATGTAGATGATGTATAATGACCTCATTTGACTATTATACCCATGATCCAATTGAAATCCATTTTTCAGCCTATTTTTTGCTTCTTTTTTGGACTGTTGGATTTAATGGATTCAATGGTGTAGATTGGGTCTTATATTTTCTCTAATATAAGGTATGTATTAGATCTTGACCCTATATATATATATATATGTCGTTTTTCTCGATAAAATCTTATGTATGTGAGCTGAGAATAACAACTAGAGACAATGTCAAATTAATTAAACTATAAAAAATTCCCTTATTCCCCCATAATTTTGTTACTGGTATATTTGAAGACATTTTTAACATTCAATTTTGACATTTATTACTTATTTCGTGGCTAGTTCTCGTTTCTCAATTCACATAGCACAATATTTATGAAGAAAAACATCTGAGGGGACCAAAATGCCATCCACTTCACGTTTTCGATGGGAAAATACTCTTACAGTTTGTTTGATTCTAGGAATTTGACAAGGAAAGAAAAAGAAGATAGAATTAAAATCATTTATTTGTTTGGTTACTAGAGAAAAGGAAAAGAAAAAGAAAATGGAAGAGAAAACCTAATGTTAATTCGTGTTAATTTCTTTTCCTCACCACTTGATGAGGAAAATAGTGGAAAAAAAAAATAGTTTTTCCATTTCCATATTTTTTTTCTTCACCAAAATTCTTGAACCAAACAAAGCATTCAAAAAAAAAATTTCATGATGCAAAATGCCAAAACTATAATACTTCAAGGGTGTCACATCCAAAAAGTCAATTTTAGGGTGTAAATTGGCAAATAACCTTATTTTAAAGGACGTAAAGTGTCAATACCCAATTCAATGCTTTTTTTTTTTTTTCAAATGAAACGATTCATATATATTATGAACATAAAATTGCGAAACTATTACAATTATCTAACAACTACTATCAAATTCTTTTTTGGGACGGAGCCAAAAATTTTATTGGGGGGCGAGATTTTTGTGATATAGCTATATATATATTTTTTGCCAAATAGACGAAGGATTGAAGGGGGCTATGGTACACTATTTTTATAGGAAAAAATATAATAAGAAATTAGGTTCAATTACAACTTTTAAATCTCTTTCGTTATGTTAGGATTTTGGGTTTGAGAGGAGCGAACTCAAAGAAAAGGGAGAAAACGTGATATTTTTCGATTTTAAGGGGGGGCGAAATTTAAATATAAAAAATTTTGTAAGGTAAACAAAGTAATTTTTCAAAATGGAGGGGAAGGCGGGGGGGGGGGGGGGGCGAGCTCAGTCCCTGATTAGGTTAAAGACCACAAACTTTCGACGAGAGTATAGCTGAAGTATGCTAATATCTTGAAGCTGGTCTTGGAGCCTTCGCTCTTCGCGACGAACTTTTATTTCATTTCTATTTTACCAATTGGAATGGTTCTCCACTATGATGCATGGACACTCGAAAAATCACCTCGTGCAGTGTCGGACACACGACGGACACGCGACACAGACACGGCTACGGGACGTGCTGGACACGGCAATAGTGTGTCAAGAATTTAAAATAAATAAATAAAATTCGAACACGGTAGGGACACATTCAGGACACTTTGGGGCTGATTTTTTGCATTTTTCTATGTATTTTTAATATAAATATATATATATGTAATTATATATAAATGAAGCTTTATAGTTTACAAAAACATTATTATTAATAAGTTGTTCTTTGTGTATTGTTGATTATTGTCTAATAGGTGCTGAATTACTCATAAGTTTATAACATATTATATATATATATATATATATTATATGAGCAGATGTGTCCGAATTGTGTCCGTGTCCTAATTTTTTAAGAATTAACATGTCTCGTATCCGTATTATGCAGTGTCGGTGTCTGTGAGTTATCCAATCTCCATTGACTCTACACAACTTAAAATGATAAAATTGCCCAAAGTACACAAGCATATTCCCCTTGGGGTAATAAATTAATCGTCGTTTGGTATTATAGTCTACTTCTCTGATGGTGTGTGTTTTCTTCACACACATTTCACATCCCAATTCACATTTTCACCTCCGATACCCAATTTCTTTTCTTCCAGCTGCTTTTTTATCCTCTACAAAGGTAATAATTGAAATCTCACATTTATTTTTTTCATTTCAAATTTTACAGAAATTACTATTTCTTCACCCACAATGTTATGATTTTTAGTAATCCGTGTAATTTGATGCGATCAAGGGTTAGGTTTTCTTAATTTGGGGGCCGCGCGTTGTCAGATCTGATTCTAATCGTGGTTTAATTTCAGTGTTACGGTTACTATTGTGTTTAAGATGATTATGTTAATTATCAATGTAATGGGCTTAATTTTAATTAAGTTGTTAGAAATTTAGGGGTTTTGTGATTATCATCAAGAATGTTTTCTGGAATTTATGTTTAATTAAAGTTTTATGTGTTGTATAGGGGTTTTTGTTTGGATAATCAGCTGATTTTTTCCTATGATTTTTGCTGATGTATTAACTTCATTAATCAAATGTACTGCAGTAACATGTGGTTGCTTGTTCTCTAATTGATTAAATATTTAGGTGGATTTGTTCGATTTTGAGGCTCAGTTTTGTTTTCATACTGCAAGCAATGTTAACTGAGCTGGGTTTACTTTACGCTAGATTTTTGTTTGGAGAAACTTTTGCTATTGGCGTGGGTGCTCGGGGTGGGGTTTAAATGAGTCAATCGACTCAAACACGTCATTGTTTCAAATTTGTTTGAATTATTTTCGAGCTTCAAAATTGATGATTGAGTTTGGTCTAGTTGTTAGTTGAGCCGAGCTCAAACGAGCTTATATTGAGCCGAACATGAGTTAAACTCGAGTAACTTGACTTCCCCGCACCATATTTCATCATTTTTTACTAATTGAACCTAGCTTCAAAATGCAATGAACAAAAAAAAAATGTTCAAACTTGATTTGTAATATTAATGAATTGAACTCAAATGAGTTTTTAACGATCAATTTTGAGTGGTGTATGAGGTAATTTTTTTATCTTTATGCTCAGGTGTTTTGTTAACGAAATTTCTAATTTCTTCTTCTCAAACCAAAGCATTCCAATTGCTTCGCTTTGCCCATATGCATTTATTCATCTTGCCAAAAAGCATGCGGAAAAAATTCAAACTATCTTTCTTCAAATTGTAATTGGTCCAATGATTGAAGTGCTGTATCCAAATTGTAGGATTTTTAAGTTGCTATTCCATGGAGGGGCTCGGAGGTGATGGTCCATCAACAGCAGCAGCAGCAGCGCTGAATCAACGAAGGCATGAAGCATCGAAACTTTTCCAGTTCTATTTAGATAAATCCACTCCTCATGCACTTCATCGGTGGATTGGAACTGGTGTTTTAGCATTTGTTTACGCACTGCGTGTTTTCTACCTTCAAGGGTTCTACATTGTTTCTTACGGTTTGGGGATTTACCTTTTGAATCTGCTCATTGGTTTTTTGTCACCTCTTGTTGACCCTGAGATGGAGCCATCAGATGGCCCTATGCTACCTACAAAAGGTTCAGACGAATTCAAGCCTTTCATTCGCCGCCTCCCGGAGTTCAAATTCTGGTATTTATATTTATTCTTTAAGCGTTTATTAATTTGTCTTGTCTACATGAGTTTGACTTTTATCTGTTCTTAAACTATGTCAATGGTTTCTTTCTTTTGAGCAATTGCTATGCTATGTGTATATTTTATATTTAGTTTGTTGGGAACGTGTTATCTAAGAACCTGGAAAGTGACGAAGATGTGATTGAGTTTTCTGATTGCATGAGATTCTTGAAGTGAAGAGTTTAGGAATTTGATACTTCAGAATAGGTAATGATGAAGATGTAATAGGAGGATTTGGGGGCCGACCTTATCTGATTGTATGAGCATATACTTGTTACATTAGTTATCCTCACTTTTCAGGGATTAGCTACACAAGATGTAAATATAAATATAAATATTGTGTATGACTTTGTAATTGCTGGTAATATGACAATAATTTGATTTGTTATCATCATTTCGAGGAGTTACCAAGCTAATGATTGTTGTCATCATTTGTTATCATCTCTTAACTACTGGAGTTTCTATATTATTAGCTTAAGCGAGCCAATATTTTCTTCTGTTTCTGAATCCGTACCATGACTTCTGTTGTAGTTCCTTGTTTGCATTCCCTTAATATTTGTAAGTTGTTCTGCTTTGGAACTTTTTTCTTCTTCTTCTTCTTCTTCTTCGGCTTCTTCGGAACTGTTTTCTTCTTTGTCGGAACTTTTTTATGCTGTCTTTAGAAATGAAAAATGAAATGCAACCAAGGAAATTGCTTTGTCTCATAAAATGCTTGACAAATATGTAAGTTCAGGGAAATAATTTCCTTCCTGGGTTAAGATTAAATACTCACATTTCTAATACGCAGTCGTGTGCATGCATGCATGGATGAAATCCACTGAATACTACTCATAACCGAACCAAGGATATTTATGTTGATGATTCATCTTACTTCTGTGGTTGCAGGTATGCCATCACAAAAGCTTTCTGTATAGCATTTTTGATGACCTTCTTTTCCATGTTCGACGTCCCAGTTTTTTGGCCTATATTATTATGCTACTGGCTTGTTCTCTTTGTACTAACCATGAGGCGTCAAATAATGCACATGATCAAGTACAAATATATCCCGTTCAACATTGGGAAGCAGGTGAGCCCACAAAAAAAACTATATATCTAATTCTTTCATCTAATTCTATTTCACTGTGAGTTATCATTTTTAGAATAATTATATGCACACCCCTACTTGTTTGGGTAATTACCATGTGAGTTATCATTTTTAGAACAATTATATGCACACCCCTACTTGTTTGGGTAATTACCACGAGCCTTGTGAGATTTAGTAAATTACCAAGACACACATTGTAATGAAAAACTTTGTTTTAGCTTCTTCTCCCTATAAAAAATCACCCCAACTAAACAAAATAATAACACCATATGCCATTTCCTTTTCTATTTTTTTCAAACAATAAAAAGAAAAAGGAAAAATCACGATGTAACAAAAATAAAACATGAGGAGTGATAACATTTGGAACTTCAAGAAAAAGAGTGATACAAAAGTCAAAACTAAAGGAAATAGTGGTGTCAATAACCTTAAAATTGGAAATGACATTAAATAAGGCTTTATTATTAAAATAAACAGAGGTAAAATTGTAATACTTTTGTAATCGATTGGGACGAAAATTATAATATGTTTTTACTGACACGGGAAGTTATGGTAATTTCTCAAACCTCAGAGGATTTTTCGTAATTAGGGTCCCACACTTGTATATGTAATTTATTTATAATCTTTTTGTGACGTATCTGTAGCTTATTTTTCATAGCAGTATGGCTGACAATTACTATTCTTGTTTGGTAACAGAAGTACCAAAGAAAAAGGCCTGCTGCTCGTGGTAGCAGCCCACGGGCCGACTAAACTTGGACTGGTTTACGACTCAATCAGATTGAGAAGAATTCGAAGGGAAGTGACATTAGAAAGAGGGAAACAAGAAGGGAAAGAGAAAGGGAAATGGCTTCACAAATGTTTAGGGATTATGGGATTTGTATTCATATTGACATGCATCTGATACAGAATGATTAGCATGGCAGCAAAGTGCTTTTGTCTTAGACACACTGCAGGAATATTAAGGTTGGTTGTAATGTGAGTTCAATTTGTTTAATCATGAATGTTTGCATATATTCCCATAGTCATCCTATATTTACACAGTTGTTCATATATGATATGATGAATTTCATATAAATGATTGTTATTATCGGCACATTGAGAATCTTCAGAATTTTCTAATCCCTCGTCCTTATAGCTAAGCATATTATTTCGGAGGGAAGATTATCGATATCCCATCTTAACCAGATATGTTTTTGAATTTGTGTTTAGCTAAGCTTAGTTTTAAGATCTGTAAGCTCATCTTAATTAAATATGCTATTTAATTTGTTTTTGGCTAAATTTACTTTGAAGAGAATATAAGTTCCTATAGTTTTTAGGTAGTAATGTTTCAAGAATATAATATGTAATAACAATAATATTTTTGTAAGATGTTGGAGAGTTTATATGAACACCCCGACAACACACCGTTACCAAAAATTCTCAACACAAAACCGCTACCACCACTATCCATGGAAGAAAGCGCAGCTCGGACAAGTTCTACCACTAAGCTATACAACACGGCTTCCTCCACTCGGCTCACCCTGTGATCGATCTCTGCGTCGAGCGCAGGAGCCTCATCGTCGTCGTCCACCTGGATCTTAACCGAACCTGGATCCTAGTTTTTGTTTCTTCATGAGAACGAGTGAACAACATTGTTTCTTACAAGATAAATTGTGGAAGTCCATAATTAAGGGAGGTACCACAATATATTATAGGGGTAATTGCATAAAATCCTCCTGTGTTATTTTGAAAGTGCTAAAACCCCTCTATGTTAACGAAATAGGCTAATCAGTGTTCTTAAAAAGTGTGCAAAAAAGTCAAATTCCATTAAAAAAACGAGCGTGTTTTTCACCGTTATTGACATGCTAATTTGTCATTTATATACTCTTCATACAATATAAAAGGTAGATAGTGTTAATTCACCAAAAAAACACATATTTTCTTCTATCTTTTTAATGGAATTTGGTTTTTTGCACACTTTTTAAGAATACAGGGAGGTGATTAACCTATTTCGCTAACACAGATTTTTTTTTTAGCATTTTCAAAATAACACAGATTTTTTTTTATGCATTAAACCCTATATTATATATGTAAAGAGTGAAGCTTGTTAGGAATACTATTGAAATATACTCTACTATAGATGTAAAACAATAAAAAGAATTGAATTTCAATCAATATAAATCACAATCTTGTTTCAATTACACTCCTAAATGAACTTTACTCAAACTGCATTTAGATATATATGTATACTTATATTTTTGCTTGCTTTTAGCACATTTCATCCTCATGTCCAGCATTCTGCAGGAAAATGATTAAAAGAAACCAACCAATAAAAGAATTACTCGAATTTCTCCTCAAATTCATTTGATTTCTGATCATTTAGCAAGATGGAAGATCCTTAGGCGGAGGCAAAATTGAATAATTTGGTCCTGGTCCATCCTCCACCACAAATGCTGTCTTTAATCCCCAGCCAGTATGAAGCTCCAAGTGACAATGCATAAACCACACACCTATATCATTATATTTTACATAGTTACTACAATGATTAATATACATATGTTGCACATAACTAAAATTATGTGAAACATGAGTAGATATAGTTAAGCATGTTAAACGAATTATTCTTGGGAGGTTCTAGAATTCCAGATCCCCAGATAATCACAACTATTCATATGGTGGGACGCACATCAGGTCCACTATTTACGAACAATTGTGATTGTTTAGGAATTCGAGGCCTGAACTTTGTAAAAATTACTTGGAATGTGTTTGGATTGAAGAATTTGAAAGTCATAAATTTCAAATTTATCAACAAATCCGGTGAACTTATTTGGATGATTTCGAATTACAATAGATTTCAAATCCTTTGTAACTCATTTGAAGTTGGTCTTTCAATCATTATGGTGGATTTGGAATCATTTCTCCAAATCCATCAATCCAAACGCAACATTAGGTTTAGCGTACCTGGATTGTCAGCCCTGAACCTTATGGCAGCCCAACCACCTGTAGGGACTCCAACTGTATTTCTCTCAGGAGGATCTACCAAGTTAAATGTTGCAGTGTCTTTCTTTGGATCAAAATTCCCGACCCCGGTCCCGACAACGAAGAAGTTATAGCCATGAAGATGGAAAGGATGAGACTCCACTGATAAAAGGTTAGTGTCTTGTAATATCAACTCCACTGTTGAATTGAATGCAATCTTGCTGAGCCGAGGTTGATTACTTTGCACGGTTCGAAGATTCGCTGTAAGTGGTGCACCGATGTAGTTAAAAGGCGTCGAGGGCCTGTCTGGGAAATCGGTGGTGAAAACTCCTTTAAGATTGTAATAATGAGCCTGTAAAAGTCCAATACTTGGCATCACAAAAGTTATGTTGTTTAATGAAGCTGTGAGGCGTGTCCCGTTCTGGCACGATGGGCAGGGGTTTATCCCCAACCCGATAGTGTAGAAGAGATGGCGGTCGACTTTAAGTGGTACTTTTGCTGGGAAGTTTCTGGAATTTAGGCTTTTGAGCTTGGCATTGTAAGTAAGTGCAAAGGAAGTGTCATTGAGAGATGGTAATTGAGGAAGGCTAGGAATTAGTGTTTCTGGAGTGGCTTTGTATTGTAAAATAGCTGTGGCAGTTTTGTTGTCTATGGAAAGTGGTGCATCCATGAAAGGCCTTGCAGCCATGAAGTATCTGCTCGGGACTTGGTTTGCTCGAACGAGAACGTTTGTGGTCTGGCCAGGTGCTATTAGAATTGCTTCAGTGGAGAAGGGCTTTGTGTAGACTGCGTCGATTTCTACTACTGTCAAATTGTGCTGGGCAATAGCAAAAAATAGCTCGTCATTGAGTGCAGCGTTGATGATTCTCAAGAGGTACGTTTTGCCTTGCTCGACTTCTATGGCGTAAGTATCTGCATACGAGAAATATATAGAGAAAAAAATGGGATCACATTGTTGCTTTCTTCTTTGAGTGAGGAATCAATTTTAAGTACACGAAAATTTACAAGAAGTTGTTTGGCTAAAAGTTAAGAGACCATCTATTAAGTTTTTAGAGCTTGTGAAGTGCTTTTGGAAGTTGATGATAGGTCCTTGTTATTGCTAATTTGTTTTTGGACAAAAAGGTGGTTTCACCGGTGTTTCGACGTTGAAAACTTTTATGTGGACCGAGTGTGAAAACATCAAACGATTCGCATTATGTCATATCAGCAGTTTGATTCATGCACATTTGAATCAAAGCTCATAATCTCATTTGAGTTTCAAAGCTTTTAAGCTCTGTAAATAATCTTTACCAAATAGATAGATTCAGATAAGCTGTCAAACATCTTATAAAATATTTTAGACGAACACTTTCTAAGCTCTTAAACATCTTACATTTTTCAGAACACGGGAAGAGTGGCCCCGGCTTGCCGTTGATTGTATGTGCATCCGACATCTTCGGAGGCAACCCCAATTTGTTTCCTTGTTTAACAACCTCTTCAACATCATCGTTCCACCACTCTCCTATTTTAATGAACAAAAATCGCAGCTTTATTATAATGACAACTTAAGAATATTAATCTGATTAAATTTAAAAAAATTTGTATCTGTAATAGAAAATCACCTAGGACTAAATTAAACTCAAAATCAGGCTGAGGGAAAGGATAAGGAGTCCCTTGTTTAGGCATTATGACAATAGCTCCATAAACAGTAGCTCTCAGCCAAAAGAAATGTGCATGCCACCATAATGTTCCTCTTTGCCCTGTTACATTGAAATCATAAGTATAACTTTGCCCTGTTTGGACCGGGCATTGCGTTATATAAGCCGGTCCATCTGCCCACCCGTTGCGATATTGCTTTAACCCGTGCCTGCCAACGAAAAAGGAAGAAAAATTATCAAATTTAACATTAGATCGGGACGAAGCCGGGATTTTGAACCGCGAGGGGCAGAGTATTTTTAAAATTAGCATTTGAAATTCATTTATGTGAAACTTTTCGGTCCTCAAAAAAATACTATTAAGTATAATTTGTTGCTTATTTGGTAAGGAGTACAAAGAGTTTTTCTTTTGAATCGAAGAATTGGTTTTCCTAAACCTAAATGGTGAATGGTGAAATCAATTCTACACCAGCAGCTGGGTGGACTAGTGGTTAAGTCTCTTGATTTTCACTTGACTGTTCAGTGTTCACATCTCACCGAGGACGTAAAACTCGCCACTTTATATGGTTGCACTATGGGCTGACGATGATTCACTCATAATGCTGCATCCAGTGGCATTAGAGATTAGTACAACTACTTTGGTCAAATTGAGCTATATGTCTCAGCAGACTTTGGCGAGGAATATTTCGTGACAGTTAGGTTCCTTTATTGGGGGTAGCCATTATGAGTTTCACCCAATCTAGCCTTTACTGTTAAAACAAAAACAAATGTAGAACTTTGTGGTTCTCTTTGTGTGTGTTTGTGTGTGGAGTCTACCCAGACCAACCCGGGGTGTGAGATAAGTCCTTTTTAGGAGCCTCGAATTTCGAATTCCCGATAAACACAACTATCTATATGGTGAGACTCATGCTTATGTGGATAGTTGGAATTATATCGAGGCTTAGACCATCGGGACTCCTTCAGAAACACTAGAAGATGCATACACAAATGCTATTGAACTTTTAAATTTTACCAGTGAATTGACATGTTATATTGTGCATGATTTGTAACATTAATAAGAACTCTATCTCCTTCTCTGACATAAACTGTTGGCCCTGGAAACATTCCATTTACTGTGACAATTGGCTTGGCATGGCACAATCTGCTTACATTCTTTACTTGAATCTGCAAAATCAAACCAAAGAAAGAGAGAAGCAAAAGGAAAATAATTATTAACCAAGAGAAATGTGTGCAAAGTTAATAGTACATGAAAAATACAAGTCGTTCTTAGGAGCTCTCGAGATTTTAAATTCTAGAACAATCAAAATTGGTGGATCCACGTGGAGTTCACCAAAATGAGTTGTTATAGTTATATATGGACCTCGAGCGTTGAAACTCCTAAAATACACGCGAATAATGTTATGTACTCGGTACTAACATCAAATTGATATTTTTTCACTTCGGCTTTGGCTAGAGTGGAGAAATATCCTAGAAGATACACGAAAAACAAAGGACTTATCCGATGAAAAATGTGTCCTCTTTCCATCTTTGTGATAGAAAAGCTCGAATATAGTTGAAAAATATGCTAAATTTATGATTTTATGATATTATGGGAGACATTTTTCCACTTTTTATAGATAGAGGGTTATAGTTGGGATAAGCCATCAGTTTGTTAAGGACATACAAGCTGGTTTTTGCCTATTAGCTAGGTAGAGAAATGTTAACCCAAGCTTACAAGCAATATACTCGTAGAAACTTTAAGCATATGACAAAACGTAGGGAGAAAATAGAGATTATAATAATGTAAGAAACAGATATAAAAATTTACTTGGTTCGTCTAAATCGTACTACGTTTACAGACAATAATGAGGAAACATTTCCATAGATTTGAAAAAACTATCGAAAGTCTAATAATCCTGTTCTCGAAATTACTCTATATTTACATCGTATTGTAACACGAGATATAAAAATCTATATCTATACTATGCTAAAAGTGTGGATAAGTTGGGTGCTTGTTCCAATTGTGATTTTATTTCTTATCCTTGCTAATTATAATTATAACTGATAATAAATTATAAAGTCACCCCCTATCTATAAAATCTTCCACTTCCCTACAAAGTTAAGGAGTAATAAAGTCACCTCCACATTCCTACAAATTAATGAAAAATGAATGTCATTAACTAAAATTATACACCTTGCAACTTTTTAATATGTGTAGAAAACTTTCACATTCCACCTTGCAAACATGCGTGCAATTTTCATAACACATTTAATAACAAAAAGTTCTTTCACCTTCTACAGTAGACTCTTCAAATTTCATTATCCAATATAAGAAGGTTCATCCTCCAGTGTTCAACTCAAATACATTAAGTTTGTATATGCTTTTATTGCATCTTGTTTCTTTCAAGCATGAGCTAGATTGCAAGCACAATTCATATACACAAATCCATTGTTTCTCACTTCAGTTAAAAAAGATTTCAAAATTGGCGATTACTATTGTAAATCTATCTACTTAGTATAGTATATTTTTTGTATGTGTACGGTGTGTGCAACAAATTACTGGATAAAGCAACCCAGGCAAGGATCGACAGTAAATGTGAAATTAAGGTTCCTAATAGAAGATATTGTCATGACACTTTTTTAGATTTGATTTAATTCCCTACTGAAGGGTACTACATTCTTATTATTTTTTGGTTTAACGTGTCTTCTTTGAATTTATCACGCTGATATATGATAAGTAATTGCTAAATTTGAATATACTATCTACAACTTATATAGATTTATAGTAGTCATTCTATGACCAACAAAATTATCTTTGGTCTTTGAGGGAGGGCTTATTTCTCGGAGGTGATTAGATACACCAATATTGAGTTAGTGTTCATACTCTACCTAAGCAATAAATAAAAAGTTGAACCTTTTATGATTCCACGTGAATTAAATTATTTTTGCAGCTTTTGCTTATAGTTATATATTATTTTCTTGAATGTATGGATGATCTTTTCTTCTTGACACTTCTCTTTACTTACACAATTGCTTTTTTGCTCTTTAGCTTCTTCTAAATTCGGTAACAACGAAAAGCTAGCCAAACACTCTGGTTTGTTCAAGACTCCATCAAAGGGATAAAATAATATGAAACATAAATTAATTCATTTACATATATAACAATCAAGATTAAATGTTTCGCAGCCGACAAAGCATAGAGGAATATGTTAACTGAACCTTACAACTAATTGATCTCCAATTTGTCCAGGGAATTACAACACTTTTCACATCCTTACCATTATTAACTTAAGAAGTCAACCTCTCACCTTTCTAATATAAATCTATGAGTTTCGTTATATAATCAGTTGAGCATAACACTCTATCTTACCCCTAAGTGAGTATAAATGGTGGTGCATCTACTAGATAAGAATATCATCAAGAAAACGGCAAAAAAATTCAAGATAGCCGCGAAGTGATTGTTGTATTTCTATCTATGAGTTGCCTTCTTTTACCCAAATGATTTTTACACTATAATGAAATCAGTTAAAAATAAAAAGAAGTACAAAATGGAAATAAATGTATGTAGGGGTTGCTTTGGATATGATTTATGGGGCAAAAGTGTAAGTGAAATTTGGTGACCGACTGTGATTTTAGTATTATAAATAATTAATTAATTCTTTTCAGATATTTTTCTAGACTAAATCGGGTTCAACAGGACTGGTGTACCATACAATATTGGATGCAAGTACAAGATAATAAAAATTATTTAAATCACTTGCATCCAATGATATTTAATTAACTGGCTCCATTGGACTCTATCTATTTTAGAATTTTCAGTCCTATTTTTCTTGGTATTAGAATCATTCTAACTAATTTTAATTTTCTGTTGAGTTAGGATAAAAGGTCGGCAAACTCTGTAGCCCATCGTTTAGTTAGGTCTCTTTTTTATTTCGATTTTGCTAGCATTTTTCTTGTGATTTGACAATACATGAAATAAGAAACTTAATGGGGAAAAACTAAATTAACACAAAAGATAAAGACATTTGAATTTTTATAATATAAACTCAATTTGGCCATACATAGGCAAATATAAATTAATTTGTCATGTGAACGGAAAAATGTTGGCCTTTGGCCAAGCTAACTTAAATTTATGTGTATTTTTTATTTGATCTAGAAATCATGAGTTTTCGTAAAGTAACCAAAAAAAATAATAACAATGAAATTTCAACAGCCAAATTAACAGATGATGATAAATTAATAGAATTTTCTTAGAGAAAATAATCAACAAAATATAAAAAAGTGGATGATATCCCAAAAAATTAGGCAAAAAGCTGTCTTATATTTTTTTATCATTTGTATATATAAAAAATGGGTATTTACATGCAACATGCGTGTAGTCTTTACTAGTGAAAATAAAAGAGGTGAAAAACAAAGAGTACATTGTTTTTGTATTTCCAAGTATGAGTGTGAGAGCTACGTAGAGCCAACTATGAGAATGAGCTTTACGGTTAAGCAAAAAGGAGGTATATTAAATTCTTTGCTAGTATTATATTTCAACTTCTAGTTCTAGTATGATCTGGTATTATTTTCTTCTTTTTGATTAAATAATATATTTCTCTCCTTTGTGTGGTTGGAGATGTTAGCTTTGCATTATATAATACGCAGGGATGGAGCTAGGAATTATGGTGAGGGGAGTGAGATTTTTGTGAGTTTTATTTAACCGGTAGTGAAGAATTGTATGGGGTGTCCCGCAGTACGGTACGCTATATGTATGCGAAAAAATTGAGTATTAGGTTTAGTAAGTCATAACTCCTAACTCCTAACTTTTGGAAGGGAAAGTTAAAGGAAAAAATTTAAAGTCATAACTCCTAATTCAAATTTATTGGACTGTTGTGAATGATGGATATATACAAAAGTGAAACTACAATTTAGCTTGATAGTTAGATATATTGGTCGTATATATCTAACTACTTTACAAATTACCATATATAGGTTATTCTTTAGTTTATTAGGTATGTAAATTAAGTTTGCAATTTTTTAGGGGGGGCGAAATCAAATTTTTCAAATTTTTTACATGTGCAAATTGGATAAAATAAAAATTGTTCTTATTTATTATAGAATGCAACAATGTGATTAGTAATTTATCATTTCTAGAGCTAGACTGGGAAGCTCCATTTGTTCTTATTCACTAATCAATAATAGTATTATAATATCATAGAAAAATAACTTCAATTTCACTACTACTCGTTTATATGATGTTTGGTTAAATCAATTGATAGAAAGGTTATTTTTGTCATTTTCGAGGGGGGCAAAATTACAAATGTTAATGTTATAGGTAAAAGTGAAAATTAAAATTTTGACGGGGGGGCGAAATCACAAAATTTCAAAATTTCATAGGCAAAAGTTGAGAATTTAAAAATTTGAGGGGGGCGGTGGCACCCACCAGCCCCCCCCCCCCCCCCCCCCGTCCCTGATAATACGTAAATGCTTTTAACTACGATTTAAATTTTTTAGTAGAACAAATTACATACGCTAACCTCTTTTTAAGGGACTCTGGACGAGCCCTTGTGTATGCGAAAATTCTTTTGAAAAATATTACTATACTTGAATATGGATTGATGATTTTTTTTTTTAAAAATTCTAGACAAAGGAGGATACCTTGACCCAACAAACTCGGGCTGATAATTTTTTAATCATGGTCCATACAGACCTTATAAGACTCCGAATAACAACCTGAAATTGAACCCAAAAGTCAGAACCGTTCACATGAGAGTGGAAGTTGATACCACTAAACTAACAAGTTTTGGGTTGGATCGATGATTTCTATTAAAAGATATACAAGATATTAGTGAATAACACTTTGGGCCCGAGGGCTCATTGAGTTTCTTTTTTTCATTTTTTGAATGAAACCGGTTACATCATTACATCGAATATCGAATCAACAATCGCAATCAGCAATTTCCTATTACAAACTAATAACAATTAATGAACTACAAACTTGAAACAAAGAACTACTATATAAGTAGAGAAATAACCCACACATCTAGTGAGATCGAACTCATGATCTCTAAGTCATAGGGCCTCAGTTTTACCACTAGGCTAAGACATCAATGGCAGGGCTCATTGAGTTTCTTATTAGATAAATTAGGTCTTTTAGCCTTTTTGTCTATCTGACATAGGAATTAACTTAATACTTTTTAATGAATTGGTTACAATATACACATTGTGGATATCAAATTAAGATAAATCATGACTAATTAACAATTGATACGATCAGCAAACAATTACTATAAAAGTAGAGAGAAATTGTCACACTTTCGGTGGAATTACCTTAAGAGAAATGCTATATACCACCGGTAATTTTTCACTGATTTATCACCGATTCTTGATAAGGTAAGATATCGATTTGTTATGATAACATAAATTACGGATATCAAATCAAATGCATTTATTACATCTATTTCCTACTAAAATTTAAAGAAGTGACAAAATAGTGAAAAATATAGGTGGTATATAGCATCACTCCCCTCCTTAACTTAATCACAAGGAGTAAATTGTAGTTTTAAAAACTTTTTTTTCTTGCCCTATTCCTGCTCATAAATTAATTTAGTCCCATATTTTCTTCCAATATTCTTTTACTTGGCCCAAAATTGCCAGGGACCAATTACGAGTGGTGGATCAAAAAAGTCAAGATTTTGAACTTTCACAATCCAAGGGCTCTATACTAATCGAATCCTTGAAAAAAAAGGGGTTGGGCCTTGATTCTTGAAAAAGAGCCTTTATAGTGATCCAAATCTTTTGGAAAAAAGTTTCCAATTGCTAGGTGGACCACTTTAATTTATTTTGATTTATTCACTACAAGACACTCAATGGATAATTCTATATTAAACCGATATCAATGGTCTCAATCCAAAACATACCACAATAAGAGTAATTTATGTATTTTTTATTATAACACCCCTCATCCAACATTGTGGGATACACCGAGACCATTAATCCCGGTGCAGCACAGAATTTTCCACACTCAACTAATCAAAGGATAACTGCATTTATATAATTGACTTGAATTCATCCAAACTAAAATTTTTGATATCACATACAAAGATTTACCCTTTTTTACTTGTTGAGACAATAACGTGAGAAAATTCTTACCCAAACTCAATTTGGTCTGATCAAGCAATTAATATTATTACATTTGTTCTCTACCTGACCACTCTCTCATTGTAGTGTACATCGATCATGTAACGAATATAATTCACTCATTTTATGAATAACATGAATCAGGCAAAGTGGGTGCGGTTTAAGATTTCCCCGTTAAAGTGATGTTATGTCCTTGATGTGATTCATATTCTGCTATCCTTTCTTGCATATCCTTGTCCTTCTTCACCTTGTGGTTCCAATTTCCAAACCCGTCACTCACTTCAACTTATTATATATATATCAATTATTCTCATTGTAGTGTTTACAATCACTTTACAAATATAATCAATACGTTTTATGGTAAGAGTTCGACCAAATTGAGTGTGGATTCGAAATATAATCTGCTACGATCCTAATTACAATGTATTGGACTTGGATCCCACGTCGGGGGTGTTCCCATGTAGTATTTATATGGCTTTGGGTTATTCCACTTCAATAGTTAATCCAATCCTAGTGTCTATATTTCTCAGACAGAGAGGTGTATTGTGTGCTGTCCTCACACATATTTATATGAGAGAGATACACAGAATTCACACTTGTATCATAATTAGACTCGATTTGATATAGAATTACACATGCCTTAATTACCACTCCCACCTCCACCGCCTATATAAGTACCCTGCACGATCTTTTTACTATACTCATATATACATCTAAAATTGTACAACCCTCACTATTGAGATCTTAAAGCTTTAAGTAGATCTCTAATTCATGGCGTCAAGTTCAATGAATTCACGTAGGTCCGGTTCATGGACGCCCCAAGAGAACAAACTGTTCGAGAAGGCACTGGCCCGGTTCGACCGGGATACGCCGGACCGGTGGCAGAACGTTGCTAGGGCGGTCGGCGGAGGAAAATCTGCCGACGAGGTTAAAAGGCATTACGAGATTCTATTGGAGGATCTCCGGCGAATCGAATCTGGCCACGTACCCATTCCCAACTACAAAAATAGCTATGGAGAAGAAGAAAAAAGGTATTATTATTTTTCTTTTTCTTTTTTTTCCCTCTTATATGATGCATAATTAAAAATGAAGGGTTTGATTATCTTTTTGTTTTTTTTTTTATATATTTCTTTCGACTTAATTATCTGGAATTTTTGGATTCCTATTTTGCTCACCTTTATGCATGCACGCAAAGGAAAAAAATAAGATGTCATTGTTATGTAATATTCCCACAAAAAGGAAGATCCAAGATATACTCTTCCGAAAATTCACTGAGGTTAGATCGAATCTAACTAATTATGTGACAAGTGCGCACTGTAATAAATATATATTTTGTGATTGGTCTTTCATACGCTAAACAAATGACAAATATCAATTATATAATTCATTTGTCACGTAATTAGCTCACCTTTATACATGCATGCAAAGGAAAGAAATACAATGTCATTGTTATGCAATATTCCCACAAAAAGGAAGATCCAAGAAATACTCTTCCGAAAATTCACCGAGGTTAGACCGAATCTAACTAATTATGTGAATAAATATTTTGTGAGTGGTCTTTCTTCTTAAAATATATGTTACAGATGACAAATATAATTCATTTGTCATGTAATTAGCTCTGCGTTCGACTAAAACTTATATCGACATCCCTTTCTCTGCTCTATTCTATCGACAGCTAATTGGTTTTGCTTCTTGCATTTCTTGTTGATTTGCAGGCTTTTGAAGTTTCTCAAGAATTGAAAGCTTTTTACGAATCGACATTATCAAAGTAGTTTGGATCACAATCTGTTTGCAATATAATGTTTATCTTATATTTCATTTCGCATAAGCATGTTGAGAAACTTATTTTCTTCTTTAATGTGTCACATTAGAAAATTACCAAAAGGAAAATATTAGAGTCGATCAATAACTTATTTTCCGTAATTGTAGTGGTCATGCATTTATAAATGTAACCAGTGGCGGATCCAGAAATAAATGTCAGTGGGGGCACTCGTCTAGGCCTTCCATTTTTTGACAAATAGACGAAGGATTTAAGGGGTACGGTACACTATATTTATGAGAGAAAATATAATAAGAAATTAGGTTCAATTATAACTTTAAACATAATTTATACTCTTATACTTCTTTTGTTATAGCCAGGATTTTGGGTTTTAGGGGGTCAAACTCAAAGTAAAGGGAAAAAACGTGATATTTTTCGACCTTAGATGGGCAAAATTCAAATAAAAAAATTGAGGGGGGCACTTAATAATTTGAGGGGGGCACAAATGTAATTTATAAGTAAAAATTGAAAAATATCTATACATTAACAAAAAAAAAAAAAAAAGGTCAGTAAGGGCACTGCCCCCCTGAACTAAGCATAGATCCGCCCCTGAATGTAACCCCAAAACGTATTCATAAGTATGTCTTTCTTCTCGTATGATCAATATTATTACTCTATCTAATTTAGCCACACTCAAGTAATGACGAGATAAATTATAATATTTTCATTGTGATTGATCATTTTGCAATCTACATTGATATATGATAAACGTAAATTATACTCGATCAATTATGATTGGTCAATTGTTTCAATGTGTAAACTAATTAATTATATGACAAATATAATAATGAATTATCTTGTAATTAGCTTATATTCGCGCTATATACAAAATGCTATACATGAAAAATTGATTTTTTTTTCGTCTCAAACTATATACTAATTAGTGTAAAGAAAAATGTACTTCACTTTGCATATAATCAACTTATATTCAGCCTCGGCTATAATTTGTCAGCTATGTATACAAACCGCTATACACGACCCTATATAGAAAAACTGAAAAATTCAAAACCAACCATGAACCCAAGTGGATTATTCGCGGTTGGATGATAAATGATATGACATCATCAGATACATATCTAATAATTCACATATACAGTTGGGTGTCACCAAAGTGAGTGACGTGAAAAAAACCGAATCGACAGTAGAAAAAAATGCAATTTACAGACACAATATCTCTACTTCACTCGAAACATAGTAAATCTGCTTTTTGTCTTCACGAAATTGGAAATATTTACAAACATTAAACCCAATTTTCAGACCAGAGCGGATCTTCTATCTCACAATGGTGTCACATCATTGTGAAATTGACTAGTGCATATTTTATTTAAATTATCATTAGCAGTTTACTTTTAAATAAACATTTATCACTCCCACGATGATGTGACGCCAATTTGGTATGGGATAGAAGACACATAAGATCTTCTATTGTAAAATGGTGTTACATCTTATATTGCATATCAAGCTTGCCCGACAAGTGTATATAATATATATTAGGGATAAATACAAAATGCCCCCTTGAACTATTCTTACTGTCGCATATACCCCCTAAACTTTAAAAGGTACCAAAATAGTCCCTCGTAGATATTTTAAGCAATTCCAAATACTTCAACCCAAACATAACCTTACACTATTTAAGCACCAAATAAACTTGGTTAATTCTTTTTTCATTGAACTTATATGATTTGTAAGAAAATGCAAATAGATTTAAATAGGATTTGTTGGTTGATACAATTAAATAACTTATAACTGAATATGATACAATTAGAAAACACAAATCTTCGTAGTTTAAATCTACAATTTGTTAATTGATAGTTTGTTCATTTTATTAATTAAAATTAAATATTTTGTTAATTTATAAATTATAAGTTTATAGATTACAAGATTTAAATGATTTTTGAGTTGATAAGATTTAATTAAAGAATATTTAAATAATTATAATAATTCTTCATAGTTCTTGAATTAAGAGATTACAAGATTCAAATGATTTGTTAATTTTGAAAACTTAATTTGATAAATTCATTTAAAAAAATGAAGGAATCATTGGTTAAGTTAATATAGTGCTTAATATTGCAAGGTTGTGTTTGGATGAGAACATTTGGATAATTCATGAATTTCCATGAGGGACCATTTTGGTACCTTTTAAAGTTTAAGGGGGTATATGGGACATTAGAGATAGTTCAGGGGGACATTTTGTATTTAGCCCTACATATTATATTTAGATTTAAAGAAATATTTTATACACATGTCACTCATATGTAAAGTATAATAAGAGATTGCAACGGCGTTTGCAATAGAAGGTCCGAACTGGATAGAAGATCTGCTCACACAAACAAAAAAAATCTACATCTCAATTCAATACAGCAGCTCCACCGGATACCTATCAATGCAATCAAGCCAAGGGCTATTCAGCGACGGCTTCACATCCCGTAGCGCTTCCCACACCGCACTGTTACACTTAAATCCACTCCCAAATGCAATCTGCCAAACACGGTCTCCCTTTTTGATCCTCCCTTTTGCCTCACTGTACGCCAACTCGTACCATATCGAACTGGACGAAGTGTTGCCGAATCTGTGCAATGTCATACGCGAAGCCTCCACGTGGCTCGGCTCGAGCCGTAGGTTCTTCTCCAGCTCGTCGATCACGGCTCGACCTCCGGCATGTATGCAGAAATGGTCGAATGCGAGCTTGAAATCGGGTAAGTAGGGTTTGATTTTTGGGTTTATGAGTTTTCTTGAGATTAGGGTTACGAAGAAGAGGAATTGTTCGCTGATTGGTAGAATGAGTGGGCCTAGTGTCGTGATGTTCGTTTTCAGTGCCTCTCCTGCAAATAATATTAGGGCAGCGGCAAGTTGTTATTTAACATCGTTTGAATTATTATCGAGTTTTAGAATTTGTGTATCAGCTTGATATGAATGTTAATAGAGTCGGGGCGGAGCCAGGGGCCTGGTGGATGCACCGCCAACTCCTCTCAGCTTTGAAAGATTAAACTTTCTACTCTATAAAATATCGTAATTTAAAATCCCCCCACCCCGCCAATATTCCTTATATTCCTCGCTTCATCCCTGCCAAGCTCAAACGAGTTGAGTTTGAGTAGTTTGATTTTTTTTTGCACATATTTTATCATTTTTTTTGCTAATCGAGTCGAGCTCGAGCCGAACTTCAAACTTATCAAACGCGCAAAAATGCTGATCAAGCTTGGTTTGATAAGTTAACAAACCGAGCTTAAATGAGCTTTTACTAAACGATCTTGAATCGAATATCAAGTAGTTTAATTCATCTTTCAGAATTACCTGCGATCGCCATTAGATCTTTTGACAGTGAAACACCAATTTTGCCCCTCTCGTCTTGCTCTTGGTACACGCATTTGAATGCTGTATCGTTTGATCCTTTATGAGTCCTCACGACGTGTTTGATCTTGTATTTGGATCTTCGTTTATCGGAGCTTCGATTCGATAACAGAATCGCTGATCCGCCGACGCGAAACAAGCAATTGGGAATTAGCATTGATTTTTTGTTGCCAAAGTACCAGTTTTGGGTGATGTTTTCGGTGCTCAAAACGACGGCGTATGTGTTCCTGTGGAGGTGGAGCATGTCCTTGGCTAGATCGACGGCGATTACACCGGCGCTGCAACCCATTCCACCTAGATTGAAGCTTTTTATGTTTTCTCTTAGTTTGTACTTGTTGACGATCATGGCGGAAAGCGACGGCGTAGGGTTGAAAAGGCTGCAGTTCACAACGAGGATTCCGACGTCGTTTGGCTTGATTCCGGTGGCGCTGAAGAGATTGTCCAAGGCTCCGAACATGACCTGCAATGGCGAGGTCATTGTTTATAAGAGCGACAGTATATGTATTTTGGTCACGAAAGTGGATAAAATAGTGAAGAATTGCGGTCCAAATCTTCTATCACGTTTTAGTGTTACACATTAGTGTTAGAAGATAAAAACTTGTGGAAGACTTGACCCGTAAAATATGAGAATGTGCCATGCATGTAGAGAGATTCTAACTCGGAAAGATTTGAGCACATTACATATATAATTCATTTATTTTGTAATCAATAATATGGCGAATAGCTAGAGTTTATTTAGTCTGTGGATAACATTTTGGTTTGATGACACCAAACGTGGACTAGAATTCTCCATTTAATTAAATATATACTTCCTTAATCTCGAAACTATATATAAAATGTTACTAAGTTGACCAATTAATTTGTCCATGATTGTTTCTATCTCTAGTAAATTTGTTGTGAACTAATAATCAAACTTTACACATTATATACCATAATTATAGCTTATTTTATTGGAAACTATTGTACATAATTGCCTATTTTATGAATTAACATGTTAGAATTTTCTTTTGACAATTTTAATGTTAATACAACTTTAAATAATAATTTTATATATTACTTAATAACATTATGTTTTGTTATAATTAAAGGCATTTATAGAATTATTTATCATGATACTTATAGTATCAGTAATCAAGATGACATATTAGTCCATGTATATAATTTATAATGTGAAATTGTGAATGATCAATCATATAAGAAAATGTGGTTAGCTCGTTTTGTGCATGAATTACATTTAAATTCGAATTAGTCAAATCGGATTGAACTAGAATTTAGATGTAATTTTTTCACTACTAGAACTAAAGTGGTAATATAAGTTCAAAAATTAAATTTGGCTTATCACTCACTTGTTCGGCTTCCTCTCGAGCAGCAGCAATAGACGGCGTAGGCGGAACTCGGTGCATCGCCTCAGGCAAGTAGGTTTCCTCCCCGAGCCCCGAACGTTCTAGAATCTTGCGTTGGAACTCGAGAGACGACTCATCAAAATCACCCGTTAGTCGCGAGTGGTCCATAAACTTCCTGAACTCGACTCGGAGCTGGTCCGGGGGGCGGTAACACGCGTAGTCCACGAGGTAAACGGGTCTGGGCCGGGTCAAGAAGTAGGCGATAAGCCCTAAAACAATCACGCCGGAACAGAACATGAGGCCAGCGAGATTATCTTTGAGGTAGTAGATATACAGATTATGAAAGTCTTGGTAGCTCATTTGAGTTAATAAAATTACTATAAAAGAAATTAAGCAGAGAGTTAAGAAATGCAATTATCTGTTTGTGTCTTTTTGTTGTGTGTGTTGGTGTGTGTATATATGTGTATGAAGATATTGTATGTATGTAAGGTAGTATGGGTATTTATGAGATGAAGAGAGATTGTTTTACGTATAAGAATTGGTATTAAGGATGGAGGGATCTGGAACTAGGATGTTATGGGGGGTTGGTAAAGGTAGATAGAATTGTACAACGGCCAACTTCCAAATGTTTTAAACTTGTTTACAAGAACAATTGAGGAAACAAAAGACAATGTCCACGTGTTGATGTTGTATGCACTTGTATTCTCAGATATTGGATGTCCATATACTAGCTATTTTATTCGTTTTAACAGGAACCGTATGAGTTTGTCCTTGTTTCGCTAAAAAGAACGGATTTTGGGACTTGTAAGTCTTTCAAATTCCTCCTCTCCAGTCAATATGAAATGGCACATCATATATATTTAGCATGTAAAAACGTAATAGAATACAAGATTAATTAAGCATTATTTTAGATTGTTGGACAGTTTGTCATGTCAATCCTCATTTCTTTTTTGCTTGTTGAGCTAGTTATCTAATCATAAGCTAATTTTTCCTGATTGAACTAATTCTATAATCAATAATTCAATATTATCTTTTACTAATGAAAGTTTATGAGGTCTATGTCATTATCGTTCCTTCTTTGAGTATAAACTAATTTATTAGTAATTATAATTTGCTCGACGTAAATAGTTTGGATTTGACCCTAACACTCTTTAGCATAAAAGCATACTGGCTTCAAGCTCAACTTGTTAATTGATGACTCGAGCTCGTTTCGAGCATGCTTCAAGAAAATAAGTGGAAACTGTTGAGTGAAAGCGGTGGATAACCCTTTCCGATAGTGATTCTTAGGAGTTATCATTGTTTTGAAATGTTCGATTGAACTATAACTACTGCTTAAATAATAATCTAATCATCACGATACCAAAATATCAGTCAAATTGAAACCCTTCACCAACTATGAAAGTAAGTTGGACCATTAACCTCTTTGCATATGAAATAATGGCTAGACGGATTGGGTTACCATCTTGGTGGTATATTGCTTAAAAGTGGCCCAGATCTTTTATCACATTTTGGTGTAACATCAATGAATAACAGATACATGTATGTAAAAACTGGAAAAAAAAGTAAAAATTATAACATACAGACACGTATTTGTTATTCATTGATGCGACATCAACTTAAAGTGGTACACCAAAATATAATAGAAAGTCTTTTTCGACTTAAAAGACCTTGTTAAAATGAACAAAATTGAACCAAACCAAATATAGTCTCTCTTAGTGGGCCTGGTAAACCCCAATGACACATTTATATATGAAGAAGCCATTTGAAGTCTGGATCAGTACTTCGACTCGGAAAATCCGTTGATTTATACATAATATTAAGAAAAAAAACTGGTACGAAAACCCGTTGAATTTGCCTATGAAATTATTTTACGTAAATCATATAATGTGTCAATGTCAATATCTACCTCGTACTACAAAAGAATTATGAAATCCGTTCAAAATGATAAGGGTCTAGACGATTTCAATTGTTGGATCACAAAGTCCTAGAAGTAGGTCATCCTATACCTAAAACTTTTCGTCCAAATTTGATCTAATCGTTTCAATGTCAAATTTGATCCAAATTTGATCTAATTCCCATAGAGACCTAATTATATTTGTCTTATGATTGTCTAGACAAATAAATTATATTTGATTGTCTAGACAAATAAATTATACTTAGATTCGACTAAATCAAGTTCGATATAGAATTTGCGATGCGGAAAATAGTTATCACATCATCATGGTACCATTGGAGAAGCTCAACGTACAACTCAATTGTGGGAATAACTAATGTGGTTCCGGTGCATGTGCATCTTCTTGGACTGGGATAAGTTGTTGAACAAACAATACCTAACACCTCTCTCATTTGATCATTTCTATGTCTATCCTGATTTGTTGGCTAAAGTTATAACATCCATCCACTTAAATTAGTTGGACACTAATCCATTTTTATTTGCCAAAAATTTGCAACTAGGCCTTGATTAAAGGCTATTTACGTGCAAAACGACCATGAATTAATTACTTGCCTCCTGCCCAATCTAAGATCATAAATTTTTATTTGCAATTATTGATGGTCTCGATGCAATTAAAAATAGGAGCTCTAAGCTCCGGAAATTCTTTTGTGCACTCGGTGTACCATACACCAAGTGGTGTATATCATATGCCATATCAACACATGATCACACATCATGTATTGATGTGGCATATGATATGCACCACTTGGTGTTTAACACCCGGAGCATCAAAAAATTTTTTGCTGTCAGTCACATTTGTATACGTGGATGGATAAGTAAGAGTGGTGTAATAGGTCTCCAACCTAGTGGTGTAAGGAGAGTGTATTACAGCCATATAATTTAAGTACACTGCAGCCGGGAGCGGGCTAGAATTTCCCCTCCAACTTTATACTCTGAATGTTACAAATTCGAACATCATTGAAAATATAGAACTCGCTAGTACTTTATACGTGTTGACGGATGGCTGACTTATAGTACTTAATTCACTACAAATTGTAGCTTACTTTTTAGTGCATTGGTGGAGCTGTGCAGTAGTCAAGTTCGGCTAAAGGAACATTTTAATACTATTAGATTTCTTTTGTTGGGATAGTCACTTTTGATTTAACATTTTGAATTATGAAAATAAATATAAAATGTAGGTATTCAAAAGAATTCTTGTTCATAATAATTTTGATAAGAGGTTTTAATGAATCCGAGTCCTTAATCCTTATATAATCAGAATAATTTGCACATATATGCCAATTATATGAATCGTAGCGACTGGAACTTTAGTCCCGTGAGCTCTTAACTGGGCCCAACTTCATCAGTGTTTCTTTGATTCAGAATAAAGAGACTCACTTTAACAAATTGAGAAAAAGAGTAGAAAATCTCATCCTTGTCTTTGTTTCTATCTTTGAACTTATCAGCTCGGGTTTGTTGGGTCAGGGTATCCCCTAATCTAGAATTAAAAAAATAATAATAAGAATGCTCAAATATACTAACACTGCATGTTTCAATTAGAACTATTTTTACATAAATAAATTAATGAAGTGGAATCTTTGGTGCTCAAACAGATTATAGACTCGGATTCAAATGATTCCTCCTATATATATTAATTCAAACAAATAAAATAAAGGGAAAAAAATACATAAAGCTAGTCAACTAGGATAAATAAATACTAGGCCGAATTACTCCTGAAATGAGTCTCTTCACGTAGACTCGCTGCAGCCTGCAGCTTCACAGTTTACTTCCTGCATGTTAAGTTGGAACTATATTAATTAATTCGGAATAAAGATATTATAAGAAATTAAATACCAAATTAAATAAGGGTAATAACCTCATAATTTCTTTTCTAATGCATGGCTATATTTATAATGAAAATAAATGTAGATCAAGTTGAACGTGTGATTTTAGAATGCAGTTCCCATCTCCCATGCAACATATATTGTATATATACTTAACATTTAATCAATCTATTAGATGAAATTAATAAAATTGAAATAAAAAAATCAAAAGTGTACATGACCAATTAATCGTGCCCTTGTACCCATGAACATGTATGACCGACGTACATTAAATTTATTAAGTATTTGATAATCAATTGCCTAAGTTTTAGATTAATTCGTATTATATAAGTAATGCATGTTCATTTAGTTCTTTGACATGCATGCATTACGAAAAGTAGAACGATTAGCCATGGAAATTCTAGTTCGCTCCTAATTCGGCTGATTCTAAGAGTATTTCACAAAATATATAAAAAAAAATGTAATTTGCATTGAGAAATACGTTTTAATGTAGCCGAGCTGGAAGCAGGCTAGAATTTTCTAGCTACGTAACTAGCTCAATACTTAGCATGAAAGTAATGAAAAAACAAGAATATGATGCTCGAAAAATGACTTGAAATCTAGAATTCTCTCGTAGTTATAAATACCCGAGGGTCATTAAGTAGATGGTTTTTAAGGAGTCTTGTAACAAACTAAACTCCACGTATGTGATTCTCACTTTAATGACAATTATGAATATCTTATATAGTGTACATCTCCTAATATAATTAGTTTTGTCCCTCTTTTCAAAAAATGTTTTATATTATATTTTGTACGCATGGTATAAGTTAAAAATTAAAAAATATGCAAATAATGACATGAATTTTATACATATGCCTTGCATATATCAAATAAATTTATGAATTTAAAGGACTTTCGTTTATACATTTATGGATATGAATTTATACCATCGCTTTTTCACCTTCCATTGATTCAGAAAATATTGATTCGTCAAAATTATTAATTGTAATAAATTATTTCCAAAATTAGAGAAAGTGAAAAGAAAAGATGTATAAACGATGTTATATATAGCATTATGATGTGATATGCCTAATTTTACATATATATATATATATATATATATATATAGTATGTTAATGATATGTATACAATACCTCTGGACTTGGGGGTGTTCTTGTAATTAGGAATCGGCACATTACCACTCTCTATATTATTGATATCGTACACAAGATCTTCATAATGCTTCTTCACCTCATCCGCCGTCCGTCCGCCACCAACGGCCCTCGCCACGTTGATCCAACGGTCAGGCGTGTCCTTGTCGTACACAGCCAGCGCATTCTCAAAGTCTTTGTTCTCCTTTGCAGTCCAAGCCCTGACCGACGCCATTAGTTCTCAAGTGAATAAAACAGTGATTTTGATAAGTGGACTTATAGATAGATAGATAGATAGATAGATAGATAGATATAGATATATATAGATAGATATATATAGATATATAGCAAGATACTGAGTTGAGATGGTGGAAAAATAGGTGGAGAATGCTGCTATTTATAAGCTCCTGGGATGGTGGGAGGATGTGGGGCCAATTGGCCTTTTTTCTCAATGAAAAAGTAAGTCGGGAGCGACTAGTGTAGCAATTTTTTAGACGTAGGAATATTATTCTAATGAAAAATATTCTGAATGAATTTTTATTGGTTTAATACGCCACTTAAACCTTGATAGAGCGCAAGTAATTTGAACTTGATTTAGGTCAGATTCGGAGGACCCTTCTTATTTCAGTCTGGGTCGAGTCGCACGATTATACGAGGTGAAAACTGGATTATAGACTGCACTTAGATTGCACTAAGCTGACTACGTACCCACTTGAGGATCAAGTCTAACGTAGTTCAAGAGAAAGATACGCTTCCAGTTGGAGAGTCGTATTTGCGTACGAAGAGTCCAAATTTGTATATAGAGAACTTACTCTCAAATTTATAGTAGAAAATCAGATTGTGAACCCTTATTATTTGTTCTGAGATGATATTTATAGATGTCAATATCGTACGGATATGATAGTGACAGTCGGGGCCCTAAGATCACACCACGTGTAGTTAATAGACGGTTCTAATCCCGGGTCTCACTTAAGGTTACGGGTCGACCCTATTGGGTCCATTTAGAAACACGCGGATCCTTCAAACCTAACGCCAAAGCATAACTTGTATTTGATGAAAGTTGGATTTGTATTCACTTTCACTACTCACTAGACTCGTATTAATGACCGACTTGGGAGTTTTGGCTAGGTAAATTAACGTCACTAACAGGTTCGTATACACGAACGACCCAGGACCCAAGCTTGGTATATCAGAACTCATTAAAATGCAAGTTTTTAATAAGCTCGGGGGTGAGGGTAAGGGCGACGATTGTAGCCTTTGTGGGAAATTCTAGTTTGGATTAGGTTCAGTCAATACCTAGTCTATTTTACTTGTCTTGCATTCAATCACATGATAAATATAAATTATTCACTTTGTAAATTATATTCAAGATAGATTTAATCCGGTCAGAGATAAAAATGAGTCATACCTCCTGTTCAGCAAGCTAGATTGTCACATTAATTCCAACAACGTGCACATTTTCTTGAACAAACTTAACTTTACGGGTGGTCAAACTATTGTCTCGAACAACTTCATATTTAAAGATTATTGAACCCCTTTATAGAGGGGAGTATTAGTTCCTATATCTAACTAGGCTACTACCTATCCCTATCCAGCATAGATTTTTCCAATATCCAGTCCCAAAGTTTGAAGAATTTTGGGTTATTTAATTGTCAATTCTTTGTCACTATTAAGTAGTAGTAGTCATAATCAGCTTAATCTTCGTTGTTTATTTATGGAATCTATATGTATATATATATATATAGTATTAGAATTCCAATCTATACCATATTAGCTCATCTAATCAGTAGTTGTTCACATGGTTTGGTTCATCGGGATTGCCTATTTCCTTTTTGATTGGGTTAATATCCTTCAAGGACAAGCATGCATGCCACTAGACAAAAAAAAATTCATTAAAAAGTTTATGCATATACCCAATAAATCACATGACAAATGCATAATATCTATATTGTTATTTAGTTAGTAAATGTTTTTTTTTTTGTGAAGTATACAAATGATTAATGTATGTATAAAATTTCTATTTAAATCGCGTCTGGTCACATTCAATTAATCACAAAATCAGTGTAATTGATTAGTATACCCGAACTCCTATCTTCCGATCCACTAACCATATGACAAGTATAACTCATTGACTTTTTCTTAATTAGTTTAATTTCGACCAAGTTCGATATTTTTTTTTATATTGTCTTATCCAATTTTGGGTCCAACAAATCCTAATCTAATCTAGAATAATATGGGCATGCGGACAATCGAGGTTAATTTCATGTTATTGTTAATGTCTTCTTACAGTAACTCACTTGTTAATATTATCTTATATCACGAGTAACCTTATCAAAATAATTCAAAGATTTATTGAGAATTCTACTTTGAATCGAGTTTGTTGATTCTAAGTGTAATTTAGTTGTCTTGTAAATAACCACATCATAAGTATAATTTGTCAACCTTGTAAATTACACTTGAATTCGACTTGATGATATTTGAACTAGAATTTTCATAGGTTCCAAAATCTTCATGGTTCACACAACAAGAAAGAAGGATAAAGAAGCTAGGAAACATCATAACAATCAATCATCTTACCTATAACTAATTATAATAAACGTATCAAATCTATTATTTCAAAACATGCATGTTTCAATTTGGCATCATCTATATATTTTGGAAAAGAAAATTTATGAGTGACATTTTTTTGGTACAAGTGACATAAAAAAGATGAAATAGATGAGATAAGACACTAATTCGAAACGGACTAAACTAATTGACGGCAAAATAGTTCGCAAGGCAGTTCAGATCTTCTATTACAAAAGATGTTGCAATCTCCTATTACACTTCATAAATGAATGACATGTGGATAAAATTTAACCTTGATTATAAATTAAATATGGATTATATACACTTGTCGGATAGACATGATATGCAACACCATTTTGCAATAGAAGATTTCTTGTGTTCTCAAGGGCCCCAAAATCTTTTTTGTACTTGTATAGAAGATTTTGATGGCCTTCACACAAAGATTCATTTGAAAAATTATTTCCAAGTACTTTTTCTATTTTTCGGGAAGACTTTGTCTTCTGCTGCCTACTTTCATCCTTAAAAATGATTGTGTTAGTTAAGTCCAAGAAAAGTTCAAAATTTGCCCCTATGTACGAACATGTACAAATAATTCTTGTTAAGTTTATAGGAGTTGGCCCAACCAACATTGTTGATTGCAATAGGCGTGATATGTGTATGATCGACCAATTCTAATAAAACTAGTCCACTATAGACTGATCCAAAATCTTGACATGTATATTGCAATATCTCGGATAAACAAGATCAAGGTACAATAGAGTCTAATGCCATGCTTGAATCATGGATTCAGGCGAGTAGAAGAAAAAATAAAACGTAAATGATCAAAGAATAAAACACAAAGAATAATGTTCGTCACTAAAACCGGGACCAGTTCATAAGTAAGAAATCTTCCTCTTGAAGTCATAATAAGAAATGGATGGATTCTTTCAATTAGGTTTGTGAGTTTAAAGCCCGCTTATGAAAGTTCTTAATATGGAACAACGAACAACAAACGATCTTGATTATGTTATACTTGCATGTCGTAATTCTTATATGACATAATTAGAATCATTTGATATTTTCACATTGAGTTTAAATAAGGATTGATCCCACCTGTTCTATTCGTAGATGCCCACAAGGATTCTTTCATTCAAGTTGTCTACAAACGATCATATGTGCAGTAGTTACAGTATTGGTTTCTTGAAACTTTTGCAGTTTTACTTTGATACTAAAATTAAAAAGATTCAAAAAGATATTGTGGGACAATGTATACAAGCTCATTGGAATTGGTTCATTATACATTCTTGGACTAAAATATGGTAGGACGATTTTTACCACCACACATCGCTGCAATCAACTACATAGGGTGAACCAACTCGTATTGTCTTGATCCTCCGAAAAATTATCCTCGTATGAATATTTTTTTGGGAAAAATACTAAAACCCCCCTAAAATAATTTTTTGTATCCAAAAAACCAATCAAAATATTTTTCAATCTCAAAAACCCATTCTACAAATTTTTCATTACAAAAAATTCAAAAGTTAGGATTAACAACTTTTTAGACTAAATTACTCTTCATTTATTAAGTAAAGAATTAATTAACAGATTTTTTATCAGAATTATTTTATTTTAATTTTTTAAAATTGATCAATCGTGTAATACAGATTTTATTTTCAATATTAAATATTTTTATATAATTTATTTTTGATTTTAATCTGATACTTACCTAAAAAAATATTATTTTAAAACTTTTAAAAAATTAAAA
This sequence comes from Buddleja alternifolia, assembly GCA_019426215.1. Taxonomy (NCBI): domain Eukaryota; kingdom Viridiplantae; phylum Streptophyta; class Magnoliopsida; order Lamiales; family Scrophulariaceae; genus Buddleja; species Buddleja alternifolia. The sequence continues at coordinate 31,271,126 of CM033408.1, read as the reverse complement.
AAATTGGAAATTTAAGATTAAAATCATAATAAGTGTGATTATCAATATAAAATTTTTATATAAAAAAATTTCTACATAAAACTACAATTGATTGATTTTTAATTTAGAAGGTCAAGGGCGATTAGGTCCATAAATTTATTAAACCTAAATGTTGGAGTTTTTTGAATAAAAAGTTGGTGGAGCTTTTTGGATTGAATTGAAAAATATTTTTTAGGTTTTCTGGATACCAAAATTTATTTTAGGGGGGGGTTTAGCAATTTTCCCTATTTTTTAATTGCTTTTTGGCTTCTGAATGAATTATAATGCAGGGTTTCTTCAACTAAATAGATCATATTTACAAAATGGTCTTATATTATTGAGAGTCATTATAGGTAAATTATGATTAAGCATAATTTGCAAATCATGTCCTTTTTTTTTTTTTTAAAGGAAACGGTAAATATATATTAGGCTAAGTCAGCCACAAACAAACCCAAAACAACTCCGGGAACAAACAAATGAGCACCACGTGCTAAACAACAAACAACACAAATACTATCTAAGCGAAACAAACAACAACCGAAAAACAGAAACGAAATGACCCACAGAAGACATGTCTTCCGATGGTGAATTAATTTTCTGAAAGAGGGAAAGACAATCACCCTCGAGAACCACATAACTCCAACCTTGCAAATTCAACGTAGTAAGCCCATCTACACACGCCAATGCCCGGGCAACAATCCCCACTCCTACACCTTTCGGGTCAGGAAAAAGGGTTTCATCAAAGATAATTTTCACCCACCCAATTTCTGGAGGAGACCAATGCATGCAAGTTGTATCAATAATATGTAATCTTGGAACAGGCAAAAACTTGGCACCTACGAGGAAGCACCTTTGGCAATAACCAAAACCCCAACGCCTCAAACAAAACGAAAAGGAAAAAATGACACAATCAAATAAAAAGCAGAAATTAGAAAGACGCAAAGAACACCACAATAGAATCATATCAAGAAGATGTGGTGAGTCCCAAATCCGACCCAAGAGTTGATCAAGCTCTCGGTCAAAACGGGTCCTTTCATCCCCGGTCAAGAGGTGACTTCCATGGTGGAGAGAGCTCAGATTCGACCATAAAGAACTCAGATCCGGCCATAAAGACGTCGGATCTGTCCTTTGGTTCACCCAAAAATTCCATGACAATGGAGTTCGGCTCGATCTGACCTCGGCGAAACTTGATGGCAAGGGTAGCAGTGGACGGCGAAGGCATGGAAGCGCCGTGATGGAAAAGAGCTGGTACGGCGAGGCTAAGGGGAGATGGCGCGATGGAGGTGGTGGAGAGATAAGATGGCGCGGTGGAGGAGGCTGTGAAGGTGGTGGGGAGAGCTCTCAAGAAGAGAGAAAAAAAAAACTCTCAAAAAGAGAGAGAGCTCTCAAGAAGAGAGAGAAAAATTGCAGCTAAAACTCACTTTATTATCAACATGCAAATCATGTCCTTCTATTCTTAGCATTTGACTATATTGTCCATTTAATTTTGTGGTCGACTTTAATCATTTGAGAGTCATCGTTGTGGTCAAACCCAAGGACCTTAACAATAATGTTTCAACTTCATGCTAGTTGCTTTAATAAATTAAAGATCGACGATCCCGAACCTCTTAATTGAGTCGAAAGATCCTGACAAAATCGACTCCAATCAAAAGGATTTTCCATTTATTAAAATTCAGTGCATCAACACCATTAACGTTAGTTGGTCGTAGAAGAAAATTGGAAAAGCGAAAAGAAACACAAAATGCACATGCAAAAATTTTGTACCTTTTTTTTTTTGACACAAAAGATTTGTACCTTTTAGCTCTTCTCCTTTCGATATTTCTTTTTAATTCAAGAGGAAGGGGATAGATACCCTACATATCTAACCCGATAAACTCGGGTTGATAGTTATAATTTTGAGTTATAAAGACTTTATTTAACTCCATAAAGGAGGGAAGAACCACAAATTGTGGCGGTCTGGATTCGAACCTATGACCACTAGACCAACAAGTTTTGGGTTTTCGATATTTCTTCTTTTCTTTTTTCATTCATAATCCTATTTCAACATGCTTGGGCTTTGAGAGAATCGGGCCAAAAGGGCGTCGGCCCATCTAAATCAGACTTCAGTGAGGCTTTTTTAAGCCCAAATACTGTTTTTACAGTAACAAGATAAAGCCCAGAACTTTCAATTCTTGGACATTGGGCCAGCCAAATATAATTGTGGGCTTTTCTTCCTCAATTTCAATACCCATAATTGCCTTAATTCAGAAAAAAAAAAAATTAAGAGATGCTTTCCGTTATTCAAACTAAATTTGAGTTTCCAACTCAAAAGATTTTTTTTTTATTTTTTAATTCTAGATGAAGATGATGCCCTAACCCGATAAATTCGGATCGATAGTTTTTAATTAAGGGTCACACAAACCCAATAAGACTCCAAATAAGAAGTAATTGAACACATGACCTCCCACATGAAAGTTTAAGTTGATATCATTAAAGCTAACTAGCCTTGGGTCCCAACTCAAAAGATTTGAAGGATAAGAAACTATAAAAATAATAATATAAAACATAGATAATCAATCAAGTATGTAGTAGTTGAAGAAAAATAATAGTAATATTTAATGTTATGACAATAATATTATTTCAAATCCAAAGGCGAATGCTATGAGTCTAATTAAAGACTCGATTCCAATTCTTGATTCTTCTTCGATCTATTTGAATTCACTAATCGAGTAATAAAAGATGGTGGAGAAAGATGAACTACTATCCTAGATTCATATTCGGATCCATTTAAATTTACGAATCTATAGTATGGGTATAATTTTCACATATCAATAGCAAATAAGGAATGAATCCTACCTAGAAACAAGTACAGACGAAGAAAAGGATATCTAATTTAAGAAGTCTTGCTAATAAAAATAGATATCAAGTTTTTCCTTATCGGAACGAAGCCAAGATTTAGAGTTCAAGGGATCGAAGCCAAGATTTGGAGTTCAAGGGATGAATACAGAAAAAAAATTGCAAAACTAAGGCTATGTATGGTTGTGTATTTAGGAAATATTTTCATTTTTTGGATCACCAAAAAATGAAAATACACAGTCCAAGCCAAATTCAACAGAAAATGGTCAAATTTTAAATAACTACACATTCCCCTATATAACAACCAATCATTTCAATCTTTTCACAATATTTTATCATTAATTACACAATCCTAGGGATGTAAACGAGCCGAGCTCGAGCCGAGTCTGGCAAATTTGCCAGGCTCGAGCTCGAGCTTGAGCCTGAGCTCACGAGCTCGAGCTCGAGCTCGTTTGTTAAAAAACGAGCTCGAGCCAGGCTCGCGAGCTCAAGCTTGAATTGGGCTCGCGAGCCTGGTAATTATAATATATAATTAATATTTAATATATATAATTAATGTTTAATATATAAAAATATATATATAAAATTATGAAAAAGCTCGCGAGCCGGGCTCGCGAGCTTTTTGCGGATACATTTAGGCTCGAGCTCGAGCTCGAGCTCGTGAAACTCGAGCTCGAGTAGAGCTCGAGTCGAGCCGGCTCGCCAGGCTCGCGAGCCGGCTCGGCTCAACTTACATCCCTACTGACAATCCCACTATCCAACTAATTATCTTTCTTACTTTTTCATATTTTATATAATAAAAATTCCTATTCAATTTTTTAAATATTTCAATTATTATTATTAAATAATATTTAATAATATATAATTTGAAAAAAAAATATTGTGTGATTTAATATTTAATATTTCATATATATTTAATAATATGTGTACTTGAATTGAGACTTAATTGGCCATGCTTTTACCAAAAGTATATACAATATTGTGTGATTTATAATTTAAGTTTAATAATTTCGTTTGCTGTTTATTGGATTTTAAATTACACTTTTTTAGCTTCTCAATATTCAAATAAATACTGATTGAATCTCGATTATTTCATTTTGGTACTAACGTGGTATTTAATAGGGTTGCCCACGAGCCGAGCTCGAGCCAAGTCTCACCAAATTTCTCGGCTCGAACTCGAGCAAAGATTTTTTGTAACATCATAGTATCTCATTATAAGAAGATGGAAATAAATTTGCCTCAATCAAATTGGAAATAAAATATTATATGTAAATGAAAAAAGAAATATAGAATTACTTATACTCCAATCATATTTACACATTTGATAAAATATTGCATATATGGACCACATTCTATTTTTATATTTGTCCAATACGAACCGTATAATTACACTAACTATTATAAATATAGACGAACAAGATTCAATTTTCTTGAACTTTTAAATATAAAATTGAAAAGAAAACACGAAATGGAAAAATGATAAAAATCTAAAGTTAAAAAGAAGTGAACAAGCGACAAAAAAAAAATTAAAAATGAAGGGCCCCCCACCCTCCAAACCCATGAACGCCCCCCACTGTCTAATTGCCTTTTTTTTTTTTTGTCTTTTTATTCTATTTGTATAATATATATTAGAGCTATTAACGCTAATCATCCCCCATGTCTCGCAAAAGTGTCACTTTAGCCGCTCTTGTGAAAAAATTATCACTTTCATCCCTTATGTCCATAATTTGTACCCAGATGGTCCTTTTTTTGAAATTCCGACTAGATTTTCCGGCTTCCCACCCGAAAATAGGGCTATCCACGCATATAATATGCGCGTCTTCACGAGAAAATTCATAACTCATTGTAGAAAATTCAGATTCATGAACCGTTTTCTTCCCATGAAACTAGACACATAGGGCTATCCACGCATATATTGCACATAATCAGGAGACGTCTAGAACAAAGCAGTTTTGTATTAAAAAATTAGTTAAAAATCTGTCGTAAATGATGCTTAGCTAATTTTTTAGCTAATTTTTTAATACAAAACTGCTTTGTTCTAGACGTCTCCTAATTATGTACGATATATGCGTGGATAGACCCATGTGTCTACTTTCATGTGAAGAAAACGGTTCATGAATCCGAGCTTTCTACAATGAGTTATGAATTTTCTCGTGAAGACGCGCACAGCTATCTGCACAGCCGACAGATTTTTAGCTAATTTTTTAATACAAAACTGCTTTGTTATAGATGTCTCCTGATTATTTTCGATATACGCATGGATATCCCTATGTGTCTAGTTTCATGGGAAGAAAACGGTTCATAAATTCGAGCTTTTCTACAATGAGTTATGAATTTTCTCGTGAAGACGCGCACAGCTGTCTGCACAGCCGATAGATTTTTAGCTAATTTTATAATACAAAACTGCTTTGTTCTAGACATTTCCTAATTATGTGCGATATATGCGTGGATAGCCCTATGTGTCTAGTTTCATGGGAAAAAAACGGTTCATGAATCCAAGCTTTCTACAATGAGTTATAAATTTTCTCGTGAAGACGCTCACGATATATGCCTGAATAGCCCTATTTTCGCGTGGGAAGTCGGAAAATCTGGTCGGAATGTCGAAAAAAGGACCATCGGGTACAAACTATGGACATGAGGGATGAAAGTGATAATTTTTTCACAAGAACGACTAAAGTGACACTTTTGCGTGACATGAGGGATGATTAGCGGTAATAATTCTATATATTATATTATGTGTGTGTATATGTATATATATATATACACACATATATATATTCCTTTATTACCAACTCATAACATTATAAAAAAATATATATTATTTTAATATCTTTTCCCTCATCTTCATCACATTCATAACTAACTCAATCATTTCATATATCAAATCCTAATAAAAATTAATTTTATATCACATCTACACTACTTTCAATCAAATTCTAAAAATACATCCAAACAAACAAATTAAGTCAACATTTTCACACGAATTTTTATAATACACATTTCCCAAAAAAAATCAAAATTCATTTTCGAAAATACAACTATACGGAGCCTAATATTTTTAAAATTTGGGAAACAAAATTTCAAAAATCAGAAATTCCTGAAAAAAAAATTGTCGAAGTTGAGGAGTGATACCCCACCAGACCTCGGGTCCGTCCCTCTCTAAACTAATAATTCATTGCCTATTAAAATTAATAATATGATCAAATTCCTCGGCGTTCCCATGTGCCATGAAGGCCATAATGATATGAAAGATAAAAATTCACGTGGCTCAATCTACGCCGTCGGATGACTTGGCTTAATCTAAGTGATCCAGGGACATGGAGCAAACAATCATTCCCATCAAATCACTCAAAAGAAAAGGTAAATGATTGATATTCCAAACGTTCAAAATTTTATGCTGAGTCGAATCCAATAATCACGCTATTTATATCTTCCATAGATCAAAATGTAGAAATAGACGTAGAAATTACATTCAAACTATTAAACTCAATCTAACATAAAATTAATTAATATATCACGCATACAAAATGAAATTAAATAAACAAAATGAATAACAAAAAACTACAAGTCTACCAAAATAAAAAAATCTGTAAAAACCTCAAATTCACTTTATTCAACAGAATTTCTGTAAATATGGATTTATACAATGATGAAAACGCACTAACAAGTTGACAACTCCGAAACCAAAGGTCAAAAACACAGTAAACCAATAACCAGACACCAAACGACACCGTAACAACTTCAACACACAAACTTCACCGAAACATCCAACACACCAACAATCAAACACCCAAACCCTAATTCCTCCAATTTCCTTCAGACGCGCCGCCACTCCGCGCGTAGCCACGCTCACCGCCGTAACCGCCGCCACGGCCACCGCCATAGCCACCGCCATAACCTCCTTCACGACCACCTCCATAACCTCCTTCACGACCGCCTCCATATCCTCCTTCACGACCGCCACCATATCCTCCCTCACGGCGGCCATATCCACCGCCTCCACCGCTATAACCACCCTCGCGGCGTCCATAACCTCCACCGTTGCCACCGCCGCCGTAACCGCCCTCACGGCGAGGTCCTCCACGGAATCCGCCGCCACCGCCACCCCCGCCGCCGCTGCCGCGCGATTGAGCTTCGTTAACAGTTATGCTCCGACCGTCGAGCTCCTGGCCGTTCATCGCCTCGATCGCGTCTCTCATCGATTGTTCATCTCTAAAAGTAACGAATCCGAATCCTCTAGATCTTCCAGTCTCGCGATCGTTAATAATCTGCAAACACAAAATCAAAACAACAACAAAACATCAGATCTGACGAAATCAACACACAGATCTCGAAAAAAAATTCAACGATGATCCGATCTTCGCATCTCTGGTGAAAAAGAGGAAGACAGAACGTACCGTTTGAGAGGTAAAATAGTAACAGAAACACAGTAACACTAGTAACAGTAGTAACAGTAACAGTAACGTTTTTAGTAACAGATGAGAGAGAATCGTGTGATCAGATCCGATCTCTGCGTCAAACGGACCTTCGAATCGACGACTTCGCCGTACTGTGAGAAAGCCTGCTCGAGAGATTGATCGGTGGTGGCCCAAGCCAAACCACCTACAAAACATCTAAATTCAACATCTGGTGCCGCCATTGATATGATTATAGAGACAGAATATATATATAGAGAGAGAGAGAGAGAGAGAGTAGGCAATCTGCCTCGAGAATAGAGAACTGATGGGAGGAGGAGAAGAATTTGGGGGTTTATATAGGTGGTGAAGGCTAGGTTTTGAGGTGAGAGAGGTTAAGGTGAACGGTGTGCGCAATGCGCACGGCGATTGCTAGCTTTAGTTGCGGAACCGTGGTTAAGGAGGGATGGTAGGGATTGTTTGGCTGCGAATAAAATTATTTATTCTTAGAGTATTTGTGTTCTCTTGTTTTGCCGACTTGCATGGAGATTGCTTCTTTTCTTCCCTCAAAAAATGCTTTATTATCCATTTAGTAAAAAGAAAGGAATAATTGGTTGATGAAAAAAGGCGAATGAATAATTAATGGGGGATCTTCTTCTTCTTCTTTTTTTTTTTTTAAAGCTCAATGTTCTGAACTAACTCATTGTAATATTATTAGACGCAGAATTTCAAATATAAAATCTCTTATTTAAGTGATCGTAATCACTTCCATTTAGATCAACCATCGTTGGCACAATTAAGTGAAATTTGGATTTCGAATCTCAGGAAAGATTAGGCCCCGATTGGATGGGATGTTGTTTCCCATTTCTCGATTTTTCAGAGATTTTTTTCATCAAAAATGGATATGTTTGACATCTCTCAAAAATATCCCAAAGAAATACTACACACAATTTCTCAGAAAAAAATCTCAAATTTCTTTGAAAAATGGACATTTCTCTCAATTTTTTTTCAAAAAGTCAGAATTTTACTATTAATGATTAGACAGTTCACCCAATAATTAAAAGTACTTTATCCGCCAATATCTTAATATAATCATCAAAATAACCACATATCTTTATTTGAAATAATGTAAGCTACGAAATAAGATCCACTTTGCATATTTTTTGATGTCTTAATAGATGAGTTTAGCTTAAATATGTTAAATATTCTTACAAAAACAAAACTCATCCATACCAATTTCCCACAAAAAAAGATTTTTTCTCTAAAAAAAAATATATCATATCACACTTAATCATTACACTTTTTTCTATCAAAAAAATTCATCCAAACACACTTCCTCTTTCATATCTCTATTTCCTTAAAAATAATTTCTCTTACTTTATCTATGAAAAATGAGAAATTGGAAATAGACGTTCATCCAATCGGGCCCTTATATTTTCTTTTGAAAACAAATTTTGTTTAATAACAAAACGCAAAATAGAGATAACTATTAAGGGTGAGTTTGACCCAACTTCTGCATAATTGATTATGAGATAATATGTAACCTAAAAAAAGTTATGAGATAATTGATTGTTGCATAACTGATCATGGCAAAAATTGGGATTTTCAGTTTTTCCAAAAATATAATTTTGTAATATAAAAATATCCAAAATAAATTATAAAAAAGACAGTCAAACAGTCATCAAAATAGCTTTTGAAATTCAAATACAAATTTAAACTTTTCAACCGGTGTGTCAAACGCACCCTAAATATATTTCCTTTTTGTATGTTCCCTTTTCTCAAAAAGAGAGGAGTATGGCAACATGATGCCACTGGTATGTACTAATCTTAACTCGGATTAAAAGAATCTTCGCATGGACCCATGGTCACGTGCTGCATCCGTGGAAAGAATGGGCGATATTTACCATGATTTGGTGGAGAGCGGAGACTTGACTTAAAAAATATCTATGTCCATATCCAATTAACTTTAAAGTCGGTTTATCTATAGTACACTATTTCTCTTTTTTATTGATTCTTTCGGTCTATTAAATACTATATTTAACGTAGACCTTGCGGCAAGAAGCACGTCAAAATGCTTTGATTTTTCTCAAAAGAATAAGTTAGAGATGTACAAAGTTATCCGATTCTTGTCATAAGTCCAATTATTCTGCAGGTCTCTTGTGTATAATGCGGAATGAATTGGGGTGATTATATGGAGGATCGAAAATGTTGCTCCCGATCTATTTTTTATCATATAAATATTTGGAATGGGGTAGTTTACACAGGATAGGTGAGTGTGAAAATCACCACATTTATTTTGAATATGTGGTGTAAAATGGACCGGGCGGAACACTCCCGAACCACCTTAGAATTTTCCAATAAATTGGGTCTTACTTGGTTTTCGATCTCGTAAATCTTTCGTATGTACAGCCTTCAGTTTGAGATGTTTATGTAAAATTACAAAATTTGAGGAGCAGTGAACCACTGAATCCAATCGAATTCTAAGACTTCTCAAATATCAATCAGATAAATTACCCGATATCTAGAAAGAATCTTTCTATTATTTATCTTATTAATAGTAACATTTTTAGACTCTAAATTTTAGTGGAAACAACAAAGAAAAATTCAAAAATCATGGTGTTCTATATATATAAAAATCTATATGGTGTTCTGGTGGTAAATTTTCTAACTTTTCATTTGAGGATTTGGAGTTTCAATCTCATTAAGCATGTAGTCGTAGAGTTCCTCATTATATGTGTACATCTTATGAGTTGGCGAAATGGCAGCGACTGACTTATAATCCTTGATCCAGCAGAAACAAAATCGTTTATTTTTTTAGTGTTAGTATGATTGTAACGACGAGCTAGGCTATATATTCCAATGAGCTTTGATCAAATGACATACTATAACAATTAATTAAGTTTCTTTTGATATGGTAGTCAGTAGTCACCACTGATTCTGTACCACCAAGCATTTTCCATTGTTAAATACTCCCCTGACCACAGTTCCTTTTTGTCTATTTCAAACAATTTATCGCTTACTATAAAATATATATATATATATATATTGTCTAATATGATTAATTAACCCTCTATTTTAATTAATGAATATATACTTAATTCATTTTTACTATAAATCTGCAATCAAGCTCTCACATTTTAAGTGTGAGATTATGTGTTCGAACCCACATTCCTACAATCCCACCATTATAATTCAAAAAAAAGCAAAATTGTCAAGATGGCCAGAGCCTAACGCGTCGAAGCCTAATTGGCAGTGCATTTGGTGGAGTTGGTGCATAAGACCTAACCTGGTCTAGTGGGCTGGGCCTAGGCAATTGAAGGTTGTAAATAATTTGGGCCTAGATAAGGCCCATCTTTGAAGCCCGTTTCAGAAACCCTTAACTGTGCTAGTTAGACTCCTTAGCCAAAATTTGTTGTTTACATATATGAAAATTTTCTCCCATAAGATGTACACATAAAATGAGGAACTCTACTCTCTACATACCTAATGAGATTGAAACTCCTCGGCCAAAATTTGTTGTTTACCAAATTTATCCTTTTGATTCTAGCACAATTCGCAGGGGGAGAGGGTTAGTTTAGGAAATCTATATTTGGTTTACTAACAGTTATGCAAAACCCACGGATTATGAAAAGGTGATGAGAGATTTACAAAAAAAAGAACTTTTAAATTGTCTTTTAGTTGTTTAGGGTATAAGGGTATATTAGGGAACACACATTTGGTTTCCCGAGGCGATTACTTTAAGGTCCACATCTTTAATAAATAGTATAGATATCAACTTATTCAACATTTCTGGATAAGAGTTCCATATAAGCTAGAAAGAAAACCATTTATTGATCGTTAAAAAAAAACTATTTCCCAATTAACAAAAACAAGGGTCATATTTCTTAGATTCTGTAGGACTTTGGGTTATTGCGGATTATATCTTCAATTTTTTCTTTTTCCGTTGTTTTTTCAATTCCCAATGTACCACATGCTCGTTAGTCCCGCAAAGAAAATTTCAAATTAGGAAAAGAAAAAGGCGTCAGAGAAAAAAAGAAGTTCAAAATATCCTTATTCCAATTTTATTTATATGGCAATTCATCAATTAAGCAATATTATCATATACTATGAGAAGATTAATATATGTAAACTTCTTTCATTTAGAAAGGTCAGCTTTGATTGTGATGTGGATGAATTTCGCACAAAAAATCTTTAGGATTTCCTCCATAATGTTGTCAATGAAGTCCTTAAATTTGCAAAAGAAAAGAGAATTTAAAGGCGCGCCGATGAGTGCAAAAAAGAGAATTTAAAGGCACGCCGATGATTTTCGTTAGCCCTCTGATGCTAAAGTTAAAAATCCTCTGAAGAAATTCATAATATAAAAGAATATCTCATTTTTCAACTTAGAAAATAGAAATAGTATTTATCATTCTTCATATTAGAATATTGTAGAAGATTGATTAATATGCTTTGGGAATGGAAACTGATACACATTACGCGTGAGGACAATTGTTGTGCCGATAGTTTAGCTAAGTTTGGTCATGGTTTGTCGAGGGGGTTCACTTTTGGGACTCCATTCCCTCTTGTAATTCTGTTTTAATTAATGAAGAAGGATGAAATGCTCATCCCCGTTGAAACCAAAAAATAAAAAATAAGACAAAAAAACCTACAAGTTTATTGGGCTTGTACTGTAGTGCAATGTATGTGTTCAATTTAGCCCAATAGACATATTTTACCTATATCAAATTGCAAAAACAAGATAATTTGGGTTCGAATTTTTGTGTATGCACATTTTCTTTATTCAAAAGATGTACCAATAATTGTTTGAAAAGTACCTCGATTTATTATTTTGAGTTTTTGAGTGTGAGAAAACCTTAAAAAATCTAAATAAAAATAAAAATAAGAGCTTCTTTGACCTTTATCTGAAAGAATAAACATTATGTAAAAGAAATTGCAAAACTTTTCAAAAGATAAAAAGGAAAAGGTTACAATAGAAAAGGAGAAAGAATCAGAAAATTCTAGATCGGTTGTAGTTAAAGTTCAATAATTATAATACGTCAGCTAAGCTAAGATTGTCACGTGTGCTTAGTCACTCACATTATCCTTCTAATGATTAATTAATTATCCAAAGATCACATCAAAGCTGATGCTGTCATAATTTAATTAATTTATTAAAAACAAATTAAACAAATGAAAAGCTAATCATAGACGTGGCAAAGTGCGGTTCATGATCCCACAGCAGATTTTATTTTCTGCTTTTTGAACTTTATTATTGCTAAATTACCCGGGGGGGGGGGGGGGGGGGGTGGACTTTAATGTTGCTATTGATGGCTGTCTTCTAATTATGAGAAAATAAGAAGAAAATTTAAACGGATTTTTTTTGGTTGCAAAAAGTTTAATTGGATGATATATCTAGAAAAAAAAAATTCATGCCAATTGAGAAAAAGGGTTATTAGGGATAAGAAATGTGATGTTATTAGATGATTTTTTTCTAGAGAAAAAATATAATGATTATAATTGATGTGATATATTTTTAATTGTGAGAAATTTGTTTGAATTAGTGATTAGATACAATTTTTCGTAAGCATATCTTAGTCAAATTTATCGATTTAAACATTTAAAAAAAGCACAAAATGGATCATATATTGTACGTTGCGTTATTTTGAATTAGAATATGTGATTAATTTGACTCTCTGTGTTGAGAAATAGCCAGAAGAAACCCTTTTAATCGATGAACTGTCAAATCATGAATAGTAAAAATCTATTTTTTTTTCTTTTTTAGCAAGAGTTTCTTCAAATTAGCTAGAATTTTGAGATACTTTTTATAAAAAAAAACGGATGATTCGCCAACCAAACACGTTTTTTAGAAGAAAAAAAATCTCTACAATATTTTTTCATAGTAAAGGTGGCCATCCAATTAAGGCCTAATTTGTCTGTATTTTCCTTTCTGTTAATCTTGAATATTTTTTATATATTAATTATTTAAAATTTTATCTACTAATTATTTTCCTATTTTATAATACTTTTTGATGTGGGTGTTGTATATTTCATTTTTCTTTTAAGGAAAAACGATCATTTTATTTTATTCAATAAAAAGTTTACAGCGCCAAGAACAATACAACTTGGATTGTCACCGAATATCAAGTTTTTTCAAGATAACAAATATTAAAAAAAACCAACGAGCACAAGAAAACTCTTGTGCAAAAGACCACACTGTTATTCAAAAGAGGAGGAACTCTCATTCGAGAGAGAAAACAAAATACTAAATTAAACATTTAAAAAAACTATATAAAAACTAATGTATCACTCGTTTTCATCTGATCCATCTCCATCTCGTTATATTTGAAGTTGTGATACCCTTCCTGCCGACGATGATGGTGGCAACAGCGGTGATGGAGGCGGCTATTTCATCAAATCATCGTCGACGAAAAATAAAAGAAGAAAAGGACGACTAGAGTTCTCAGGAAAAAAAAATAAAGAGTCAGGCTCTTCTTTTATTATTTGTGTGTTGTTTATGTCAAATATTGTTAATTTGTTATGATATGTCTTAAAGTTATAGACTCAAAATGAAGTATAAGACACAAGATCAAAAGACCTGTTTTGCAATCATTGCGTTTGCGTGGGGGATGAAGGACCCCCTGGTACGGTACGATACAATAAATGGGTAAATTCGGGACTAGATTGTTAAAACTTTTGACATATATTGTACTTTCTACCTCTTTCGCTAATAATCAAATTTTAACCACATTTGCTTTGGACGTAGACAATTGTCGAACCACTTAAATTTTTATGTCATTTTATCTTTTATGCTTTTATTTTGTGTTTGCGTGTAATAAATATATTTTTCATACGTTGTTAAATATACCTTGCAACTTGTGAAAACTTTTCCTTGTGTAGTGCACACAATAGGAACTTTGCAACCATTTATTCTATAGTATAGTTTTATTTTTTAATAAGAAAAATTAAAGTATGAGCAGACTTGAAAGGCCCAAAAACAAAAGAAAATTTTGAAAATTGCGAACTGAGTGCGAGTCTATAATTATTAGGCTTAATAATATTTAATCTTATCAATTTAGGCTAGTCTCACTTTTTTTTTAATTATCAACTAGGCTAGTCTCACGCTGTGTTGCAACGATGCTTTCCACATATATTAAAATGGTTTATATAATTGTAGATGACAACTCTATACATATATAGACGTGTATATATAAATATATTTATTGCGATAAATAAACGAAAGTAAATGGTACGAGTAAGCGAGTATTTATGATATTCTGAGCAAGTTCACAAAATTGCTAATAAGTTAAATATTTTCTTAGATGAATTAAGTCCATGATATACATGTAATTTTCAAAGAGTTTTGAGATTTTAAATTTCAATAAATGATTCGTTTATGGTGGATATGCGTAAATATTACAGAATGCATTATTCTATGGATATGTGTAACGAGCATTTTGCTCGGGATAAACAGTTTGATATTCTTTTCAAATAATAATAATAATAAATAGTTTTCATAAAAAAAATCATATATATACTAGTATTTATTTTCGTTGGGGCAAAGGCCCTCTTACATTTGAACAAAAAATTAAACTCCAAGAAAGTCCATTTCTTACGTTACAACTTTCTTTATTTGTTGAAATGTCACTCTCGTGTTGAATGGATGTTTATGTCTTCTACCTATTTTTGTTGGACAAATGTTCTAAATCTAATTAATCCCAAACAAAAAAGAGGATAATAGAGTTGACTTAGATATAGTGCTTTGACCACGTGTTATTGTACAAAAAGTGTAGATGTTCTTCCATCTTCTTTTGTATATAAAGGTCAAAATTTTGAAAAAGTTTTATTGGTTGGATTAAGTAATGAATTTTAAGTTAAAGTTCTCTAACATAAAGGAATAATAGTGAGATATAATATGTCTGATATGGCATGCACCTATTTTCCAGCATATCGGATTCCCTTATGTCAAATGTGTTCGTATTGGCTGAAGACGCACAATTTTGTCCTTAAAAAGACATCTCACTAGGAAGAAAGGAACTTAAACTTATAAAATCAATCTCAAGTTTTTCGTCTCCATCCATCTGTTACAGTTTTTGCCCACCAATCTTACCAATTCGTTTATTCACAATAGATGAAGTGGTAATATATAGACATGTTGCCAACTAGTACTTATTTTTCAACCGAAAAATAGAAGGAAAAAAAAAGGGGGCAACATTTAACAAAAATGAAATAAAAATGCTCTTATTCTATTTTATGATGACCTGTTGACATTTGGTTTTCCATAATTCCATCTCACTTAAAGTTGGAATATTCTATGCTGGGTCTCGGCCCAGTCTCAGCCGTTGCATCCCCAACCAGGGGAGGTTAAATTGCTAAATGACCCCCTCTAATTGGGGATCCAACGATCGAGCTGGGCCAAGATAGAACGTCCCCTTAAAGTTGGGGATAATAAAACAACCCAAGCTAACTTATGATGACCAATATGTCAGAAATTAATATCTAGCACAAAACAATCCAAGCTAACTTATGATCCTTGAATTGCAATGAAAACTCTTAAATATTTGTCCACAAATTAAAATTTCCCCCTAGAATGTTTCACACACTCCCCTATATTTTTCCCTTTTAACATATTCTAAAAATAAATAAATAATAGCTAAGTCATTAAATTCTTTGAACAACCACATTTGAATAATTGTTTAAGGAATTAAGGACATAATAATTACCAATTTAATACACGCAACATACTCTAGTTACATTTTTTATTTATAGAATAACGTAAAGATTGCTCCCAAAATCATACTGATGGTGATACCAATTAGTTAAGAAGTGCAATTCGAATAATCGTTTAAAACTTGAAGTCATCAAAATTTAACCTATTTTTTATTTTCAAACTATCTATTAGTACAGAGTTTAGATGAAAATTATGTTGTTGATGAAGCTTAGTCTTATTGGTGAAGTTGTGTTATCAAAATATTAGAGATCTTGAACTTTACTTCTACCAACAGTGTGTCCAATAATGTGTGTGCACGTCTTTTTCTACTTTCTTGATAGTTGTTGTAAATTCGTATTAATTGTTATGTTAATTGATGATCCACATTCATGGTGTTCTTGATACATGTAATGAATTCTTGAAAAAAAAATGTCAAAATTAAAGTGTTACTTGTACCACGATAAAGTAATCCAATAAGTACCCGAGGCTTGTAAGTATCAGCTTCCAATTTCACGTGGAGGGTCCTGGGTTCAATTCCAGGATGTCACAACTTATGACTTTTCTCTCATTTCCTTAATTGGAGTCTTATAGGATCTATATGATTCATAATTAAAAACTATCAACCCGAGTTTGTCGGGTCAGGGTATCCACATTCGTTTAGAATTAAAAAAAAGAAAAAGAAATAAAGTAATCCAATAAGTTGATCTTGCACAAGTCAATATTATTAAATTGTTATTAATTCAACACCAAAGTTGATATGCCTAACTCAAAATAAGCTAATAATAGTACCTTTTAATAAATACGTCTCAAGTAATAATAATAATGATGAGAACAATAATAATAATAATAATAATAATAATAATAAGTTATCGGCCCATATGCTTTACCATCTACCCCATGCATAGATAAAAAGGCAGTAAATAAAAGTTTAAATATATATTAACAAAGTAGGAGTATATTACATGAAAAGTCTGATTCTCTAGTTTATAATATTATTAAAAAGTTAATGTACTTTGAAATTATTTAATAAGAAAAGTGACTTTTTTTTTTTTTTTTTGCCTACCACAGTATCACGGACATTGCCGGACTAATCTGTTGATCGACCCGGGTTGCACACCTGGCCTGGTGGGTGAATCTTCCAACGGGGTAACTGCGTACACAAGGAATCGAACCCGAGACCTTATTTAAAAAGAACCAAGTTGCTTACCACTAATCAAGTAAAAAACAGAGTAATAAAATGAGAGTTGTACTCCACATGTGGTAAAAACGATAAAGTACAATATAATGAGAATTAAAAAGTTAAAAGTTGCATAATACCCTTTTTTGGGATGCAATTTCAGTCAAAAAGTTTTAAAATGGTATTAAAATTATAAGATTTTGTTCTAAATTTGAAGATTATACTAACTTACCATAAATTAAAATATTTCGAGACACCCCACCCTACTTTCCTTTTTTATGATCAATTTGAAACGAATTAATAAAACTAAGAAAATCATATCTTTTTTTTTTTTTGAGGACCTAAGAAAATCATATCAAAGATGTGAAATTCCTCGAAGAACTGCGTCTAATCCGTTAAATCCCTTGAAGCATTCTCCTAAATTTAAGAAAATATCAATGTTATATATATATATATATATCTTTCTCCATATATTAAATGCCGTACCTAATATCAAATTCGTGTGTAATAAATATTCACCAAATCATTGACAACCATATATAAATTGTAAAATGACAATTAGTGACTATCATTTACCAGAGACAATCATAAGTAGGGACAATATAATTTTCAAGATCAGATTATATTATTACATATTCAAAGAATTTAACCTTTGACGCATTTTTTAAATCAGTAGAATTTTGACCTCAACCGTATTTTTAAGAATTTTTGGAACTTCGGGTGCAGATATAATTATAAACAAATGTTCAAAAAAATTATTATATCACTCGTTATTAAGTAGCATTTGATATGCCCAAAATTATTGCTATTATTATTATTATCAGATGACAAAACTACCCTGCCATTTATGAAAAACTACCATATACTCTACAATTCGCGTGCTTTTTTGGGGGTCGACTGACCCAAGGATTTTAAACAAGGGTCGTCGATCACAATAACATGAATATCTCCAATCATAACATGTGTAATTCACTGAACTGTATACCTTGTCAAATTCTATAAATACCCACAACTCAATCACTCTATAGGTATGCTAAATATTATTACGGGCATGGTATTTAGTATTTATTCGATTTTACTGGTCTTGTCGACTTAATAATTGAAAGGACAAGAACGATTTTGGCTCCATCCTTGATAGGCCTTGACATGGCATTTAGGGTTTGAAGTCTCATACTTTATTAGGTTTCAAATTAAGATCGATTTAGAGCTTAGACTAATCGTGATTGAATTTATAAATGTGAAAACAATCTATGCTTAATTAAATAAGTTGCACTTACAACCGTATGGCTATAAGCCTAGAACCTGAGCAAATGTAAACATAATCCAAAATTCCAAATAACAATCCAATCAAATTTAAACGTCACAAACTAAGTTAGCAATCTAAGTTCTAACGTCTCTACAACGTCTTACTTAAAGTAAAAACACTCATACAATAATGTAATTTTATATTGAATCTAGTGTAACATTCTCGACCAATTCATAATATGATCAGATTAGCGATGAAATATTGAAACCGACGAAACTGCATAGTACAATAATGAAACGTGGCTCGATAAGTCTCACTTCTAGTCTACCAAAAAATTTGTCTATATAATCACTCAATTTTAAAAGCACTCGAATATTTAGTTTTTAAAAATATTACAACCATTCATATAATAGAATTTAACATAAATAAACATAATTATATACAAACAAATTAAAAAAGAAAGCATACATATGTAGCAAATATTACTAGAGCACTACTAGTCCAACAAACTAGTTGAGCACATGTTATAATAGTGGGAGAAGTTTGAAGCTTAGCTGTATTGCGCGGATTTTCCGGCGGTCAACCCCCCACCGGAGTCACACTAATTCCTCTTCAGTCAGATCCGAAACCGGAATCAGTAATCCATATTAATCGATAATCGACTTGAGACTGATCGTTAAAAGCTTGTTTGAACTCTGTTCGTTAACATATCAAACCAAGTTTGAACAATATTTTGTGTGTTCTATAAGTTTGAAATTCGGTTTGAATTCGATTCGATTAATAGAAATTGATAAACTATGTGCAATAAGATCAAACTATTCAAACTCGACTCATATTCGGCTCGATTAAAGCTCGATTCGATTAATAATCAAATCAACTATAAACACAAATTTTGAAGTTTGATAATGTAGTCAAACAAGTTTGAACAATAATTTGTTCGACTCGACCCGACTCATTTACAATACCCGACCCGACCCTCCTCGTTTCTGCCGCCGCCGGCGAAAGTTGCAAACTCTCTAAAAAGGGCACAAACACTTATAAGGTGAAACAAAAAAAAGAGAAGGCTCTTTTCTGCGCAGCAGTGTTTATTTTAGAGAGAGAAATATATTATATATATATATATATATATTGTGAGACTGGTCTTCACACTCTCTACTACTATTACTTTCCATCATCACTCTACTAACTATTTCAGTGTATTTTGTATTCTAACCCATTTTCCTTCTCTCTCTCTCTCTCTCTCTCTCTCTCTCTCTCTCTCTATATATATATATATCTCCACCTAAAACCCAGAATTTTATTTGACTCTTTCTTTGGACAATTATTTTCTCTCTCATCCCTCAACTGAAGCGAACTGAACCAAAATGCGTAGAGAGAGAATCTAAACAGAGGAGATTAATGTTCCGATTCATTTTTCTGTGAAGGTAAGCAAATGTACACACAAAAAACCCCTAAATTCTGGTTATTAGAAATGCCTGTTGTGTATACATATATATGTGTGTATATATATATATATATAAATGCTGCGTGTGATTTTTCTTGAAGTTCAATGAAGTTGCAGCGGAAATGGTGGATCGGTATAGCAGGGTGGTTTTTATTACTGTAGCTTTAATTTTCATTCTATTTGATTATACATTATCGCAACAACAAATATTAATTTCTTGGCAAGAGAGATTAGCTTTGCTTCAGTTAAGATCTTCATTAGGGTTAAGGTCCAGAGAGTGGCCTATAAAATCCGACCCGTGTACATTATGGGCGGGTATCCAATGCACAAATGGGCGGGTCACGGGTATCAACATTTCAGGGTTTAGGAGGACTAGAAGGGGGAATCAAAACCCTCAATTTTCAGTTGATGCCCTTCAAAATTTGACCCTTTTATCGTCTTTCAATGCTTCGAATTTCGCGGTTCCGGGGCCGATCCCCGAGTGGTTTGGATTGCAGCTTGGTTCGCTCCAGGTGCTTGATCTTAGGTCTTGTTTGGTTAATGGTGCTATTCCATCCACTCTTGGCAATTTGAGTAGCTTAGTTGAACTACATTTATCTGATAACAATCTTACCGGTGTAGTTCCATCGAGTTTAGGACAGTTGTTTAGGCTTTCCGTGTTTGATCTTTCGCGAAATCTGTTAACGGGGGTTGTTCCGGCTACATTGGATGGTTTAGGGAACCTTACTGTTCTTGATATATCGTCGAATTTCTTGTCTGGTGAGATACCTTCTGGATTTGGGAGTTTGTCTAGATTGCAGTTTTTGAATCTTTCGGGGAATAGTTTGTCGTCTTCGATACCCGTCCAACTCAGTAATCTTTCTAGTTTAGTTGAACTCGATCTCGGGTTTAATTCTCTATCAGGGTCAGTTCCTCCGGAATTGGGAGCTTTGAGAAACTTGCAGCGTTTAATACTCGGGAATAATTTATTTTCGGGATCTTTGCCTAGTAATCTTTTCCCTAATTTGACTCAGTTGCAGCTTGTGGATTTGAGTCATAATGGCTTTAATGGTGACTTTCCTGATGTTTTATGGTCAACTCCCTCGTTGCAATTCCTCGACGCGTCTATGAATAATTTTACCGGTACACTGCCAAATGTCAGTTCAAGTGCTAATGCTGCTATTGCAGTATTCAACATTTCACGGAATTTGTTCTATGGAAATCTTACACCTGTAATTAGGAGATTTGGTTTTATTGACTTGTCGGGCAATTATTTCGAGGGTCCCGTTCCAGTTTATGCACGTGGCAACACATCTCTTGGTGGGAATTGCCTGAGAAATTTAAATAGTCAGAGGAGCAGAACAGAATGTGCCTCGTTTTATGCTGATAGGAATTTGGTGTTTGATAATTTTGGAGAGAGAAATGTCACGCAAAATTCAAAACCCAACAAGAAGAGCCACAAATCAGTTATTATTTTAGCTTCTGTTCTTGGAGGAGTTGGGCTCATTGCATTATTGGTAATTATCATTGTAATGTTCATTTATTGCAAGCGTAGGAGGGGTACGAGTACGACAAACCAAAGAGGAACTGTTGTGGGCCCTGTTCCTCCCCGAGGTGAAAACCCCCCACCCCCTGGAGTATCTTTGAATTTTGCAAGTGTCGGAGATTCATTTACATATCAACAGATTCTTGATGCCACGGGCGAGTTTAATGATGCAAATCTGATAAAAAATGGTCATTCGGGTGATCTTTTTAGTGGAAAACTTGAAGGTGGAATTGCTGTGGTTATAAAAAGAATAGATTTGAATTCATCGGCTAAAAGGGAAGCGTATATGTTGGAATTGGATCTTTTTAGTAAAGTTTCTCATGCCAGATTGGTTCCTTTATTGGGGCATTGCTTGGAGAATGAGAATGAGAAGTTTCTTGTTTACAAATATATGCCGAATGGAGACCTGTGCAGCTCTTTGTTCAAGAAAACAAGTTCAGATGATGATAGTTTGCAGTCGTTGGATTGGATAACGAGACTCAAAATTGCTATTGGAGCTGCTGAGGGTCTTTCGTACTTGCATCATGAATGTACTCCACCACTTGTTCACAGGTACTATTGGACTCACATTTTTTGCATTTCCATTTTCGACTTATTTGCTAAATCTTGTAAAATAGAGGATATTTTGTGTACTTTGTGTCTAAGTTCAATAGTTTTGATTTGTTGAAACTAGGGAATATAAGCTAATTGGTCAAATAGTGGTCGCTTTCTGGGACAAGAGTGATTGTTAATGTTTTCTATGTCCTACCATTTTAAGCTACTGATAAGGTGCCTGGTGAAATTTGTTTTAACCGAAAATCCAACAATGATGATACTAGCATTTATTATTTCACACAGCATTCAGATGGCAAAAATCTAGTTTAGTGGAGTAATTTATTTTTTTCTTCGTCTCCCATTTTGGTGTTCATTCATTATACCTTATTGTGCGCGCTAATTTACGTTCTCAACTGGAGTTGGATGAACAAACAGAATTAAAATGAGTGTAAGTTGGGGATGCAGCATATAACAAAATATGATTAACAAAACTTTTTCACTGGAAATAATTTTGACAATTTGGCTACAATTTTGCGTATTTATTCATGAACGCTTTTTCTTGAGCTTTCATGCTCGTCACTCACTATATTTTATAAATAAATTAAACAACATTTTTTACTTTTTCTTTAATACCACTTGTGTGAAAAAATTTATTCCTAGAACTCAAACCCTTAGTATAACAAGAAATTAATGAACATGCAAGAAATGAGAAAGAGCATTTGAATACTCGAGCAATCCTTAATGCTGATATCTAGGGGATTCAGAAATTCTTTACTGCATCTATCTTGTCCCTTTAATCTCCCAACAAACAATGTCACTTAGTTGTTTTGTATTCTTGAAGGGACGTTCAAGCCAGCAGCATACTTCTTGATGACAAATATGAGGTGAGATTAGGAAGCTTAAGTGAGGTTTGTGCTCAAGAAGGTGAAACTCATCAAAGTAGGATTACAAGGTTGCTACGGTTGCCACAGTGAGTATTTCCTCTTCAATATCCCTATTGCTGAATATATTTTTACACGTACTGTTCCTATCTTTTAAGTGAAGCTAAAAATAGCAGCAACTTTTTTTTTGTCCGACTGTTGTGGGGTCTAATGCAATGGAAATAAATGCGCAATAAAAATGTGATAGAGCATTTAAAGTTGGTATAATTATAAATTTGTACATATTGTCGGCTGAAATTAGA
The DNA here is from genome assembly GCA_019426215.1 of Buddleja alternifolia. Lineage (NCBI taxonomy): Eukaryota > Viridiplantae > Streptophyta > Magnoliopsida > Lamiales > Scrophulariaceae > Buddleja > Buddleja alternifolia. Next base: position 31,248,084 of record CM033408.1, on the reverse strand, counting down.
ATTTTCGACTTTGAAGAGCCTTTTTTGTTTCATTAATGTGAAATTTGTTGCACTAGTATACAATGCTTTATTGGGATTATGACTTTTTTTGTTCCTATGTGCAGGACATCGGACCAAGGTGCTTCAGGTACGTCTAGTTTCTTTAATTGTGATTTTCCTTGTGTTATTATCTTCTTTTTCTTTCTGTATCTATAAATTATCCTTGTGTCGGTAAAAAAATTGCTTTTTTGTTGCTTTTATTCTTGGTAATTTGCAGTTCATCTTCGATATTTACTTACGTTGTTATGTAATTAAGAATTTAATATTACCTTTCATAATGCAAGCAAATTATATCTTTTTCTCAGAATAGGAATAGTTTTTTCTTGAAATTAAAAGGCAAACAATTTGAGTAGGTTTGGCTACTCCGGAATAGATTCTGAAATCCCATAAAAGATAAATTTTTGTTTAAAGACCATTTTGGTGAAATAAAAGTATATCAAAGAAAGTAACTATTATCGGATTCTGCAGATGACGGCTCAAAGTATGGATTCTTGATTCTTGCTTTATAAAGCATAAGAGCTTTAATATGTGACTATACTTAATTGATTGAATATGCTCTATTATATTGTTTGTTTGGTATATGAAGTAGCTGCCACACTAATAGAAACCACTAAATATGCTTCATGATGTTTATTTACTAAGCTCGTATTAAGCTTAAAAACGGATTGTTAATATTTTGGTCACTAAATCTCATTAAATTCCTAAATTACTATTCTAAATTAAATTTCCATGATAATTACCAGGTACGCCTAATGCCACATGTGCATATGATGTATACTGCTTTGGAAAAGTTCTACTCGAGCTCGTAACCGGTAAGCTCGGGATTAGTTCCTCCACGGACACCACAACAAAGGAGTGGTTGGAAGCAACTTTACCCAACATTAGCATATACGATAAGGAGCTCGTCACAAACATCCTGGACCCGTCATTAGTGATAGATGAAGATCTCTTGGAGGAAGTATGGGCGATGGCGATCGTTGCTAGGTCTTGTCTTAACCCGAAGCCTACTAGACGTCCCCTAATGCGTTACATTCTTAAAGCTTTGGAAAATCCTCTTAAGGTTGTAAGAGATGAGCACACTAGTGGTTCGGCGAGGCTTAGGACAACCTCATCTAGAGGGTCGTGGAACGCCGCCCTATTTGGCAGCTGGCGCCATAGCTCATCTGACGTAGCCGCCACATCATCGGCCCCGTCCCGTAAAGTTGAAGGTGCAAGTAGTTTCAAGCAATCGAAAACAGGTTCTTCGGGAAGCGGTGAAAATGGTCATGGGAATGGTCATTCGTCCTCGAGTAGACGGCACTCTAATGAGATTTTTCCCGAGCCTTTGGATGTAGAGAGAGGAAACGAGGACTAACCTAGAAGCGATCACAACCGTCCATAACGAAAGCTGATTTTCTTGATTCTTTTGGTAATAATGTTGAAAAAGGCTCCACATTTTGGATGTCTTTGATGTTAGGTTTCGATGTACATTCTCCTCGACTTTGTGAAAAATGGGACTCGAAATTTAAGGGCGTGTTTGGTAGTCGTGACAGTGAAAGCCAATTGTTTAGAGATTTTTAAGAGACTTTTTTTCTTTGTTTCTTGTTTTTTTTCTGGGCAGGGTTTAAGAAGCAGCTGGGGTTGGAATAGTGGTGGTTCTTTGTGCTTATTTCTTTGAAGGCAATTTTTTTCTGTAATTTTACAGTATCTATTGGTCATAATGGTGAATTGTAAATTATGGTATTTGATTACCTGTCCTTCGATCTAAATCGATTTATTTCTTTAAATGGAAATGGCGATTTTATAAATTCTTACAAATCTAACCAGAAGCGCGAGGAATTGGTCATGCTAAAGGGGTGCACCCGAAGCGCAAAGAGAGAAGAGGGGCAAGAGAGTGACCTTTTCCTCTTAGAGAGAGCGAAGGAACGGTAATGCATCGAGGGGGATTATATGTGTCCCATGGCCCCTGTCATTGTAATATATTACTTGTTTGGTGGATTTGATACTTAAGTCTGAGTAAAATGTCCGTCGCCTCAAATTATTTGGGGAGGAGTGGTTTCTGGGCGAACGTTGTTTTACGAGGCAATCTCAATCGTTCACCTGTTATGAGTTTAATTACATAAATGACTTCGATTGTCTTGGATCCGGAGTATTGGTAGATTTGAAGAACGAGGGATTGGGAAATGTGTAAATGATTGAGCTTGAGCATTGTGTCCTTAGACTTGAGGAGACTTAAAAGTGGCAGACTGCCAAAATTGAAGTTCAAGTTACTGATGAGTAAATTGTGCACAAAACATAGATGAAAGATTTATATATATGATATATATGTACATATATATATATTTATTAGAAGAAAAAGGGAGTGGAAACAGAGATTGTGATGACAAAAAAAAATTTATTTGAAAAATAAGGTCCCACCGAGACTTGAACTCGGGTTACTGGATTCAGAGTCCAATGTCCTGACCACTAGACCATGGGACCATATGTGATTGGCTTAACAAACAAAATTTATTTAAAATATAGTCCACGGATTTGTCCAAAACATTAATTTTTATTTTTGGCTCAGATCCAATACATCAAACGCAATAGTTTACCATGCGATTAAGTTATACTTTTCATCATATAAATTCAGAGTTTTAATGGTTAAGTTTCTAGGTTCTTACTGCAATGAGCACATTTTGTTTATATATCCTAATAAACTATGAAAGAAATTGTAGTGGTTAAAGTTCTTTGATTAGGATATCCATTATGTATTTAGAAATTTTTTAAAAAAAAAAAAAACCACTATAGTTTTGTCTGACGGAGCTCTTTTCTTCCTTTAGAGAAATACAAAATGCAACACCATTTTGTAATAAAAGATTTCATGTGGTCAGAAAAAAACATTAACAACAATATAAATGCGATCTACAACTTATGGAAAATCTTAGTCGAGTTAAATTGAAACGTTATCAATTCATGTTGATACGTGCATTCCAAGAAAAATTCTTATATACACCCGGTGTAGGACTCTGTTGCATGCACCAAGATACAACAAAAAATAAAATAAAATATGTGACTTGTTTTTACATTGAATATACATTTTTTTTATTAATTTTTGTTATATCTTGGTGCATGCAATTGAGTCTCACATCGGTATATACAAAAAAAATTCTGCTTAACCATCTCATGACATCATCATATTTTCGTCAAACGCCACTTTATTTGATTACTGACATGAACTTTATTGAAAATATTTTGTGATTATAGAATAATAAAATAATATCAACAATATATACAATAGAATTATCATAACTTCATAATATATAAATATGATCAAATCATATAAAATTTGGTAAATATGACACAGTAGCAACGGAGAGTCACAACGTTGTCATTCTAAAGTCACAATTGCCTCCCTACGTGTAGGTTATGACCTGTGATTATGACTACAGGATAAAACTCATTAACTCATAGTGGTGTCTCATTTTGAGTGCACATCCACGAGTAGACTATGAACCAATCCACCATCATGTTGCCAAAACACAAACTCTTGTGGGAAGTATAAAATATATTCTCATAAAACTCTCACAATATCACATGTTCCAATAAAATGAACTATGACCTCTATATATAGTAAAATAGAGTTTGACCGTTACAAGAGACTTAATGAGCCACTAACAATATAAAAAATCATCATAATCACAATATAAATAGGCCCATTAATGATGAAAATAAAGTGGTCAAATATCTCATAAAACAAGGGTTAATGAAGCCATTAGTCTAACATAAATGTAAATTAAAATGGCACATTTTGATGAAATAAAAATGTTGAGAATAAATAATAATTGAAATAAAAGTTTTATTTGGTTCATTCTTTATACTATCTTTTATATATTGTAAGGTAATGAGTGAACATATTATTGTATTATTTGGGGATTGATAACGTATGAAAATCGAAGGACTAGATCCGAGAACTCACAATGTAAAAAAGGTGGGATCCGAGGCCGAACGGTCGTCAGAGGTTGGGTCCGAGGATAACCGGCGATTTGTATCAACCTGCAAAACAGAACCCCGGGGTCGTCCCCAGGGGTAGGCCCTCCGATGCTTAAGTTAGAACTTGAGAGATGGCGGATTTTAAAGTAAGTTTTTAAAAAAGGCCCCCTTTACCTGGAGCCGAGGTCTCCTATTTTATACCACGTTAGACCTCGGATTTACTCTAGATACGGAAAAGGACTCCCGGGGAGGTTGGGATCCTTAGTTAAGTTTGAATCAAACCAAGAGACCTTGGCCAAATTAAAAGACCTTAGCCTTAGCCCCTTGACTTAATTGTAATTGGTGCACACTTGTCAGATTTTGGTAATGCCACGTGTCACTTGATAAAATTATGAAATTACTCCTCATCAGGGATGAAAAATTATTGATGTTAAATGTTGTAATATTTTATTAGGAAAAGACTATATAATGCATCAAGAGATCTATACCTAGTATAAATATTATTGTACAAACATTTTTATCGCATTTTTTTGATTACTCAATATTGGAATAATTATTGTCTTGCTAATTGAAATATTATTTAAAACTTGTTTTGAAAATATCAAGAGAATTTTTGCAGTAGTAATTCAAAAGTTATTTAAGTTTTATTTTTAAAAATAAAATGGGCTAATAGGTGTTCAAAACTATTATATAAGTTAAGGCATATTCAACAAATTCAATGTTCTTAGACTTCAAAATTACATCCCTAATGCATATTAGGCCTAAAAGTAAGTTAAACTACCTCACGATGGACTAAAGATCGATTGCTAAAAATTTATTAAAGTTAATTCGTTAAGTATAATCAATCAAACTTGAAAATATTGTTTTGTTTTATACAAAATGATTTTTGTTTCAAGTTTGATCTAATTAGTAAAATAATAATAAAATATGTATAAAAAAGTCAAGTTACTCGAGTTATAATTGGTTAAAGCTCGTTCACGCTCCATTAAATTTACATTTAAACCTAATTTAAACACAGTTTATTAAGCTTGGTAAAAATTTGAGTAAAATTGAACTGTAATTTGTTGGTGTTAGGGTCGACTATTTGTTGGTAACTTGGATGACTTTCATTTCAATAATGAAAATTTAACAATATAGAAAACAATAGAATAGATAATCCATCTCAAACAAAGTAATAACTATTAAAGTACCTAATTAATAACATATTTTAAGGATTCAAGAACAATGAATAAAACTCTCACACAAGAGACTAGGACTCTTATTCAAGAGAAAAAAAAATAACAATTACAAAAGAAAAACTAAACAAAGTCTAGACTATTTGTCGCTGTAAATATCACTCATGGAGCAAAACTTGGTCAAAAACATGAATATCTTGTTGCTTTACTATAAGGAGATTGAAATTGAGAGAGAGAGAGAGAGGTGGATTAAACGATGACAGTAGACAGTAATTGGGAAGGCGACAAAGAAATGTGGTACAAGGAGCAGGGTAGTGAGGTAAAAGGGGTTAAAAAAAAAAGGAAGAGGGGAGAGATGGGGTCATAGGAGAAAGAGAGAACATAGTACTATAGTCGGGTATTTCCCGATTTAGGAGAGATCGAGATGTGGCTAAATACTGTCCGGTTCAATTTTACAACTTAAATATATGTGAGAAATACTGTGTCACCGGCTTAGCTTACATTGATTTTTTACTTCATCTTGATTTTAAAATATCAATGTATTAAATCCATCCAAGTGAATTAATTATAAGTCTTTTGTTAAAATTAGAAAAGGTGAAATAACGATCGAAAACCAAACAATGACATATAAGTAATTAAGTATATAACATTGTTCACTATTTGTAAGTGGCCGACAAACCAAAGAAAATATGAGTCAACTCTAAATTTTACACCTCACCTGACCAAAAAAATAAAAAATTACAGAAAAATTATACCCACAAGTAACTTCCAAACCGAATATGTTTTTTTGCCTTTTCATTTGTATTTATTTCTTATGTTTTTAATTCTTAAATTGAAAATTCTATTTGTGAAATAAATCCACCTGACAGGGACGCTCCTTCATTAATGGAAATAGATTTTTAAAATTGGATTTTCATTTTCATTGTCCCACGAAACTTTCACATTCGTCATTTGATGTGTCTCCAGCAAGATGCTAATAATTGACATATCAACCCTCATTCCTCGTTAAATTTCAGTTGAACCCCTGAAAAAAAGATAATAACAATTATTATTATTATTATTATTATTATTATTATTATTATTATCATGTCAAGTGCTCCCACCTTGTCTTGAGTGTGACAAGAACCGGCTCAATTAGAGCTCGATCGAGTTTGAAAAATCAAGCCTAAGGAGTTGAGTTGACATAAATTGAACCTGCTTCGTGCTTATGAACCGACCTTGAACGCAATTATACCTACTTCGGGCTTATGAACCGGCTTGTGATCCTTAAGTACAAAAAAAAATAAAAAAAATTATAACTAATATGCATACATGTAATAGTAATAATATATTTGAAAATATATAATGATCTATGTTTAATTATTTATATTATTTATTTTATATTTATCTCGAGTTCAAATAAGCTCTTTTATAATAATTAGCCGAGTTCGAACTTGAATCGAGCAATTTGGTCAAGCTCGGCTCATCTTATTAGGCATAATACAAGTGAATGTCAAGATTTCGAACCCTACATATTGGTAAAAAATAAAAATTCATTTTGAAAATCAGCTCAATTGTGATTGGGTCAAAATAACGTGTTGGTGAAAGACAGCCATTTCTAAGTTGTGCATTTATTCTCTGTTATAATTTAAGTCTATCAATCAGTTAGTGATATTAATTAGACAGTTTGCAATTACGTGCCAAAAAGGAGTAATGAGATCACAGGGGTGGTGACTGGTGGGTGGTTACAAACAAGATGGCCTGGCCCTTACGGCTTTCACTTTTTTCTTGAGTGATATTTGGTTGGTACGAGAAGTTCAACTCCTAGATCATATTCATCACATAATGTATTAAAATATGTGTGGAATCTACTAAAATATATATATATATATATATATATATTATGTCTTAATACATTGTGTGGTAAATATAGCTCAGGAATTGGACTCCCGAAGTATTGTCCTTTTTTCTTACTCTCATAAAATGTCACTTAAATAGGACGCACACGAAATTGGAATATTACTTAACCACCCTCTATTTAATTTTTTTTAAAATTAAAAATAAAAACATTTTTTTTTCTTTTTGAGTGTAAAATTGTAAATTGGATCACCTGTTCCCCAGGACAGAGCCTGAATTTTGGTCCTTTGGGGCGAATACAAAAAAAAGGATTTTTTTAAAAATATGTTAAGGTTTTTTGCGGGGCTAAAATTAAAAAAAATATATAAAATTTATAGGAAAAAGAATATAATTTTCAAAAGTTGAGGGGGCGGCTGCCACTATCAGCCCCTGACTCCGTCACTGCCTGTTCCAAAGTTTTGTTTCATCTCACATTTCATTCTCATATAAACGACATAAATGTATAATTTTTTTTTAAATATGCAAGTGACATTGTAACACCCAATATTCTCAGTTCCTAATTTCGTAGAAGCGAAGGTAAACATTATAATTACCGCTTATTCAATTTTAGCAATGTTTGTTCGACCAAAAATATTTTACTAATTGCTTATATAACTATTATTATATCTATACGTGAAATATTTGCATTTCATTGTGGAATAGTTGATGCATTATATCATTTAAGGCATATGTATATATATGTATACAGAAATATATAGATTTACCTTTATCAATTGTATATTACTAAAATTTAAATGTGTCCATACCTACCTACACATATATATATATAGGCACAAACACATGCACATATATACTATATATTCGTACAGCCACATGCACTAATAGGGGGAGGAAGATTAGGAGGTGGCAAATTAAGCTAATCACATCTCATCTTGCCTAAAAACGTGGCCCATGGAGGATTAATCTCCATTTATTTTTTCTCTACCTTTTTGACCAACACCTCCATATATACACCAATTCAGCCTTCAACCTCACTCATCACCACGCCTGAAAACTCTCTGAAAATCAGCTCCTATCCCACCTCAAATACAAGAAAAGCTGGAGAAAGAAATCCAGTAGGAGGAAGCATCATCCTTTCTTCTTTCTTTTAAGGATACTTTCGTGATTCCGAGGCCGAGGCAACGACGCCGGTTTATTATTGTGAGGGTTTCTCTTATTCTTTCAACTTGATCTTGCTTACCATTTTTCGTTCCCTTTATCTAATAAATCATAGCCAAGTGTGACCTCATAAAGTTTCATTGATCAGACTTTTATTCTCATCTAAGGTAAGTGTCCAACCGTGTCCCAATTTGTAGTCCATCGTTCTTGTTTTCGCTCGCTCTCGCTCGAATACAAATCAGTGTACATATTCTAGTAGGAAACTCGTTGAAACGATTATTCTTCTTGGCTCTATTCCGTCGGCTAAGGGAGCTAAGTGCTATACGAGACAAAGTGCCACGTGACGGCGGGGGCCACCGCTTGAACCCGTAGGAGCCACCTCTAGAATCCTGAAGTCTGGCATCCATCTGCAATGTGTCATTTTCTTGATATACAGCTTTGATTCGAAAAAGCAGAGTGAAGGGAGCTAAGTGCTATACGGGACAAAGTGCCACGCGACGGCGGGGGCCACCTCTTGAACCCGTAGGAGCCACCACTAGAATCCCGACATCTGGAACACTTCATAGAACATAAAGGTGTGAAGCCTCCTGCTGGTATGGGACAGTGGAAGGTGGATCACGATCACATGATATGATTACAAAAGTACATGGGTTATGTCCTCTGATTCATACGTAACATACTCGATTAATTTAACTTGTGATATGTTATTCTATTCTTTTGCTTGCCATCGTATATGTCCATGTCGTTATTGATTTTCGCTGCAGATTCTACCTCTCCTGATAAGGTAAAGCAAGCCGTTAGCCTACCTCACTGGGTCATTCGGACTCACCCCTCCTTCTTTCTTCCTTTTCAGATAAGCTTAGAATGTCGGATACAAATGGAGAAATGAGAAATAAAGGAAGCATTGGTTTGTTTCTATCAAAGGGAGTAATGTTTTGGGATGTACGATTGGGTATGTATATGTTTTGGCTTGAAGATTTGTAATTGATAGGGTTATTGTTTAATTGTGTAAGACTGATGAATAAGGTATTGTTGGTTTAAGTGGAATGAAATTCTTTTAGTTTTAGTAGATGAAGAATTGGTATAGTTCTGACGCTTAGCGCTAGCTCGAGAAAGGACAGTCTCGTGGATCGAGCTAGTGTCGCGGTGTAGCGGGCCACCAGGTGATCGGTGGGCGCTACAGACATGAATTTTATACGCATAATATATATGAAATAAAGTGCAAGAAGAAAAGTCAATTTAAAATGGAAGATCTAGAATGAATCCAATCATATGTTGTTCGTAATTTGTAAACCAATCATAGTGCGATTGTCTTTAATTTATTATGTCTTGACTAAGATCTCACTGTATATCGGCATTGACATTGTCATTTTATATTTTCTATAGTGATCAGATGGCCATCAATGGTCGTATATAATTAAGTATTTATTATAATGGATAAAAATAATAATCCACTCGAACTTTGTATTTTTTTATATTTTTTATTTAAACTATTTTTTATCATATTTTTTTATCTCAATTCTATAAGTTTTACATTTTCCTATCTATTAGCATATTCCGCCGAAGTGGAGTTTAAACAAACTTTTTTATGTAAACTATTTTTTGTTTACATTATTTTATTCAAACTTTGTGTTTTTTTACACTTTTCTAACTCTGCAGTATGCGCTGAAATTCAATGGAATATTCCGCCAGAATATACTAATAAACAGGAAAGTGTAAAACCCGTATAGTTGAGATAAAAAAGTGTAATGAAAAATAGTTTAGATAAAAAATTGTGATAACATACAAAATTCGGATAGGTAATGGTGACTTACTATAAACTACATTATAAGTTCCATATGTAATAATTGAACTTATATGGGAAAAAAAATAATTCTTATTAAACTTATCTACAACTTTGTCGTAGAAAGAGTGATTACCTTGAGTTAATCCCACATTCATATTGCCACTAAGAATTAAGGATTTTTTTTTTTTTTAGATAAATATAATTCTTGTACTGTTTTTTGCCTGTAATCAAAGACTTTAGTTATTTAGAGTTGCATCAGTTATTAATGCAATTTTTCATTGACCTTTATCAAAGTTGGCAATCTTTTCGTACTTGATTGCCTTAAATGTTTAATTTGGCACTTTGTTAATTGAAGAGTGGTATGTATTATTTAGCATCGTGATTAAAAGACTGAAATACCCTTCCCACTAACTAGAATTCCAAACATTTCAAGCGCGTATATATTTAATCACGCCCGACCCTGTCCAAATCCAAAGTCCAACCCTAAGTATGAATCATGGATCAAGTCTGAGTACACATATCCAACTCTAAACACATTAAGTATCATATCACGTGATTAAAAGTTATAAATACTAATTCACTGTATGAAATGATACATTATTTTCACCTTATCATTTGATGATTCTTTGCTTGGATCGACATTTACCAATTTTTTGATTGGTCGAGATTGACCCGCCAAAATTGATCTAAATTCAAAAGAGTAATGTTAGATTTTGGTTATATTAGACTTCATTGATAGGTTGTTTTCAGTCCTTTTCAAGTCTGTTAATCCCAATTAGGCTTTGAAGAATAAAATCAAAAGGGGATAGATAATGGGTATCATGGTGAATGGGACGTGTGCATGAAGAATTCTCACTGTGTCGTCAAATTTTCACTTTAGTCCCTCTTATAAAAAAATTAACACGTTTGTCCCTTATAGATAAAATATGTATCCCGATTGTCCTTTTTTTTCAAATTTCGGCCTATTTTCTCCGGGAATCCTGGAGCGTGAGTTTCACTCACTTTATGCAGGGGTATAAAAAATATGATACATATGTAAAAGAAGGGAGTGAAACAGGAAGAAGGGATACATATGTAAAAGAAGGGAAAAAGTCGATTATACCCCTGCATTAAGTGAGTGAAACTCACGCTCCAGGATTTCCGGAGAAAATAGGTCGGAATTTGAAAAAAAAGGACAATCGGCATATTTTATACATAAGGGACAAAAGTGTTAATTTTTTTACATGAAGAATTAAAGTGAGTATTTAACGACATATGAGGGGTGAAAAAAGTTAATTTCCCTTCTTATAATTTATTTTTCCTTTGTTTGTTCCATAATATTGTCAACTAACCGCTTCTTCTCAAAGTTAGCATTTGGATTATTGGTTTCCCCGCCCTAGCCTACAAGTCAAGTGGCAAATATGTCCTTTTGCAATCTTTTAGGGCATTTGTAATACAAAACACGAGACGAAACGACACAACAAACATTAGATAATTCAAAGTGAGGGCTCATGTGAAAATGAAGAACATCCAAGGCCCTCTATATGTAAAAAAACCCAAAACTCTTTAACTCATGTCATATTTATTCAACCATAAATATACAATTAACGTGGATCTGTAATAGAAAACGCAAGACGAAACGAGAATTCAAAGTAAATATACAATTAACGCGTATCTGTAATATACAACACGGGAAATTCTAGCTCAGATCTGTTTTGGTCGCATTCAAGTGTATTTTACAAGAAGAATGTATTACACTTATCATATAATTGAGAAGTTATTTTATAAAATACTCATGAATTTGGTCGAATCGGGAGCGAACTAGAATTTTCGACGAAACGAGAATTCAAAGTCAGGGGTCATGTGAAAATGATGAACATCCAAGGCCCTACATGAAAAAAAAAACCCAATACTCATTAACTCATTTCATATTTTCCCCCTTTCTTTCTCATCAATTCATCTCCCCTCCCCCACTTTGGTAAAACTCACACTTTATTTGGTATACCCTTTACCGCCCACTCTCTACCAAGCTACCACCTCAAAACTACATTTCTTCAATTTTCATCTTAACTTCTACTCAAAATCCATGCCCTAGCCATTTCCTCCCACAATTTCTGCACACACACACACCGTGCGATCTCGCCGGAAACAATGGCTTCCTCCGGCGGTTCCTCCGGCGACAGCATTTTCACCAAAAAAACTCCGATTCTCGGCCTCAAACTCTACGTCCTCATCGCCGCTACAATCGCGGTGGTGCTCGTCGTCTTCGCGTTGTATTTCCTATTTATCCGTCATCGGAGCTGCAAACGCCGCCGTGTCGGCGTGAAACACCGGTCAGGATTTCTGCCTCTGGTCTGCAAAGAGATCAGCGAAGTTAACGAGCCGAATCAAAGGCAAACAACCAAAAATGTGAGTGAGAAAAACTCAGTGTTTGTGGTGGATGACGTGGCGGCTATTGAGTTGGAGAGCAAGAAGAGGAGCTCGGAGAGCAAAGAATCGAGTACGACGTCGTCGTCGGCGTTGTCGTCGTCTACCGACAGTTTGGGGAGCTTTGGGTGGGGTAGGTGGTACAGCTTGACGGAGCTTCAAACGGCGACGAATCAGTTTTCCGGTGATAATGTGATCGGAGAAGGAGGCTATGGCATTGTTTATCGTGGCGTTTTGCACGACGGTTCTGTTGTTGCCGTGAAAAATCTTCTGAATAACAAGTACGTACAATAATCGATAGACTCAATCTGTTTTGACTCGTCCTGAAATAAATAAATAATAGCGTACAATTTGCACTAATGGTGTTTGATTGCAGGAGGTAGTTTGTTTCAATTAGGTCCGTAAACAAGTTGAACAAGTCGAGCTTCGTAATTCGTGTTAGAGTTTGGTTTGATTGTTTATCGAGCCGAATTTTAATTGAGTTGAGCTCGAGTAACTTGGTTTTTTTTGCACATATTTTATCATTTTTCACTAATCGAGTCTAGCTTGAGCTGAGCTTCAAACTTATAAAACAAACAAAAGATTGTTCAAGCTTGGTTGGTATGATATGTTGACGAACCGAACTCAAGCTTTTAACAAACGGATTTATTGTGCATTTAGTATCATTCGTGTTTCCATCCACCTTTAAGTTCGTGTTTGGAATTTCATTTATTATATCGTGGTTGCTATTGTTGTTTGAATTGTTATTCTAGTGTAAGTGGAGTTAGTGAGTGTAATAATTGTTGTTTTTGGTGGGGACTCTTGAGAAGGGAAGGGATGGTAGGAGAATCAGAGCTTCGTATATCTGGACTGTATGGAGTTGAGTTTGTAGGTGACTGTTTTTTTGGCTCTTTCTTGGCTAATGATTAAAGAAAGAAGACAAAGTAAACAGTAGCTTTTATTTCTTTTTTCTTGTTGTTCTACTCCCATCTTCCATATCAGTTCAGATCCTCTACTGCAAAATACTGTTACATCTTTTATTTCATTTACTTGTATGCACGCCAAGTGTGTAAAATCCAAATCCTTGTATATTTTAGGAAAATATTTATTAACTTGTCATTCATAGAAACAAATGGAATATGAAATATAACAAAATTTGCAATAGAGGATCTTGTGGGTTTCCATATGACAAACTTTTGAGTTTAAACCTATCCTTTTTACCTTCAATTAATTTTGTTTTAGCCGTTGCATTATCTATACGTGGCTTTATCTTATCTTAATTAACTTTATCTTTTTGTCTTTGTTACTCAGTTTAGATACTCTTTTCCTTTTTCTTTGCCCCTTATTGTTCTTTTTTTCTTTAGTAAGTATGATGATTGGTTGTGTGTTTATAATAGGCTTATTGCTGGTTAAGAGAGATTATCTGTGAATTGTAAAGTATTGTACTAAGTGTTATTCTAGCTATGGAATATGCTAATGAGGTCCATTTTTAACCATAGCAAGTCTCTATTGGGAAAGACAACATGTTACATCTTAATGCAAGTGGACAGTGTGATTTTCACTTCACTTTCGGACCCCAAAATGCATACTCGTTTCGGTATGCAAACGTAATTAAATGTATACATGCAAAGTTATAAAAAGTCGTATGATAGGTTAATTGGATTTAAATTTGTGGAGTTAAAAAAGAAGATTGTTCTCATTTTGCATAACTACTGGGTATAGAACATGAATTTTTTCCTGTATAATGTTCTTTTCCTTCAGGGTTCGATAGCTGCAGTCCAAAAATTGAAACCCATGACCCAGTTGTGTGATATGTCGTACAAATCAATTTCTTCCCTTAATCGTTTAACTAAACAAAGGCATTTATGTCAATAACTCAAATAATTAACATAACTTCACTAGCATTGATTAGATGCAATTGGATCTGGCTGATACTATATTCAGCGGGTAAGATGCAATTGGATGTGGATCCTAAGTGGACTCATTGCTGGAACCGGGTTTACTGATCTATGACCTGTTTGTCAACAGGGGCCAAGCAGAGAAGGAGTTTAAGGTGGAGGTTGAAGCCATTGGGAAAGTAAAACACAAGAACCTTGTGGGTCTGATAGGTTATTGTGCAGAAGGCGCTCAAAGGTAGCCCTCTCTTTCTATTTGGATTCTCTCTATTAATGTAGATATGAAAACGTTTTTCTTGACTTATTGCTGGCTCGTTTTACTCCATCAGGTTGCTTGTCTATGAGTACATTGATAATGGCAATTTGGAGCAGTGGTTACATGGTGATGTGGGGCCAGTTAGCCCTTTGACTTGGGAGATCCGGATGAAAATTGCCATTGGGACGGCGAAAGGGTGAGGCAATACCATGGTTTATCTTAGAATGTTTTTCGTACTACATATTGTCTATTTGATCGACATTTTTCTGTCTCATCATCATCACGTGATATTACGTCCCCATTATCTTTTTGTTTGAATTTGTGATTCAATATATGATTACATCTCTTTTAGGCGTCCATAAAGAAGTTAATAGATATACCGTGGAACATTTAGGCAATGTTTGGACCTTAGATACCTGGGAAGAAAACACTTAAAAAAATAATCTACTCACTTCAAATAATGTAAGTGTAGGCTTTAATTTTTACACCTTTCAGTTTCATTCTCTCCCCTCAGTGAAATCCTTGATTCAAACGTACCATTAACAAGCCTTTATATAGTTCATGCCTTTCCTTCTCTGTTCAGAATCTTTGTCACATTAATGTAACAGAGATCGATTGACTTCATTTAACTGTAAATGCTTTCTGAGAAAGAAAAGGAAACTTGTTCTGTCGGATTTCTTTACAATGCTGCTGATGTAGTCATTGTGACCAGTCCTTCGCTCAATTCTTTTTTTTTTTTTCTGTCTCATTCTCTACCTTTTTATTTATTTTTGAATTTGCGCTATTTCACAGGTTGGCATACTTACATGAAGGATTGGAACCCAAAGTTGTTCACCGTGATGTGAAATCCAGCAACATTCTCTTAGATAGGAAATGGAATGCCAAAGTATCAGACTTTGGACTTGCTAAACTATTAGGATC
Source organism: Buddleja alternifolia (assembly GCA_019426215.1). Taxonomy (NCBI): domain Eukaryota; kingdom Viridiplantae; phylum Streptophyta; class Magnoliopsida; order Lamiales; family Scrophulariaceae; genus Buddleja; species Buddleja alternifolia. The sequence continues at coordinate 31,232,682 of CM033408.1, read as the reverse complement.
TGAGAAAAGCCACGTTACCACACGAGTGATGGGAACTTTTGGGTTTGTTCTGTTCTGACCTTTGTTTGTGTAATTCTCCTTTGAATAAGTGTTAGAACGAGTTTGGGATCCATTGTCTTTGTTCCTCATCAATTATTCATTTGGTTATTCATCACAGATATGTCTCCCCTGACTATGCAAGTACCGGTATGCTTAATGAGGGGAGCGATGTATATAGCTTTGGAGTTCTACTCATGGAAATAATTACTGGAAGGAGCCCCGTAGACTACTCTAAACCACCTGGAGAGGTAAAAAAGAAATTCCTATTTGTTCTACTCCGCCATATTAACCTCTCCAGCTCTGAAACACACTCTTTGGTACAAGGATTTTGGTGAGGAAAAGGAAAAAAAATAGATAAACAAGTTTGGTTGATAGGAAGAAAACGATGGAAAAGAAAACTTGACCCGAAAATGTTCTCTTGTCGGAAAAACTCATTTTTCCTACAAAACGATGAAAAAAACGAGTGTGGCATGGAAAATGATTATTTGCACATAAAACAAGCTCGAATACAATCATCATCTCCGTCCAATTGTTTTCTTCATTGTTTTCTCTAGACAATCAAACATTAGATTTTGTATTTCTTTAGGCTCTGTTTGGTTCTTAGATTTCGGTGAGGTAAAAGAGAAGGAAAAAATTATGCGTGCTATTAATAGTACTTTGTGCTTTATTTTCTGGTCATTCTCCTTTTTCTTTTCCTTTTCCTAACCAAAATCCAAGAACCAAACAGGGCCTTAATGTTTTATTTGTCCTAGCCATTTTCTTTTTTCGCCAAGATCCTTGAACCAAACAAAGGATAAACAGCGCGCATATTTAACTCCCTCCCCAACTTTTAATTCCTTTTCCCAATTTCAGATGAACTTGGTTGATTGGTTCAAAGGGAAGGTTGCAAGTCGTCGTGGCGAAGAGTTGGTAGACCCCCTCATTGATGTCCCTCCTCCCCCGAGAGCCTTAAAGAGAATATTACTGGTTTGTCTTCGGTGTATAGATATGGATGCTAATAAACGTCCCAAAATGGGGCAAATTGTCCACATGCTTGAGGCAGATGAATTTCCTTACCGTGCAGTAAGCATTGTCCTCTTAATGCTTTGTCTTTCAACTTATAGCTAGTACCTTTTTACAACGACTGGTTAGTTAGTTTTACGTGTTTGGTTTTCTCTCCTAATTCTTAAGATCATGGCCAACATGCTTGAATCAAGTGTGGTAATTCAAACATGTGAGACCACTTCCCTCGGTGATCATGAATATCGTAAAGAATACAATTGTAAAATTATATAGACAACCCCCTCTGTGGGACCATATTTACGAACAACATCCCGAGATTTGAGAAATCATCATAACTTCCGTGTCGGCAAAAGCATATTACAATTTTACACCTTGATTTGTTTTCGAGTTGTTAGGATGTGACTCGGGGCATCTTAGTAATATGCAAAGCCTCAGAGAGTTTGTGGTAATCACCCAATAAATAAAGTGGTGTGATTTAATTATCCCAAAATTCAACTACACTAGAATATGTGAGTTTAAAGTTGTTTTATCCATTTTCATTTTTGGGGTATGTCTTAAAGTTCTAAACCCAAAATATGGTCTTTTGTTGTGTTTGCCTAGTTTTAGGATTCCCAAGGCACGCATCACACCGCGTTATGGTACACTATAGTCTTATTTCAGAACTAGATTATTTTGACAGCTTTTGGACTCTCTTTGTACATTCATCTCCTACGGTGAATCTATCTCCTTCTCGCTCGTCTTTGTAACCCTATATAGTTGAGGGACATAAATCTGTGTTTATTATTCTAATTTATGTTATTGTGCTTTATTCTAAAAGTTCATTTTGGAACCTTACCTACAGGAACCTCGTCCCCCTCGAGATACAACTCCTCTACATCTTCAAGCATAATTTGGTAAGGATTAAAGCAGAAAAGGAAGTGGTGAATGATGATGAAGGAAGACCTAGTTGGAGATGAACATTTTTTGATGATGCATGGAAAGGTAAACTAATTTCTATTGTGTATACTTATTGGTAAAATAGCAGAGGATGGCAAAGCTTTCTTATAAAAGCGCGTGACGTTGTACTTGGAGTTGTAAATATATTTAGGTAAATATATATATTTGCTGGAAATTTTTAGCCCGAACTTGGTTTTATCGACCTTAATTGTAATTTTAAAGGCGAGTGACCAATTGGACAAGTATAATTCACTTTTTTGTGAATTACATGTGAGTTCTACATCGGATCTGAACTAGAATGTTTTACCTTTGCTTCTCATTACATATCCCCTTGGTTTATTGCATTTTTATTCATGGGAGTTTAATGAAAGATCAATCACTTTTTGTGACATTCTGTGTATGATATTTTAATATTTTTTTCTTTAAGTTTGAAGTAGTATCGAATTTTGCATTATCTTTTTCTCCTTTGACTCGAGAAACATATTGAGTATAATCCACATGTGCAAATAATGGGGAATCAAATAAATATTAGTGAAAAATTTGGACTCGAAATCATACAAAATAGAGCTAAAGTCTGACAAGCCTCGAGCTAGAGTTAGGCCGGAAGCTTAAAAATCTACTTCCGGATTTCCGGTAGCTTGAATTTCATATTATTGCATTTCAATAATGCTGTAGAAATAGTCTCATTTCCAAATTTCAAAGAGATATTAGAAAAAAGGGACTTTTTTAAGGCAGAGCAGAGAATAATAGAAAAACATAGATCTCAAATCATTTGAAGCACAAATAAAGGCTCAAAGGGCTCTTAGATAACGTTTACGAATTTCAAACGAGACTAATATTTTTCCAACCAAAAGAAAAGGATTAATCTAAAAACCAAATTTTCAATAAGAATATCTAAGTTAAACTTATGTGCGCATATGGAATAATCTCTAGTTACTCTCATTTACCACACGAAGAACATCAATTTTTTTTTTTGTAGGTCACTGATAATAAATCTAATAACTATCACTTTTTCTTGGAAATATAAAATTATATTAATTATGTACATAGGCGTGACTGCTCTTATACTAGTTTTCTTCTGCGCCCAAAAAATTCTAATATGTTTCCGACTTGATCGCATCCAAGTATATTTCATATGAAAAATAAATTACAATTGCTATGCGATTGATCAACCAATTTGTAAAATACACTTGGGTGTCAGCTGGGATTAAGCTAGAATATTCCCTATTTCTCCTCTCCTCGACGGATGTTCTTCAACTCCTGCTCCAAATCAAATCTTTTATAATATTCTTGTGCAACATTTTTTGTAACACGCACACGTATATATATTTACATTTGTGTAACATGCATAAATTTGGGTGATACTCAGTAGATCCGATAAGTCCAACTCCCGAATAATATCCACCACACAAATGTTAAAATATAATAAAATATATATATTTTTTGGTGGACCCTCCGCAAGTTTAAACATCGTTTATGGTAGAAATTTATCTGAGAGTTAAACTCCCGCATCCATTAAGTACCAACCCATAAATTTGATATCCTCATGCTAGTCTCTAGGGTGATACTTAGTGAGATCGGGAGTTGGATTCCCGATGAATTTCAACCACACTAAGTGTTAAAATATGTGTGTGATCCATTAATATATATATATATATATATATATAAATATATATTTTATTGTGTATTAACAATTTGTCTGGTTGAAATACAACGGGAGTCCAACTCTCGGTCTCACTGAGTATCAATATTGGTCCGACACGTGTAAAACACACATTCCTCCACAATCCTGGAAGAGGAAAATAGAAGCCAAATACTTTCAACTATAAAATAGCAGATGAAATACAGTTGAGAGCGTCAAAAGCATGGGGTGAGAATTGAGAAGCTGATACTGAGGTTAGAATCGGCGGTGACGCGGCGGGAAACGCTTTCCGATGGAGGTTTCCGGCGCGGCGGAGGTCGACGGAGATGGCGCTGCGAAGGATATATCCGTCAATTTTGGCGTTTGGCGATCTCATTTCGCAGCACGTCGGTAGAGTTACGACCGCTGCGGAGAAGATCGGAGGAGAGGTTTTGCACATTTCGAAGATTATTGTTAAAATCAAACAAAGTCAGGTCAATTGCATTTTCGATTTTCATTTTGTTTACTTCTACATTGGAGTGTGTAGTGCGATAAAATACTGAAGGATTTGAAATTTAGGTTTATTATTGCTTTATTCACGTTTATGATTCGTTATAATTACATCGAGTTGTATGTCATACTCGCGGTTAGTTGATTTCTACTTCTACCTTGCATATAATTGCAGTAGCTACTGGAAAATTATGAAAAGTTGAAATGAGAATATGTGATTTTTTTTCTAAAAATATGTGTGTGTATATATATATATATATGAGTTTTGGATTCTGCGTTGTCACTTTAAGGTGATGATAGGCAGATTTGATGAAGCCCTGACCTCTGGTTTCATGTTATGTAATCTTAAATATATACGAGTTTTAGATTCTGCGTGTTCACTTTAAGGTGATGATCGGCGGATTGGATGAAGTCCTGATCTCTGGTTTCGTGTTATGTAAGGCACCGATTTTCGAGGCGCCAAATTCATAGTACTAATATAGTATGTGTATTGTATGCATTGTGCTGTGGTGAATCTGCTTTTTCTGGAGCATGTTTTGGAACGAAAGAGATCTCAATTGTAGAGATGGCTGTGACAATTCTATTTGTAACAGGACCATGATTTCGTTAGTTTGATAGAAATCTGTTGTTATGGTTGAGTAATAGGCTTTATTGTGCGTGAACAGTATGATATACTGATCATGCTGTGGAACAGGTTCTTGGTAAAGCATGTCGACTTCGATCCATCAACATCTTATTATTATACATTTCTATGTTTCTTGCATAGATGAGGCTGTAGCTTACTGGTGTTGCTGTAATGTCCGTGCATGAAATTGGCTGTTTAGTATCTTCTTTTGATTAGCCTATTGTCTTCTCTCTTCTATTTTTATTTGTATTTGATGCCCAATCAGCCTATGATAACTGCACGGCAACATGACATGGCAGGGATGGTGGGATCCCTTAATCCATTGAATGATGTGACTACAAAAGCTTCTGCATCAACGGAGGGAAGGCGATCTGTTTTTTCCTCCACATAAAAACAGGTGCTGATAGTCTGGCAGCTGTGGCATGGATTGCATATACAGGAAAAGATTGTGGTAAGAAAACTTAGAAAAATATGTTCCATTGAGTATTAGCTCATTTTGGAGTCTTTGCCTCTCTAACTTCAAATCTTGCGCATCTTCTGCAGGTGAAAGAAATGAAGAAGAATGACAGGAGCTTTGTTATTATTGATCCATAAAATGTGTCGGTTTTTCTTGATGCTTCCTCCTCCGCCCTAATTGAAGTAGTAGCAGTATTATTGTTGTCACGTTGATAAGTATTTCTTTTTCCACATCTATTTAGAATGAAAAGAATGGAATATGCCCTGTCAATAACGTATAGTTTGCAATATTATGCTATCCACCCCCCATCAAGCCCGTGCGCCCAAAGTACGGGAGAATTTCCTCCTTATATACCTGTAATATGAAAGTTCTAATACGTTTCTCATTTATTACCTAAATTCTTGTGGAGTTCAAAAACTAAGATTCAAATCATGTGGAGTGGGAGAAGGCTCTAAGGAGCTTTATGTACCAAGCTTGAGGGATTATTTGAAGTCACTATCCATTGGGCCCTGTATGGAGTGCCACACGAACGCCAGCAGCATGTGCCCCAAGAAAAGGTCCTCTAGGTGCTCCTGCTCCTCCACCTGCTTCACTTTTCAGTTCCGAAATAGTACATCCCTCATTATTACGTCATCAGGATGGCTGCTGTTTTCCAGGAAATTAATTCTGGAAAGGCAGTTACTTCCGGTAGTTATCTCTCTCCACATTTCCCCTGTGGATTTTATTGAGTTTTTCCTAATATATGTTTTTTTTTCTTCATTTGTTCAAGGTTTAAGAATGGTCTCTTCTGATATGAAAACGAAGAACCGTGCAGAGAGAACTGGTGTCGTTACTATTGCCGAGAAAGAAGGGCTTGCTGGTTCATCTTCTGTCTCAAAGATAGGACTTCAATAATTAGAGCTTCAAATCGGTCGCAAGTAAGTAAAATTTTGTGCTTATTTACACATAATAATGCTAGTTTTGTTTTCTTTGTCATTTAATTTTCCATATTGTATTCAGATGGGTTGTTGAGAATCAAATTGGGAAATAATTTAGAAATTGATGATTGCGACGCAAAGCAGTCAATTCCGTTCTTCAAATCGAAGGTATATCTTCATTTACTAGAATGTATTGTTTTGCATGTTTTTCGACTTGTTAGGGTGTAGGGGTGTCTTAGTAATTTGCAAAATCTCGGGACTCGTGGTTATTACTCAATAAGTAGGGGGTGTGCATGTAGTTATCCTTTTTTTTATTATTATTATTATTTCGATGAAAGCATATTATGCTCACCATTTATTCCAATATTGAACTATAGAATTGTTCTCCTACATCTGATTGATTGTCGAGACGGGGGAAAGAAAAATAAACGACTAGGCCAATTGAGCTGCACTGCAATGTTTATAGTATTTATTTTACGTAGAACCGTTTAAGCTATCGTGCATATTGTTGCAGGGAGAGCACGGTTTGCTACAATAATATGTTCACACATACATGGAAAATTTGTGACAATTCCAGTGTCCCATTCTGGAGGCTAAATGGAGAGAATTAACAAGCATCAAATTCCATTGGCGCTGTTTTCGTGTTTCTTCGATCTTCTCGTTGGCTAAACGATTGAGGTTTGTTTTCCATCTTCTTCATATATTTATTTTATTGAACATATGCAGTTTTAATTTGTTCTGTTTTATGGAGTTGTGTTATAATATTGGGTTTGTTTTGTTCTTGAACGAGCTCTTTAACTTATTTGCTATTACGAGTGGATGGTAACGGTATGTTTGGACCTTAGATTTTAGTGGGACAAATACTTAAAAAAGAAATATTTTCCTCATTTCAAAGGATATATTTTGTGTATTATTTTTCAGACGGCAAAAATTCAATTTTGAACCTACTATATATACAGGTGAGAGTGAAAAATAGTATTAGAACATTAATTTCAGTCTCGTAAATTTTGTTCTAAACCGAATTTCGTTTTCTTCACTAAATTTTTTAGCCAAATGCGAAAAAAATTACAAAGTTTTGCTGGGAAATAGTTTTGCCGAGGTGCACCAATGTTTGCCATGGTTTTCTTTTCCCATCTCCGATGTGTATATTAAAACTGTACGAAGATAATATAAGCTTTTGAAAGTATCAAAAGCACTAAGAGCTATATAACATAATTAGGAATTTAACTAACAATTCCGTTGTCGTCTAGCGGTTAGGATATCTGGCTTTCACCCAGGAGACCCGGGTTCGATTCCCGGCAACGGAAATTGCTTTTTTCCTTTTTTTGGTTTCCTTTTTAACATTTTTAAGTTTATGGTGGAGTTGTTAACAAAAGTTATTCTAGAATAATTATATATGTTGATTAAGGAAAGCACAATCATGAATATACCTCCAATAAATCGGTTGAATTCGTTAACATTCTACCTTGAGTTCTATAATTTTATCTTCTAAATCAAAGTGAATTAAATCGGTTTGATACGTTAAAATTTTATTTGTTTTTCTCGTGTTAGAAAATGTGGATTGTATATAAGACCGGGTTGGCAGACTCCTTTATTTTAGTTCTAATATAACCAACCTCTACATCGAAAAAAAAGAATTAATTTTTTTTTTGGCGCAGTTATCACGAATACCAAATGTAGGAGAGTCGAAATTGTATACTCATCGAGCCAGCTTAAAATTCGAGCTTTTCTTGATTGAGCTTATAAGCTCTCTAAAATATCTCTATATAATTATATGAGACATTTGGGAGCTCACATAATATTTAACAGTATATGATAAACATTTTATAATAGAAATCTTATAAAGTCCCGAAAGAAAATAAATTCTCCTCTTTTATCATCATTAAATCTTATAGGCTCTATAATTTAATTTTACACAGAATTCATCTTCTTGTGAACTCCGAGAACATCTTATAAATATAAGAACCTATATGATGATTTAGTTTAAATTAACCGAACAACCCTGACTAATTGTTTATAAAGACTTCCGTTTTACTTCAACCTTTCAATTCTATTCGCTAAAGATTAACAGAAAAATAGTCACAGAAATTTTTAAGAAAAATCAGTGAAACATGGAGCGAAAAGCAAAACCTTCTAAATATAATCGATCAATAAATGTCCAGAATAAAAGAAAAGGTCAAATGGAACCTCAACGGCACCAAACTTAACCAAATTTTCAAGGGAAATTAAAAGGAATTATTAATATATATATAAAAAAAAATGGACATCCCCGGCACCCCAAATTCTCAGGAAAAGACGGCGGGACTTCAATCTCTTGCAATCTATTTTCCACCATACAACTCTCACCTCAACAAAAAATCTTAATTTTTGACTGTAACACAGGATAAATGCATCTAATAAAGGGGGGGAATAACGAACTAACCACTAGCGACTATTTCATGGATAGCGTCGCTAACATTCTCATCGTCGGATCTGACGGCTAACTTCATTGCCACTTCTTTTGAGCTGTCGATTCCGAATGACAATCGGACAAGTACCTTCACGTTGCCTATGTATACACCTGATAATAAACATGTATGCGATCTTGAGTTGGCAGGTACCGCCTCAGTGCCCTGAAATGCATAAAGGAAAACCAAGAAATTAAGTTCTTTTAACTTTCTTCGAAAGTAACAGGATGCTAGAGAAACATGTTTTTTAGTTAACCAAAGCAACATGAGGTATCGGGACCTCAAATCTTCAGTGATCACAAAAAGGGGTGCACATGAGCCAAGCTTGAAATAAAAACTATATATATTAATAACTAAGTCATGATAAATATTAAATATATCATTATAGAAATATATATATATATATATATTATGCATATTGTCAAATGTAATATTTTATACATACACTAATCAATAAATAAATAAAATACTTTTTTTTGTATAGGTTCGCAAGCCAGGCCTGCAAACATGTGTAATTCAGCCTCATGTTTAGCTCGAGCACGAAATAAAATCAAGCTCTGATTGAGAGAGCTCATGAGCCGGCTAGACCTGATGCTCACCCCTAATCACAACCGTCTAGGGTATGACCCATGTAAAGTCCATATGTGGACGGTTGTGATTGTTTCTGGAGTTCCCCCCATGATCACCAGCTTCAAAAACAAAGAAATCTTAATATCACGTAAAAGTAATTGACGTTTGAAGCACTGACCTCACAAGGTTGCATCCCAAGAAGATTGATGACTGCATTAACAGCTTCAGTCAGGTTCTCCCTAGGCCCAAGACCATATTCGTCTACGCGCTCAGAATCGGGTCCCATACTTTCCCACGCATTCTTAAAGTTTGAAACACCCACTTTAAGAATATAATCTGCAGCAACAATTTCAAAATCCTCTAGCTGGTATTCGTCTTCCACACCGTCGTCTTCAGCCTCACCAGTAGACGGGTCAACCTAACCAAGTATATACAGGGAATGAACAATTACGGAACAAAAGACTACTGGCATGTGGATATATGGATCCATATTCTATAACTGAGCAACACATGTAGAATGAATCAAATAAATGAAATTAGAGGAAAAGTAACCTCTCCATCCCAAATTTATAACTGCTATTTCCCTTTCGTGATATTCCAACGTAAGACTCAATTTCTTGAAATGATATTTTCCCTTTTACTTAAATTACATAAAACTACTTCTAAGGTAATAATGTAAAATCACTTAAATTTCTTGAAATGATTTTTCCCCCCAACACCCCACTGATTTTCAGCCACTACTTCTAAGGTAATAATGTGAAACTACATAAAGCTTTCACTTCGGCAGCAATATTGGGAATTGACACGGAGGACGTATATTTCTGTCCCCTCATCACGCACCTGCTTCGTCATATTTTTTCTTCTTGGAAAATATATTAGCAAGGGCCCAAGGAGTTGGGCATCTTATAGAATACAAATTATTAATAAATCCAATATTTCCTCCTGATACTGTGTGCCAAATTTAAGGTACGTGTGATGTGTGTGGGCTCATCCAAGACCATTGTACATTGCAATGAATCTCCTAAAGATTTAGCCAAATTAAGGAACATATACCTCTTTAACAGTAAACCTTAACATGTTTGAGAATTTCCCGATCGCAGGGACGCCTTCGGGTTTCTCAAATGCCACGAATGTTTGTGCTGGTGTATCATATGGAAGAGATTTTAAAGGTTTAGTTCCTATTTCAGAGAACTCCTCTGCTTCAGAGGCATCCACAATGACCGTCACCTAGCAGCATTAAGACAACATTCAAGGGGGATAAGAAGTAAAGAAAGAAAGAAACCTCAAACTGTATTCAAAAGGAACTGTATAATTCCAAAAACATGGTTACATTTTCAAGTAGCTGTTCTGGAATTGTATTTGTGCAATTGTACTGCAACACCACGTGGCGGTCAAAGATGTGCTTGACGACATTAACTGCATATTCTGTTTCCGCTTCTGTAAGCTCCACCGGGGCTGATGACTAATCACGAACAATAAAAACCCATTAAATATTCAGGAAAAAAAATTCCAGAAGAAATCACGCAAGGGATTTATAATTTGAAAATGTCCATCAATAAACCTTGAAAAGCTTTCCGAAACTTGCAAATTCAGGGATAGAGGAAAGTAGTCTTTCATAAGCATCAACTGCAGATATGGGGGCCGCAGGAGGAGCACCCAAACCAGTAGGCTTTTTGCCTGTGGCTTTCTTCTCGGCAAGAGGCTGAGATTTAACCTCTCTCGGTACAGAATTAATATCAAAAGGCACTTCTTCAGGATTCTGTACCTGTTATGCAAAAAAAATAAGTTCAATGCTATATATTTAAATATATAAACATAAATATATCACAACCTTCGGATAAGTAGCAATTTAGTACAAACACTCACATAGTTTTTCAAACTAGTCTCGAAATTTGTCAGTGGTATATCAAGTGACCCAAACAAAAATTCCTTTACATCTTTGTCAGTTTCAGAGACTGAACCATCTCCAAGAGTATTCAAGTACAGTGTAGCTCTATCTCGGACCTGCATATAGGATTGCATACTCGCATGTGAGTTTCATTAAACGAAATAATTTCATCTTAAAAAAGAGTTATTTCATATTTGCAGAAAGCACCAATAATGTCAAACTGACCTCATCATCATTGTCGAAAAGGCAACGCCTCAGTAAAATAAATATGCGAGGCTGCAGCAAAGACAGTAAACAATGTCTTGTTGTTAGTAACTCAAGATGTTAACTATAATGATAATACAGACAGCTGTAATCTTACTTTCAGTGAATCAATCATAGCACCGAATTTTGCCAGTGTACTGACAGCGCTGGCGCGGACAGTAGCATTCTCAAGTATCACTCGATTGTAGATATATCGGATATATTTACTGGGATCTGAGGTCTTGGGTCCCTCATTTCCAAGAAAATGAAGTATCTAAGAAAAGAAAAAGGAATAAAATTCAGAATAATTGAACCGAACTAGCATGCACCAAAGAAGAGCAGCCTCAAGCAAAAAGAATAGTGTGAGGAAGATAAGAGTCAACCTGGGTGGAAAGATATGTGAATTCACAATCCTCAATGAATTCACACAAGTGCAGCAGTCCACTTTCTTTGGCATCTGGAATATCTCTAATTAAGATTACAATTGAATCAACAATTGCCTTTTTGTACTCAAATCCACCCTCTTCTCTCAAGATGTTGCTTAAGAAATTCATCCTGCAGGAACCCAGAAGATTAAGCATTATAAGATACTTATGCTAGAGTACAAAATGTAACGGCGGCATGAAAATCGAGAACACGTGAAAGCTTATTAATCTTTTGCTTCCAGGGCAAAATCTGCAATCACTCACAGAGATCTGTACTTGAGGGGGAACTTCAGGCACAGTGATCTTATGGCTTCTACCACGACAATCTTGAATTCATCGGCTATATCAGACATAAAACTTGTGATCTGTTTCATCAAGCGATCAACACTAGATTCGTTGCCTGTTTTCAGTAGAGTAGTAATGGCAAGTGTTGCTATACTTCTATTCTGATCTGAAATCAAGCTTTCCATGTCTATATTACAATTCGTTACAGCCATGGGATGTGTCATTGCCACCTGCATGCATTTTGAGTTGGAAAAACATGAAAATAAGTGAACTTGCTTTGATGTGAAAGACAGGAAGCATGCCAGGACTACGGAAGTGAAACCTTGAATATTCTTCCGTTAAACGGTCAAATATACACAACAACATCTTTACTGGTTGAACAAGAAGCATTGTAAACCTAATTCTTGTGAAGTATTAGCCATAATACTCATAATAGGATCTAAGAACAGAATCTTTCTACTGCATGTAGAATCATAGGATGCATATCTATCATAAAATGAATGCAATTTTATACTGTATAGACTTGAATAGTGAATATATTACACAGTCGAGAGAAATGAATCAAGGCATGTGCTTGCAAACATTAATGTAGTTAAGAGTGTAAATCTCCCGAGTTCAACTTCGAGTTCAAGCTCAGTTTGTCATTGTGAATGATCACGAGACATCTTCAAGCTAGGTAAATTCATTCTGTAACTAGGATGCATAGTTGTAGATAAACTTCTATAGAGCCAAAATCAATCTGCTCGAGCAAGTCTATTAATTACATTTTGGAAAATTGTAACTATATCATCCAAGCTGAAAATTGATTACAAGATAATAGACTTTGTTGTATGATTCTAATTGCTGATCCCAAGGAGGAAGGAACGATTCAGTCATAACACCTTTTACTACTATCGTGATCTTTAGCAGGTCATTGTCCAATTCACAACAAAAAAAACTGAGACATTCAGCTTGTAGTGTCGTCATAAGAAAACCTCCAGGATGAAGTAAGACTAATTTCATAAACTTGAGCAAGAGACTAAGGCACAATCAATGAAGCACTAGGAAGAGTACATATTAAATCAGTATAAAAACACACCCACCTTATTCAAAGTCCTGACAGCAGCAAACCTTAGCACTGGCTTAGAAGAACTTAAGAAAAGCTGTAAAACAGTTATGGCAGGAGTCAACTCCCGGGTAGTCACGTTGCTCAACTCTGTGATTGCTCTAGCTGCTTCGAAGATAACCATTTCAGCTTTGTGACGGAGACAGCTCTCGAGATAGTCATAGAATGGGCGGTCTCCTGTTTGGGTATTAATACCCGACTCTCTGATAACCTATATAGCTCAATCAACAACTACTTCAGTACTTAAAAGAAACCAAAAACAAAAGTCACTTTATAATTCGATCACTGAGTAAAACCAACACCTGACTAGTGTAGCGAATCAGAAGGCATTGAGCCAAAGGAGAACGAACAGTTCCCTTCGTCAAGCTGGTAACCAATTTGTTAACAGCTAACCTATCATTTTGTCGTATCTGCACATTCAGAAATTTAACATCTGATTCAATCAAACCAGGTCAAAGTCTCTTCCGTGTGAAATATTTCACAGAAAAAATGCCAACAAGGAACGAAGTTTTATTAAGCAAACCTACTACCACACATGAAACTGTTTTCACATGTGGATATTGACAAACAAAAAGAAGAAAAATGCTCTGAAAACTTTAAGGAATTATGGAAAATAATTTATTAACAAAGAGTAGTATTCTCAGACATAGTCTTCATTGGAGGATAACAATAAAAGACAGGCTTAGGGGAGACAGTAAGTACAAATAAGATTCTAGTAATGCAACCAGAGGTACATGATTCTGGAATCTGACATGTTCACCTTGCTCATGGGTTCAAATTGGAACAAAAGACACCACAAGGACAAGGATCGAATCTAGGGTGCAAGTGAAGGATAGTGTACTTGAAAAAAATGCTCCACCACATACGACAAGCAACAAAACCTGTTACCTGGTGGAGCAGAGCAAGTGCATGGAACTGTACAAGAGCAGCCCGAGACTGAACAGCTTCTTGTACTTCATTACTCCATCTTTTGACTATCTCCGGATTAGTCTGTAAAGATTATAATGCGTATATTAACATAGGTAGAATTTCAACTAACTATAAGTCATGTAACTGCTCGAACATCTGATAGTACCTGTAGCAGATGAATACCGCTCACAAGTGCAGCACTGGCAACCACAGGGTTTTTGTCCACAATAGCCTGCTTTAGGTATCTCTCAATTTGCGTCAGAAGTGTTCCATCAGTAATTCGACAAAGGACACGGATAGCATTTGCTCGATACATGTCAGTGCGGCTATTCATGTCCTTCATCAGGGAGCTTGTGACAATGATAACCTTTAACGCCAAAAAGAAAATATTTCATTCTCCTTCCTTGGAGTGCACATAAGCATCACAAGAAAAGCACGTAGAAAAAGAAAAGGGAAACGTATGTCCAAGTCACCTCATCTGCACAGGGAGAAAGCTCCTTTATCATTAGATACACCATCCTTCTCAAACCAATATCTTTGGACTGAAACAGCTTTGTGACAGCAAAAAATACTCCGGTAGCTTCACTCTGGAAATTAGATTAAAGAAGTTAATAATATCTCATGTGAAGAAAATACCGTAGAATGTAAAAACTGTAAAGGAAAAACAAATAAGTGTAGTACTTTGACATAAATACAATAATAAAAAAAAAACTACAAAACCAAGTATACTACACCCAATCAACCATAATAATCCCTAATATGGCAACAAACATTAAACAAAGGGCACCCTGTATAATGTTTTCTGAATACAATTAACAATTTAACAAGTTAATCTTCAAAGGCAGCCGCTAACTCATGAAGCATTGTCATTATGAATCGTATTACATAGGTGCTGTTAAAAATGCCTATCAGACTTAGCGAGTTGTCTTGGTGGATAAGTTGAGTAACCCATGTGTCTGTAAGCTATCATGTTACTTTGTAACGTCACCCTACGCCAATTATGATATTACAAATGGTCTTTGCGTTCCATTTTAACAGTGTATCAGTGTACTATGCCTGGATAAACATGTTTGTGTGTGAGAGAGAAAAAGAGAGAGAGAGAGACTGTAAGAGCTCCCGAGTTTCACCTTTGTAAATGTTTCACCCTGGTTCAGAAGATACAGAAGCTTCGTGATGACCTAACAAGAAGAAATTAAACCGGTAAATTATCTCTTGAATACAAAAAGAAAGGATAAAACTAGAATAACTAAATTCAACTGACATGGTAACAAAACAAAGTACCTGTGAACATCTCCTGGCATCCAACTGAGGGTCATTAAAAACCCTAGCTTCCTGTAAGACGGCCCCCTTCTCTATCCCCAAAAATGGAGAGTAATCCGCTGTTTTGTGTAAAAGTTCAGCATCAGAAAACCATATAAACATAAATGAATGGCTTATCTAAGATGATGAGCTCTATAAGAATCATATTGCAAACATCTCTTTGCACATGTAAACCCAATCTGAATCATCCAGCAAAAATTGCATTCCATCCAATCTATATTTGCTACATTTTTTTATCCATTTAACATCTGAATTCTATCACAACTAAAACAAGTTAAGCAGAAATATGACACACTAGTTAACTCTAAACGTTAGCAAAAGTCAAAACCAACCAAATCATATATTTCCAGCCTCAGAAGCAGCACTAAAGACAACTAAAGTAAGAATCGAATCTCGTACTCTGATGGATCAACTTCACCCAACTCTCCCTTCATTCTATCATTGTATCCGTGATTTGAGAAATACAGAAAAACTGTAGATCTAAAATATTAAATCACCTGAAACTTAAATGCGAAAATCGGAACTGCAATTGGATCAATAATCACAATTAACAGATACTGCGATACATTTTCCTACTCTAATCAGCCGCAAATCAGCTAAATAATATAATTCCAGCCTTCACGAAACCTAACAAAGAATCAAGCCTCATACACAAATAGATTCAACTTTATCATATTCCCTATCATTCTAATTCATCATACATATATTCCATAATTCCGAATTCAAACAGAAACGCAGATCTGAAACTGAATCTAATTTAGGTCGAAACGAAATGTAAAGTGAAAACAGCGTCAAATCAATCGGACAATTCAACAACAAATTCAAAATACGGAGAATCAAAATTAGAGTTTCCAGAAATGCACCTTCTTCGTCGCGATCATCGTCTTTCTTCACAAGCGGTGCCGCCATTGTACAGAGATCTGTTTGGTTTCGATTGAAAACACGCTGATTAAATAAATTGCTGTATGTATATAGATTACAAGAGGAGAATTAGCAGATCTCTGGACGCAGTATTTCTTCTATTTGATTTGTTTATATATGTATGTGTATATATATATATATATATATGTATATGCTGTAAGGACGAGTAGAGTGGGAGTGCAGATCTCTCTCCTCTTCTCAGCCGAGTCCACAGATATAGCCCGACGTACAACTGAAGTTTTCTGTTATGTGGGGGCTAGGGGTGTTAGTCGGGTGAGCGAGGGGTCAAAAAGTAAAACCAAATTACCAATTGTGTCGATCCAACATAGTTTGAATTTGCCCCCGATGTGATTGGATCACGGGTCACCGGTTCTATCGAGGTCGAACCGGTGACGTCATAATTATGTAATAAATAATAAATAATATACTATTAAATATATAAAATATGAAAATATGAAGAAAAAAATATGTATTTCCTATATATATATGAAAATATGAAGAAAAAAAAATGTATTTCTTATATTTTGGGTGGGCAATTGCATATTTTTAGATTTTAAAGGGGTCAATTTCAGATTTTTAGAATTTAAAAGGTTGAATTTCATTATTTTCAAAATCGTCCGGTTCAACCGGTTTTGACCTGTTCTGACCGGTTGAACCGCGGTTCTGACCGATTTTGACCTCTGAACGGTTTTTTCGCATAATCGGACCGGTTTGATTGCCGGTTCCGGTTTCGAGCGGTCGGACCGGCCGGTCCAGTCCGATTTTCAAAACATTGGTCTTGACTAATTCTATGTCAGATCAAGTTCAATAGTACGAATGTGAATTCTGTATTTATCTCTTTTACACAATAGCGAGGGGTAAAAAAGTAAAACCAAATTGCCAATTGTGTTGATCCAACATAGTTTGAATTTGCCCCCGATGTCTTGACTAATTCTACGTCAGATCGAGTTCAATAGTACGAATGTGAATTCTGTATTAATCTTTTTCACACAAGTATTTGTGAGGATTGCACATAATACACCTTACTGTGTGAGAGATATAAACACTAGAATATTGGTCTCGGTCTATCATAGATTTTTCACGATGTCATAGTTTAGTGGTAAAACTGAGTCCCCATGACATAGAGCTCATTGGTTCGATCTCACCAGATATGTGGGTTATTTCTCTATTTATATATTATTTCTTTATTTCTAGTTTATAGCTCATTGTTACTAATTTGTAATAGAAAATTGCTGATTATGATTGTTTATTTGATATCCAATATAATGACGTAACTGTTTCATTAAAAAAAAAACCATAGTTTGAATTTGTATATCAAACTAGTTGTATTCCCGTGTCGTGGGACGGAATACTAATTGTAAAACCAAATTATCAATTGAGTCAAATCCAATGACATATTTAGCGGCTGATAAAGCTAGTCTTACTGATGAAGTTGAGGCCCCAAGATGTTAGAGGTCTTGGTTTCGACTCCCACCAAATGCATGTGGATGTTTTTCTACTTTTATAGTAGTTGTTATCTGATCATTAGATTGTATTACTTGTTAATTGATTGTAAATTGTATTTAAAAAAATAACATTTTTAGCTTGAATTTCTTTATCAAATAAATTTGACTTTAATTTCACTATTACATTAGTAGAGTTTGACGAGTTTGAATTGAATCTAAAATAAATCAAGAATTTATGCTCGGCTAAATTAAAACTTATTTGAGTTCAAATTAGTTAACGATAAATCAATCTCAACACACAAATTTTGAAGTTCAATAAAAGTTCAAATAACTTGAATGATAATTTATTCGATTAGATCAAATTTCTTTCTCACCCTGAATACGATGGGTTAAATTATGTAATTGGCCAATCACATAATAGCCATCATTTACTTATTTATTTATTATTATTATTTTATTTAATTGAGATTTTCTTTAATATTTAGTTTGTTACTAATGCCAATTTACATACAAAAGTAGTTACTTCTAATTGTAAAATTTGGGTCTATTAGTTGCGTCCTCCTATTTAATTCAAAGCCAACACATTGCACCCCGTAAAATTAGGGAAATAGCAACATTTTGCATAGTCTTTAGGGAAATAGCAACTTTGACTTTTGCCTTTTTTTTTTCTTTTATTGAGTTGTGGACCCATGTTTTTCTCCAAATAGCCCCTTTCAATATAAAAATAACAAAATAAGTTAATTAAATTTGTATTGACTTATTTACCTTTTCAGTTCAAAACAAACAATAAACCCAAGCAAAAGTCATTTCTCCTTCTCCCCCTTGATTAAACTTCATACTCGGAGGAAAAAAAAAAAAGAGAAGAAGAAGAAGAACTATACACGACGAGAGAAGAAGAAAACAAAGAAGAGAAGAAGAAGAAGAAGAAACAGAGTCGAGGTTGAAGGTCCCGCTGAGGTTGAAGTTCTCTCTCTCTAACATGTCGTTTTGGGGGCTAGGGTTTTAACATATCCCTAATTTCACTTCAAATTACACACAATTTTTTTTAATATTCATGCATTTTTTTATCGACGTGTTGGTAAATTTGTTGTACCCAAATCTATACTGATATTTCATGTTTTAATCAAGAACTTGGATTGACCTTAATCTTCAAATGACAAACAAATGAAAATAGAAGGAAAATGAAAAGGAAGAAGAACGAAAAAAGAAAGAAAGGGTCGGACCGAAAGTAAATGCAGTAGTGTTGGCACTTGGCTCAAATTGATGTAATTAGGGAGGGAGGGGATAGCTAAAGAACGCTTTTAGCTTTTCACAAATTGATGTGATTAATGGGTTTGTGGGAGAATGGCATGTTTGATTACTCCATTTGGGTTTTTTATTTGTTGAGGTTTTGAAGTTTGTCCAGTCCTGTGCAGGTGCAGAATTATTGTGTAATTTGAAGTTTGTGCAGAGATTGTTGAGGCTTTGAAAATTTGAAGTTTGTGCAGAAATCGTTTTGGTGTATTAATTTGATTGAATTTTGGGGGTGAAACGGTTATAGGATTCGATTTAAAAGGGGATTGAAAAGCTCAATTGATTGTTGTTTAGTGCGTTATTGTTTTAATTTTTTTCGGTTTTTGAATTGGGGAAAGAATTTTAGTTTCATCTTTTAAACTAACGAAAGCGTTATATGGTGTTGACGGAAGTCTTCGTGTTGCGAATGGGGGTTATTTTGTATATTTGGGTATAATATTTGAAAGTAAAAGTTTTAGTAAAGGAAAAAATTATTTTTTGAAAGCTATTTGCTTAATTTTCCCATTTGATTATTATTATTATTAGGTTCATAGTTTACACTAGTTCGTGTGTTGTTTGTGTACTAGAGCATAATAGTTTAAAGTAAAAGTTTATTGAAGGATAAAAACTAATTGTGTTCAATTGAATCTGAATTGTGATTTTTCGACCTTTCTGTTTCCATGCTCCATATAAAGATGTCACATAATCGATCTAGGCGGAACTCATTCACTCGCCCCACTCCCACTCTCAATCCCATCCCGGTAAGTAAATGAAATGATTTCTACTTTACTCTTATTTGTATATTAAATTTGTCTTAGTTTATTGAAATATATTGTATAACTTATTCTTAGGTTGATGGCGTAAATGTCATTCCTCGACCCAATCATATATTGACTTCCAATGAATTTAATTTCAAGTGTAAATTCGCGACTCATTGCAAATTGGCTAAAGAAGTAAAATTTATTGAACATTGCTTGAAAGATCATCCTGATGGGTTAAATTGGTTTAAGACTTCACAATTTGGCCATCTCTTTGAAGTTGCTCCTTACATAGAAATGTGTCTAAGTCCATTGTGGATGCTTCTAAGCAGACAAATGCAAATGAACAATAAACTTGAATTGTGGTTTGTTCTTAATGACACCTTTATACGGTACCATCTAGTGGAACATACACTTATTAGCGGGTTGAATAACTCCCCTTATCCATCAGAGGTTTTATGTGGTAGTGATGGTTTCGAGGAACGATTCTGCGGAAAAAAAATAACACTGAAGGTTGTAAGGAATATGCTTAGCAACTTCACTATCCCTACTGAAGAGGTTAGAGGTATAAGTGGGAGTGTTAGGTAACAAGAGAGGGAAAGCCTTTTGTTAGACAAGTTGAAGTTAGTTGTGTTGTTCTTTTTTGCATCTGTGTTATTTTATCGCAGGTCAGAAGATTGTGAAATAAATCAAGCTTTGGTTGCAATTGTCGATGACATTGATGTTGCACGCACTTATCCATGGGGTAGGATGAGTTATTGTTATCTAATAAAGGAAGTGCGAAATTTGAACATCAAAAGACTATGTAGTTCAGCAAATCCACAGTGGACATGTTGTGGCTTCATTCTACCTCTAATGGTAATGAAATTTTTGTATTCCATTGTTAAAACCTGTGTTTTAATTTATGTAGTTTGTTATCTCACAATTTTGATTGTCCATGTTTGTAGTTGCTGTCGTTTGAATGTATTCCATCACTGTCACCGAGCATTGGGCGTGTGAGGGATGTTATAATTGGCTAATTGCCGAGAATTTGCTATTGGGACACTCAATTCAATTTGAGAAAACAAGCTCCATCTTTGAGCCAAATTCTACAAGTGGTTGGTAACTCGAAGGTTGGTGCTTTAAATTCAGCATGTTATATATTCTATGTTTTATAATATAGTATTGATTAGTTCTATGTTTTTGAGAGTTTCAGAAAATCAGGAGCATACTTACACCGACGGCAGATGAGTTGCAAGCCAGCCACATGCAGGGTTTTGCTCCTATCGACCAATACCTTCCTGTCACTACCGTTGACACCACTACTGATCAGTGGACAGCTGTACTTGAGAATGTGGACAGTATATTCTTTGAAGATATTTGGCGAGAAGATGTTGAAGGTCGACATTTGTTTCTTAAAAAAGTGACTGTGTCTGAACACATTGCTACACCTGCACAGGACACCGTTCCAGCTGGTTCAACAATACCTTCCGAGTCTACCAATCATGTGCTTAAAATGCTGGAATCCTTGATGGAAAATATGTCCGAGTTAAGAAGTGATATGACTCTTCAGAATGAAAGACTACAACAGTTGGAAGATAAGGTAGAAGAGCTGGTAAAATGGACTCGGCGTAACCACGTGGAAGAGGAGGAGCACCGAGAACAAAGTGTGCATAATCGGGATGACAATGATGATTGTGTTGGGGAAGATATGGTGGGCAAGATTGGAATGCAGCCGTTGTGCAACCAATAGTTGTGAATGATGATGTTCCGGTTGGAGACAAAGAAAAGAGGGTGAAGAGGAAATCCAAATATACGCAGCCCCCATTCACGAGTCCCGCTTATTTGACGAGGGGACGGAGGGTGTTGGGTAAAAGAAAATAGTCCATGTCATGTGTAATTTACTATTTTGTAACTGAAATTTATTTATTTTTTCACTTGTATTTTAGTTTTTTTGTGGACTGATTATGTAGACTTCTATTTCTGATTTTGGGGACAAACAGGTAGGAAGATACTTTTCTAATTTTTCTAATTTTTGGTAATTCATGAATATACTGGTTAAATTGGGTGTCCAATCTGACCGGTATACATATATATCGGATGGATCGGGGTACCAATCTAACCGGTATACATAATATCACTTTATTAAATAATATATTATAGATGGATATATATGTTTATTCCTGTGAAAATGGTGAGCTAAACAATTTAAGTTTCTAAATTTAATTTACTTTGTTAATTAAGTGTAATTCATGTATGTAATACAAGTTGATATATCAACATTGATTTTTCTAGTTTTTGGTAATTCATGAATATACCGGATAGATTGGGTGTCCAATCTGACCGGTATACATATATACCGGATGGATCGGGGTACCAATCTAACCAGTATACATAATATCACTTTATTAAATAATATATCATAGACGGATACATCAACTTTAGGGTACAAAGAATAATTAATATATTGGCTAAATATGTGTATTCTACAATAAGAAAACAAACTTTCAAAATCAAGCAACTTCACTATCGCAAAAGCACAACTGGAGCAAAAAATTCCACTAACTTTAAAAAAAAAATTTGGTAGTATTACTAACTTTAATTAACCTTTTACCACTTTTTGACTTTTTTTCTTGACATAAATTAACACAAAATTTTTAACATAGTTGTCATAAAAATTACACAGAGCATACAAATTGTACTGTTTTTCATCCTAGTACAGTATAGACTACTTAAATATTACAACAATGGCCAAAACACAAACAACAACCATCAATAAGTTGAGAAATTTTTGTTGTCCTTCAAATTGCTTCATCTTTGATGTCAGTTCTTCGCATATGAACAACAACTCTGTATAAAGCCCCAGGTTTATCTTGTTAGTTCTTCCCATTAAAGTTGATCTTTATCAGAGTTCAATGTTAGAACTTCAAAAAAAATCCACCATTCAATTAAATTCAGCGAATTTGGCCTAATTCTCCACCTTATTTCCACGTTTATTCATGTGAAAATGGCGAGCTAAACAATTGAAACGGAAATTAACAAACTTCACTAAATAATATAAAATCGAACAAAATTAAAATCAAACAGAACAGAAAATTAAATATAAAGACGAAAATTAACAGAAATTAAAAGAAACCTAACCATTTACAGACTCATATCATTTCATTTTTTAAATAGAATAAATATTTCATGAGAGTGGAAATTAAATCATCCAAGCAATTAAAAAAAATATCAACTAACATTCTCCACCGAAACCTCTTTAGTTCCCATTACAAAAAGTTTTCTCTTCTTGTAATTAAGCTAAAAATATTTAAGCCTTAGCCTCTTTGTTTTTTCATCCAATTGCATGTTTGGAATCTCTTCCATTAATTTCATCTCTTGTTCCAATTTCTGCAACTCTCTCAACTTCCCATCTCCTTCCTCTTTTCCCATTTCTTGTTAAAACCACATTTAAACCACAGTGGCACACACATTCTAGAGAGAGAGAGAGAGAGAGAGAGAGAGAGAGAGTACATATACATATACCTGGACATTCTTGATTAGGGTTTGAAGACTCATGAGTTTTCTATGAGGCCATCTCCTAATTCCCAATTCCCTGCACCTTTTTTTCAAAAGGGTTAACCCTACATTCAATTCTATTGCTGCTTGTGTTATTGGCATGTAAAAATACTACGAAATCGTTGTCCTCGACAACATCTTCGAACTCGTATTATTTTTCATTACTTCCCTTGATCTTTTAACTATTTTCCCAACTTCATCCATATGTAAATTCTCATCAAACGTCACCATTGTCGCGTTATTGGTAGAGTTATCAAATAGCAACTGCTGCTCATTTAGTTGATCTTCAAATCCTGTTCTCACTTCATCCCATAACCCTAATACATTCCCAGAGTTGCCCCACAATAGCTCTGAAATTAAACAAAAAATGAAAATAAAAATGAAAATGAAAATGAAAATTTAATTACCTGGAATGTTAAAAGCAAGGTTATGTGGCGGACTGAAAGATGAATAAAAAGGGTCATCTACTATCATCTTCATCAAAGGAACAACATCAAATACAGTTTCACAATTGGAAAATTCGGGTTGGAAATTCCAATCACTACTATAACCAGATAATAATCCATTGTTTTGCCCAGTTTCCATCGTAGTTTGATGATGAAAATGAAAATATTTTATGGTTTTCTGATTATATATATCTATATATATATATATAGAAGAGAAGATATTTCTGGTTTTACTCAGCAGACATTTTTTACTCAGCCGTCGTG
Source organism: Buddleja alternifolia (assembly GCA_019426215.1). Lineage (NCBI taxonomy): Eukaryota > Viridiplantae > Streptophyta > Magnoliopsida > Lamiales > Scrophulariaceae > Buddleja > Buddleja alternifolia. The sequence continues at coordinate 31,208,740 of CM033408.1, read as the reverse complement.
TGACTGTGCTCACTTTAATGTCAAGAGACGTCGTGTTCTTTAATGTCAAGAGTCGTGTGACTGTGCTCACTTTAATGTAAAGAGACGTCGGGGTACCAATCTAACCGGTATACATAATTAAGTGTAATTCATGTGAATTGTGTTCATAGTATTTACTATCATTACATGTTTTTTTAATTAAATAAACTCCTAAAAGCGTGGGGTATGGAACTCAATGAGCAACTGCAAAATCGAGGATATGAAATTTCAAGATAAGGAAACAACTTTAGGGTACAAAGAATTATTATTAAACATAAGCACATTATTAGACATAGGCACGTGGACACATCAAGTTCAGGGTACAAAGAATAATTAATTTTTTTTTTTGGTAGTACGTAGTACCACTAACTTTAATTAACCTTTTACCACTTTTTGACTTTTTCTCTTGACATAATTGAACATTCATATGAATGGAATATTTGCAGATACCCAATCGGTTTGAAATTTGAAATGAATTGAGGGGGAAAGTGTGAAATGAATTGAGATTGTTCAATTTTAGGGTTTAGTTTAGGGTTTAATTTAGGGTATTAACATATGAGCTTAGTGAAAACTAATTTAATCTTGATAATGTTGGGATTGTGTTTAAATGGATTACACAAATATCACATTTTGATCATTTTGATATTGTATATAGGAGGTGATGCTATACTATAGTGGTATAGTGTATATTAACATATAAACTTAATTGAGTTACACTATAATAGTTATACAAACTCAATAGGGACAATGAAATTTAGTGAAAACTCAATATGCAAAATTTGGGATGATCGATAAAACAAAATTAATAGGGACAACGAGATTTTTTTGTGCCCTTGTATGCAAAATATTATAAATCGATAAAACAAATTAAAATTTGGGATGTGAAGGTTTCCCAGAATTATTTGGGAGGTAAATAAGGTAATACTACAATCTTTTTCATGGAAGTCTACCTTAATATTTATAAGGGAAAATTACACACAGACCCCTCGCTTATTGTGTAATTTTGTAATGAAGTTTTCAACTATTTTTGTCATCTACATAGTTTAGCAATATTTTAATAATAATAAATAGAAAAAAAAATAACAAGCCAAATTCATGTATATATAATCAGAAACTGTACATATATTACAAATTCAACATAAAATCCATTATATATATGATTGACATTGTCCTACCCAAATATGAAAGACTCAAATTCAATTATTGGGGCCACAAGCCTTAATCACGTGAGGTATATACCAATATGCAACTTTTCTGGCCTTAACATGCAATAATGTGCAACAAAAAAGGGGCAAAAGAAAAGGAACCAAAGCAATAATAAACAAGTGAAATTAAATTCTTATATTTGCATTGCAATTTGCTGAATTACAGCAGACAGCAGATTGCATTTTGCTGTAATGCAATCTGCTGTAATTACAGCATATAGCATTACAGCATAATGCTGCTTGCAATCTGCTGCATGATTACAACAGCAGATTGCAATGCAGACAGATTGTAATCTGCTTGCAATCTCCTGTAAATACGCAACTTGGAAACAAACAAAAATATGAAGTGAACAAGATTATGAAATTGAGAAATGAACAAGATTTAACAATTAATTCATTTACAAATTAACAACTAAAATAAGAAGTGAAGGGTAAATTACAACATCGATTTAGAATTTGGTTGGGTCTTTCTTCGATTTCTTGCGTTTTGGTTTTTTGGATATTTTCTTCGGAGGTGGTTGAGCCTCTCTAGCGGAAGCCTTTCTTTTCACCACAGGTCTTTCGGCCTTCACCGAATGAGGAGGAGGTTTCAACTCCTCAGCCTTTATTTCATGGAGGACGACCCACTTTGATTGACTTGGAACGGGGTATATGGTCCATACATATGACGATGCCCATGTACTTTTCTAATAGTACTGTGAGCATAGCTCTAGCATAGACGAGCCAATCGGAACAGTAGCAAGGGCGTGAGAGCACGGGAGCTTGTCCAAGTTAAATGCCTCGCAAGTGCACTGTCGATCCAAACAATTGACAGAGAAGCTTTCCCCTTTGTCAAAGACGAGGTACTCTCCTGTTCCTCTATTTAGTTTTTTATATGTCATTTGAAGGGAGTCTTGTTTCCTTGCATACAACACACTTTCCACCGTTGGAGTTAGTAGTTGCGCCGAAGACCCCTCAGAAGCTGCGATTCGGTAATCATTGAAACACTTAGATATTTTCTCCACGATCTCATCAATCAAAAGTATTAACGAATATCTTCGGGCATATCTCAAGGTCAAGTTAATTGACTCAGCGCCATTGGTAGTGAGAATGTTGTAACGAACATCTTCAAAGAAGCACCTAGCCCATTCTTAGGGTCAAGACTGTTTTTGGGATTTTCAAGATACTTAACAGCTGTAGGATGCCTATTTCCTAACACCTTATACAGTTGATCAAACTCATCTGAAGTATATGCTTCAACACAAGCCATGAACAATTTAAAACTACTGTTTTGCGCATTTTCTCTGTCTTCAGGGATCCTACCTATATTAATGGGGAAATTTTAAAGAATAACATTAATGCATGACTTTAATATACTTTAGAAGATTGCAGTATTTTGAGAAATAAATATACATGACTTAACGCGTGACTTAATATTTTGAGAAATATGCCAAGCACAATAATCGTGTTGAGCCTTCGGGTAAACTTTAGGAACTGCATTAATAAGGCCTTGGTTTCTGTCTAACATGATGACCAATTCATCATCATCGGGTACGAGGTCCGCAAGTTTATTTAGGAACCATTGCCATGATTCTTCATTTTTTGATTTAACTATGTCAAAGACAACTGGATATTGATGTTTATTCGCGTCTTGTGCGGTGCAAACAATTAATATGCCCTTATACTTGGTCTTCAACCAAGTCCCATCAATTGCAATTACCTTCCTCATACACTTGAAACCTTCAATGCATGTTCCCAATGCAAAAAAAAAAAAAAAAAAAAGTAAACTCGTTCTCTTCATTTTTAACCAAATGATTGATTGTACCGGGATTCAACTATTTCAAAGTATACAAATAACTGGGAAGAATAGCAAAACTAGATTTCAGATCTCCCCCCCAATAATATTTCTAGCAATATTTTTACCATTCCACGCTTTGTAGTAAGTTACTTTCACGCCATAATTCTTTTGCATTGTGTACATTATTTTCTTTGGCGTAGGTGTGTCCGCCTGACCTGGGAATTCCTTTGCCAACATATTAGCAACTAAACTTGAAGTAGACTTCGCGTGTCTATTTTCTGTGGCACTAACAGGGGAGCATGTATGTACCTTATTATGAATACGCAAGGAGAATTTATTTGAGCCTTTAACCTTCGCCGCGTACAACCTCCACTCGCAATCCTTGATTTTACACTTCGCCGAAAATATTTTATTGTTTGACCTCGTTATGGTAAAATCAAAACAATGTTTCAACGAAGAAGTTACTACCAAATTTCTCAACTCTGCTTTGTCAATGAATTCCGCTCCGATCGCAATATCAATACCATCACTAAAATTGAACTCTTGACGGCTGTCATCACTCACAAATGGTTCACAATGATCCCTAAAATCTTCAGCGTTATCTTCGTCTACAAGTCAAATCTGTTGGATTGGAGCTGGGGAATCTGGAGTAGTATTAGAGGGAGTTGGAGCATCAACAATACAATTTGATGACTGAGATGCGCCAGTAGGATTTGACAAGGGAGTTGGGGCAGAGGCTATTGAGGTGTTATCTTGATGGAGGACCAGAGACATTGGCTCATCAATATTTATGCCCTCGCGACTTTGTGCAAATGCAGAATCATAAACCCTTATTTCTTCCATGTCCATGTAGAAATCATCATCTCTACCGTTGTCATTATCAAAAAGCCCATTGTCAGTTTCATCTTTCCTCATTAGCTGAACATATAGAGTGTTTCTATTCTTTGATGCATTACAACGGTCCTTAAGATAACACTTTGCATCAAAATTATTCTCGATATATACGTGACCCGAATCATTATATGACGATGGAATGTAACTCAATCTAATATATGTACTAGTCCGATCAAAAGGAGCCCTTTCAAATATCCGGTCATGTAAATGGGAAAAGGTTATCGTGTCTGGATCATCTACTATTAACACATTCTTCATTTGATTACCATTCCTTGAAACCCATCCATATGATCCATTTTGTCCCTCTTTTTCCTTCCACTCACCATCATATCGATAATATAATGGAATCTCAGACATTTGCCTGAAAAAAATAAAATAAAAATTAATATATTGAAAATATCAAAAACAAAAAATAACAAGAGGCTAAACAATTTTTAATGGGAATATAGCTGTCAACATTTGTCTTCATCTGAATAATGCAAAATAATAGATCGTATTTGTAAAAATGAACCAATGCTACATTATTTTGTAAAATCATGAAATTCTTATGACTTTAAAGGGCTTCATTTCACATTAGGAATGTTCTTCTTTCAGTGGCTATTTAAACACAATGACTAAACTGTACCTTGTGCGCTTCTAATTTTCTTCTTTGCAAGAATTCAAGGATCAATGGAACTTCTGGGCTACTGGCTGAAAAGATGGATGAATCAGACAAATTCCACTAACTTTAATTTATTTCTTTTTGGTAGTACCACTAACTTTAATTAACCTTTTACCACATTTTGACTTTTCTTCTTGACATAAATTAACACTCATATAAATGGAATATATTCTTATCAAAAAAAAAAAAAACATGAACGGAATATTTGCAGATACCCAATCAGTTTGAAGGGAAAGATGAAGGCGGTGTGTTTTGAAGAGATGTAAAATTAATCTTTGGGGAAAAATTACCAATTTAAAAAGCTTTTCAATGTCAATTTTTCTTCTTCAATTTTTCCTGACGGCTGGCGTGGTTGAACTTCCCGATGGGTGTGTGCCCGTGCTGCCGATAGGGACCATTCGTTCCGACAGTGAGAGAATGTAGAGAGGGACAGAGATTACAGAGAGAGAAACGATCGAGAGAGGGAGAGCAGAGAGAGAAGATGTAGGAGATATTATCAGTTCATTTTGTTTAATAGGGCATTTTGGGTAATTAATAATTATTAGTTTTTCTATTTATTTTAATTTCTATTTGGAAGTAAGGGTATCTCGGTAATTTCCCATAATGGGTATTTTCTCTACCCTTTTTTTTCTTTCAAATGAGTTGGAGTGGACCCCAATTGACTTGCTATGTTATGCACTTAAAGATTTCCAATTTGGTTGCTATTCACTTAATAGACTATACAAAATGTTGCTATTTACCCAATTGTCCCATTGCACCCCAATGCAAGTAATATGTCCGATGACCAAAAAAAATCATTAACACTTTGTTTGGTTCAAGGAAAATGTTGGAAAAGGGAAGAAAAAGATAATCACAAGCAAACCATTTTCCGTTTCTCACGTCTCAAATTTGTATTAGATTTTCACTCCTCTTTCTTTTTTCTTTTCATTTTATCTCGTAACCAAACAATGATAAATGATTTTTCTTATGTTTCAGCCCCCCCCCCCCCAACAATTTCCTTGAACCAAACATAGCTTAAAGGATAAATATTCAATTTCAATTATGTCATGTATTTAATAAATTCAATTATTTAATTAAAGGTCTTTTACGTGAAGCTCTCTGTTGTGCTAAAGGTTAGTGTGAGACTCAGGACTTGCATTTAACCCCTCAAGGAAGAAGAAATTCAGGGAAAACTCCTGACTACTGGCCTAAGAGCCCATGAGCCCACCAGAAGATCTATAAATATGCTTTCCCTCACCTGTAACCTGTTGTGCTAATGGTCCCTTTGATACTCATGACTTGCATTCGGCCCCTCAATGAATGGGAAATTCGAGAAAGCCTCCTAACTATAGGCCCAAGAGCCCACTAAAAAGTCTATAAATACGATTTTCTCTTTATGTTGATTGGTACGCCATTCTGACTAAATTTAAATCGAATCAAAGCATGGCATTTGCTATTAAAAGGGAGTAGTAGATCGTCGATTGAAGAGCAGCATGACCTTGGCTTTTTAGACCTTGCTATCCTTTGTGGATATCCCACATTAAATTCGCGATGAGGGTTCCAAACCTATCCCACATTGAGATTTTAGAAAAAAGGTGGGCTTGGGCACAAGCTCAACTTCTTTGATTAGGCTACTACACTGATTTAGCTGAGGATGGGATTTGCTACCCCGATTAGTCTCTCTACACTATTAGGCACCTTTGGTCTAGGCTTTGACCCAAATGTGCACTCCACTCACTTCATTCTATGTTTGAAAGAAGTAGGGACAGAGAGACAAACAGAAGTCGATACAAGCAAAATGACTAACCAAAGCACGTTCAGTTTCATCACCCAGTCTAGACCGACAACAGAAGCCTGTCTGCTTGGAGAATGGGCAAGGCCAGGAAAAAGAGCTCGGTACTTTTTATGCTCGGTCGCGCTCAAGTCACCCCCATTGTTCCTAAAATATTCCACCTTTGAGGTTTTCATCTTGAAGAATCATCGTTGTCAATTTCAAAGGGCGATCCAGGTCTCCAACCACATTTAGACTACATCAATGTCATCAAACATAGTCCTTTTACTAATATATGACAGATCTTGTGTTTAATTCACACCCTTGAAGTCTTGTAAAATAAAATAATAATAATGACAAAGAAACTCATCTCTTAATACTTAAAACTTTTACACTTGACTTCTTCCAATTCATCTCCATATTGCATATCGGACAATCATGTCCGAAACACTACAGTATCTACCTATAAACAAGTACCCTACCACAGAAATCATCAATAATTTAAACTACATTCCCGATTACATAAAAATAAATATATAAGAATTTATAGAAAAATACACGTTTAGTATGATCCAGACCCAAATCATATTTAAAAATATTACTCCATGAATCTTAATAACTACAAATATGTATATAGCCACACAAGATACATATGTGCCTTAATCATCGTCCGTCTATTTTTTAGCAACTCTCTACACGGTGAAAAAGGTCCACATAATCTAGATCAGTCAGCTGTCTGATTTTCCCGATTCAAACATCAAGGGCTGCGACGAGTGCGAGTTCCAATTTCTTGTGAATTTCCATCGTTAGAGTGAACATACTCCCCGGTGACCCCATGCTCGCTGCTGCTGAACTCTTGGCTCGATAACGCCCCGCCTTTTCCAAACTTTTTCAAGTCGTAGTCGGAGCTACTGCTCGAGCCGAACAATGCGCTCCCGGGTTTGACCCCGTCGTTTAGGTCATCTAGAGAAACATCACCTTCAAGAGCGCGCACAATCTGTAGATAAAAAGATAAATCATTTCAAGTTAATGTTATGAATTTCACAGCTGTTTTGGTAGATTACGAACTCAACTATTTAATACTTTTACTACCTTATTTCGTTGATATTTGATAATTTTGGTACAAATCATTATTATTTTTTCTGTTGTGTTAACACTTTACATGCATGGTTTCTGGAATAAATGAGCCAAATCATGTACACGGAAAGGTGGGAAATTCTACTTCAGATTGGGTTCAATCGAATCAAAGAGTAATTCACTTATTCTGTGATCAATCATATGTCAAGTGTGATTCATCTCTTGGTAAATTACATTTGCGTTCGCCTGGACCCTGGACTAGAATTTTCCAGAAAAAGTTGAGAAAAGTGCTATGATATATGCATACTAGTTGTAAAAGTGCAAAATGCTGGTTTTATTGAGAAAATATAAAAATTATGTAATAATTGTTTCATAAACAATTAATCTATTCACAGTTTGCAAAGTTAAAAGCGTGACTCGAATTTTTTAGAACAACTTTCAATTTCTTTTAAGAGTATTAAATATTATTAGTTTAGGTTAAAATAAATAAATAATAATAATATCTAATAATACAATATTAAAAATTAATGAATGAATGGATAATATCACACGTAAGAAAAATATATAGATCTGTTATTTGAATTTAAATTGAATTTACTTACCTGACTCATTTTAGGGCGTCTCCTTGCGGAATGCCTAATACATGCGCCAGCACAAGCCACCATACGGAGCATTTCTTGATGATCATAGTTGTTCTCTAGTTTGGGATCCACCAGCTTCTCGAAGCTTCCTCCTTCAGCAACTTGTACCAAAATTGGCCTAGCCTGTATCATGTTGTTATAAACAACACTAATTTATATCTAGGGGTGTACGTAATTCGGTTAACCAGCTTAACTAAATTTAGAATCGAGAATTCCGCACATACTGAAATCAAATTGAAAATTTTGTTTCGGTAGCAAAAATTTCGATCAATAATTATAGATTTGATGTGTATAATATAAAATTTGCTACTGAACGAGTCGATTAAGGTGTCGTCATCATCATCCCTTGTTACGACACCTTAATACACCGCAAAAAATTCGATTAACTCTAGACATTGATCGATCCAGACAATTTTTTTATTAAAAAGAAAATCAAATTGGAAAGTTCGATGTGTATAAAGTAAAATTTGTACCCAGTCAATTAAGGTGTCGTCATCATCACCCCTTGTTATGTCGACGGGGCGCCGTCCAGTTATGAGCTCCAAAAGCATGATACCGTACGAGTAGACGTCGGACTTTTCAGTGAGCTTACCACTTTGTGCGTACTCAGGTGCCAAATACCTATAATTACACATTGATTAATCAAATAATTTCTTAGAAAGCTGATGGATTTTGGATTGTTAATTACCACCCAATCATTCTTTTAAATTAGTTTTTCACAAGAAGTGTTGTGAATGATGGATTATAGTAGGAACATGGTTTAGTCGAATATGAATGGTTAAAAAGAGAAAAGAAAACAATATGAACTTCAGAAGACGAGACACATTGCATATTTTATACACGGGTCACGTGTATATTTACAAAAACATATATACACATGGCATGTGTATGAGAAATGAAATACAAAAATGAAACACCAAATTGGAACAGAGAATTATAACTCTTGAGAAAATAGGTTAATCATATTTGCAAAATAGGTTCCCATGTTCCAAATAATGTTGAATTTAGTATTTCATTTATCGTATCCACTTCATGTGTATATATATTTTTCTTTGTATCAAGAGGCATGCAATTTCTTACACGTATATAAACAATATTTTTTTTTGAGATTAACACAAATTTTTGACATGTAATTGATGTATAAATTTATATCAAAGAAAAATGACCGATTACCATGCAAAATGCATACATTTACCATGTCAAGAATTGTCCAAATTAGAATATGCGATTCGAAAGAAGTATTTCGTACCCGAATGTCCCCATTATCCGAGTAGAAACATGAGTGTTAGTGTCTGAAGAAAGCTTAGCCAATCCAAAATCAGCCACCTAAATTGATGTGTATTGTTAGAAAGTATGATATAAATTGATATATGAAACCAAGTTATATATATATATATATATATATATATATTATTTATATTGGAAGGGATAATTTAATCTAATTAATAAAAAGAAGAGGTCTTGTATCTATTAAAATTTTATATGAATTAAATACCTTGGCTTCAAAATTGTCTTCAAGCAAGATATTTGCAGCTTTAATATCTCGGTGGATAATGCGAGGATGACCTGCACGTTTTAAAGACACAATATTTTTATTTATTGGAAAAAACTTAAGGCCAAAAATGGAAACAAGAGATAGAATTTGGAGGTAAGGGTGTTAAAAAGAAAAGAATTGAGTTAAAGAGTTGTCTGAGCTCGGTTTGATTAATCGATCAAGTTGGAATGAACTTTATCAAGTCAAACAAGACTCAAGCTGATCAACTCAAGTAGCCTGGTTATTTTACATACAATATATTATATCATGTTTAACTTGTTGAACATATACTCAAGCCGAGTTTCAAATTTACTTGAACAAAAAATATTGTTCAATTTTAACTTATTATTTTAATCAATCTAGCTCAAAAATGTATTTTAATTAATAGTCTCGACTCGAGTATGGAATAGTAATCTATTTTTTTAGTTCTATTTGAAGGGTAAAAGAGAGAGTGTTTACAATCTTCATGAAGGTAAGCAAATCCTTTGGCTGATCCCATAGCAATTCTAAGCCTGGTAGGCCAATCCATAGTTGGGCGACCAGCTCCTGCATTAAAAGGGGAAAAAAGCAAGATATATAAGCATAATAATATTATTAGTCGTGCTGCGTGTGCATAATAAATAAAAGTTTTTAATAAAAATTGATTAATTTATTTTTATCTAGTAGGAATATTTTTGCTTGTATATGTGGTAAACAATATTTTTTACTTATGATTTTATATAGATCTCGTAAATAATTAGAAATGAGTTGAAAAAAGACGAGAGAGAAAGAGAGAAAAAAAAAAGTTGGAAGTTAGAAATATGTGATGAGGAGAATATAGAGATTAGTGAATAAAAATTATTTTAAAATTCTTTCTTAGTTGAAGGTAATATAGTAATTACATTTCAAAACATACCAATAGTAGTTATTCTAGGGTATAGATGATTTATAAAAGAGTATAGATTAACTATGGGAAAGAAAAATGCATTTTCATTAAATTTTTATTGAATACGTGTCATTCACTCAATATGAAGATGCAATAACATTTGCAACAAAATGAAAAATTCTAACCCGCTCTTAACTCGGCCACACCCAAATATATTCCGCAAAGAGAGTGTATTATATTTGTCATATGATTGATCACTCATTTATACATCTGGGTTAAGCCGAGCCGAGCCGAGCGCATGCTAGAATTTCCCGGATCATAAATTCGCCCCGATATAAAAATAAAATAAATAACTATTTACCATGAAGGTGATATTCAAGAGTTCCATTAGACACAAACTCATAAACCAACATCCTTTGAGATCCAGCAATGCAATACCCAACCAAAGACACCAAATGCCGATGATGAACTCTGCTAATAATATCCACCTCCGCTTGAAACTCACGCTCCCCCTGCCCGCTATTCGCTTTCAAGCTTTTCACAGCTATTTCCTTCCCGTTGGGCAGCACCCCCTTATGGACAAACCCGAAACCGCCCTGCCCGAGCAGATTCGACTGCGAGAACCCGTTGGTCGCCGCGGCGAGGTCGTCGTAAGTGAAGCTGCTTTGGTTGAACCCTAGCGCCATGGCGGGGTGCGGAGGCGGCAGCGGGGGCTGGTGTGGGCCGGAGAATGCGGCGGAGCTCAGCTCACTACTGCTCATCATTGGTGGAGGAGGAGGTGGCGCCGCTCGCCAGCCGTGCTCGGAGCTTACTGCGCCGCTGTCGAGTGGTGGCGGCATTTTTACCATGTGGTGGCTGGAGGTGCGGTTTGGGTTGTGCCAGTTTCCGTTGGGACCGCTGTTGAAGTAGTCATTGCCTGCATGAAAATGCATGTTATTTTGTTAATCAAGATGGATTTAATTAGTATTATTTAAGATCATTTTGTAATTTTAAGGAAACTCTAGCCAAGATCGAGTTTGGTCGATCTCAAACATAATTCGTTCGTCTTGTGACCAATAACATATCGACTGTCGAATGTAATTCATTCACACTGTGAAAAAGAATTACATTCGAATTCGTCCATATCAAATCCGAATTAATTTTTTTTTAGTTTTAATTAACATGAAATTTAACGGATTATATACTTCATCTGTTCCATTTAAAAGTCACATTTAATGTCTATTCGAAATTAACAAAAGTCAATTTCACGCGCTTTGTTCTAAAGCTATATTTTATGTGGATTGTTAATGGATTACCATCGCAAAATATATGAAATAATTTGATTTGTACATGTTGCCACTTATCATACAAAATTTCTTATCTTAATAAACAAGATTATGTTATGACAACCACTTCATTTATTTATTTTAAACTAAAACAAAGATTATGAAAGTCACATAATTAATTTTCCACTACAATATAAATAAAAATAAAATATCAAACATCTATGTGGGGGTGGAGGGAATATTAGGAATGCATAAAATTGGTTGTTCATGTAACGTTGATTGAAGTGAATTATTAATTTCATGTAATTCGATTATATTATTGGAACTTTGAAATAACAAATTAACACAAAAAGTTTCATAAAATGAATTTATTTTTTTAAATGAATACGTAAGTTGAGATTGAACATTATATATATACTTGTATAGATTACCATGAGAATTGTCTCTGTAGTAGTTCATCTGTTCAAGTCGCTTGCGTTTCTTTCTTCTACAACAACACACCAAGATGGCAATAAACAGGAGTAGTAGTAATCCTGCCCCTACAGCTGCTCCTGCAATGATGGCTTTCTGACCATCGTCGGATGATGGAGCTAATGACGGTGGTGATTGACCCCTTGAAGATAGAGCTGATCCAGAGCGAGACGGCGGGGATGGTGTAGATCGGCTGGGCGGTGTAGGCGGTGAATGCGATCTAGGCGGCGAAGGAGAATTGTTGTTGTTGTTGTTGTTATTGTTGCTGTTGTTGCCGCTACTATTGTTATCATCGTCATCGTCATTAGATGGTGGGGATTTGTTGTTCGATGGTGGAGGAGGTGAGTTATTATTGGAGGGAGGTGGAGGAGATTTGGAGTCTGAGTCTTTAGGTGGAGGCGGCGACGATGAATTGTCTTTAGGTGGCGGTGAGGAATTAGACGGGGGTGGAGGTGAGGATTTTGAATCGGACGGTGGTGGAGGTGAGGGTGATGAATCGGATGGTGGTGGAGGCGAGGGTGATGAATCGGACGGTGGTGGAGGTGACGATGGAGGAGTTGAGGACGATGACGAGTGATCAGATGGTGGTGGTGGTGATGAGTTGGACGGGGGAGATGGAGAATCGGAAGATTTAGAATCTGAGGGAGGAGATTCTGTCGGTGGTGAAGATGACATTTTTTTTTTCCGTTTGATGTTCAAAACACGCTTTTTATGTCGAAACCACGGGTATACCCTGCCGCTCTCCAAAGTAAATTCCCTAATCAATATTCATCAACCTTTTTCGTCAAGTTTCTAGCAATTTGTCAAAGAAACAAAATCAACATTTTGAATTATTACTCAAAAAGCCTAATATCAAAACCAAACTAACAAAACTAATAATTCATTTTTTTGAATGAAACAATCATTTGAACACGTACGAGAAAAAAAAAAACAATTTAGCACTTTATATATACATATATTTATATATGTAAAGTCGGAAACGTATTTTTCAAGACATAAAGAGAATGTTGAGACGAAAATGTGAAGAAAAAATGATACCTTTAGGAGAAGGGCAGGGAGGATTCTCAAAGGAACAGAAGAAAAAATGGTGCATGCTAATATTTTCATAGAAGAAAACTATGTGCCATTTTCTCATTCCCATACTTCTCCTACAAAAAAGGAAATAAAACTTAATTTTCTATTTTTAGTAATTCCGACTTTTGTGATATTTTATTGGTAATAAACTAGGTCGATATGTAATAATTTTAATATTGAACGTTAAGAGATGCTTTACAATATCTTACTTGATGTCCGCAGTTAGTCAACTACGTTCAAGAAATGTATAAGCGATTTCCATGGATAACCTTACGCCCGACTTATATACGTTAACTAACGACCGAACAAATGTCTTTATTTTCTCATTTTCTTGCCTTATTTCTCAACATTCAACCAAATGCTTCTTAATGGAATCGTGCACACATTCATGATTTTTTATATGATTCTCCTTGTTTATTATATGTTTGTCAATTTTTATGAGATTATATAAGTTATTGGGAAAATCGCATTTTTCATATCGTAATTGACCACCTGTACACTTTTAATACCAAATATTTTAAAAATCTCACTTCTCATACAAACCTGGCCATTTTTTCTCATTTTTCATACCACCGTTTGTTTCCTTCACAAAAAATCGGTCACTTCTTACAAATTTGTGAAGAAATCGAACCACTACTTATCATATTGTGAAGAAATAGGCCACTTTTTACCAATTTGTAAAGAAATTGCACCAAATCACCCAATTTTTTTGTGTAGAAAACTACCGGTGGTATGAAAAATGAGAAAAAATGGCTAAGTTTGTATCAAAAGTGAGATTTCAAGAATGTTTGGTATCAAAAGTGTACATGTGGTCAATTACGGTATGAAAAATGCGATTTTCCCTAAGTTATTTTTCATGTTTAGGATCATACATTTTAACTACATCAAGACTTCCTCACATGAATCAAATTCCGAGACTAATGCTCTTTGTTAACAACCTATTATTTCTAACTTCTAAAATGTATGAGAACTAAAAAACTAAAAAAGTAGTTCTTTAAAGCTAATACTACTAGTAGTATTTTCCCATATTTTCTTCTAATGATGAATTCTATTTGCTTTTCTATTTGTAACGTGATCATTGTTGACTTCTATAAACTATATTTGGCTTATGGTAATGCCCCGTCAATGGGATCAATGGTTGTGTTAATTGTTCAATTTATCTAATATGTTCGTAAAATGAACACGAGAGTTTGAACATGACACAATACGCAGTGACACTACTCCTCCCAAACTTTACACAAAGTAACACATTGAATGAGGACCATTTTGCAATAATCTTAAAGGAGAGTTTACATTTTTCCTTTTGGTTGATCGAAATATTGTCTCCATCCCATTATGTAAAATCATAACTAAGACCACATTATGATATTGATTCAATGACATTTGAACTTTTTTTAATAGGTATAATATTAAACCCATTGCAAAATTTCCCAATTTTTAGGATGACTTCTACCAAAATATATACGGGATCATTTTAAATAATTTACACCTAAAGAGGTGATCATTCAAACATATTTCGAATTTAAAAAAAACTAATAAAAAGTATACATTTCACATATAAGAGCTCATATTAACTTTGAAAATACTAATTGCATATTCAAGCGAGTGGTTAATGCGCCTTATAATCAAATCACGAACCCTCACACATGCATTATTACGGCCTAATTCACATATTCTACCCTTAGAAGAAGGTGATGTGCTATGTACATTGTTCCAAAAGTTCATCTCACCAATTATGTACAAGGTATTAAATTTCAGTATCGGTATCGATATCGGGGTAGTAAATTTACGGAAATTTCGATGGAAATTTTGGGGATATTCAAAATTTCGATTTCGATTTTAAAGAAATCATGAATATTTATAGAAATATTTGGAAAATTACAACAAAACTTTGTGTAACTTTAAATATCATTATTATACATCTTTTACATAAATAATATTGTATATATAATGTATGTATAGTGAATTTTGTCAAATAGTATGATTAAAATTTGTGGCGAAAAATATAAAATAAATATGATTTGAAAGTAAAATAATAACCAAATCTCCTAAGAATTTCATTAAAACAAAATACCACAATTTTAATACAAATCATCATTTAAAACCACATTATTTAAAATTTTGAAATATTTTGAGTTTGCCCGAAATTTCGGGATATTTCGGGAAATTTCAGTAGATATTTAACAAAGTAATTTTATTAAGAATTCAAGATTTCGGGAAATATCGAAAATATCGGGAAATTTCGATAGATATTTTGCAAAATTGGATCGAAGGTGAGATTTCGCTTCGAGACCTCTGAAAATCTAAAATTTCTGTCGAAATTTCGAAATTTCAGAGGATATTGAAGACTATAATTATGTATAGAAATGTTACATTCATCCCACCCAACCTATTAACACCCTCGTCTGGTTTGTGGCCCTTCCTAGGTTAGTCTACCTCGAGCACTCAAAACACAATTCTCACGCTTGATATTAATATGGTCCTATTTTGATACCAATTGTCACAGACCCAATCCTCATCTAAAAAATGGATTACTTGACCCAAAACTTATTGGTCTGGTGGTATGCACCTCTCAATTTATATGAGGGGTCCTGAATTCGAATCTAAATTGCCCCAAATTGTGGTTCTCCCATCCTTTACGGAATTAGATATAGAGTTTTTATAGTTCAAAATTATGACTATCAACTCGGGTCTGCTGAACTAAATATTTAGGGGTATTAATGTTTTTTTTAAATAGTGGATTACTTGAGGAAAAAATTAAACTATATCACACAAGTTTGGGCCACAACTTTCCCACCATTTTTTTTGCCAAATAGTGTTTAAATGATTTGGTTTTGCAGCTCAAATTCAAATTAGTTCCGCCGTGCAAAAAAGTCAATTTCTTAGAATTTACAATAGGTTGCCCACCACCCGAGCCTAGCCAAATTTTTGGCTCGAGCTTTAGATTTTTTTATTAATATATATATTATTAAATTTATATAATATATTTTATTTATGATAAATATTAAATATAGCATTTTTGATACATATATTATATTTAATAAACATATAAATAAATTATTATTTTTTATTCCGACTCGCAAGCCTTCGAACAGACATTTTTAACTCGAGCTCGACTTGTCGGAAAAGGCTCGATTCGAATATTCTCGAGCTCGAGTCGAATTATTTTCGAGTCGGCCCGTCTCGTTGCTCACCGCTAAGTTACAACTTAAAGATGGTACTTTTTTCCCCAACAATAACTCTATAGCTTAATTTCCTTAGAATTAATTTTAGTGATATATTTTTATTTTAGGGAACAAGTTTCCAATAGTAATTTATCCAACAAACCTAAGCTTAAAAAAAACAGGAAAATTGGAAAGTAGAGAATAATCCAGCAAGAATTTAGGTAGATGCGAACATAGAGGAAACTTCCCCAAGTCGACAGCTAAACACCCGCTGCCACCTAGAGAGAGAAACAGCTTAAAAACAAAACGAAGTGAGAGAAAATAACCATTGGATCAAATCAAAAGCCCCAATTTGAATTTCGATCACCTCTCAAGGAATACATATATATATATATATATAGAGAGAGAGAGAGAGAGAGAAAGTTACATATATATATATAGAGAGAGAGAGAGAGAGAGAGGGAGAGAGAGAAGCCCGTTCCCTTTTTTGCTTTTGCCAGTCGGAGAATTTTAGATCGAATCCAATCCAAACCTGAAACGATGCCGTCGCGCAGAAGGGCTCTTCTCAAGGTTATCATCCTCGGCGATAGCGGGTCAGCTTTTTCTTCTAATCAGACGCATATATTTATTATAATTTGTTGACCTAATTGTTATACGAATTTGTGTATTGGTGTAAATTGTTGCTGTTTTTTGATTTGGTTGAAATCGATCTTTAATTTCTAGGTTTAGAGGCATAATTTTGTTTGATGTTGTTAATTTACGCGTTCAAATTCAATTTAGCTGATCTCAATTCTAGCATTACCCGTCAGGATTGTGATTCAATTGAATTCCGTGCATTGTTACTATAGTAAATAAGTATTGAGTTTGGAAGTTTATAGATAATAGAAACAACAAGAAGAAAGGAGATTAAATAATGGTAACTTAGCAACTATATCGCGTATATGTACGTATAAGCATTTATTTGGTGCTTTCGTATAAGTCCAAATGGCGGAAAATGCTTGTCTTAGGGTTGTCCGCACTAGGGTACTTGGTCTAAACGTATCCCGTAAGTTCATATCAAAAAAAAAAAATGTATATATGATTGTCTACTTTCCCGTCTATGTTGATTGACGGTGTTTGGTAATTGCGTTTTTGTGTGTGATTTGCAGGGTGGGAAAGACCTCCTTGATGAATCAGTATCCTTTATTCCTGGAGAATTATTCGTTTATTAAATTAATTGCTGATGCATTTAGGGATTTTAGTACTTCTATGAATATTTGTATTCGATACTAGTATGTTTTTTCCTTGACCTGTTTACTAAAGATATGTGAATAAGAAGTTTAGCAACCAATACAAGGCAACAATTGGCGCAGATTTCCTGACAAAGGAAGTGCAATTTGAGGATCGGCTTTTCACTTTACAGGTGAGTCTGGGCCGTATTTGTATTGGTTTGCAGGGCACTTGTTATGATTTACTGGGCTTGGGAGTACGATTTTTTTTTTTTTTTTTTTTATGTAAGAGAATCTAGTTAGAGAAACTACAAGTATAGAAAAGATAAAGATAAAATCAAGTTTTGAATGTTTAACTAAAGAAATGTTGCAAATAAGTTTTACAGAAATGTGTCTGTCAGTAGTTAGCAGGAGCCTCATGAGGTGACTTAATGCTGCATGCTGACCTTTTCTTTCCCGTGGAGGCTTCTTCCTAGGAGAAACAATGTTAGAGATTGAACTTATAGATGAAGGGGAAACCCTTTCGATAAATGCTCTTTTCTATAGATCATTTGATGAGATTTTAGCAATTTTCTTTTAGATGTCCTGTAACACATGTATTTATGTTTCTTTCCATCTCTCTTGAGACTTTTGCTTGTTGCACTAGTGTTATCAGCAGAAAATACTCATTTTAAGTCTTAAACCCGAATCCCATACTTACGTCGGGTCAGCTACAAAGAATCACTACTTCCACTCTACCCGGTTAGAATATTTGAGGTGTCTTCCGAATAGGGGTGTTCATCGGTTCAGTTTGGTCTGAAACAAAACCGAAGTTTGGAAATTTCCAACCGAAAGCCGAACCATAAAAGTTCGGTTCGGTTTTCGGTCGAACCAAATTTCAGGGAAAACAAATTGGCCAAATTTGAATTTTGACTCTCCCCTTTTTTGTATAAGATCTAGAAAGATTAATATAAATTATGAAGTGTTCGAGACAACTAATCAGTTATAGGAGCATGCAATTCAAACGAGTTTCTTAAATTCCACTAAAAGATGAGAACTTGATAGAAATAATTGGATTTTAATTATGGTTAATTTTAATTTATTTTTCTTTATTTTCCTATAAGTTGTACTAGGAAACACACTTTTATAGTTTTTGGTTTATATTATACTATATATAAAATAAAAATAAAAAAATTTGGTTTTCGGTTAACCGAACCTCAAAACCGAAACTGAACTGAAAACCCAATTTTTGTTAAAAAAAAAAAACGAATGCCGAACTGAATTTTTCGTTTCGGACCAAAATTTCGGTTTTCGGTCGGTTCAGGCGGTTTAGCCCATCCATGAACACACCTACTTCCGAATAGTAACAGTAATAAGAAAATTACAAGCATTACACATGCCCTCTTTTAGAAACTATTCATTTCTGAATTTGGCTATTGGAACAGCGCACATTTCGGTGATAGCAAAGCTGTCAGATTAATACATCACACAGTTACCTTTTGAGATTGGATATGCGATCAAGCAAACTGATGTTTTGTAATGTTGTTTCCCTCATCGCACCTTTTGATATTTCTACTTCTGTTTCTCATGAACTTGGATCATATGTTGGTTTCTTATGCCCTAAGATTGATTTTTGTTTAATTAGATATGGGATACAGCTGGCCAAGAAAGATTTCAAAGTCTTGGGGTTGCTTTTTACCGTGGTGCTGATTGCTGTGTGCTTGTCTATGATGTCAACGTGATGAAATCATTTGACAATCTTAACAATTGGAGGGAAGAATTCTTAATTCAGGTATATGTGATGTTCCTTTCCCTTCTTAGGATGTATGTCTTCAATTCTGTCTGAATTTTCCCTCCCTCAAAGTGAAATATACATGACTGCAGTAATGCTATTTTTTCTTTATCTATCTTTGTACTCTTTCCACCAGACCTGTTGACGTCATTTATTCAGTGTATTTGTTTATGATGAATAAATAATTATGAACCACCCTTTATTCAACATGAAGAAAAAGAGCATCTGTAGTTACAGCGAATAAGGGTCAAATATCAAGGTCCGAATTATGTAAATTATGGGTTTCAATGAGCTGTCACTTATTTCCACTTTGTCCTTGTGTGGACCGGAGTATATAGTTGGTCTTTAGACCAGGGTTCTTCCCGTGTTAGCATGGATTAAAGTTTTTTATCGTCTTCGTGTCTAGATATTGCTAGATTCTATGACATTTTTACTATTGGTTACCAAGGGCTTGACATTTTTAATTAAGAAAGATGTTTTATCCTTACTTCATCTATATTCCTTATTGCTTAATGAATAGATGGAAAAGTACTAATCAAATGGAACTTTCACTGCAGGCAAGCCCATCGGATCCCGAAAACTTCCCCTTTGTTGTGATTGGCAACAAGATTGACGTGGATGGTGGAAACAGTAGAGTGGTAACTCTCTCTTTCTCTTTATCTCTCTGTGTGCGTGTTATGACTTGTATTTTATGTATCTCATTTTTCCCTATTTTTCCTTCAAAACTTCTTTTCCATATGATTTAAGGACACTCGTATAGAACGGTCTACCCAGTGTCGCCCTAGCACAATGCATTCACGCGTATATCACAGTCTACACTGTTGCTCATCATAGTTTTTGGTTCTGAAGCCGTAAGCATTTCTTTGAGATTGATAAATGTATCGGTTTAATTGGATGACATATCCATCTCGGAGAATTTATTTTCATATCAAAAGAGGGAAAAAATATTTTTAGGAATAAGAAATGTGGTGTTAAAAGTGTGTTTGGATGAGTTTTTTTAGAGAAAAATATGTAATGATTATAATCGATGTAATATATTTTTTGTTATGAGAAATTTGTTTGAATTGATGTTTAGATATAATTTTTCGTAAACATAAGTGAGTTAAACTTATTGCGTTATTTTGCATTAGAATATGTGATTAATTTGACTCTCGGTGTTGAGAAATAGCCGGAAGAAAGATTTTTAATTGATGAGTGAATTGTTAAATCATGAAAAATCATGAATAGTAGAAATTTACCTTTTCTCATTTTTTTGCAAGAATTTCTTCAAACTTAGCTACAACTTTGAGATTTTTTAAATATTTATTTGTGATGTGCCAACCAACACAATATTCAAAGAAAAAATTTCTTGAAAATATTTTTTCATAGTTGAAGTTGCCAACCAATTAGGCCCTATACTACTTTGTTTGCTTTTCCACAGGTATCAGAGAAAAAGGCTCGGGCTTGGTGTGCTTCGAAAGGGAATATTCCTTACTTTGAGACTTCCGCCAAGGAAGGCACCAATGTTGAAGACGCTTTTCAGGTCATCGCAAAGAATGCCCTGAAAAGTGGCGAAGAAGAAGAAATGTGAGTACAAAATCCCGGTTTGAAATATATTTTTGACGCAAATATATTTATCGTCACGAGCACCAATATCATATTGATTTGTTTGGTCAAAATCTTCTTTTACGTGGGTGTGGTCCGCTGATTTCATTTTTTTTCAAGAGACTCATGTACTAATAGGGAATATATATATATAAAAATATATATATGTGTGATAATTACATGCATGCCCTCTCACTTATTTTTTAATTATCACGAGCCCCTTGAGTTTTTCAAATTATCAAGATACCCATTGTCACATCATGGCAACTTGAAAAACATGGTGTGAAAATTGTAATTTGCTTTTACTGGTAAGGTGGAGTTGTTGTGGTAATTTCTCAAACCTCATAGTGTTTTTCGTAATTAGGGTCTTACACATGGGGTGTTTATGTAATTTTCCCTGCACACACACATATTATTTTTGTTCGTGCCAAAAGTTGTAGATGCATATAAACATCATGGAATGACTATACTAGTAATTCGACCCATAGCTTTCATACCAATTTCTTTATTCTTGATTATGCCTTTCTTCTTGCTAACATTCTTGACGTCGATGAAGATACTTGCCCGACACGATTGATGTTGGAAGCAGCAGTCAGCAAAGGTCGACTGGATGCGAATGTTGAACAGAGTTAATATGATTCAAAATCTCCGTGAAGCAACAAGAGAAATCTATTTATGCTTGTGTTTTTTGTGCTTTTCCAAGTTCATACCTGTATGCTAGTAGTGTTTGTGTAATGGAGTAAATTCCTCTCCTCGATGGTTGAATTTGGTTGCGTGGCCACACTCAATGTTTATTTTATTGTTTGATTCGAAGATTTTCAGTAAGCATTATTAATCATTTCTAAGTTTTATGTATAATTATTGTTTATGTCAACACTTTAGTCAAATTGCTCTTTTGATATCAACATAAATTGGTTTGACGAGAAGAAATTTTGATGGCCTGAGTAAGAGTTAAGAGTTCGAGCTCATGTATATACGGTTGAAAAACAAACGAGTTATTTGGTATTTGACTTGAGATCGACCACTAAAAACTTGTATGCGTTTGATTTGTTTATTACAAGAAATAGGTTTTGCGTCTGTTTTTATATGTGGTAGTTTGAAAATTGTTGGAATTGATGATTGATGATATGTGTAATAATTAAGTTAGTTAAAAGTAATGATTATGTGGAAAGCAGTAGAAGGTGGAGGGAGAGAGAAAATTGATAGAAGGTGCAATGAGAGCAAAGAAGTGATAGAAGAGAAGTGACAGAAATATGAGGTGAATTGTAAAAATAATTGGTATTTGTTGGTGAAAGTATATTTTTAATTGAGAATGAGATAAATTATGTAATTTTATTCTTGATTGAAAACAAAAATGAAAATATCTGAATTCATATCACATGCAAACGAGGGTAATTTTATGCTACACATCCAATGGTCCAACCATCCGAGTGTGTATTTTGTATCTAGATTTTTCACATACTTTACTGTGTAAGATAGATAGATATTTGGATCATTGGACTCGATTTAACATAATTTTTTCCAAACAAGGCCATAGGGATCTCATTTGATGACTCATGCTTTCATAAATTGTCATGCTGAAACAAGTATTTTCCTTTTACATTTTTCAATATATATATATATATTTATATATAAAAATTACTTTTATTTTATTTAGTTCAATTCCAAACCCAACATCATTCAATTCATAATTATTCATGTACTAATACGCACAAAACACACATTCAGCAAATGCAGATAAATAAATTTGTTACTTTTCTACTCCTGATAAACGGAAACATTTGGCCGAGGCACGAAATCTTTCTCTCAGTCATTTTCTGCCTTCATTCCAGCATCATCAGTGTAGATTGAGACATTAGGCCTTGGCTCAAAGTCCTTCGTATAGAGTTTCTCATTTTTTGGCTTGGCATCATCATTGCATGGTTCAAAGAATCGGCCGATATCCGATGATATCGGCCGATACGTAACCGGATCGGACCCCTCCGATCCGATAAAATCCGGCGATATGGGTTGATACCGTTTGAGCATGGTATCGCCGATATTATCGGATATCGGCCGATAATATCGGTGATATCATGATAGTATCGGATTATATCCGATAATATCGGCCGATTTCCGATGATCGCGGCCGATTTACCATCATGGATGGGCAAGCGAAAATATGAAGAAGGCGGTTCAGAGGAAAGAGAAAGAAGAAAAGGGAAAAAAGAAACAAAGAGGAAAAGCAAACTTGAGCAAATAGAGATTAGAGAGAGAGAGTTTGATTTTTTAAATAATATTATAGTATTGTAAATTGCTAATGATTTCTTTTTAAAAAATATTTTAATATGTTAAATTGCTAAAATTTGTGGTCAGGATTGGAAAAAAATGAGTTGGAGTCATCTGATTCTTATTTTGTAAAATTTAAATGTATTATTATTATTATTATTTTTTTTTGTGATTTTTTGCTTATTGTTCTTAATGTTGATATTTTTTGCGTTTCATATTCAAAACCGTGGAATCCTCTTGAAAAAGAATAAAAGGAAAGAGAAGACAAAGCCAAAAGAGAGTGATTTTGTGTTAAAAAGTAGCAATTTGTGTTATTTATATTTTTCTTTAATTTTACTAAATTTTTTAGAATTTTTGGAGCATTTTATAATGCTTTTGTATCATATCGCCCGATAATATCCCGATACGCCGCAACCGATATGGAACAACACCCCCCGATATTATCACTGATACCGCGACTTTGAACCATGCATCATTGTAGGCCGAGACGTTGGGTCTTGGTTCAAAGTCTTTTATGAAAGATTTATCTTCTTCTGGTTTGGCACCATCATTTGTAGGCAGAGACATTTGGTCTCGGCTCAAAGTCTTTCATGAAAGATTTATCTTCTTTTGGTTCAGCATCATTACTATAGGCTGAGACATTAGGCCTCGGTTCAAAGTCCTTTGTGAAAGATTTTTCGTCTTTTGGTTTGGCATCATTACTGTAGGCTGAGACATTAGGCCTCGGCTCAAAGTCTTTTGTGTAAGAATTCTCGTCTTCTAGTTTCGCACCATCATTGTAGGCAGAGACATTTGGCCTCGGTTCAAAGTCCTTTGTGATTGTGAAAGATTTTTCGTCTTTTGGTTCGGTATCATTACTGTAGGCTGAGACACTAGGCCTTGGCTCAAAGTCTTTTGTGTAAGAATTCTCGTCTTCTAGTTTGGCACCATCATTGTAGGCAGAGACATTTGGCCTCGGTTCAAAATCTTTCGTGTAAGATTTTGAATCATCACTGTAGGCTGAGACATTAGGTCTTGGCTCGAAATCTTTTGTGTAAGATTTCTCTTCTTTCAACTTAGCCTCGTCACTGTAGGCTGAGACATTAGGCCTTGGCTCAAACTCTTTTGTGAATAATTTCTCGTCAGTTGGTTTATCATCATCACTGTAGGCTGAGACATTAGGTCTTGGCTCAAACTCTTTTGTGAATGATTTCTCTTCATTTGGTTTAGCATCATCACTGTAAGTTGAGACATTAGGCCTTGGCTCAAAATCTTTCGTATATGATTTCTCTTTTTCAAGTTTCGCGTTTACATTGTAAGCTGAGACATTGCGCCTCGGCTCAAAGTCTTTTGTGAAAGATCTCTCCCCTTCTAGTTTGGCATCATCATTGTAGGCTGAGACATTAGGCCTTGGGTCGAAATCTTCTGCGTAAGATTTCTCATTTTTAGGTTTGACATCGTTGGTATAAGACGTGGCACTAGACCTTGGCTCAAAGCTTGCTGACCAAGCCGAGGTATGACAATCGCTCTTCTTGTTATGTATAGATGTACCTTTATTAACCTCAATAAGACCATGAATCAATTCATGCGTTGGTTGATCTTTCGTAACATCTTGCCAATATTCTCCCGGATATTTTCTTGCAATGATAGAGTTCGCAAACTGCATATCAAGAACTCATAATTAAAACATATCTTTGTGCTCAAACTGGAAAATTGATGATAAGAGTGAAGCATTAGAAAGCGCCTTGAATGAATGAGTATGCCAAACTCAACCTAATAAAATGATAAAGTGAAAAATACTTATTACGTGCAGGGACGGAGCCAGGAATTATGGTGGGGGGGGGGGCGAGATTTTTGTGAGTTTCATTTACCTGGTGGCGAAGGGTTGTATGGGGGGTGCGGGGGGCTTGCCCCCCGGTATGGTACGCTATGTGTATGCGAAAATATTGAGGATTAAGTTTAGTAAGAATCCTTTTGACATGCTTTGTACTCTATACCTCTTTTATTAATAATAAAATTCTCTTATCCTCTCCCGTGGACGTAGGTAATTGCCGAACCACATAGAAATAATATTTGATACTTATCGTAACTAATTAAATAAAATATAGTTTTAAAACTAAAATAGAAAATGATCCTAATATTAAATAAAACAAACTATAAAAAGTCTAAAAAGTATGTTTAGAGGGAAAAGTTAAAGGAAAAAATGGGCTAACTACTTTACAAATTACCATATATATAAGTTATTCTTTAGTTTATTAGGAATGTAAATTAAGTTTGCAATTGGGGGGGGGGGGGGGGTGAAATCAAATTTTTTACATGTGCATATTGGATAAAATAAAAATTGAGCGGGGGAGTGGCACCCACCAGCCCCCCCCCCTCCCTCCCTCCGTCCCTGATTACGTGGATGATGTAAACTTAAAAAAGAGTGACGGGTCACATGACAAGTGGTATAATACTTGCCATATGATTCGCATGCGTGGTCAAACCCCATTGGAACAACAATGTCTAAAAAGGGCACCATTAATACGAGAAAATATAGTTCAGACAGTGTTTCGTTCAAACCTAAATAAACACGTAACAATTGTTATTATATTGGTACTTTGATTGATCACTCTTTTTGAGTTTAAGTCATTCACATAACAAATAAAATTGTACTGCCACGTGACATGGCTTCGACTAAGACATGGTCCGTATTAAGATCCACCCCCCTCCCCCAACACACACACACACAATGTTTTGTTGAAGTATTCCTATGTAATTAAATGACATTTATCGTCATTTGATTATGGGTAATTGTATGTCGGACCGAGTTTATGGTCTGATTGTATATTCTGTGTCTATCTCTTTTATACAAGTGTGTGTGGAGACTACACACGACACATTATATTTTATTGTGGGAAAGAGATAACCACTAGAACCATTGGACTTAATCTAGCTTAGATTTTTCCATATGAACACTCACTCAAAAGGATATGAGAATTTTAACATTGTAAACGTAATTTCCAAGTTATAAAAGTGACGAAAGTAACAATTCGGATCCTCTATTGTAAATAGTGTTGCATTTCCTATTGCATTTACTTTTGTATATGACAAGTATACAAAATTCACATCACTTATATATTTAAGGAAAAAATTTAAATAAGAATATAAAGATTGGATGGAATTGCTGTGGGGGATATGTGTACATACCAATGCAAGAGAGAAGAACCCGGCTAGAATGTAAAGCGATTTCATATCTTTCAACAAAGTTAGAACCTGTTTTTATGAAGTATTTGTAAAATGAAGATGCTATTTATAGGGGGGACATAACACACTTAAGCTAAAAAAATTCAAATAATTTGTTCTTCTTATAAATAATTCAATTAAATTATGTCAATAATAGAGAAAGAGACGGAGCCCTTAATATAAAAAAATAAATAAAGAGACCCTTCTTTGTCATATAGATCTTTGAAAATGTGGGAGGATCTTATCACTTCTATTTTGCCATAGCTTCTTATTTAATTATTATTATTATTTTTAAATGAGTGCTTAATTATTCATTGAGCAATGTAATATGTCACTGTCAATGCACTCACTATTTTCGTCTTCCATAGTCTGCAAAGAATTGACGCATTAAATACACTTTCTAAAAATTTATCTCGATAAGTTCTTATTGTAACAAGGACATTATTACTATAATTAGAGTCGCTGATACATGTTTTTTTTTTTTTGGATGGGGGTGGGGAATAGTGGGTCATGGCAGTTGCATTATTCTTACAAACGATTTTTACCCCCTAATTATAAGTTCAAGAAGATTAATAAAATGAGATGAAATGTCATTAAATCTAATAATGTCAACCCTACCTTTCCTCGGAGGTATATTCACTTTTTACTATATTAATTGATCAGATAATCTTTTTATTCAAATCATAATTCATGAAAGAGATATGTATACGACGTATCTTTAAATTAAAAAATGACTCTATTCAAGAACAGAACAAAAGCAAATATTAATAGCTAGATAATGAATTCCAACTGCTATGATGCATGATACTTCTAAAAATAATCATGTGAAGTATCGTACTCGTATTAGATACGGATACTTTCAGATGCCGTATTGACACTAATATTTTTTTTTAATGATTCATGGAGTTTAATGTTGATAAATATTTTCTGGAAAAATATTTTCTTAGTTATGAATTATCATTATTTTTTTGTTAATTAGTTTATCAAAAATATGACAAACATTGCTTGCTTATTTAGTTTTAAAATGTAAAATAACTTGATAAAGCGCCAAACTGTACAAAACCGCATCATCGGTTTTGATTTACAAAATCACAATTTCAAGTTTTATTTCCTCCAAACCGCACTTGGCAATTCTGTTCGAAATTAATAAAAAAAATCGCAAAATCGAACCGCGATTACCCCTATATCAAACAAAAGATACTATTGATTAAATAGTGAATTGAAATATTTTTATGAATAGATAAATAATGCATTCCATGAGCTTAATTAGATAAACTTAAATAATGATATTTCTTTGCAATAATTCGACGCAATTATGCGTGTCGCATGAAACACATGTATCTTTGTCGTCTTACATTTGATTTTAATCTTTTTATTATTGATGAGAATGTACTGTAAATTATGCAGAAGCAAAGTTTATTCTAATTAGCTTTTTTCTACTCATTGTCTAGCAAAAAAGCATTATAAGTTTTCTTTTTCCTTTTTTTGAATTTATTACAATGATGGGAGAATAAGAATGAGCATGGAACACAAAATGTCATTTACTAGTAAATTAAAAGATCGATATTGTTCAAGTTGAAAATCTCTTTAAATTAAACAAAATTCACATATATTGGTTAAGGGCGTTAAATAATAAGAAAGTTTGTTATATATTTATATAATATGATAGATTTTCTTTCATCTAAACGAAGAAATCATTCGAAGTTTACATAACCAATAGATTATCTTTGCAAACAATAGGCTAATAAATATGTGAAGGAGAACATAAATCTCATTTAGTTTAGATCATTAGAAGTACAAAAAGGTCGAAATTACTATATAAGTTAACCTCAAGAAGTTGCTAAATTCAACAAAAATACTAAATATAAGGTGTCTACATAAACATATGTAAAAAATTTGCAAACCAGAAGGGTGTGAGTAATTTTAAAAAATAAGGGGGTTTGTAAATAGATCGTTTGTGAGTTGGTGTAGATGTAATTTTTCATATATATATAAAGGAATTGATAAAACAAAAGCTATCGTATTATAAAATGGCTGATATGGAAAACATGCAAATAATTGAAAATGTCATATTCCCTTAAATTCAACTGAGACCGTCGTATTATAAAGTGTTTCATAAAAAAACAACATGCAAATCATTAAAAATGTCACATCCGGTTAAATTTAACAAAAACCGACGTGTTATAATGTGATTGATATGGAAAATATGCAAATCAATGAAAATGTCACATTCCATTTCCATCGTTCAATGAAATATGACATTTTCATTGGTTTGCATGTTTTCCATATCAAACACTTTCTTGTACGTAGTGTTTGTGTTATGGAGCAAATTTGTCTCCTTGTTGCGTTGTCACTCTCAATTTATTTTATGGTCTTGATTCAACAAAATTTTATAGGATTTTTCAGTAATTATTGCTAAATTTTATGTAAAACGATTGCATTTGTCAAAGTTGCTCTTTCTGTTAAGTGTGCCTTTATATGGATTTGTTAGTCATCATATTCGTCACAAGAAAACATTAGATGACATGCTTTAAGAAAGTTTCATGCTATCAATAGTATATATATTTTTCGTCTCTCATTTTTTAAGCAATATATATTAGTTTTAATCCAGTTCAATACACATATTTTATCATTTTATTCAGAAATACACTTAAATCACACGCCAGACTTTATTCAGCAAATGTAGATAAAGTATTTGTCATATTTCTACTCCGCAGAGACGGAAACGTTTGACTGAGGTTCAAAATCTTTCTCAAAGGCGTTTTCTGCCTTCATTCCAGATTTATTGGTGTAGATATCATCAATATAAGTTGTAGCACTCACGAAAGATGTTTCGCCTTTAGGCTCGATATCATCAATATAAGCTGTAGCACTAGGCCTTGGCTCAAAGTCCCGCACGAAAGATTTCTTGTGTTTAGGCTTGACATCATCGATATAAGTTGTAGCACTAGGCCTTGGCTCAAAGTCCTGCACGAAAGATGTTTCGCCTTTAGGCTTGACATCATCAACATAAGTTGTAGCACTAGGCCTTGGCTCAAAGTCCCGCATGAAAGATGTTACGCCTTTAGGCTTGACATCCTCAATATAAGTTGTAGCACTAGGTCTTGGCTCAAAGTCCCGCACGAACGATGTTTCGAAATGCTTGACCTCATCGATATAAGTTGTAGCACTAGGCCTTGGCTCAAAGTCCTGCACGAAAGATGTTTCGCCTTTAGGCTTGACATCATCAACATAAGTTGTAGCACTAGGCCTTGGCTCAAAGTCCCGCATGAAAGATGTTACGCCTTTAGGCTTGACATCCTCAATATAAGTTGTAGCACTAGGTCTTGGCTCAAAGTCCCGCACGAAAGATTCTTTGTGTTTAGCCTTGACATCATCGATATAAGCTGTAGCACTAGGCCTTGGCTCAAAGTCCCGCACAAAAGATATTTCGCTTTTAGGCTTGACATCATCAATATAAGTTGTAGCACTAGGCCTTGGCTGAAAGTCTCGCACGAAAGATTCTTTGTGTTTAGGCTTGATATCATTGATATAAGCTGTAGCACTAGGCCTTGGCTCAAAATCCCGCACAAAAGATGTTTTGCCTTTGGGCTTGACATCATCAATATAAGCCGTAGCACTAGGGCTTAGCTCAAAGTCCCGCACAAAAGGCTTGACATCATCAATATAAGATGTAGCACTAGGCCTTGGCTCAAAGTCCCGCACGAAAGATTCCTTGTGTTTAGGCTTGACATCATCGATATAAGCTGTAGCACTAGACCTTCGCTCAAAGTCCGGCACGAAAGATGTTTCGCCTTTAGGCTTAGCATCATCAATATAAGTTGTAGCACTAGGCCTTGGCTCAAAGTCTCGCACGAAAGATGTTTTGCCTTTAGGCTTGACATTATCATTATAAGCCGTAGCACTAGGTCTTGGCTCAAAGTCCCGCACGAAAGATGTTCTGTCTTTAGGGTTGACATCATCAATATAAGCCGTAGCACTAGGCCTTGGCTCAAAGTCCCGCACGAAAGATGTTTCGCCTTTAGGCTTGATATCAGCCATATAAGTCGTAGCACTAGATCTTGGCTCAAAGTCTTTCATAAAAGATTTCCCATTTATAGGTTTAATATCTTCGGCATAAGCCGTGGCACTAGGCCTTGGCTCAAAGCTTAATGACTGAGTCGAGGTATAGCAATCTCTCTTCTGGTGATTAACAGACGTACCTTTACTTACATCGACAAGACCTAGAATCAATTCAGGCATTGGTTGACCTTTCATAATATGTTGCCAATATTCTCCCGGATCTTTTCTTGCATTGACAGAGTCCGCAAACTGCATTTCAGAAGGAAGCCATAATTAGAACATATTTGTGGATCAGACTGAAAAGTTGATGATATGAGTGAAGATTATAGCCCTGAACGAACGAGTATGGCCAAACTCAAGCTAGTAGCATGATAAATTTTTTTATTTTTTTTGGTTGCCTACCACAGTATCCCGAACATTGTCGGACTAATCTGTTGGTCGACCCCGGTCGCACACCTGGCCTGGTGGGTGTGTCTCTCAACGGGGGTAAGTGCATACACAAGGAATCGAACTCGAGACTTTGCTTAAACGGAACCAAGCTGCTTACCACTTGGACCAACCCTCGGTAGTAGCATGATAAATGAATAATACTTATTATTATATGATTAGTGACTAACAACATGAAAAGTGTTATATTACTTGCCATATGATTTGTAGAACATGGTCAAACCCCATCCGACCAAATTTTTTTTGGAAGGGCATAACTCATATGTAAAATTCTTGCTCATATTATGTTTGGTTCAAACCAAACAACCTCATGATAAGTGTCATAACATCTGCCTTTTGATTAGTTATTATTTTTTGGAGTGTACATCAATCATCGTAAAAATTATCATCCACACACAATATTTTGTTCAGGTTTTCCTAGGTAATTTAATGCGAATTATCATCATATGACCACTCAAAAGGATTTGAAAATTTTAACATTCTAAATGTATTTTTCATGAGTTTTCCAGTTATAAAAGTGAAGAAAATAAGTATATAAAGATATAGCTCAAACAGTGTTTCGTTCAAACCTAAATAAACACGTAACAATTGTTATTATATTGGTACTTTGATTGATCACTCTTTTTGAGTTTAAGTCATTCACATAACAAATAAAATTGTACTGCCACGTGACATGGCTTCGACTAAGACATGATCCGTATTAAGATCCACCCCCCCTCCCCAACACACACACACACACACACAATGTTTTGTTGAAGTATTCCTATGTAATTAAATGACATTTATCGTCATTTGATTATGGGCAATTCTATGTCGGACCGAGTTTATGGTCTGATTGTATATTCTGTGTCTATCTCTTTTATACAAGTGTGTGTGGGGACTACGCACGACACATTATATTTTATTGTGGGAAAGAGATAACCACTAGAACCATTGGACTTAATCTAGCTTATATTTTTCCATATGAACACTCACTCAAAAGGATATGAGAATTTTAACATTGTAAACGTAATTTCCAAGTTATAAAAGTGACGAAAGTAACAATTTGAATTCTCTATTGCAAATAGTGTTGTATTTCTTATTGCATTTACTTTTGTACATGACAAGTATACAAAATTTACATCACTTATATATTTAAGGAAAAAATTTAAATAAGAATATAAAGATTGGATGGAATTGCTGTGGGGGATATGTGTACATACCAATGCAAGAGAGACGAACCCGGCTAGAATGTAAAGCGATTTCATATCTTTCAACAAAGTTAAAACCTGTTTTTATGAAGTATTTGTAAAATGAAGATGCTATTTATAGGGGGGACATAACACACTTAGCTAAAAAAATTCAAATAATTTGTTCTTCTTATAAATAATTCAATTAAATTATGTCAATAATAGAGAAAGAGACGGAGCCCTTAATATAAAAAAATAAATAAAGAGACCCTTCTTTGTCATATAGATCTTTGAAAATGTGGGAGGATCTTATCACTTCTATTTTGCCATAGCTTCTTATTTAATTATTATTATTATTTTTAAATGAGAGCTTAATTATTCATTGAGCAATGTAATATGTCACTGTCAATGCACTCACTATTTTCGTCTTCCATAGTCTGCAAAGAATTGACGCATTAAATACACTTTCTAAAAATTTATCTCAATAAGTTCTTATTGTAACAAGGACATTATTACTATAATTAGAGTCGCTGATACATGGTTTTTTTTTTTTTTTTTTTTTTTGGATGGGGGTGGGGAATAGTGGGTCATGGCAGTTGCATTATTCTTACAAACGATTTTTACCCCCTAATTATAAGTTCAAGAAGATTAATAAAATGAGATGAAATGTCATTAAATCTAATAATGTCAACCCTACCTTTCCTCGGAGGTATATTCACTTTTTACTATATTAATTGATCAGATAATCTTTTTATTCAAATCATAATTCATGAAAGATATATGTATACGACGTATCTTTAAATTAAAAAACGACTCTATTCAAGAACAGAACAAAAGCAAATATTAATAGCTAGATAATGAATTCCAACTGCTATGATGCACGACACTTCTAAAAATAATCATGTGAAGTATCGTACTCGTATCAGATACGGATACTTTCAGATGCCGTATTGACACTAATATTTTTTTTTAATGATTCATGGAGTTTAATCTTGATAAATATTTTCTGGAAAAGTATTTTCTTAGTTATGAATTATCATTATTTTTTTGTTAATTAGTTTATCAAAAATATGACAAACATTGCTTGCTTATTTAGTTTTAAAATGTAAAATAACTTGACAAAGCGCCAAACTGTACAAAACCGCATCATCGGTTTTGATTTACAAAATCACAATTTCAAGTTTTATTATTTCCTCCAAACCGCACTTGACAATTCTGTTCGAAATTAATAAAAAACATCGCAAAATCGAACCGCGATTACCCCTATATGAAACAAAAGATACTATTGATTAAATAATGAATTGAAATATTTTTATGAATAGATAAATAATGCATTCCATGAGCTTAATTAGATAAACTTAAATAATGATATTTCTTTGCAACAATTCGACGCAATTATGCGTGTCGCATGAAACACATGTATCTTTGTCGTCTTACATTTGATTTTAATCTTTTTATTATTGATGAGAATGTACTGTAAATTATGCAGAAGCAAAGTTTATTCTAATTAGCTTTTTTCTACTCATTGTCTAGCAAAAAAACATTATAAGTTTTCTTTTTCCTTTTTTTGAATTTATTACAATGATGGGAGAATAAGAATGAGCATGGAACACAAAATGTCATTTACTAGTAAATTAAAAGATCGATATTGTTCAAGTTGAAAATCTCTTTAAATTAAACAAAATTCACATATATTGGTTAAGGGCGTTAAATAATAAGAAAGTTTGTTATATATTTATATAATATGATAGATTTTCTTTCATCTAAACGAAGAAATCATTCGAAGTTTACATAACCAATAGATTATCTTTGCAAACAATAGGCTAATAAATATGTGAAGGAGAACATAAATCTCATTTAGTTTAGATCATTAGAAGTACAAAAAGGTCGAAATTACTATATAAGTTAACCTCAAGAAGTTGCTAAATTCAACAAAAATACTAAATATAAGGTGTCTACATAAACATATGTAAAAAAATTTGCAAACCAGAAGGGTGTGAGTAATTTTAAAAAATAAGGGGGTTTGTAAATAGATCGTTTGTGAGTTGGTGTAGATGTAATTTTTCATATATATATATATATATATATATATATATCTATATATATATATATACACTACAAGAAAACAGGGCTTCAAAGACGGAAATTCAAAGACAGACAAAATTCCGTCTCAAATTAGAGACGGATTGTGCCACAGATTCAAAATCCGTCTCAAGTCAGAGACTGATTATCCACGGATATTCGAATCCGTCTCAAATTCACAAATCAATACCCAATAGAAAAATTGATGACCAAAGAGAGACAGATTCAGAGATGACTTCGGAGACGGGAACAAATCCGTCTTAAAATCCGTCACTACATTGATGAATATAATTACCGAGATTAGAGACGAAAATATTCCATCTCAATCATTCAAATGCGAGATGGAATCAGAGACGGAATAGTTCCATCTCACTTTTGTGATGGAATTAGAGACGGAATTGCAAATTTACATTTTATCTTCATTTAGAGACGATATCAAAGACAGATATGAAATTTCTTTTTTGAGATGGAAAATTCCATCTCAAATCTGTGACCGATTTTGAGACGAAATACAAAGTCATATTTCAATTTCATCTTAACTTTGAGATGGAAATTCCCGTCTCGGATTTAGGGATTGAAATGTAAATTCATATTTTCAATTAGAGACTGTAATTTTTCGTCAAAGACGGAATCAGAGACAAAAATTCAAATAAATCGAAGAAGTTTAATTAATTAACAAAATTAAAATAAAAAAAAAATGTGATTCCTAAGATCGAACCCAAAACCTGCCTCCCACAAGAATAAGGTACTTTGCCATCACATCGAAAGAATACTGTTAACAACAGTTACTTATTTTTCTATTTATATTAAATGTCAGCAAGAATATAAATTTAACTCTTTTCAAATGCGGGAAATTAGAACCTCTTCAAAAGAGAGATAAAAAAGCCCTAAGCACCCCACCTCTTCTCCGCCATAGTACCACCTTCCCCTCCCCCTCTATGTGAGACATAGTATTTCATCGCACATCAGACAAGGGTCTCGAGATGAAAAATCTGAATTATATTCCATCTTTTTGCCAGAGACGGAATCAGCGACTGACTTATTATATCTTAACTGAATTAGAGAAGGAGTTAAATAAAATTAAAATTAAAAAATAACTTTATTCAAGAAAAAGTTTGCAACTTTGGAGGATTGAAATTATGACCTCCCCAAAGGGTAATTAAATAACTACCGGTGGGCCACAAGTATATTTTCTCAATAGTTTTCGTTTAAACTTATACATATTAAATATAATTAAAATTAAAAAATAATTTATTCAAGAAAGAGTTTGCAACTTTTGAGATTTGAAACCATGACCTCCTTATGTAAACTCGAGCAGCTACCGTTGGACCAGAAGTAGTTTTGTTGATAAAATTTGTTTAAACGTAATATATAATATAATCAAATAAATTGATTAAAGTAAGAACAATGCCGCTCTCTTGGGAGCTCGAACCTGTCACCTTCACACTGTGAAGAAGAAGTCACACCGCTTGATCACGCTATAGAAATTAATTTACTATAAGTTCTTGCTCAAAAAAAAAAATGTCAGTGGGATTTAGAGAGACACCCCAAATAGAACACTATCTAGTGTTTGAAGATATCCTAATAAACGAGCCCAACGAGCCCAACGAGCCAAGCCGGCTTGGCTTGCGAAAAGCTTGGCTTATTTGCTAAGAGGGCCGGCTTGGCTTGTGAAGCAAACAAGCCAAGCCGGCTTGGCTTGTGAATTAAACAAGCCAAGCCGGCTTGGCTTGTGAAAATACTTCACAAGCTTTTTTGGCTTGTGAAAATACTTCACAAGCTTTTTTGGCTTGTGAAAAAAATTCACAAGCTTTTTTGGCTTGTTGAAGAATTTCGCAAGCCAAAAAAGCTTGCCAAGCCAAGCCTTTCACAAGCCCAATTTTTTTTAATGTATTATGTATTTATTTCCTTTTGTTAAATTATTTATTTATATCACTTAATCTTTTTATATATTTATTTATTGTTGTTAATTATTTATTTATTTATTTAAATTATTTTATCCAATACATCTTTTATTTGCTAATTTGAAAACTAATGACAATGCCAATATATATTTAAAGATGTTAAGTAAATAGATTTCATTAAGATGGACAAATAAAGATAGTAAATACATTGTGTAAAATACATTTATGCTAGGAACATTATTAATTCTCAATTGTTCATAGCATCGATAAAATCGTTCGCAATATCTTGCGTTGAAAATACATCGTCATGTTGGTTTGCATCATTTAAGCGTTGATAATAGTCTTGAATATTGGCTTCTCGTGTCTCGTCGTCTTCATCGTCATCTTGTGTATCGTCGTCTTCATCGTCGACTACCACGTTGCCTTCATCGTCGCTTGATTCGTCATTCAAAAATGGTGGTGGTATAAATTTTCGACCATCTCGTCGAATATCTTGTTCTCTCCATGCTTGATCGAGCCAATCCTTATAGAGTATGCATACTCGCACCGTTTCTTTGGTCATTCTTGATCTTTTATTCGTAATTGTCCTCTCACCTGCACTAAAACAACTTTCCGAAGCAACTGTGGACATTTGACAAGTTAGTACATCACGAGCAATGGTAGACAAGATAGGATACCTTTTTTGTGAATTTTTCCACCACCCTAATATATCATATTCTTCATTAGGATCAATCTCTTCGTTGTTATATTTACGAAGTTCACTACTAGGCCCACCTGGTGTAGTTGTTGATTTTTTCATTGGACTCAAAAGACCTGTATATAAACATGGATCTCTTTTACTAGAACTCGTTGAGCTAGGACCATACGCATTTTGGTTAATACCATTCGTGGTATACCAATCTATTAATGATGTGAACAAACTCTCACATTTCAATTTTTCGGCATCTATATCTACGTCTAAGTTATCAAAACATTCATAATATTGTTTAATTAAAAATAATGTTCCTACCAATTTGCACCTTGGATCTAATATTGTTCCTAGAAGCGCTATGTTAGGTATAGTACTGAAATATTTAAGCCACTTCTTTTCCATACTTTGAATAATAGACGAAACGTTATCATCAGATCTATGTGTTTTAAACATTTTAGCAATATGGATCATATGACCAAATATGATGTTCGAAGTAGGATAATAACAACCAGATAACCTTTTTGTAGCATTACGAAAAACTTCTAATAATGGAGCAATTACATAAATAACATCCCAATCTTCATCTAATATATATGCGCCGCCGTGTTCATCATTCATGTTATTATTACATAAATTATTTACTATCTTAGCATACGGATGAGCTTCAGTCAACATTTGATAGGTTGAATTCCATCTAACAGGCATATCGAGATAAATACTTTTTGTTTTTAAACGAGCATCAATGCACATTTTATTGAATTGTTGTGTTCTTCTAGTTGACGTGCAAATATGAGTTAGGCAAACTCTAATTTTTTCTATATGTTTTTCTATTTTAGACAAACCATCTTTAACACAAAGATGCATAATATGACAAATACATCTAATATGAAAAAAGGCACCACTTAAGATGGGATTTAAATACTTTTTCAAATAAGATATAGCATTAGTATTATTAGTTGCATTATCTAAAGATATAGACATAATTTTTTCCGAAATTCCCCAATAATTACAACATTTATATATGGATTGTGCAATCATGTCTCCTGAATGAGGATGTTCAAGTTGTGCAAAATCAATAATTCTTTTTTGTAGGAAAAAATCATTATCAATCCAATGTGCGGTTACACAAACATAATGAGTCGCCCCCCTACCCCGCCACATGTCGGAAGTTAGAGCAACTCTTGAGCCTAAGTCTTGAAGGATCACCTTTAAATGAACTACCTCTTGGTTAAACAAATTATTAGCATACTTCAAACATGTGTTTCGTGATATACGTTTAAATTGTGGACAAATACATTGTTGTATAAATCGTTCAACCACAAGGTTTTCCGCAAATGAAAAGGGGAGTTCGGATTGAATGACTAATTGAGCAAGTCCTTTTCTCATAACTTCTTCATTATAAACAAAAG
This sequence comes from Buddleja alternifolia, assembly GCA_019426215.1. Lineage (NCBI taxonomy): Eukaryota > Viridiplantae > Streptophyta > Magnoliopsida > Lamiales > Scrophulariaceae > Buddleja > Buddleja alternifolia. The sequence goes on along the minus strand of CM033408.1, from coordinate 31,170,545 downwards.
TTTCAACGGTATGAGGTGAAGTTAAGTCTATTTCCGGATTTCCCCTCCTCTCTAATAGTATGTTAAGCCATTCGGGATGGTATTTTTCTAAATGTCTTCTCATTTGAGATACCCCCCCCCCCCCCGATTTCGAAGAGTGTTTAAATTTTCGATGGGGGCACCACACACATACAAATATTCATCATCAAATCTTTTCATAAATGCCCAAACGTCGCTAGTATTTCCCCTTGATTTTTTCCCACTAGATGAAATTTTGTGTTGTGGGGGGGTATTTTGAAAAGTCGTACGGATCTCGGGTATACTAAATAGTGGTGGGGATTGAAAACATTCGGGAGTGTTTTGGGGTCTTAAAAAATTTTGAGTATCGGTTCCCATTGCATTTTTACCCTTACGCACACGAGAACTACTTTCACTAGGAGGATTCATTTTCTAGGAATTTGATACAAAATCAAACAAATAACAATAACAATGAAATATGAAATTAACACACAATTAACAATAAACAATAAAACACAAAAAATAAATGACAATATCAAAAATTTTGAATAAGTAAATGTTACCAATCACCGATATTACGGTAAACGTCCCACAAATCGAGGCTCTACAACTTTAATTTCGGAAGATGAATTACGCCTCCGCCAAAGTTGCAAAATCGAGACCACTTCAACTTCAATTTGGGAAGTATAATTATGCTTCCCCCAATCGTAGAAAATAAAATAAAGTATATTTTAAATATTTTTGAAGTAATCTTATATTTGTTGAACTAAATATAACGAATTATATGATTGATATAAATATAAAGTGTATAAAATAAAGTTTGATGATATTGAAATATTTGTAAGAGATTGGAAGAGTTTGGTGTGAAAAACTTATACCAAATGTGATCTATTTATAGGAAATTAAAAATAACCAAATAAATAATAAAAATTAAAAAAACAAAAAAAAAATATAAAATTCCGACCGTTGCATGCATGCAACGGTCGGAATGTTCAAACGGCCAGCACTATTGCTGGCCGTTTGAACATAATCAACGGTCAGCATTTGCTGACCGTTGAGGTAAGTGTGCAACGGCCATCTGGCCGTTGCACACTCATTATTATATATATTTTTTTGTTTTTTATTTATTATATATATTATTATATTTATTATATTATAAAAAAAGAAAAAAAGAACCGGGCTTTTTCGGCCCGCGAGCCGAAAAAGCCCGGCTTGCTGGCGGGCCGAGCCGGCTCGGCTCGATGGACTAACAGGCCAAGCTTTTTTGGCTTGCAAGCCCAAAAAGCCAAGCTTTTTGGGCTTGCAAGCCTAACAAGCCAAGCCTAAAAAGCTTGCAAGCCCAAAAAGCTTGGCTTTTTTAGGCTTGGCTTGTTAGGCTTGCCAAACTTTGGCTTTTGGCAAGCCAATTTTACACCTCTACGTGGAGTCATGGAATACTTTTCCCTACTATTCTAACTGATTATGACCCAAATAAAAAACGTGGACTCTGTCCTCTGAAATTCCAACAGACCATGACTGAATAAGACGGTTTCACATCTCTGTTCATAGGCTCACGCTCAGCTGTGCAAAATTTCACCTCCTTCCTGAAGCACATAGCTCGACGTCGCTGCCGCTAACGGTGATTTCTAGAAATTCCTAAACTTATATGCTTCTTGATACTTAGATGTCTGTTTATATTCCTATTGTTTATTGCTTTGAAAATTTAAGGCTTGATATGGTGATGATCATGTATTGTTAGATATTGTTAGTTAATAGATTATGTCAGATTTGTAAGCTACTATACTCTTCGGCTCTGGTGTTCTTTACGTGTTATGGTATTGATTGTTTTCATTAACCTTTTCTAAGGCGATTGAAGCTTTTCACATTTCATTGTTCCTAATACCTTTGCTATGTTTCGGGATTTTAGCATGTCCGTGCTGTGGTATTTTGTTCTTTGTTTATATGTCTGAATCACAATTTTATTCCATTTGCTCTCTTACACTTGAATCTGAATCTGTACGGAGTTGCGTTTGAAAATATAAGTGTTGGGAAGAAAGAGGACGTCATGTATTCTCATTCTGGTTCGTGGTGTCAACTTTATATAATTGATTAATAAATTTTCGGTTTGTATATATCTTTAGCCCTTGACTTATGGAATCTAGCCGTTTGTTTCTTCCCCTTTATATTCGTGCATTCTTTTAAGTAATGGAGGTTGACTGCATAGATTTCCTGGTATATATTTTTATAGCCCAACTTGGAGTAAATGCAATGATTTCATGTTCTTTATTATTTTGCGAGCCTCTCTTCTACACCTTTTATTTAAACTTATCTATAATCTTCGAACATTTACCGTATTTAATTGGAGGCACCAAAATCAGAAGCCTAGGTATAACGATTAGCATTATATTCTAAGAGTGTAAAATGTATTATTTAGAGCGTAACTTGTGAAAAGTGTTAAATATCAATATTCTGATGTATTGAGAACAAATACTAATTAATTATTAGCATCACTGAAGAGTTCACTAATCATCTTCGTCACATTCTTTATGATATTACTTTTCCATACTGAAGATTTGTTTAACGTAATTCATTATTTTAAGGAGAACTGGAAAGTCTTAATTTAACACTTTAATTGCAGACAACCCCTGGAAAGATTTGATTAAATAAATTGGAATTATACGTAAGTCACTACCATACTGCTCTTCCTTACTTTTAAACAATAATGTTTGTGTGCGCTTCTGAGCTATAGGATTCAGGTTGTTGATCTTTTTTTTCAAACAGACTACAATTTTACTGTAAAAAAGATATAGGCATGTCGAATAGGGTGACTATGAATGGTAAGGGCACGAAAACGTGACTTGATTGAAATGGGAAATTTGGGTGAGCATTCAACACGATTAGGGGTGTAAACGAGTCGAGCTGAGCGAATTGTTGTTCAAGTTTGTTTGATTTACTATCGAGCTTCAAAATTTGTATTTGAGCTTACTTGATTGTTAATCGAGTAGACATCAAACGAGCTTTATTTTGATGTTTCTTTGAACATAACTATTGCATATTGATGCATATTATTTGGTGCTTGTCCTTTGGTTTCACATTTGGAAAATTGTAAGATAATTCTCAACTAATATTACTGCTAGTATGTAATCATAACATTTCATTTCACTAATTGATGATGAGGTTATTTTTATTTAGGACAAGATGTCAACTAGAGGGCGGGGTACACGTGGGCGGAACACGCAACGTGAGTGTGGCGCACATCGTGGAAAAGGACGGGCCTTGCGCCCTCGAGATGAAGAGACTTTAGATTCACAAATTAATCCTGGAATGACTTATGGAAAAAGTTCATCACATATCTCGAGGCCGCATGATTATGAGTCAGAGGTATATATATAATCATTGTATACATATGTAGTCTTTATAATGTTGTATCTAAAGATATAATACACAATCTTGAAACCATGCTAGTAATGTAGTGATGTAGTTGCTCATAATTTAAGTAAATAGGGGGTTGAAAAACATTGGTCAAGTCCTATTTATCTTAATTCTTTACCCCAAGGTCTGTTTTGTAATGTTGGGAGTATCTCCCCTGATGTCTGTACTGTTTTCTCTCAATTCCTATAAATGAATGTTTCCTATTAAAAAAAAAAAAAGTTTTGATGCAAATATTTTACTTTTATTATGTTTATATTTAACTTGAATATACACATTGATGAGACTTACATTCGTAATGATAGTTACACCATAAATTAATTGGTACAGGTTGAAGAGACAACATTGGAGTTAGAGAATGATCCAGTTAGTGGGACGAGTAATCAAGATCTTTCTTCAGAGATGCGACGAAGGGGAGATAACCTAGGGACCCAAATTCCAACGGATCCAGACAAACATCCTAAAATAACTGTTGTGAACTCTAAGTAAAGTACAGAAATTATATTTATATTAAATAAAGTTTTAGAAATTTTGTTGTAACTCTTATATGTCATTTTCATTTATTTTGTCGACAAGGTTCATTGAAGTGGATGTCTCTCGAAATATCTCAAATGATATAAAAGGCCTTTATACACGGGCATATCCCAAGTGGCTTGCAGTACCAGATGTGACTAAAAACTTGCTTTGGGAGAACTTTAAGGTGATTTGTATTTTCATTAGCTAATTAATATATTGTGTAGTTCTACTTTATTTGCATTTTCAAACGTAGTAGCCTATATTGTTTAACGTAATTAATTGTTTGTAATGAAATATTCTAGTTAAGGTATAGATGGGACGACATCACCGACATAGAGATGAGAAAGGTGTGGAATGAAAATGCGGGTGCTAGATTAAGGGAAATGCTCTACAAAGCCAAACAGAAAGCACTGAAGGATGCCAGCAACCAACTTGGTAGAGAAGCAACTGCATTAGACATGATTGGTCGGGGCCCAAGTTGGATGACCCCGGAGATATGGGATGAGTTAGTGGAAAACAATTGGGCTACAGAGGATTACAGGACAAAATGTGAACAAGCTCGAAAGAATCGCATGACAGAGAAAGATGGCTCAATTACAAAACATACAGGCGGTTCTATTTCTCGTGAAGCTCACCGTCAGCGAATGGTAAAGTTCATTTTGGATCTTTTTGGTCTCTTCTATGCATTTTCATTGGTCATTAATTAGTATTGTTTACATAATTGTAGATAAAAGAGCTCAAACGCCCCGTGGATGATTTTGAGCTCTTTGAACGATGTCAGAGAAGCAACCGAGGGGTTGGGGATTTTGTTGACAAAAAATCAAAAAGAATCAGTGTGAGTACTTTTTAATTTGTCAATCTTATGTGTTTAAGGTTATGTGATTAGTTAGATAACTTATTTATATCATTGTTGTCTAAACTTTATATGATATTTATATATAGGATGAATATAGGTCAAAACAAGGTTGCAGTGATTCCTCGTCTCTACCTTCTTTCAATCTTTCTTCATGGTGTGAAGTGGCAGGAGGTCCGTCTAAGGGTCGTTTGTATGGAATTGGGCGCTGCCAAAGTTTTGGGAGAACTATAAGTGGTAACTCCGTTAGTTCACCATTTATGCATGAGAGAGAGTCTACTGAAAAAATTGAGGAGCTATCAAAAACAATCCTTGATATGAAGGAGGAATATCAAAAGCTAATTGAAGAGGGTCGGAAGAGAGAAGAGGAGGCTCAGAGGAGGGAGGAAGAGGCTCGACAAATGAATGAGAACCTTCGGGAGGAAATTCATAAAATGATTCAAGAACTTGGACACTGTGGGCAACAAGAATTAAGCCAAAAAGCACCATAATTTGGACTATTGAACTTGATATTAATCTCATGGTGGCAGTAGTAATTTATTTTGGTTAATTTTGAATTTGATAGCATAGCTTCTGCATTGGACTTTTTGGTGCATTTTTCAATTGATGATAAACTTTTTTAAGATATATATTATGCATAATTAATTATATAATTATTGGGTTTTTTGTGTGGAATGATTTAGATTTTGAGCTTTACTCAAGTATGTGAATTATGTGAATGTGGTTTTGTGTTGCTATTGTGAACTTTAAAAATTGTGGTTGAGTTGGAAATGGCTGGGATGTTGACTATGGAGTGAAGTTGAATTGCACTGGATATTACTCTGTTTTGGGTTGATGTTATGCGAAAATACCTATCATATGAGGGTGAGAGAGATGATTTTGGGCAGTGACACCTGTAGAGGCAATGCTGCACATGCTCTAATTTTCAGCTGTGTTTGTATGCGCAGGTGAGCATTTGTAAATGTGTATAATTATGTGCAGCCATGTGAGTGTGTGCTATGAATGTGTATTGCTTAAGTATAATTACTTAAGTATATGATTGCAGATATTCTTGTAGCAAGCCTAAAGTGCAAAGTTAGGCATGTGAACTGAATGCTTCATTCCATATGGCTATTAGCCTATTGCATAATTTGTTTATTTATAAGCTGGAAAATTAAAAATTTAATTCAAGTTTGATGACTACCATTAAAAAAATATTTGCATGAGTTCTAAATCATATGATTTTTAGTTTGAAAAATAGTAGTACATGATTAATAAACTTGAGTAAATGAATATCAAGAAATAAAATGATTGATAAATATTATTAATAAGAGAAATAATTACAAAATGATAGTTTTTGTTAGGGGTGACCACCGAGCCGAGCCAGCTCGAAAAAAGTTCGACTCGAGCTCAGCCTTGCCTAACTAGCCTAGCTTTTCTCTCGATCCGAGCTCGAGCCCAACTATGCTTGTGAAGGTTCGCGAGCCTGAATAATAATTTTTTTTAATATATATATATATATATAATATTTTATTTATTTTTTAATACATACATAACATATAATATCTTATAATATTATATATGTATTAGTTATTAAATATTAAATATTTATGATGATTATATTTAATTATATATATATATTAATACAAAATTAATAATATAATGTATATTAATTAAAGAAATTAATTTTTTATTTTTTTCCTGAGCTCCAGCTCGAGCTCATATTTCTGAGGCTCGTCGAGCTCGAGCCCAGAATTTTGGCCAGGCTCGGCTCGAGCTCGGTTCGTGGGCACCCCTAGTTTCTTATTAGAATTTAAATTATATTGGTAACTACCGTACCTTATCTATCTTGATTTTAAATTTTGAATATTTTAGATAAGGATTAGTAACTATACATAAATTAAATTACTTATGTAGCACAATTGAGTTTAAGTAAGTCATCCATATATGCTCTTACTTGGATGACCTAAAATGTTGTGTAGATTTCATCAACTAATTTTTCTATTAGTATTTATTATATTCAGGGGTAATGATATCAACTATTGCTAACAATTTCATCAATTAATTATTAGTATAAATCATAAGCAATTCCAGATATAGAATGTAGCGTTTGTTACTAGGGATTCTTTCTTTCTATAATTTTTGTGATATTCTCATTTTCTTTTAAATATAAGAATAAAATTCTAGTTCTAACCCTTAACCCTAAACCCTAAACCAAAACCCTAAACTCTAAACCCTAAACCCTAAACCCCAAACCCGACTAAACTCATATAAAATGATGATTTTTATATAAATTGAAGTGGAGTTAGGATATCCGTGTAATAAATTAGATAGATAATGGATTTGCTATGTTTGTCTTTTCCTTTTCTACTTATCTCAATTGGTTATGGATGAGAGAAAAGAAGAACACTAGTATACTAACTACACTTTAGCATTTAGGAAAGATATGATATTATAAAAATTATACATGTGCAGATTTTAGCATTTAATTATTGGGTTCAATAAGTGACATGAACAAATTAGCTTTTTAGTGGCTGTGAATCATTAAATGCACATGAAGCAATTAATGTTCTTTAAATTGAAAAATAATTAATTTTAGAAATAAAAATAAACTAAAACACAATTACTTTAGGAAATAATATTATACTTTTGATATTTTTTTAGAAAAATCAAAAGGGATGTCTTTTTGGACGGAGGGTTGCCATTTAAAACAAGGATTTTGTTGACAAAATATGGTTATAATAAATTTTCTAGTAAATTATAATAAAAGGGTAATTTTACCAAAAAAATGACAAGCATAAAAAAGGATCAGCTCCACGCTCGAACCAGCGACCTCCCTTTAAAAAGTGTGATTAGATGCCGCCAGACCACAATTCAAATTGATTATTATGTTAGCTTTTTCTTATTTTATAATAACTACGTGAAGAGAGAGAGCTCCCTCAATTAAGTCTTGAGACGGGATCTTGTTTTTTGTTTTTGAGGGAAAACGGGATCTTGGAGATTGAGAGAACTTAGACAGTTTCAGAGTTAGACCAGATCGCTGCTGCGCACCTCTTTACGCCGCCGTCGTCGCCGTCGCACACGTAGTCGCCGTCGCACCCGTAGTCGCCGTCGCACCGCCGGGAAAAAAGATACTGAACGGCGATTAAGGTTTTGTTGATTTTTAGTAACCCAATCCGTTTCTTCTTAATCCAAATCCCTAAATTAATCCAAATCCCATTCTTCTTTCAATTTTCTTTTCATATAGGGAAAGAGATTCCTTATGCAGTCAGAAGGCTCAAAAATCATCAACACAGATTGGGCCATCGGTTGATTTTACGGTTTGTTAATTTTTTATTAGTAATCTTGAAAATATAATGAGACACTTATATCCCATGTTTTGTGATGTGTATAAATTTAAATAGTTATTTTGATGGAGTAGAAGAAGGAACTATCTCAGTTTTTTTTATTCTGATTGCACCATGGTAGAATTTCAGTTGTCATGATTTGTTTTGTTTTAACATTTACTTTTACTTTTTAGGGCATACTTAGAAGTGATATTTTTCTTTCCTTAGTCTTGTCAAAGTAGACTTGCATTTTTTTTTTGCTAAGTTTGAAATACTTTATCTTTGAATTAAATATATTTTTGTGGGTATTCATTTATGTTGCAGGAACTAGTATTTATGTGAGGAAGTTGGGAGTTTACAGAATTTGTTCAGGTATTATACTTGACATTACTTATAGCAATTGTATCATCCTTTATTTTGCATTCTCAATTTTGCTATGTTTCTTTTAGTTTTGTATTTTCGGAAGAATTGATATTATTGAGTTTGAGGCTTTCTTGAATATGTAAAGTTTTATGTATGATGAAATGATTTTAAGTTTTAATAGTAGATTTTTCTATCCTTCAGGTTCTATATCGTGAGTTCTGCAATTCTTCAAATAAGCTTCAATACGTGGAGAAGAGAGTGACATTGTTGCATTTGAAGTGAAGAGTTAACAGTTTTCATTTATTGGATGAATGATTTAGTAATTTATATTTGTTAGCACTTTGATTTTTTATTGAATTGTTAAATTTATTTGAACAAATAGTTTGCTTGTTTAATAGATGTTTGAATGTATGTGTGATTTTTTATATTAGTGATAATCATATTATTTGGCTTGATTAGAATTGATTTAGAATTTTGATGTTAATTTGATGATATTGGGTTGTTTTTAATGAAAATTAGGGATTAAAAAATTAGTAAGTTGAACATGAAAAATATTAGGGGATTTAGAGACGGATTTGGAGACGGAATATTTGACTATATTAGAGACGGGTTTGGTGACGGCTTGATTTACTAGTTCAGAGATGGATTTAGAGACGACAATGATGACTAAATTAGCAACTGATAGAGAGACGGAAATTATGATTATATTAGAGATGGATTTAGAGACCGCGATTTAGAGATGGATTTTACTATGTAATTTTGAGACAGATTTAGCGACGGATACGTAGCAAAAACGATTGCTAGTAGCGACGGAATAAGAGACGGAATGGTGACAGAATTAGCTACGGATTCAAATAAAAAAGAACCTCAATTGAGCCACGGAAATAGCGACAAAAATCTGGGGCCGTCGGTAATATTTGCGACGGAAATAAACCGTTGCTAATTAGAGACAACACCTTCAACTACAAGTGTGGCGACGGAAAATTTCCATCGCTAATAAATTTCAGAGACGGATTGTTCCGTCTCTGAAGCCCTGTTTTCTTGTAGTGATATATAAAGGAATTGATAAAACAAAAGCTATCGTATTATAAAATGGCTGATATGGAAAACATGCAAATAATTGAAAATGTCATATTCCCTTAAATTCAACTGAGACCGTCGTATTATAAAGTGTTTCATAAAAAAACAACATGCAAATCATTAAAAATGTCACATCCAGTTAAATTTAACAAAAACCGACGTGTTATAATGTGATTGATATGGAAAATATGCAAATCAATGAAAATGTCACATTCCATTTCCATCGTTCAATGAAATATGACATTTTCATTGGTTTGCATGTTTTCCATATCAAACACTTTCTTTCTTTTTAAATACAAACGAAGGGGGTGACCCTAGTCTAGCAGTCTAGCTCAACCCGACAAATCCGTTTGGTAGTTATCAAACACTTTATACTACGACAATTTTTGCTTTATCAAATTTTCCGAACTCAATGAATTGGGCTTCAATTAATTTCGGTCCATGATGTATTGGGCTTTGATTAAGCTCGGCCGAATAACGTCAACTCCATAAACAAAGGGCCAGCTAATAACTAGATACACATTAATACAACACGGCCCAATGAGACAGATTATGTAAAATAATTGTTTATGGTAAAGATTGTAAATGATGATTTACAATCCCTAAATGAATACCTACGTCTTTTCTTTTTGGTAAACATATAAAAGGGTAAAATATGATTTTTACATATTTTACCCTGAACTATATCCATTATATCAAACGCCTCCCTAAACTCTTTTTTTTGTACTATTTACCCCTTTTAACTATACCAAGTACCATTTACACCCTTCTTTATCATGTAAATTGTCTTCATTACCCTTAAATATTATTTTTATATTTTCTTTTTTTCTTTCTAAACAAATTCATCTATTAAAAGGAAAATTTTATTTTTGGTCCCCCAGTTGATCCCTCAGCTGCAACGCTCATCAAATGTAGTCCCTTAACTATCACATTTCATCAAATGTGATCCATCCGTCTAATTGTCAATCAAATTGGTAGTTGTTGGGGTTAATTAAAATGTCAAAAATTACATTTTGCACCCTATAAGCACAACTTTTGACAGTTTTCACCCCTCAAAAAATATAATTGGGGTACTTTTCGTAATTAGGGTCAAACACATGAGGTGTATGTAATCTGCCCTATATATACATATACATATATATTTAGAAATATATATATATATAGTAATTTCGAAAAATAGCGGATGAAATTTTAATATGCTATTATTGGCTGTCGGTTACTGTCATTGAAATTGTAACATGGAACATATAGTAAGTTCTCAAACATTGGGGTATTTTTCGTAATTAGGGTCAAACACCTAGGTGTATGCAATCTGCCCTATATATCCATATACATATATATATATATAGGATTGAGATCGAATACATACCCTCTCTTAGATAAGATCTAAGACCCTATATACACCATTGGATACATTAAATCCAACAGTCCAAATAATAAGGAAGAAACAGGCAGGAAAAAATGAAAAATAGGGATTAGGGATATAATGGACAAAATGGCAAAATTATACATCACCCATTTACCAAAAATAATGGCACATGATCTCCTACAATCTCTCAAAACTGATACCCACGAAAGTCTCCGCTTCAATATCACAATCTCAGCCCAAGATTAACGCAATCAATTTATAGAATCGTATTAACCTCAGATTTCGTTCGATTATCATAAAAAAATTCTGAAACTCTAAAAAATTTCTGGAAATCGAGATTGCAAACCAAAAATCTGAAAATATTGAATTCCACATGTTTTCGCTTACATCATTGTTATTTGCTTTGATTTTTGATTTTTGAAGAATCTGTTATTTGTTTTTGTGAAGAATCTGTTTTTGTGAATAATCTGTTTTTGAAGAATCTATTATTTTGCGTTTTGATTTTTGAATAACACGCTGTATAATATCAATAAATGTTCTGTATATTGCTTAATTAGTAAACTATAATGGTGATATACAATATATTGTTCGCTTACTTTTTTCAATAGTGATTTGAACACATTATACAGCCTATTATATTACATTATACAGCGTATTATATTACATTATACAGTTCATACAATAGTAATATACAACATGTGATTGTGCGCCTTCCAACAGTCAGTTGAATATATTATACAACATTTTGTATTACATTATACAATATATTATAACCCAGTATACAGTATCATATAAGCCATTATACAATGAATACAATAACTAATTAATCCATTATATAATAGTTAATAATCAAATATACAGTAAATATAAACAAGGTAAAGTACAAAAATAATGGAAATAAATAAAAATAAAAATCCTACTGAAAACGCAAAAACGCAAAAAAACCTATTAAAACGATGAAATTTGGGCCGGAGAGGGTGGTGCTCAGCATACTTATGAACTTATGATAAGTATTCTGAGTTGTTTTTAAAACGACGTTTCCTACAAGATTGAAGTAGAGCTTGGGACCAAATTCCAAAAACAGTTTTTCCCTTTCGGAAATTTAAAATATATATTTTTTATTATCTTTTTTAAAGCAAAACGCAGTACATGAGTGGTGATATACAATGTGGTATTTAGTGACATCACAATTAGTGATTTTTTAAACCATCATACAGTAGCTTATAAACCATTATACAGTAGCTTATAAATCATTATACAGTAATTACAACGGTGGTACACAGTATGTGATTAGTGACATACAATTAGTGATTTCAAACCATTATATAGTATCTTATAAACAACTATACAATATGTTATAACATTTTATACAGTATCTTACAACCTACTGTATCTTGTTTGAATTGCAGCTCAAACTTATGGGTTTTTGATGGATCTGCTGCATTTTGTCACTTATTTTTTCAGTTTGTGTGTTTTGATTATAATTATATAAATGAAAATGGGTTATTTTATGTTTGAATAAATGTCAAAATGGAGTTATGTTTCTTAATTTCAATCCTGCAGCTCAATTAGTCTTGCTGTAAAGCTCTTATATTTTTTTCTTACATTTCAAAGTAGTAGGACTTTTTAGTATAAATAATAGCTTTTAACATATCGGGATATGTTATAAGATACTGTCTTGTAGCTGTATGATGCATAAAAATACAATGTATAATAGGTTATAAGATACTGTATAATGTGTTATAACATACTATATAGTTGTTTATAAGATACTGTATAATGGTTTGAAATCACTAATTGTTTAAGTAACAACAACAACTTCTTCTTCTTCCGCCATGGCTGTTCTTGAGGAGAAATCATCATCATCATCATCAATAACAACACAGAATTGACGTTGATGATGAATCGATCTTGATGATTAATTCCGTTTTATGATGAATAATGTAATTGTAATTGGAAAGATTTAGGTTCTTCGAACTGATCGAATTGTTCTGTGAACACTTCTGTGAACTGATCGTGTTAATGAGATGATGAATAATGTAGTTGTAATTGTAATTGGAAAGATTTATTATAATTGGAAAGAAAAAATTAATTGGGGATAAAGGAATCTGTTATAGTTTAATGAGTGAGATTTGATTTTGATCCTACATGAGTTGGTTAGATTTCATTGACTAAAATGCCCCAGCATCATTAAAAATAATTATACAAACTGAAAAAGGTAGTTAAATCTGGACGTTGGGATCAAATGGTATCAATGGTGTATATATATTGAGTCTTAGATCTTATTTAAAGTAGAGGGATGTATTTGATCCATACCCTATATATATATCCATCTCTCACTTGTGAGAGAGGTCCTCGGTTCTAAACCCAGGAGCCACAAAAGTGTTTGTGGTATGTGTGTGTAAAAAAAAACAAAACATCATGGAATGGCTATAGTAGTAATGCGATCCATATCATACTAATTTCTTTGTTGTTGATTATGCATTACGTCTTGATAACATTCTTGATATCCGCGAAGATACTTGCCCGACACGATCGATGTTGGGAGCAGCAGTCAGCAAAGGTGGACTGGATGCGAATGTTGAACAGAGTTACGACACAAAATCTTCTAGGGAGCAACTAGAGAAATCTGTTTATGCTTGTGTTTTTGTGTTTCTCTAAGTTCATACCTGTACGTAGTGTTTGTGTTATGGAGCAAATTCGTCTCCTTGTTGCGTTGTCACTCTCAATTTATTTTATGGTCTTGATTCAACAAAATTTTATAGGATTTTTCAGTAATTATTGCTAAATTTTATGTAAAACGATTGCATTTGTCAAAGTTGCTCTTTCTGTTAAGTGTGCCTTTATATGGATTTGTCAGTCATCATATTCGTCACAAGAAAACATTAGATGACATGCTTTAAGAAAGTTTCATGCTATCAATAGTATATATCGTCTCTCATTTTTTAAGCAATATATATTAGTTTTAATCCAGTTCAATACACATATTTTATCATTTTATTCAGAAATACACTTAAATCACACGCCAGACTTTATTCAGCAAATGCAGATAAAGTATTTGTCATATTTCTACTCCTGAGAGACGGAAACGTTTGACTGAGGTTCAAAATCTTTCTCAAAGGCGTTTTCTGCCTTCATTCCAGATTTATTGGTGTAGATATCATCAATATAAGTTGTAGCACTCACGAAAGACGTTTCGCCTTTAGGCTCGATATCATCAATATAAGCTGTAGCACTAGGCCTTGGCTCAAAGTCCCGCACGAAAGATTCCTTGTGTTTAGGCTTGACATCATCGATATAAGTTGTAGCACTAGGCCTTGGCTCAAAGTCCTGCACGAAAGATGTTTCGCCTTTAGGCTTGACATCATCAACATAAGTTGTAGCACTAGGCCTTGGCTCAAAGTCCCGCATGAAAGATGTTACGCCTTTAGGCTTGACATCATCAATATAAGTTGCAGCACTAGGTCTTGGCTCAAAGTCCCGCACGAACGATGTTTCGAAATGCTTGACCTCATCGATATAAGTTGTAGCACTAGGCCTTGGATCATAGTCCCGCACAAAAGATGTTTCGCCTTTAATCTTGACATCATCAATATAAGCTGTAGCACTAGACCTTGGCTCAAAGTCCCGCACGAAAGATGTTTCGCCTTTAGGCTTGACATCACTAATGTAAGATGTAGCACTAGGCCTTGGCTCAAAGTCCCGCACGAAAGATTCTTTGTGTTTAGCCTTGACATCATCGATATAAGCTGTAGCACTAGGCCTTGGCTCAAAGTCCCGCACAAAAGATATTTCGCTTTTAGGTTTGACATCATCAATATAAGTTGTAGCACTAGGCCTTGGCTGAAAGTCTCGCACGAAAGATTCTTTGTGTTTAGGCTTGATATTATTGATATAAGCTGTAGCACTAGGCCTTGGCTCAAAATCCCGCACAAAAGATGTTTTGCCTTTGGGCTTGACATCATCAATATAAGCCGTAGCACTAGGGCTTAGCTCAAAGTCCCGCACAAAAGGCTTGACATCATCAATATAAGATGTAGCACTAGGCCTTGGCTCAAAGTCCCGCACGAAAGATTCCTTGTGTTTAGGCTTGACATCATCGATATAAGCTGTAGCACTAGACCTTCGCTCAAAGTCCCGCACGAAAGATGTTTCGCCTTTAGGCTTAGCATCATCAATATAAGTTGTAGCACTAGGCCTTGGCTCAAAGTCTCGCACGAAAGATGTTTTGCCTTTAGGCTTGACATTATCATTATAAGCCGTAGCACTAGGTCTTGGCTCAAAGTCCCGCACGAAAGATGTTCCGCCTTTAGGGTTGACATCATCAATATAAGCCGTAGCACTAGGCCTTGGCTCAAAGTCCCGTACGAAAGATGTTTCGCCTTTAGGCTTGATATCAGCCATATAAGTCGTAGCACTAGATCTTGGCTCAAAGTCTTTCATAAAAGATTTCCCATTTATAGGTTTAATACCTTCGGCATAAGCCGTGGCACTAGGCCTTGGCTCAAAGCTTAATGACTGAGTCAAGGTATAGCAATCTCTCTTCTGGTGATTAACAGACGTACCTTTACTTACATCGACAAGACCTAGAATCAATTCAGGCATTGGTTGACCTTTCATAATATGTTGCCAATATTCTCCCGGATCTTTTCTTGCATTCACAGAGTCCGCAAACTGCATTTCAGAAGGAAGCCATAATTAGAACATATTTGTGGATCAGACTGAAAAGTTGATGATATGAGTGAAGATTATAGCCCTGAACGAACGAGTATGGCCAAACTCAAGCTAGTAGCATGATAAATTTTTTTATTTTTTTTTGGTTGCCTACCACAGTATCCCAGACATTGTCGGACTAATCTGTTGGTCGACTGGGGTCGCACACCTGGCCTGGTGGGTGAGTCTCTCAACGGGAGTAACTGCATACACAAGGAATCGAACTCGAGACCTTGCTTAAGCGGAACCAAGCTGCTTACCACTTGGATCAACCCTCGTTGGTAGTAGCATGATAAATGAATAATACTTATTATTATATGATTAGTGACTAACATGAAAAGTGTTATATTACTTGCCATATGATTTGTAGAACATGGTCAAACCCCATCCGACCAAATTTTTTTTGGAAGGGCATAACTCATATGAAAAATTCTTGCTCATATTATGTTTGGTTCAAACCAAACAACCTCATGATAAGCGTCATAACATCTGCCTTTTGACTAGTTATTATATTTTGGAGTGTACATCAATCATCGTAAAAATTATCATCCACACACAATATTTTGTTCAGGTTTTCCTAGGTAATTTAATGCGAATTATCATCATATGACCACTCAAAAGGATTTGAAAATTTTAACATTCTAAATGTATTTTTCATGAGTTTTCCAGTTATAAAAGTGAAGAAAATAAGTATATAAAGATTGGATGGAATTGGATAGGGGAATATGTATACATACCAATGTAAGAGAGAATAGCCCAGCTAGAATGTAAAGCAGTTTCATATCTTTCAAAGTACGTAATAAGAATCTCTTTGTGAATTGAATTACTCAAGTTAGAATATCTTTGTGAATTGAATTACTTAGATAGTTGCTATTTATAGGAATAAAAATAAAAAATTAACTATTAATGGCTAATTGTTTATATTTCTCATAAATAATTAAATTGGATATCAATAATATTGAAAGAGATAGAGATACTTTGAATATATACTATTAAGGACACCTTTCTTTGTCATTTAGATCTTTGGAGATGCAGGAGGATCTAATGGATTTTATATTGCCGTAGCTTAATTATTATTATTTTTTGAAAGAGTACTTAATTTTTCGTCGAGTAATGTTATATGTTACCTCCAATACAATCAGCATTTATCATTTATCCTATTTTTGAAAATAATTTACGCATTAGAGATACACCGTCAATTTTTTACCACAATGAATTCTTGCTATAAATGATACTGTAATTACTTTAATTAGAGACAACGATAAATCAATGACAACAATATCAGTAACAAATATCATTTTCCTTTTTCATCAGCGAGGCCAATATATTGTTTTAATTTTTTGGTTGGTGGTGGTGGGACGAGTGGTATGAGGGGGGATTGTGGGTGCAAGATGTAAGTGAATCATAGTTGAGTCATACAATAATGTTCAAATTTATTTGAATTATTATCGAGTCTAAAAATTATGTTTAAGTTTAGCTTGATTATTAATTTAGTCGAACTCGAACGAATTTTAACTTAGGTTTTCAACCTTGCTAAGTGAGTGATGATGCTAATGAATTGCAATATTCTATAAATAGATAAATAATGCATTCCATGAACTTAATTAGATCAACTTAAAAGATATTTCTTTGCAATAATTCGTCGCAATTATGTCACATGAAACACGTGTATCTTTATTTGAATCTTTTTATTATTGATGAGAATGGGACCGCTGAATGACACAGTAAATTATGCAGAAGCAAAGCTTGTTCTATTTAGCTTTTTTTGACTCATTGTCAAGCAAAAAAGCATTAAAAGTTTTCTTTATATTTAATTTTTTGAATTTATTTACAATGATGGGAGCATAGGATATGAGCATGGAACACAAGATGTCATTTACTAGTAAAACATCGATATTGTTCAAGTCGAAAAACCTTTTTTAAATTAAACAAAATTCTTTAATTGGTTAAGGGCGTTAAATAATATATGATAGTTTCTTTCATCTAAACGATGAAATCATTCGAAGTTTATATAACCAATAGATTATCTTTGCAAACAATAGGGTAATAAATATGTGAAGGAGAACATAAATTATTTAGTTTAGATTAGGGGTGTGCAACGAGCCAAGCCGGCTCGAAAAAAGTTCGACTCGAGCTTGAGCCCAACTGTACCTGTTCGAAGGCTCGTAGGCTTAAATAAAAAATATCTTTTTATTTTTTAAAATATATATAATATAATATTTTATATAGTTTTTACTATATACATACCTATAATATAATATCTTATAATATTATATATGTTTTAATTATTAAATATTTATTATGATTATATTTAATTATATATATATTAATATAAAATTAATAATAATATATATATTAATTAAAAAAAAATTTTGAGCTCGAGCTCGAGGTCGGCTCGGCTCTACCTGAGCTCGAGCTCATTTTTCTCAAACGCGTCAAGATCAAGCTCGAGCCCAGAAATTTGACCAAGCTCGGCTTGAGAGCACCCTAGTTTAGATCATTAGAAGTACTAAAAGTTTCAAGTTACTATATAAGTTAACCTCAAGAAGTTGCTAAATCCAACTAAAATACTAAATATAAGGTGGCTACATTTTCACCTAGATTTGCACTCTTAAGATTTGCCTTAGATGGAGTGCATGGGGTAATTTCTTCCGTGTCGCGTTCAAATGACCTTGTTAGCGGAAATTCAAAGTGAATGATGAATCGCAAGAAAAATAAAATTACACATAATATAGCTGATCAAATTTGACATGGTCGATTATATACTTAAATTTCCAATTGTATTCGTAAAAGATTAAAAGAAAGGAAATACGAAAAGTGAAAAAATAATAATAACAAAAAAAAAAACATTTTTAGGAGTTGCTTGACTTCAAATTTCAGTATAACACAATTATCAAAGTATGAGGCACCCGGCTTTTTGCATATACCACCGCTGGAGTATTTACTTTTGGCAAATGGCACCCTAAACCCTAAGGTACGAAATTTTGACATATAACCCCCTCTGCTATATTAACCATTAGATTGATAATTATAAAGAGTTAGAATGATAATTTTGCCCTTATTCATAAACAATATGCATTTTAGTGATTTCTAATTTTTAAAACATCTTCACAATTTTATTTTTTTTGATTCGTCCTAGCCTATAAAAGTTGAAGCAAATTAGTTTTATGTTTTTTTAGATAAAATAATTAAATAAGAGACAAAAAAAATTGAGTATTTAATATGTACGTGTGTATGAATCTTTTATAAAAATTAAGGTAAAAACTCAGCCTAAATTAAAAAATGACAAATAATACATATTAATAGAAGTACAATCAAAAAATGAATGCAAAATTATTTGTTCAAGGTAAAAAGAGATTTATATATATATATATATATATATATATAGGGTCAAGATCTAATACATACCCTCTTTTAGATAAGATCTAAGACCCAATATACACTATTGGATACATTAAATCCAACAGTCCACAATTAATCAATAAATAGGCTGGATATTTGGCTCCAATTGTATCAAGGGGTATAACAGTCAATGACATCAGTTTACAGCATTTAACCAACCTAAAAAAAGGGATAAAATCTTTCCTAAAATCTCTCCATTTGAAACTATTGAAATCTCCCCTACAATCTCTCGATTTGTTGCCAAAATTAAATCACAGAAAATTAATAGAATCAGTTATTGATTGAATTAAAATTCTGAAATTTCAGAATTTCTCAAAATCTAAAATCTGAAATTTCTGAAATCTCCAACTTGAGATTGAAAAAATCAAAATCTGAAATATTGAATTTCTGAATTTTGCATTAACTCGTCGGTGTATAATGATTTGTATTGTAGTGTATAATAATGAATCTAATGTATAATCTGTTATACTATTCTATATAGTTGTGTATAAAATTCACAGTGTATAATGGTTTGTATTGTAGTGTATAATTATTTGTATTGTAGTGTATAATGGTTTGTATTGTAGTGTATAATATTGAATCTAATCTATAATTTGTTATACTATTCTATAAAATAAGATTTATAAGTTGAATCCATAAAGAAGAAGATAACACTTGCTATAAGTTCCTGTGTTAATAATATGATTTTTGTGTAATGCATATACATCATATATATTGATGTGTATTTTGATAAGTTACATATATGCACGCTTGCATAATATGCCTACACTTTTTTCAAAATTAATAGAAATTGTTGTCTTATACCACCAATGAATGTCTGATAGCTGTTCACCCATCAAAACACGTCAAATAAATTCTATTAGTGAAGAAAAACAATGGTTTGTGGGAGACTTCCAATGGTTTGTATTGTAATGTATAATAATGAATCTAATCTATAATTTATTATACCATTTCATATAGTTGTGTATAAAATTCACAGTGTATAATGGTTTGTATTATAGTGTATAATAGTTTGTATTGTAGTGTATAATAATGAATCTAATCTATAATCTGTTATACCATTCTATATAGTTGTGTATAAAAATTCACAGCGTATAATGGTTTGTATTGTAGTGTATAATGGTTTGTATTATAGTGTATAATGGTTTGTTATTGTAGTGTATAATGATCCGTTACAGAGAAATAAAGAGAAACTCATTTGTTCAAATTCACTCTATCTATTACATTAGATCAGTTGCTTAATGATGATTTGCAGACTCATAATTGATAACAGAAGAAGAATTCAGAAAAAATTGAATTGAAAACAGAAGAAGATGATGAATAGGGATTCGATTTCTGCATATCCTTCGATCTTTACAGCCCCGATCTCGAATTTTACTGAAAAACAATCGATTTGATGATGACTTGAACGGGAAAAAAACAATATCTCGTATCAATTTTGTTGGAAAACAACCGATTTGATGATGAATTGAACGGGTAAAACGATATCTCGAATCAATTTTACTGAAAAACAATCGATTTGATGATGAATTGAATGGGTAAAAAAATATCTCTTATCAATTTTGCTGATATATGTGATTATGGAAAGAATATAATGAAATCGGTTATGGCTCGTGAAACTGGGGATTTGATTTGATACTGTGTATTAAATTGAATCTGTTAGTTATAATTTAATGACTAAAATGCCCTTTTACATAATCAAAACAAATTATTAAATCAGTTAAATGTGTTAAATGTAGACCTTGGGATCAAATTGAATCAAAGGTCTAGATTGAGTCTTATATCTTACTTAATGGCAAGGGATGTATTTGATCCATATCCTATATATATATATATGTATATTTGTATATATATAATTCTTACACTCATTATATTGTGCAAGAACTATTTTATATGCGTTAGCACAAAACTTAGTCCATGATCCTAATACAAGACATAAATGATCATTACGAAAAATTAATATTCGTATTAATTATCAAGTTTTATATCTTTACTTGTATACTATTGGATGATATTTTAAATAGAATGTAATTACATTTTAAGATTATGTACCATGGTTATTTTACGTGCTCATAATTTTTTATTGGTGTTTTATAATAATACAATAATAGTTTTGATCTTTATCAGATGCTATTTATAAATCTATTTATGAAATGTTAAATTTAATTCAACTCACATTAATTTTTAGTAGTAACTGGTTCTAAACTATAAAATAAAAATAATTTGATTATGAACATGATATAAAACTTAAAACACCAAAATTATTTTCAGTTTTGTGCATTTTTTTCATGAATAAGGACAAAGGTATCATTGAACCGTTTTCTATGTTTTGATCCAACGGTCAATATAATAAAAGAGGTTATATGCCAAAAAATCATGCTTCAGGGGATTGTTTGTCGAAGGAAGATATAATATTAGGGGTGGTAGATTTAAAAAGCCCATGAGGCACCCATGTGTGTTTCACCACATTATCGTTGTGAAATTTTATTGGTCGGTCATGGGTCCTCTCGAACCCGGGTTAGATATTCATTGGTTTAATGGTCGGATGGAAGAGTCTGACCTAGACTGACCTAAGCAGCACAAATATGTATTGGGCTTGTAAAGTTCAGTATGTTAATTGAAAATTTGATTCCATAAAAAAAATTAATTTTAGCATAATTAATTTTTGGAATAATTGATTTTCTGTAAACAATTATTTGAAAGTAATTAATTGATTTTACAAAACCCTAGTAGACCAAAATCTCTAACTTTTAGCTTAAACAATGGTTATTGCGTCCGAAAAATTTAAATGTAATTTTAAATTGGGACGTCAAACGCTTCTGTAAATCACGATAAACAAAGACGTAGTTCACCAAATGTCTTTACAAATAATGAATGAAGTCCAAAGTTATTATGAGAGTTTCAATTGTTAGGCGAAACTCACCCTTAAACTGACTTGTGTGGCCTAAGAAGGATGTTGATGCAGGTAGATTTTTGTACCATGAGATCTGATAAATTCCCTAAACCTACAAAAGAATAAAGTTAGAAGGCGCGACGGGGTTCCTCGACGTTGACCCTACGATGCTCAATTCAATAAAATGCAAAGAAATTCTAAACAACATTAAAGGAACTCTTCCCCCTTTCCTTTATCCTCCTAAAAAGAGTATTTATCTCTGTCAATCATAGGGTACATGGAACCCTAATTGCTAGAAGTTTGTTAGGTTTTGATCATAATTTAGCCCATTCAAATAATAATTATAAAAATTATTGGCCAGTATTAAATATTGTTACCTACATCAGATTTAAAGCGTAAAATCAACATATAGCTCTGTTTATTCTCTTTTATATATATATTTCACTCAAACAAGATATAACTAGTCATTAGCAAAATTCTTCCTTGATTTGGTTCAAATGAAATGCGAGGCTAATATATATATATATATATATATATATATATATATATATATTCTATGGTGCACAGACACTCCGAAAAATCATCTCGTAGAATGTGGGGCATAGCCGTGTCCGTATCCAGCGCGGACACACCACAGACACCTGTATAGTCAAATGCTTAGTTTCTAATGTTAAATCAAATTCTATGTTTTGCTTCTTCTAGTGGTTTTTAAGTTTATTATGAACTTGGTACTGTTTTAAAACTCTTTTAGTGTTATTTATTTTGAAGATTTGAATGAGTATGAATTTTTTTGTTTTGGATTTAGGACATGTTTATTTTATTATTTAATATTGAATTTTCTTTTTAATTGAATTATTGATTATTGTCTAATAGGTACTCAACTACTCATAAGTTTATAACATAATATATATATATATATATATATGTATGTATGTATATATATATATATGTATGTATGTATATATATATATGTATGTATGTATATATATATATGTATGTATGTATAACATAGGCAGCCAGGTCTGAGTCGTATCCCTGTCCTAATTTTTCAGAATTGACGTGCCCGTGTTGTGTCTTGTCCTGTGTCCGTGTGTGTATATATATATATAACAACAAACATCGTATTATAAAATCTATGATATGAAAAAGGTGCAAATAATTGAAAATGTCATATTCCATTAAATTCAACAAAAAACCCGTATTACAAAGTGATGAAAAATCATGCAAATCACTGAAAACGTCACATTCGGTCAAATTTAACAAAAATCGTCGCGTTATAAAGTGCTTGATATCTAAAACATGCAAACCAATGTAAATGTCATAGTCAATTTCCACTGGAAAATGATATTTTCAATGGTTTGCATGTTTTCCTTATCAAACACATTATAAGACAATACTCATTATATTGTGCAAGAACTATTTTATATTGTGCAAGAACTATTTTCCTTATCCACTGGAAAATGATTTATATATATATATATATGTATATTTGTATATATATAATTCTTACACTCATTATATTGTGCAAGAACTATTTTATATGCGTTAGCACAAAACTTAGTCCATGATCCTAATACAAGACATAAATGATCATTACGAAAAATTAATATTCGTATTAATTATCAAGTTTTATATCTTTACTTGTATACTATTGGATGATATTTTAAATAGAATGTAATTACATTTTAAGATTATGTACCATGGTTACTTTTCGTGCTCATAATTTTTTATTGGTGTTATATAATAATACAATAATAGTTTTGAACTTTATAGATGCTATTTATAAATCTATTTATGAAATGTTAAATTTAATTCAATTCACATTAGTTTTTATTAGTAACTGGTTCTAAACTATAAAATAAAAATAATTTGATTATGAACATGATATAAAACTTAAAACACCAAAATTATTTTCAGTTTTGTGCATTTTTTTCATGAATAAGGACAAAGGTATCATTGAACCGTTTTCTATGTTTTGATCCAACGGTCAATATAATAAAAGAGGTTATATGCCAAAAAATCATGCTTCAGGGGATTGTTTGTCGAAGGAAGATATAATATTAGGGGTGGTAGATTTAAAAAGCCCATGAGGCACCCATGTGTGTTTCACCACATTATCGTTGTGAAATTTTATTGGTCGGTCATGGGTCCTCTCGAACCCGAGTTAGATATTCACTGGTTTAATGGTCGGATGGAAGAGTCTGACCTAGACTGACCTAAGCAGCACAAATATGTATTGGGCTTGTAAAGTTCAGTATGTTAATTGAAAATTTGATTCCATAAAAAAAATTAATTTTAGCATAATTAATTTTTGCAATAATTGATTTTCTGCAAACAATTATTTGAAAGTAATTAATTGATTTTACAAAACCATGGTAAACCAAAATCTCTATTTTTTAGCTTAAGCAATGGTTATTGCGTCCGAAAAATTTAAATGTAATATTAACTTGGGATGTTAAACGTCTCTGTAAATCACGATAAACAGCAAATGATTTTGACGTAGGTCACCAAACGTCTTTACAAATCATGAATGAAATCCAAAGTTATTATGAGAGTTTCAATTGTTAGGCGAAACTCGCCCTTAAACTGACTTGTGTGGCCTAAGAAGGATGTTGATGTGGGTAGATTTTTGTACCATAAGTTCTGATAAATTCCCTGAACCTGCAAAAGAAAAAAGTTAGAAAGCGCGACGGGGTTTTCCTCGGCGTTGACCCTCTGACCATCGATTCAATAAAATGCAGAGAAATTCTAAGCAACATTAAAGGAACTCTTCCCCCTTTCCTTCTCCTCCTAAAAAAAGTATTTATCTATGTCAATCATAGGGTACGTGGAATCCTAATTGCTAGAAGTTTGTTAGGCCTTGATCATAATTTAGCTCATTCAAATAATAATTATAAAAATTATTGGCCCATTAAATATTGTTTTAAATATTGTTACCTACACTAAAGACCTCTTGCTCTAGTGGTATCCACCTCCAACTTTATGTGAGAGGTGTCACAAGTTGTTGCTTCCCCTCATTTATGGAGCTAAATAGAGTCTCTATGACTCAGGATTATGACTATCAACCTGAGTTTGTCGGGCTAGATATTTGGGGTATTCCCCTTCGTCATAAATTAAAAAAAGAAAATATTGTTACCTACATCAGATTTAAAGTGTAAAAATCAACATATAGCTCTGTTTATTCTCTTTTATATATTTCACTCGAACAAGATATAACTACTCATTAGCAAAATTCTTCCTTGATTTGGTTCAAATGAAATATGAGGCTAAGATATATATATATAGGTCGGTCATGAGCCGTGTCCGTATCCAGCACTGACACGCCACAGACACCTGTATAATCAAATGCTTAGTTTGTAATGTTAAATCAAATTCTATGTTTTGCTTCTTCTGGTGGTTTTTAGGTTTCTTTTGAACTTGGTACTGTTTTAAAACTCTTTTAGTGTTATTTATTTTCAAGATTCGAATGATTATGTATTTTTTTTGTTTTGGATTTAGGACATGTTTATTTTATTATTTAATATTGAATTTCCTTTTTAATTGAATTATTGATTATTGTCTAATAGGTAGGTAATTACTCATAAGTTTATAACATATTATATATATATATATACGTATGTATAATATAGGCAGCCGTCTCTGAGTCGTGTCCGTGTCCTAATTTTTCAGAATTGACGTGTCCCGTGTCTTGTCTTGTCCTGTGTCCGTGCGTGTATATACTATATATAACAACAAACATCGTATTATGAAATCTTTGATATGAAAAAAGTGCAAATAATTGAAACTGTCATATTCCATTAAATTCAACAAAAAACCTCGCATTATAAAGTGTTGAAAATCATGCAAATCATTGAAAACGCCACATTAGGTTAGATTTAACAAAAAGCGCCGCGTTATAAAGTGCTTGATATTTAAAACATGCAAACCAATGTAAATTGTCGTAGTCAATTTCCATTGTTTAAATGAATATGAAAATTTCAATGGTTTGCATGTTTTCCATATCAAACACTTTAATTATAAGACGGACAATTTTTGCTTTATCAATCCTTCCGAACTCATTGGGCTTTAATTAGATTTGGCCCATGAGATATTGGGCTTTGATTAAGCTCGGCCCAATACGTCAACTCCATAACGCCCATTAATAACTAGATACGCATTAACACAAAACGGCCCAATGATAAATGAATACCTACATCTTTTAAGTAATCACGTCTTTTATATTTTTTTAAAGTTACTTTTTAGAACTATTATTTTCAAAAAAGAAAACATAAACACAAAGAAAATTGGAAAAATTAGAGATAAAGAAAATAAAATAAAAATAGTGATCAATGATAATAAAGACAATTACATGATAAGGAAAGGGGTAAACGTTACGTATGCATAGTTAAATTGAGGGGGTAATTGGAACGAAACTTAATGTAGGAGTGTATGTGATACAAATGGTATAATTTAGGGCAATAAATGTACCCTATATAAAACAATGTATACCGACATCAATTGTAAATAATAGATAACACGAGTAGAATTGCAAATATACATAAAGTGTGTTTGAAAAGATTTTGAAATGACAAAGAATACGAAATGATGCTCGAGTGAGAGAGAATTTGAAATGACAAAGAATACGAAATGCGTACACTTCGTTCGTTTGTTCATGTTTTTAAGTTCAAATTTTAAAAAAATAAAATTGAAAAATGGGTACTAGAAATATTCGTGTGAATTTGATCTGATGTGTTGGTGTGTTTGTTTATGCATTTAGAATATGGTTGAATCTTACAAAATGTGTCATATCAATAATGATTAGTTGATATATGATGATTTAAATGATTGTACAACATGTAAGATGAAGATAAAAGTATTGTAAAGTAAATGAAATGATTGTATGAAATGATGAAAGTAGTGATTGATCAATAGTTATATTGAAAAACTAATTTGAAATAATGTGTATTTAGTTGAAAATAGTTTATAATGTGGATTTTTAAGATTTTGTGATCTAGAATACTGAAAGTAGGATTTGAGATCATAAACAAACAAGGCCGTAGTGTTAGTAAAAATATAAGTGGAAAATGAAGAAAAGTGGACGGTGAATGTTTGGAAAATATAATTAAAAATAAGCATAGTTTTGGAAAATACGAGATTACGTATTTATCGGTAAACTATACTTATCAATTCTAATTAAACCACGAGGAACTCCTTGAATTTGACGTGGGAGAAGAACATGGGATGAAAGCATTTTATACGCCTCATTGGCAAAGAAATCTGCCACTCCATTTCCTTGAAAATGAATATCCATAATACTATATTATGTGATAGATGCCGAATCTGCTCCCTCAAGTTGTGAAGCTTCTAATGACTTGGTGATACCCATGCTAGAGGCAATATTGTCTCCCTTGGCAAGAGCAAACAATTCAGCATAATTATTAGAAACAAACCCGATAAATTCTTGAAACTCAATAACAACATCCCCTTAAAATTTCGAATTACACCCGATAAATTCCTGAAATGCAATAACAATATCCCCTTAAATATTGAATCACATCTCGATTCAACTTCGCCAAGACTGTTACTCCCCCTCGAAGCACCGTCTGTATTCATTTTAAGAGTCCCCCTAGGAGGTTTTTTGGATTGAAATTCTAATAAGAATAATGTATAATTATATAAATTTAATTGAAAATAAATACGTTTAATTTTTTTAGGGATAATTACACTCACACCCCCTCAATAATGAGGTAATTACACATACCTCCCTTCACTAATTGATAATTACAAACACATACACCCCCTTATGTTAAAGATTTTTTACAATTGCACCCCCTGTAAACCTTACAAATAGACCCCCTGAGGGGGTGTATTTGTAATTATCAACTAGTAAGGGGAGATTTGTGTAATTACTCCATCATTGAGGGGGTGTGAGTGTAATTTTCCCTTTTTTTTTTATTTAACTGCAAAAGTATCAAAATCAGTTTGAAGCACCCCTTTACCAATTAAGATGATATAAATTAGAGTGAATCACACTAAGCACCCCTGAGGTAAGTAAGTTACACATAGTACCCATCTTATCTTTAAATTGCATTTACACCCATCCATGTTTGTCTCCTACTTAAAAATGACTCATCCGGTGTCCGGTCATATTCGATGCGGAAAAAGCTGAAGTCAATAAAAATTATTTTGTTTTTCCTATTTTACCCGCAAATACTATTTACAAAATGTATATGTAGAGGGCTAATAGCATTTTTTGTCCCGTATTTTTTCACTTTTGAATTTTGGTCCTTTTTTTTTATTTGCAAAGTCGTCCTGTAACTATCCAATTTTTGGCAATTTTAGTTTGATTTGGACTTGAGCTGACTAATTTGGCCGGAATTTGCCACGTGTGATGCTGACCAAACAAAATTGATGAGGTGGCATGCCAAATAGATGCTGACTAGGACAAAATTGATGATTTGGCCACATCATCAATTTTGTCTTAGCCAGCATCCATTTTGACGGGAAAATTGGAAAACGCCCAATTTTCTGTCTATGTCAGCACCACGTGTCCGACACGTGGCAAATTTCGGCCAAATTGGTCAGCTCCGGCCAAAATCGGATTAAAAGTGCCAAAAGTTGGATAATTATTTACGACTTTGCAAATTAAAAAAAATAAACAGAAAAATCTAAAAGTGGTAAAAATAACAGACGAAAAATCAATTAGCCTTATAACATTCTTGGATTGTAATGTTGTTCAATTTCTAGTGGGTTAAATATTATAACGTTATCAAAAAGATA
The DNA here is from genome assembly GCA_019426215.1 of Buddleja alternifolia. Classification (NCBI taxonomy): domain Eukaryota; kingdom Viridiplantae; phylum Streptophyta; class Magnoliopsida; order Lamiales; family Scrophulariaceae; genus Buddleja; species Buddleja alternifolia. The sequence goes on along the minus strand of CM033408.1, from coordinate 31,141,887 downwards.
ACATTTATGTTCCTAAAAACTTAATTTATGCTTTGTGTAAATTTAAATACGAAAAATTCTGAATTATATGTATAACGGGTAATAACATTAAACCCTTTGAACTATTCACTTTTTTGCACTTTTTTAGATAAATTTTTTTTTTTTCACTTTGCTTGTAGTTCACGGGATTTGCAGATTCTTATATGATAGCACGAAATTTGAACTTTATCTTAAATAAATTTGTACTTTGCATCTTCAACTTTTTAGTTTTTTCACTTAGCATCCTCAACTTTGAGTTAAATTGCATTTTATGTTGAATATGTTGTTATATAAGAATATGTAAATCCTGTGAAGTTCAGGAGGCAAAGTGAAAAAAAAAATTTATATAAAAAAGTGCAAAAAAGTGAATAGTTCGGAGGATTTAATGTCTTTGCCCTATATATAATTATATTATTATGTGTAATTCACACAACAAATTATTATCATTTAAATTTAGCGGATTTGAAGCATAAGTTGAATTTACTAACACTTTCAAATAATTATTTTCAATGAAACATTAATAATCACATATAATTAAAATTTACAAACACTTCTACATATACACCATTCTCATTTTGCCCCTCAATTGAACATTTTCACATATATGTTTCTTGTTTTGCTCTATTTAGTAGGACAAAAGTACACCAAAACATAGTCCTTCATTGCATACTTATAAATTGACATACTTCTCAAAATTAATGAGCCCTTTGCTCATTTCAAAAACTCATTTGTTCCATTTTCTTCATCATCAACATGTCTATGATGGTAGTTTATCACATTTGGCGTTGTATCGAAATCTTTAACAAATTCATGACTCAAATTAATAATCGAATCTTGTTGAAGGTGCTCGTTGATCGCTTTAGGGATCGGTTTCCTATCCATCATTCTGTAATTTTCTGCAGGGTTCTTTCTTGCACTGTTGTGGTTGAAAAACCGTAAGGTTTCAATTTTTTTCAAAAATTTAGATAAAAATTCAGAAAAATACTTTAATTAAATAATATTTATAAGAATATAGTAGAATAATATTGATTTGAGATAATTAAAGTGGCTCGAATACTTGCTTACCAGGAAAACAAAGAGCAACATGAGCAAGACTGAGAAATATCTCATTTTCTTTGTTTTAACTTTGATTACCCGGAAATTTCAGATTGGACATTTATAGTGTTTTCCTTATGTTTTCTTTTCGTTTCTCTGACAATTTTCTTGAACCAAAACGAGTGTAAGTAATAGGCTTTTATAGTACACTATTTTTCATAGTAAAAAACATACGATCGATCAAGGAAAATTCTATTTTCGATCGTGCGTATACCCATAAAACAGGTGAAGATGTCATATTTGCGGTGGGACTAGCTCATCTCCTACTGTTTAGTGTGAAACGCCCGAAATAAGCAACTTAAACTCATTCAAATATACACTTGTATAATATTTGTATTCGTAATAAAAAGTATTATACAATTGTTTTACAGAGTATATGGATTGTTCATCATGTAATGAAATGAGTATTAAAATTCAACTCCAAACTAGTATACAAGAATCAATCATCCACCCTTATTAATATTTCTCTGTCTCACTATAACAACATTACATTATATTTATAATTAGGAGTGATTATATCATAAATACTTGTCTTTTTCTTACCTTAAACATTGGCATTAATGAAAAAGGCCCAATATGTTTACTCAATAAAAAAGCTCAATTTTATAAAGTTGAAGGAAATTCATCAATAAGAGGAAAAGTGTTCACTTGTGAGTTGTAACTTCTCTTTCCTAGTGAAATGATATTCATTTTATACCAGTAAATTTTCACTTAAATTTGAGGTACATCTATGTTTTTCCTGTTTCAGGATTTTATGGAGTTATATATATACATACATATATATATATATGCATTTATATAAGAAAATTATTGACCTTTTGGAAAATTGAATGTGGATCAGGTTTTGAGATTTAAATATCAGCTTTTCTGGAGCATAAGAATTTGTGGCAATATAAATCGCAAATTCAAGGTAATATTTTCTCTAAAATAATTAGTTTGAATTACTACTAGCACTTGAAAATTTATATATCATCATTTATATTATTTATTTATCCTGGATTATAAATGCATCTCATAAATTTTTCTTATATATTCTGAAGCAGTTGCTAATTAAAAACCAAAATATTGTTAAATAAAAATGACCTCCAACAACCAATCAACAATAATTTTCCCATAGTTAAATGCTAATAATATTAATTGAACTAATAATATTACATTGCCACTCTGTAATAGTTTAATTCATGTCACCCACTTTAGTGGCACCCTACTGTGTACGTGAACCATTTGATATATATATACATATGATGATGTTAAAAAGTGATATGATGATATTATCACATATTATCCATCGGGTTGCAACTCACTTTGGTGCACGCCTTGCGAATTGAGTTGCCAACTGCTTCACGAAATGAGTGACCGGATCGGGTTTCTACACCTCATCATAAAGGCACAATTATAATTTTAAGCTATCTAAAACAAAATATATTATCACATATTATCCATCGGGTTGCAACTCACTTTGGTGCACGCCTTGCGAATTGAGTTGCCAACTGCTTCACGAAATGAGTGACCGGATCGGGTTTCTAAACACGTCATCATAAAGGCACAATTATAATTTTAAGCTATCTAAAACAAAATATTCTTAAAAATTTAATGCACGAATAATTGCTATTCTAACTATTGCATAATAATGAAACCAAACTCAACACGACGTACATATTCTACATAAATACAAATACATTAAACTTAAGCGGAAGGCTCTGTTATTTCAGAACGAAGATGATGACGATGCTGATGACTGTGATATATTATAACATTAGGCTTCGTGTCGAAATTTCTAACGAACCGACCCGTTTTCGTATTCGGGTCTAATGTCGGGTTATGATGGAAAAGGTCTGTGATTGCTTTAGGCATTGGTTCACCATTCATTATACTCTTCCAATAGTCTCCTGGATCTTGTCTTGCATCAGTAGTAACAAAGGCAAACTGAAAATTCAATATATATATATATATATATATATATAGAAAAGTTAGAAATATAGAAGTATTCTTGTTTTTACATATAGACAATTACGATCAAGAAATTTAATTACATATCAAAATATTCTTCCTAATAAATACTTAACAAAAATTACTAACATGGTTCTAGCTAAGTGGAAAAAACCCACGTTTTATCTTTTCCTCTTTTTTTCTAGTTCTATGTATTACATATTATACGATCATACAACATAAGATTTAGTAATACTGAATGAATATGAAATTGTGTATATCTTGTTTTATTATTATATCCATATCCCAAAAAAACCATCTATAGAAGAATTTATATATATATATATATATATATATATATATATATATAAGCTGTAACACAAACTAGATATTGTAAAAGACTCACAAAAATTACAAAAATAACTATCACAAATAAATATTTAATAAAAAGCATTAACATAGTTCATAGCAAAGTGAAATTAACATAATAATTTCTAAAGCTAAAGATTAGAAATATTACCGATAGAATAGAGAGAATGAAGAAGGCTGAGAAAGCTCTCGTTTCCATCTTCAAAATTCGATAGCACCGCACAAGAAAATGGTTTATTTTTTCTTGTTAATTAACTGTACAACTTCTGACTTAGTATTTATAGACAACTTCAAATACTATATTATATTAAATATATATATATATATATATATATATATATATATATACTTTCAAGAGGGAGATAATTATTCCATAGTCAACACCCCACGTTAGAAGAAGGTGAACCCTCCTTTAAAATTTGACAAATTGATCAATAAAAAGCTTAGTGCTGTCTAGTGTTTGCATATGCATTTACTATTCATTATGTTTGGTATATGTCATAGACAACACTATATATATATATATATATATATATATATATATATATATGTATGCATGCATGTATGTATTTGGTTACCTACCACAAGCAAAATAAATAGATAAATAAAACTATAGAAATTTACTAATGCGCAACTTCTAAAGATTAAGGGTTAAAATTGATCTTAGTATAACATAATTGATTTTTATAATTAGTGACATAATTGAATTTATCAAATTATGTTCAGTCAAAACTCTAAATTCTTAGTATTTACGGAATGCATGTTATCGCATTTGAGCGACTCAAAAGTGATTTTATTTTTATGTTGCCAAAAAACGACTCATCAAATCAAGACGTGCCAAAAGTAATTCTATTTTAGGCAACTAAATACTGGATATTAATTAAAATATAATCACTATTATGATTAGTCAAAAAAATGAGCCATATCCACACATATTTTGATGCCTCTTGCATTTAGTTAATGAAAAAATTGCAGAAAACTTCAAAACTTTTACTTTTAAGTTTAAATGCCCTTTCATTTTCCTAGATGGGTTTTTTGATGATTTGACCTCTAAAGTCAACAAATTATGCAAATCAAGGCCTGTCTAGGAATTCTAAGCTAAATCCTTTGTTTTCTATATATGTATATGTACATATATATATATATATATATATAATAAATAACACCAGTTCCTAATCTTCAGAGAAATAATTAATTAATCAATAGAGTTGGCCAATGAGAGCCTCCCATTTAAAGAAAACATATTTTAATTTTTAATCGACAACATTTGAAGCCACTAATTGGCTATACGTGAGGGTGACAAAACACATGGTCAACAAAAGGTACAACCATAATTTGTCCGTTTATTAACGTGCAAGGTATCTAGATGTAGTGTCATTAAGACTTAATATTTATAATATTTCATAATGTTGGCAAATCTATATGTTAGAAATACCGGAGGTTATTCGAAGTGGCAGTGATTCTAGTGGTTTAAAGATGAGGTCTCGAGTTCAAACTTTTATGTACGAATTGCTTTTTAAATGAAAAATGTCATTGTGATCGTGTCTGACATTATTTGAGGAATCAATATTATATAGACCTCAAAACTGGGGTAGTACTTAAAAAACAAAAGAAAAGTTATATATATACATAATTTGAGGAATTAGTATTATATAGACCTTCAAAACTGGGGTAGTACTTAGAAAACAAAAGAAAAGGTTATATATATACATTATTTGAGGAATCAGTATTATATAGACCTTCAAAGCTGGGGTAGCACTTAGAAAACAAAAGAAAAAGTATTATATATATATATATATATAAATTGGGGTAATGTCATTATTGGTACTCCATCATATTTGTTGATCAAATCGCTTTAGTACCTCATTTTTCAATTATGGGTTAGAATTTCTGACGTTCTAATTTGATTTTATTTAAGTTTATTTTGAACATATTTACTTTTGAATTTGATTTCACTTTAGTCTCATCATGTGAGTATTGCACGCATGCTCACATTTAAGGGGTAAAAATGTTCAAAAAGACTCGAGTGAAATCAAATATGAACATTAATTATGGATGCTAAAGTCATGATTTAAATGTGATGAACTAATCAAAAAATTCTAACATTAAACGTGAGGGACTAAAAATGACTATATTCCTTGAAAAATTGCAAATACAAGTGCTCACTGCTCCCAATTGCAGCCAAATTAGAAAAAAAGAGAAAGTTGAGTTAGCTTGGAAAGAAGTCAACTATTGGAAGTGTGTAGACTAAGTTAGAGTATCTTCATGTCATGGTCTCATGGGGTATGTTGCTTTCTTGGGCCCTTTTTATGTTTTATATATTCGAAAAATTAGAGAGGATGCGGATTTGGACAAGATATGAGCATCCTAAGATCAACGTTTGCCACACAAGTCAAATTTGTCCTCTCTATCAATTTAGGCTTTTTGCAAAGGTGATTAGGTAAAAATCTATCCTAGTCATGTTTTTTTTTTGTTATATTTCGCATGCAGATATATTGTATGTGATCCATATATATATATATATGTCTGAAAAAGATAGATGCATAATATACATTTAGATTATTATTTATGTAAAATAGATAGACACAAAATATATATTTTGACCATTGAACGCATAGATATAAACGGTGATCAGTGCGTTAATATGGAATAAATGATGGGTTATGTAAGAAATTATGAGTTCGATTTCACAATCACCCATAGTATAACTCCATACTGGCTACTGCACATATAAAAACGATTTACCCGTATTAGGCTTCAGAAAATAACATCACTTGCACGGGAAAGAACACATAAAGATATCAACTATTTAAAACAATTAAGCAGCAAATTCAAGCCATCAATCATGTTATTAACCGTGTAAAATATTCTAAAATTTGCTTTAGTGGCGAAATGATAATATTAGGAGTAAATTTAAAAAATGTTAAAATACCTAAAATTGAATTTATTTGAAGAAACTGCAGAAAAATAGAAAAAGTAACAAAAATTGCTAAAAATAAATTTGTAATAATTTTTACTTTTGCTACTTTATACTTTTCAGAAAGTTGTGGGTTTGGTTCACTCTGTCGATATGAGAGCGGAGTTCATTTCGAAGTCATGCCCCGACTCATGGTAGGTGATTGAAGCCAATTCTACTCAAACTTTTATGCACCAATAAAAAAAAAAAGTAAAATAAAAACAGTAAAATTACTTGAATTCGGCCAGAACCCATTTTTGCCCAACCAACTTATATATGTAGAAAGCACTTTTAGCACCAAAATTTTATTCTTTTGCTTGAATAGACTTTTGTGGGTTGACAAAATATAAGGCTTTGCATGACCCTAAAAAGATGAAGCGGATAAGCACAAGACGATACTTTCCACACTCATCCCCTCTGTTCTATCCCACTAAAGTCACATTTGTCACTATAGTCACCTTTGTCAACTCTCTTCATCCCCATTGTACTTTTTGGGAATTGTCGGCACTCTGATCTCCCGGACTAATCATAATTATTTATAAAATAAGATTCACATGAATTTTATATACACGATAAGTTATCATTGTGATTATATTAAAAATTATGGAAAGTTACACAAACCTCCCCATGTGTAATTACCCAACTACTCTTGTTTGTTTTTTCGAATCACATAAAGATCTCTTTCATATAAGACATTTCTTCCAATTATCTCATTTGTATTTAAAAATTCTTACAATTGAACCCCTAAAAATCTTACAATTAGATCCTTGCAGGGGGTGGTGTTAATTTTAAAAATATGAAGGATTTCTTTATAATTAAACATTATAAGAGGGATACATCTCTACTTATCCCTAGAATTTAAAATCTAAAGAGTTCTTCGTAATCACTCGTGCCATTCCCATGATTTATTAGCTGTGGATTTGACATGGTCTGGATGCAAGTTTTTTGGCTACGTTTGGTCTTTGAATTTTATCTTGGAAAACACTAAAAAGAAAAAAAAAGGGAATCGATCGCTTAAATTTATAGTAATTTCCTCTTTGTTTCGCTGAATACTTGAACCTAATGTTGTAGGTTTTGACTTCTCTTTGATGCTATAAGTTTTCCAAATTGTCTTCTTTTTTTAATTATATATATATATATATTGAATCATGACCAAATATACTTGCCGACTATTTTAAAGCTAAACTTCTATATGATTTGTTGGATAAAAAAAAAATTGGCAAAAAGAATCTAATAGAAAATCATACACAAAATAATTTTTTTGATGGAAATACTTTGTTTATTGTTTTCTTCACTTTGCCAATGAGGCCTGGCCTAGTTGGTACAGGTTGAGGCGAGGTTGTGGGTTCAACTCCCACTGATGTATGTGGGTTGTTTTCTCTACTTATACAGTAGTTTGTAATATAATTATTAATGATGCTTACTTGTAATAGATATTGTCTTACAATTAATGTAATACGATGATGTAATCGCTTTTTTTAAAAAAAAATTTACATTCACTTTGTTACATATTATATGATTGTAATTTTATAGTATCTTACGTGAAAGAAAAGTTAACAATCATCACGTTGTGACCCAAGATCTATTGGTTTAGTGGTATTCATCTTCCATTTTATGTGAGAAGTCCTGGGTTCGAATCCAAATCGCCACAATTTGCGGCTCTTCCCTCTTATGGAGCTAAATAGAGTCTTTATGGCTTAAAATTATGATTATTAATTCAGTTTGTCTGTCTAAATATTTAAGGAATCTCTATTCAACTTCAATTAAAAAAGAAACGATCACCACTCCATCATGATTATTACTTATTATCTAGACTATGTTGAAATTGATATGTATTGATCGATAATTTGTACCATCCTTGCTAAAATCTCCAATCACTAGAAATAAAATAAAATAATAAATCAAATATTAACACTCCATCTTCATGTACTAGCCCTAAAGTACATGAAGTACAAAATAATAAATCAAATATTAAACACTTCATCTTCATGAGGGACGGAGCCAGGAATGTGAGTGAGGGGGGTGAAATTGTTGTGATATAGATATACATTTTTTTTGGCAAATAGTTGAAGGAGTGAAAGGGGGGTGCGGGGGGCTTGCCTCCCGCGGTACGGTACGCTATATTTGTGAAGAAAAATATAATAAGAAATTAGGTTCAATTACAACTTTTAACATACTTTATACTCTTATATCTCTTTCATTATAGCCAAGATTTTGGGTTTGGAGGGAGGCAAACTCAAAATAAAGGGAAAAAACATGATATTTTTCGATTTTGAGGGGGGGCGAAATAAAAATATCAAAAATTTTGTTAAAAAAAAATTGATTTTTCAAAATTGAGGGAGGACGACCGCACCCTCCAACCCCCTGACTCCGTCCCCGGTCCCTGTCTTCATGTACTAGCCCTAAAGTTGACCTTTCAATACGACATCTCGACGAGTGGAAAATGAAATTGCATTGCCCCACTTAATAGTTAATGGTGGAGGAATCACATCGTCAAACTTTCAAATTAGAAAATAAGTGCAAGATTTTGTAAAGATGGATACCATCGCTGTAGAAAATTCTTATATGAATCGAGTCAATATTTAATTTGTCGAATGTTAAAAACGTGACTTTACCTTAGAATTTAACTTTTTTTAATCGTACGTGTCAATCCCTGGTTGATTTCTAACCCCCACTATGCAGTCAAAATGTGAAAAGGATATTCAAGAAAGAAAAAGGAAACCAAAAGAACTTCAAAGAAAGAAGCCAATACATGACTTTGTGCAAAAGCACGTATAGATAAAGTTTTGGTGTGGATATTTCTAGAAGCCAAAAATGCAAGAAAATATCTATCCGGAATTACTCATATCCATATATTTATTTTTTGGTTCCAAAAAATTGACGGAAAAATGAAAAACAAAACAAAAAGGTTCTTTTTCCCATCATTTTTCCTCACAAAATGATGAGAAAAATGTATTGTTTTAAATTAATATTATATTTCTTCTTCCTTTTACTTTTCCTTTTAAGTTTTTCTAGTAACCAAATAGTAGAAAATAATTTTTTTTTATGTTTTTTTCTTATTTATCTAATATTTTTCTTGAACCAAACAGAGTGTAAGTGTCAAAAGAGTCATGTAAACTCGTATGATCTATCATAAGCTGTGATTATATCAAATAGTCTTTTTTATGTTTTGATGGAATATCAAAGAGTCCTTTAACTCCCTAAAAATTACGTAGTACTTTAAATATGATAATGACAATGAAAATTTTCAGGGTACTTTATGGTTGAATTCAAGGTACAATTAAATGCGACTCATTATGATATTATCTATAAGGTAATTTTATGTCAAATTGAATTTAATGATTTGAGTGTGGATTATGTATTTATCTATCTAATATAAGTGTGTGCAAAAATCGCATACAATACACCTTATTATATGAGAGATATAAACACAAGCAGCATTTAATTGGTTAGAGGACGTAGGTATATAAGTAAAATTGTCACAATCATATATAAACGACCAAATATACATTCAAGATTTTGTTTCATTTTGATTGTGATTTTTTCTTTTGGTTTATCTTTGTGCTGTCATTGCATGATAAGTTTGGGATAGATAAAAGCAAAATCGACATACTTGTTACCTAATAGTTTTTTTTTTCTTTTCTTTGTTTGGAATAATTATAATATATCATCACATCAACATATCAAATTAATAATTAATTCAATAAAGTCATCAACAGTTATTTAATCAAAAGAAAAATAAAAAAAATATAGTCAACTCATATTAGATGTCACAACTATATACCCTTGAGAAATGAGGCCTCAATGAGTGATTTTTAGAACCTCTCGAGATTTCAGAGTCCGTATAATCACAATCATTTGTGAAATAATCTATATGTGCATCAATTATATGGACGGTTGTGATTATCCTAAGATTTCAAATGCTGAAAACTTCTAAGAATGATCCGAATTTTATATGTTGTGTATTTATATTTATTTCTATTATTATTATGACAAAAAAGATTCTTGTTTTGAACATGGAGTCAACTTTTGTTCATGTAGTTTCTTTGATTTGATAGACCTAGAATAGTTGCAAGCATATTTTTTTGCTCCAAAGTTTATCTTCTGACTATGTGACCATGTGCATAGTTGTGATCATGATCTTTTTGACTAATAGACAAAAAAAAAAAAACACTTATTAAAATGTATTTGACTTCCAAAATATTGGATTAGTTAAATGACCTAAGCAAAAAATATTACTATACATAAACTGATTATTCAAACTTAAATAAAAATAACTTGGTCATTTCTCCAACTCATCAACAGGGACAGAAATAATTAATTAAAAAAATAAATAAATTATCATATAGTAGCTGAAAATTTCTACATATTTTCTTATTTTTTGTGAGAATTTTTATCCTGCAACAAGTAGCCATGTGCCCTCTTTCATTTGCACAATAATTTAAACAAATTTTTATAAGGAAAAAAAAAAGAAATATAATACCAAAACAGCCTCATTTCCATTAGCAGAAACATTATTCAAAGATTCAAGAACTTGAAGAAAAGATCAAATAATGGCAGATTTTGGATTCATCACTTCTCTGATCTTCCTCTTGTATTCATCCCTTTTGCTTCAGGTAATTATATAATATATACATATACACACACATACACACACGCACACACATATAATAGCTGCAAAATTTCTGGCAATATATTTTGTTTTATTACACATTTCTAATGAATTCTTACACTCTTGATAAAATTCTGCAGCATCTCCAAATAACAGAAGGTAAACTGGACAACCATCTTCGATCACGAACCGATCGTGACCGTTCGTCCTCATCGTCTCATATCGATCATATGGACCCTGAGTTGAATGTGTTCTTTCATTACAAAAACCTTAAACTTGGGAATAAGATGAAAATTTACTTCCCAAAAAAGGACTTATCAAAGTCTCCACATTTCCTATCCAAACATGAATCTGATTCCATTCCTTTCTCCTCATCCCATCTTTCATACATTCTTCAACTTTTCTCATTCCCTGAGGGATCCAAACAGGCCTTAGCCATGAAAGACACACTCCACCACTGTGAATTCCCACCAATCAGAGGCGAATCGAAGTTCTGTGCCACGTCGTTGGAATCCATGCTGGATTCCATCATTGGGATCTTCGGTTTAAGTTCGAAGTTCAAAGTTTTAACGACAACTTATCTTACTGAGATTATAACCCCTCTCCAAAACTACACCGTTTTTGAAGATCCGATAAAGATATCGACTCCAATGATAATCGGATGCCATACGCTGCCTTATCCTTACGCGGTTTTCTACTGCCATGGCCAAGTTAGTGACAATAAGCTTTACAAGGTTTTGTTAGCTGGGGAGGATGGTGGTAGAGTTGAAGCTATTGCTATTTGCCATATGGATACTTCGCAGTGGGACTCGGATCATGTCGCGTTTCGTGTTTTGAAAACCGTGCCCGGCGCCTCGCCTGTTTGCCATTTCTTTCCTTCGGATAACCTGGTTTGGGTTCCAGTATCCTAGAATTGGCAATGGCAATCCTTACTGTGTAATTCTTACATAATCTCTGTATGTATTGTACTTGGTTCTGATAATTAACCTAATCTGGATTCCAGTATCCTATAAATGGCAGTTTCAGATTATGTAATAATTCTTAGATGATCTTAGTATTATACTTGTTTAGGAACTGTAAGGTGTTTAGATCAAGAAAGATCTTCGTGGTACACGAGTTCGAACGGTTCTATGATCCTCGACCGATATGGTATATCGTCCCGGGACAATTAAGCGAAAAATAGTTGAGTGTCAACAAAAGTTTTCTTGGGATTTCGAGGTTTTCATCTATTAGAACACCTCTACAAAGGTTTTAGCATTTGAAAGAACTTCAAAGCACACCACAGGGATGAATTTTCATAAGAATTCATGTCATATAACAATTTAAGATATATAGTCATGATTATTTTATTAAAATGTAACAATTATTTGAGTCTTTCTAAATGCGCAGATGTTATGTTACACAACTATATAACACGGGTTTTGGAAAAAAATAAAACGAAAATAATCCCGAGTTCTTCAGCCAAAATTCTGTTATTGTTGTATACAGCATACAAGGAAATATCAATTGAACCATACAATTCAAGTACCTGGAAAGGAAATATGAAATACAAAATATTAGGTGAAGTCTTGGTAGAATGTGTCACACCAGATGCTTATTGATTTATGTAAAAAAAAACTATATTTTTAGAGTTCTTATGAGTGGTATAAGCTAACACAGTTTTCAAGTGAATGTCACAGCTTATGAACAAGTAATGTTCATCACCATGATGGAGACGGAAACAGTATACGTAAGAGAAATTTTGCAGAAATCATTAAAGCTAAAATCTCTGTTTGGACCTCGGAAATCAGTGAGGGCAAGAAACGGGAAAAGCGAAAGCTTCGAAACGTAAAGTACAACATACAATTACATGCACACTCCCGTCTTATTAAGTAATTACCACGAGTTCATTGAGGTTTCGCAAATTACCAAGACACTCCCTATGATGTGACAATTGAAAAACAAGGTGAAATTGTAATCTAAATTTTACTATGGTGAAATTGTAATATTTTTCTCCTGATTGGGGAAGTTATGGTGATTTTTCAAACCTCGATGTGTTTTTCGTTATTACGTCTCACGCAGGGGTGTGTATGTAATTTAGACTATACATACCATAGTTTTGATGCACCATAGTGAACCTATAGAAAGCTTTTATGAGGGCTCCAAATTTCATAGACTTCAATGGCCCCATGTGCCTGCAAGCAAAAGTTCAACATAAACATTTCATACACTTAAGAGTGCGTCTATGAGGCGGATCACTAGATGAAACACCAAATTGAAACTGAGAATCATGAATCGCTGTTCAGGAGCGTTCAAGTATGTTAAATAAGTATGGACTGAAACCTCGTGTTTAAAAGCGTTCCGAGTATGATACTAATAATACTCACACAATCTCAGTGTAACGAATTCTCCAAGCCGGAAATCCGAGGTGGCATCTTGCAGGCCCATAAATCAACATGAGATCAGGGTCTGAAGTCTGAACCCCCATACCCTGATTTTCACCAATATGATTGGATATGTTTATTAGCCATAGAGTAAAAGTTATATGTAACTATTCTGTATTCTGTTAAATGAAAAATTAAATCATATATATGAAATTCGGGGAATGAAAACAAACACTGTCAAACCTATTGCTTCAAGAGCATCAGTCATGTCAGACTCTGTTAAATTCGTTTTCTCGGTTTTCGCACTCAAATAGTGCTTCTCTAAAAGATAATTTGCTGCTTTGGCAATTGCATGTTTTCCATCAGCAAAAGAAATGACTTCCAAATCCATATTTTTCTTCCCCGGAAGTGGTTCGTTTGCAGTCTCCTGCACAGAGATAGTTCAATTTTTAAATTGAAGTTGCTCATAGCAGCATTTCGGTGACAAAAAAGGTACTGTAAATGTCGTCGTCTAATGCTTTGTTTCGTTTCTCCATTTGGATCTATAAATCAGTTATTTAAAATGCAATAGATTGCAGAATCTACGAAAATCAGTACTCCTCATAGCATCAGGTACACCTGTTACAATTTTTACCGCCCAATAACCAATTTGGTCCCAAGGTAAGGAATAACCAGTTACGCCAAAAGATGCGGTCAATACTCCAAGAACCACACCTGTAACCCAAGTTAATTCGCGAGGTTTTTTAAATCCACCGGTGAGATACACACGAAAAACGTGTAGAATCATCATTAGGACCATCATACTTGCCGACCATCGATGAACTGATCGGATTAACCAACCAAAGTTAGCTTCCGTCATTATGTATTGAACAGAGGCAAAAGCTTCAGTAACGGTCGGACGATAGTAAATACTTTGTTTCTATTTCAAGTTTCAACATAACAATCCAAAAATCTAATATCTGATTGAATATTATGAAATAAGTATGGCGTAATTGTATGAACTAACAGATACTTCTCCTAATCATATTCAAAGACTTTCCTTTCGTACTATCCATTGCAACAGAACAATGAAAACATTTTGCACACTAAATCAAATGGAACAATATCAATAAGCCTTAAATGGTAAAACTTTAGTTAAAGTAAAATGCCACTAAACTTATCGTGGCGATTCACTTAAACTATTTTGCCAAAACAATGCTTTTATTCATGTGAAGATCATAATGATGATCCATCGAACAAACCGGAGACATGTGAATACTAGAATGTAGAGAACGTCGAACTATGGCAGTACCTTAGATGCTTTTACACTCTTCAACCATAACGCAAGATCTTCTTTGGATTTCTTCAGCACTCCTGCCACACAAACAAAAAAGGGCGCAATCACGATTATAGCTAGAAAGACGGTGAGTTACATTTTCAAAAGTACGATCAATATAGCCGGAATCTCTACCTTCTTTATCATAGAGGCATATTTTTTCCAATCCAATAGCTGCAAGCCATTGCAATAATTTGAAAACTTTCAGAGTCTGACGAGCTTCTTCACTGTCCACAACAACTGCGAGGTACTGAACTTTACTGATATCAAGAGCTCTATACCTCTTCAAATAACCACTAGAGATCAGAAAGCTCTCAAATTCATTAACCGTACGCAGCACAATGTACCATATGCTCAAGATCAGATGCATAATGTGCCAGAGTAATCGAGGCCCGAGATTGCCACTCTGTTAAAGTTAGACCAAATTTACAATCTACAAAAATTTCAGAAAATCTATCCCAAGAGAACTTAAAATACTGAATCCCATATCTACTGTACCAATTATTCAAGCAATGACATTTCACGAAAAATATACATAGGTATGTAAAAATTGAGTCGAAGCAAACTAGTATTGTCCAAACTTGTTTGAATTATTATTGAGTTTGAAAAATTGTGTTTGATCTTGAACCGAGAATGAAGGAACCTCAATCGAGTCGATCAAGGGTCCAGCTCAATCTGATCATTGTACACATATTTTACTCTTTTCTTTGTACAAATCAAATGGGATTCAAGCTGAACTTCAAATCTTATCGAACAAAGAAAAAGTGTTAAAACTTGATTTTTTATGCAAATCAACTGAGCTAAAACGAGCTTTTAACCGAATAAGTTACTTGATTTGTTTTCCAACCATACATATAGGATATTCAAAAAAAAAAAAAAAAAAAGATACCAACATAACCAACAATACTGAAGCGACGCAATCACTTATCGACAAGATCCACACCCAGACCTTCTGCATTTCATCACCTAAATCGAATATGCTGCAAAAAATAAAATAAAATAAATTTTTTTATTCACAATAAATTCCTTGAATTTACATGTAAAATTCCTCAAAAAACACTTGCAAAATGAAAGTTAAAAATAAAATTACAAACTTATTTCGAGTCCTTAATTAAATTATTACTCATCAGTGCCGTTCTCTATGTAACTTTACTACTGAACAAAGTTATTCAAATTGTTTGCGGGAATTGCATAAAAGTTATCAGTATATACTATTTATAAACGTGAGAATGAACAGAACGTATATATGTAAATAGCTTACCATAATAACAAAGTCCAGCACAGTTAGTAAATAGCTGAGTTTCTCAAGCATGCTGTCCAGGATTTGATTCCTAGCCATGTTTATGGAAAAATTTTTGTTGAAAGAGGCAAAACTCATTTCGGTGATGCCTCGAAAGGATTAGTTTTCGACGTCCAGCCGGGAACCTTAGTATAAACCAAAAGAAAAATGAGCTTACCATAAAAAAAAAAAAAAAAGTATATATGTAAATGACAAAATCGTGGAGGAAAATCGAAGAAGTATTTAGAGCTACCTCAAATTTATGCTTATTTCATGAGCATTTACACTGCATGACTTAGCGTGCCAACTGCCGCCTCACACCGAATCACTCGTTGCCAAACACGGTACGGTTGGGGGCTTTTGTGCTAACTGTATTTGGTGGGGGGCTAGGGCTAGCCGACTAGGGTTGCACACGGTACGGTTTTTAGTTGATTTTCAATTATGTACCATCTCTATGTCGATACTTTAATCGTATGGTATGCAATTGCATCTGTTATTGTGCAGTTTTGATATAGTATGATACAATTTTGTGGTATTTAATTTTATAGATTTATAAACATGCTATTATGCATACTTTTTATGCACATAAGTTTCACGAAATTTATGGTTTATTCGTTATTAGGCGTGCGCACTGTATGGTTTTGGGGTTTTTGTACTAAGGGTATTTGGATACTTGAAATTAAATTGGACCTTTTGAAACTAATACATTGCATTCGGTATTGTGTCATTTCGGTACAATATGGTACGATTTTGCGGTATTTCCTTTTACTAATTTATAAACATGTTATTATGTCTACCTTTTATGCACAAAAATCTCTCAAAATTTAATGTGTATTCATTATTTGTGGCTTTATTATATAAAAGATCCTCAGACTTGACATGTTATTAAATAGAAAGAAAATAAAATATATAAAGAAAGAAGTAGATATAAATTACATGAATATCTATATAAATATTATTATTTAATATTGATGGAATTCAAAAAGATTTGAGTGTATAAAATTTTGCATTAATACACATAAAAATCAGAGAAGAATTGAACTCTTATAATTGTAGTTGGAGTCAACACAAAAATATTAAAAATATAAAATTCAATAGAAGTCAATTTAAGAAAATTGAGTAATAAATTCTCTTATTCCTAAATTGATGATTTTTCTTAAAGATTTTTGTATTCCACATAAGTTGTGTATTAAAAATTAATTTATTAGTGTATTTTTCTCTATATGTTTTAGAAGTATCTTTTGTAGTACCACTATATATAATATGAATAATATTATTATATATAATTTACAGCTCGATAAGGTTTTTACCGCTGTAGAATTTTTAAAACCAAAATCATACCAAAATAATCGATACGGTCTTAGCTCATACCAAACCTGAATTTTTATAATAAAAAATGACAACTTTGGTACGGGTCGGTACGGTACGATCCGTATGATATGGTGTTTCAAAAACCATGACACCCCTAGGTGGGGGGCTATCCAAGTGTGTGTAAACGAGTCGACCCTGTTGTTGTTCCAGGTCGTTGAATTATTATCGAACTTTAAAATTTATTTTTGAGTTTGATTTGATTGTTAATCGAGTTAAACTCAAACGAGCTTTAATTGAGTGGACAATGAATCGAGCTAGAGTAACTTTATTTTTTTGCACATATTTTATAATTTTTTTATTAATCGAGCCGAATTTCAAAATTGATCGAACATAAAAAGTTGTTCACGCTTGCTTTGATCTCTTAATGAACCGAGCTCAAAGAAACTTTTAGCGATCGATTTCGAATTGAGTATCAAATAGCTTAGTTCATCTTTCAGCCTTAGGATGACCAAATTTCTTCTCTTGCTCGGGTCGGGCCTGATTCACCATTAGACTAAATTGGGCAAATTGCGACCAAACTCTCATAACTGTTGTTAAGCCCAATTTTCTTTCACAACTGGCCTGTGAAGATCTAATTTAGAAACTTAATCAAGGCCCAAATCCGACCCAAAGAATAAGCTATCAATGTGTATAGTGTATACAAATGTTTTTTTTATGAAAAGAGCAGAGTTTAAATGAAAAGTGGAAGTATGTTAGATTTGTTCCAAATGTATTAAAATTTGGATATGTTTAATAAAAGAGTATTCAGGATTGTGAACAACTTGCAGATAAATCAGCTAAATTCTCCAATTTTTGCTGATCTTTGTTAACTGTTAATGAGGTCAAACTGACTTGAAGCCTATAAGCTCGAATTGAAAAACTAAGATCAAAATTTATATAATTTCAAATCGTGATGAGCTTGAATTAGAAGTTAAGACTTAAACTGGTTTTGAAATTGAGCATGAATGAAAGTCGACTGCTTGATCTCGTAAAAACAAACACAAACATATATTTATATAATATATAATACCAATATGCCAATGAAATTAGTTCTACGGAAAAAGTTTAGACCGCAATATATTAAATGTCTTGGGTTCTACATATAGATCTTTTCTACTTTCTTTGTGGTTAGTTGATTATATTCATAACTTCATTATTACTAATTTATAATCATAACATGTATCATGTCATCAATTTTCTCTCTATATATAATACCAGTGTATAAATAGGTCGAAAATTTGCATGTTTGGTATAAAGTGTTTAAGATAGGGATCGGAAAAAAAATCTAAAGTAATTTCTCCTTTTATTCTTATAGGCTATAGCTTTTCAAAGCACAAACGCTATAGAAAGTTTTTTTTTTTTTAAATACATAAATAATTAAATAGCATAGCATGAATGTGTAGAATATTTTGAAACTTTTTAGATTGATAGTTTATTTTTCTCTCTATCAAACTTAGAGTTTGGGTTACTTGTACTTAAAAAAAAAAAACATTTGGGTTGCCTCGAAAGTTTCGTAGTAATTTTCAAGATAAGATTAAACTTTAAGTAGAAAAGCTTAAATAAATGAAAACCTTGAAGATAAAAAGAGTTTACATTAAACCCGACTTGATTTGTAGTCCTATTTTTGCAAATCATGAACTTGTTGCACGGCTTTACAAGTCCAATAACCAAAAGTCCAAAACACATCCTAACAATTTGTAAAATAAGCACACTTGTTAGTAATACTTACATATATTATTAATAAGATGCAATCACCATAAAATAATCAAATTCATTGAACCAGTTGGATATACATAGGTTTAGTGAAATATTATATATATGCACAGAATTTTATACTTTATTCTCATAATTTGAGAAAATGTGGGTGGCTGCAGGTCTCCTATAAATGAATTGAGTCGAGTCAAACAAGTTGTTGTTCAAATTTGTTAATTTGATTTATTATCGAGCTTTAAAATTCGTGTTGAGCTTAGTTTCATTGTTAATCGAGCCGAGCTCAAGCGAGATTTGATCGAGCTATATACCAGCTCGAGTAGTTTGAGTTTTTTGCACATATTTTATTATTATTTATTAATCGAGTCGAGCTCGAGTCGAATTTCAAACTTATCGAACACATAAAAGATTGTTCAACCTTGGTTTGATATACTAACGAACTAAGCTCAAACGAGCTTTTCTCAAACAATCTCGGATGAAATATCGAGTAGCTTGTTCCGTCTTTCAGCCCTGTTTACAATTAATTATTATAATAAGTTATAATTTACTCCATTTCTTCGGGGAGTTGATAATGACACTCTATATTTTGTTAAAGACACTCCACATCCTTTTTGAAATAACTAAGTTGACTATAATACCCTTCAATGTATTGTATAGAATTCTTATTAATTTTAAAAGGTGAATTGAATAATCTCTTCTAAATAACTTTGAAGAATATTTTATAATTCTTTTTCTGTGAAAATAATACCAAATAAAATTGTGTTTTCTTCTCAAGCATCTTTTTGGAAACAAAAAAAAAAACTATTTTTCATCAGTGTAATAAGACTAATCATCTTGTCATAGATATTCAAACCCCGATATAATTTTATCGAACTCGTTAAATGATATGTGTTGCTTATTTTCTCTATAATAAATATTAGAATTTTAAGACCTAAAAATACCTTTAAAAGTTAAAATAGTCATCAGATCATATTACACTTAGTTAGTATTGGTGAATTTAATATGTCTACCTAAAATAAGAACTAGTTTCATTTTTTGTTACATTTAATAAAAAAATAATTGTCAATTTTATCCAAATAAAATAATGTTTATCCTAATTTAGTTCTAACTAAATAAATAAAAGATTTAGTCATATATGAACTTTTTTTTCTACTTATTATTTACAAGAGTTATCCGTTACTTTTAATTTTAAAATTATCAACTATCAAACTTTGAATACTCGTGCTATATTTAGTTAGAAAAATGGTATAAAACTAGTTTGTCAAAAAAAAAAAAAAATTACTGTAATATCCTAAAGGGCATTTTTGTCACTACAAAAAAAATATGATATTGGTGACAATAATGTCAAGTGACAATGTTAAAGTTGTCACTAATGATCAATTGTAAGTGACAAGAATTTTTGTCTTGTCACTAAACTATGTTCCACATGTTTAATAGTGACAAAATTTGTATAAAAGTTGTCCTCTTGTTAATTAGTGACAAGGAAATTATTGTCATTATGGACAATTAGTGACCCACTTTTTGTGACAACTTAGTGACAACAATTATAGTTGTCACTCTATTTGTATTGTCACTAAATTGTCACTATACATGTATCACTAATTGTCAAGAGTGGCAATTTTAAAAAAACTCTTGTCACTAAAAATTCTTATTGTGACAAAGCAAAAATTATTGTCACTCATTATGTACATCTAGTGATAATTTTAACATTGTCACTTTAAATTTTGTCACAAATATTACTTTTTGTTGTAGTGTGTTTATGCGGTGAAATTTAAATAAAAGTGGCGTATCAATTCACTCTCTTTATTTAGCATTGTTTTGTTTCGTTCATCGACCAATGTTGAATTTAATTATGAATCGAGTTTGACTAAATTTATAATGCGACTAATAACATGATTAATTTAATAACTATCACTATTCAATAAATCACTTTTATATAAACTAATTACATGCCAAATATAATTTATGTAATAAAATCTAAGTTCGAACTAAAAATTTACATCAACTAATCAAATTATTAAGGTCTTTCCCGCCAAATTCGACTCTGTGAAGGGATAAGGTAATAGAAATTTATTTATTATATTTTATACTATATACTATAGTAAGAAGGGTACGACAAAAAGTCCTGAATTTATTAAGGGGTAACGGATGATCGTATGGGTGGCGCAATAACAAAGTGTCAGCCGTCAGGGGGTATATTGTACCCTCTGTATGTACGGATGAATGTATTTGAAAAACAAAAGTTATATAATTGCAACTTAATCCCCTAACTTTGGGAAAATCTCATTTTTTTTAGTAATTGTGCCCGAGTACTATTTTTAGTCCCAAGCTTTATGTAAATCTCACATTGCGTCCCATAACCCATCAAATGTCTCAGCTTTGGTCCCAACCTAATATTCTATCCAAAATTTAACGGTCAACTCCGTAAGTCAACATTTTGACCCATTTTTTGGGCGAAGTCATGTGTGAATGTACTCACAGATGAATTATATTGATATCACGATATTTTCATTCGATACCATGTGCTACTCACACACAAAATCTTCCCAAAAAGTCGTTCAAAATATTGACTGACGGAGTTAACTGTTAAGTTTTGGACAAAAAATTGGTTCAATAGTTAGGACTAAATGTGAGACATTTAGAAAGTTATGGAATTAAATATGAGAAATATATGAAGTTCGGGACTAAAAGTGTACCCGAGCAGAGAGGAAAAATGCGGCATGTCCCTTCACTCAGTTTTTCTTTTTCACTTCAAACGTGTCTTTAAACGATATCATTTTTGCAATTTGTTATGATTTGAATATTTGAAAGATAACGCAAAATCTCTTACAGATTTCGGTTTGTTATTTATTACCTTGACTATATCCACTCCTCATCGCCTAATCTAGTCTAAATCTTTTCTTTATTTTTTGTCATATGCACGTTAATTATATGTATAGATTTATATATATATCTATATATATATATGTATAATATATATACACACGACATGATTTATATAAAATAGAATACAAAATGAAATATTACTTTGATATATATAAAGGATCGTGTGCCCAATATCAAATAAATGTAATTGAAAATAGCAAAACGAATCTAAGTTGTTGCACTATTGGATATATATGCACTATTTCCGTGTTGATCATATTCTTTGTTATATACACAGTACACACTAGCAATTTTTTAGGGTATAAAGTTAAAACTTAAAAAGTATTATTGGTTGACATTAGTTCTTTTAAGTTACTATGAATATTTTAATGGTTTCAATTTATTTATTTGAATATGTGACAAGTAAAAATTAATTGTTAAAATATTATGATTGAAGAGAGAAATAAAATATAACATTAGAAAGAGAGAAAGAATTGTGTTAAATAAAGACTTGACATAATCTTCTAGACGAGATAGTTTGGGTCATTCGCTAAAATACATATTAAGATAGTTACTCTAAATTAAATAACGAAATGAAAGAATTAGCTCTGTGCATGTTTGCATTTTGAATTTTAGTGAGCAATAAATCTAACATAAATTCGGAAATTTTTAGCACAAATGCGATTTGGTTAATTCAAGGTGTAACTCACATAAGTATTTAACTGCATGTACATATAACGTAATCAATTACACGTACTATATATGATAAACTTGGATTCAACTGGACCGGATCATACTAAAGTTTCATAATAAATTCTCCCCCCTCTATAAGCATGGAAAGACAAAAATGTATCGATTACACCTTCTGTAACTTGTAAGTACAAAATGTATGTATTAATTAAGAAAAAGAATGATGTATAGAAAAATTCTAGAATTTGATTTAGTACAAATTAACTTGGATGATCCGTGATAATGCCCGGGTTTGGACACACCCAAATCAATTAAATAATAAAAATATATTTAGAAATCCTTTAAAAATTATTATTGCACTTATCAATAACGTAATTAGTTAAATATACGTTCTCATTTATGACCAATTTAAAATAGACACACAATTAAAAAAAACCAAAAATAAATAATTTAATAAAATAAATTTTTATAAAAATAATTAGAATTTGAATAGCCAAATTCTCTGTACTTGATAGGACTCCCATCCGAAAAAATGTTATTAATACACACATTTCTGTTTCATTCATCTCTATCTATATATATATATCTAACAAACTTATATACACTGTCTTCTTCTTTCTATTTTCTTTGCCCTACCTCTCTCTCTCTCTCTCTTGCACAGAGAGAGAAACACTGCAGGTCACCGTAAAATGGACCACTGGAGAAACATCAACGGCCACAATTCTCCGTTCCAGAAAATAATCGATAACAATGACGATCTCACCGTCGAACAAAACGACGCCGATTTTTTAGCCCTAACTCTGTCCTTAGGCCCCTACACTACTAAACAATCTCCTTCGCCGCCGCCGCCATCACCTCCTCCTTCGCCGCCGCTAAAACGGCAGCGTTTAGCATATCCACTCAATGTCGTCACTCCACCGCTAATCGACGACGAGCCAATCGAAAACAACAACGAATCACTCTCCGGCGGCGCCGCCGCCGCAGGACCGTCGAGGCAGCGCCGCCCGCGGCGGAACCCTAGCAGATCGCCACGCGAGGGCAAAAGCGACACCGTCCCGATCCCCTTCCCCTGGGCCACGGACCGGCGCGCCACCGTGCACAGCCTCGATTACTTGCGGTCCAAGCAAATCACCGCCATCAGCGGCGACGTGCAGTGCAGGAAATGCGATCGCCACTTCAAGCTCGAGTTCGATCTGCACGAGAAGTTCTTCGAAATCGGGCGGTTCGTAGTCGAAAACAAGGCCTCGATGTGCCACCGCGCGGCCAAGGAGTGGCAAAGCCCTACCCTACCGAACTGCAGATTCTGCGATCAGGAGAATTGCGTCCGTCCGATCATCTCAGAGAAGAAGAAATCAATCAACTGGCTGTTTATGCTGCTCGGCCATATGCTGGGGCTGTGCACACTGGATCAGCTCAAGTATTTCTGTAAGCACACAAAAAATCACCGTACAGGCGCTAAAGATCGTGTGCTTTATCTCACGTATTTGGCTTTGTGCAAACAGTTAGATCCGTCAGGTCCTTTTGATCCGTGATTAATTTGGTATTGCCATGCATTATATATATATATATATATATATGTATGTATGTATGGTATGTTATTAATTGTTAGGTTTTGTTGATTGATTAGTAGCATTTAAGTGTTCTAGTTATAGTATCTAGGGTTTGAGTTTGACTGATGTAAGATATTATTATTATGTGTGAGACTCAGTGAAGATATCTTGGTTTCTTTATTTGCTAGCATATTAAATGATTTGTTTTGTTTCTTTCTTTCTTTATTTAAATAATTTGATTATTGTTATTATGGTGTTTTTGAGATTTGAGGCAGGAGACTGACATATTTTATTGAAGATAAAAATGTTGTGTATTTCTTTGATATTTGTATAATTTCAGATTTTACCAAAAAAAAAGTATAATTTCAGGAGTTTTTTTTAAACTACTGATGGAGTTACCGTTAGATTACTCACCCTATCAAATCCGGACTCATAGTCATTGTCCGAGGACACATGATTATACCAGCGTTGTCTCGTTAGATCAAACACATCAAGTGTTGGTCCGGTGCCTCCAACCTGTTGAGGCATGTATGTATGAAGTCCCATTTTTGCCTGAGAATTTTTATTTTGTCTATACCTTATTTTATTTTTTTTGGCTTTAAATAATTATCTTGTTTTGAATTTTGAAAAATTAAATTCAAAACTTGGTGAATTACACAAAAGTACGTTTTGCGATGTATTGGTTCTTGGAGTCCTATCTCCAAACGTCTCATCCTATTTATTGAGAAACAATATATATATATATATATATATATATATGGGAAAAGGAATAAAAAATCAAATGAAAAAAGTGAAATTAAAATGCTTCTTACATATATTAACTTTGTAATTTCCCTATGAATTGCTAACTCTTAAATTCTCTAATAACTTAGTATAAGGTGGCCAATGTTTGTACTTGTTTTTGCTTTATGTGTATTTTAGGAGTCTCGAAACTCCAAATCACATACAAATTCAATACAATATTATATTCAATTGCACACTAACACCTATTGTTCAATCAATGTGTTCAGTGTCGGGTACCTTCTCAGATACAACTTTCTAACACTTACAAACAGACCCCATAGTTCGAGTTCTTAACTCGTACAGATCCGTAATACTTTTTCTTCTTTTTTAGTTCATACTATTTACAATATTTTAATGTGCATTTCTATCACTTTTCGAAAAAGAACAAACCAAGTTTTTAATTCTTTGTTCTCGAGATTTATAATAGCGTTTCATATTCGATTTTGTTAGGTGGTTTCACATCAGTCTTGCTATACCTATCATTGTAATTGTTGTGGAACTCTAATTAATCTCTCAAAATTCTTGTTCCCAATTTGGCAATATATTTATTGATGTTTTTTTTTTAATCCCTACATCTCGTCTTGATCTGTTGAACAAATTAAAATAAGAGAAAAAGGAAAAACAAATAGGGACAACACAGATGAAAATAATAAAATAAAAATTAACAAATGAAAGGAGTACCAAGAAATAAAGATGGTTTCTTATTCACCATGAAAACCCAAATTCAATAGATTGAGAGAAAACAAATTGAGAAGATATAGTGCAATTTCATTTACTTCACTCTCCTTTTGGGTTTCCCTTACATTTTTGAAATAGGATAATTGTATTTTTATATTGTATTTTTGTACGAAAATCCACACTTAATGACATTTCCAATTGATTAAAAATAATATGTCTAATGACATAAGTACTTAAATAGTTGTAAGAACGAAAGATCTTGAATAAGTATTATGCACAATTAGTAGGAGATAGAACTCCCAATTTATACAAGAAATCAACGTAATCAACTTAACTCACATGCACATGCTGATCTAGGTCGGGAATAATCTCGAACTTATTCAGTTAGGATGACCTCGTAAGACGAACCAATAGTAACCGATTAAGATTATAGACAGCACTCGGGCTACCGAGCTGTCTACGTATCTCTCAAGTCTAACGTAGTTTAAATGTAGAGTATGTTCTTGCTATTGTCCTTGATTCGTATAACAAAGTATCCAAATTTATATTAAGAGATCGTACTGTCAAGTCTTAGCCTTAATTACAAATATACGAGTCTATTAATTAAATGTTTAGATTTCAGTCCCGTGAATATAATAAATACTGGCATTTATAGTATTGCCATGCTGTATGGATGTGACTCCTACAGCTGGATACTCTACTAGGATTAGAACACGTGGTATCAAGGGACGGTCAGGATTATACCTCGTCGGGCCTGGCCATGGGTCGATTCGATCAAACTCATGAAAAACACGCGGATCTTGTAGAGTTTGTCCAATTACACTATTTCGTAGGGACCTTAGAGTGTAATTAAGTTTGCTATGGTCGTTAACTCATTGTATTCACCTTTTTATACGTAGTGTTTATATTTTTCGAGGTAACGAAGTACATCTGCGTATTTTTGGTATATCACATGCCATATTAAATACATGCGCCGAGCCTACAAGTCCAAAGTTTCTTATACACACCAATTCCTCCCTATACGGCTATACCAAACAATCTGCTGATCGATGCCACCTCAACATAATAATCATGTCACTAGTGGTGTGACATTATTCAGACTGTACGGTATTTAAGACTCGGTATCTTTTTTAGTCTTATTAGCTAATGGCGATACAAAACATTTACAAATTTAAGGTTGTACCGAAGTAGAATAATGAATGTTGCATCAGGGGTAGAAAATGAGTTAATATTACTTTTGTGGCTCAACAAGGATATTGTAAACATTATAGGGAGCAATCTGTAAACGTTGTCTCCACGATCCAAAACAAAACCAAAAAATATTCCCTTTTTAACCGTCAGATTTGTTTCCCCCCATTTATTGGAACACGAGGGAATAAAAACAAATTTCATTAAAAAAATAAAAATAAAAAAATAAGAAAAATCTGAAGAAACAGTCCGTACCACTCGGCGCGAAGACGAAGAGCAACAGTGACGTAACGACATCGTTTCATCAACGTGATCGAGCCATATATATGTGTGTGTGTGTGTGTGTGTGTATATATGCCATTACTCCTAAACCTAATTTTCCCTCTTACATTGTAAAAATCACTGCATTGACGGATTCGTGTTAACTGCATTGTATGATCGATGACAAATTAGTTAAATTTCAGGAGAATTTTCAAGATTACGAGCTCGATTTCTGGGGATGGACTCGTTAATGGAGCTCTGCGATTTGGTCTCACAAAATCCGACACAATTTTGCGACAAAATCGCTTGGATTTGTGGCCGTTGCCCGCCGGCGGAGTCGCTGTTAATCGGAATTCCTAGGGTTTCAAGGTTTCAGCTCAATGCGATGCTTGCAATCGCGCGTTTTGTTTCCAAATGTGTTGATTGTGATCAAGAAGCTGCGAAATCGATGCTTCTGGCTTTTTATTGTTCAATTCCTTCTACATTTAATGTTAATTTCTGGCCGCATTCATTTTCTAGTGATGCAATTTCGTCGTTTTTCGACGATTTCTTGAAGTACGTTACGAAAGCTGTGGAAGTCTCCCCTGATTTCAGTACTGATGTGGCTGGATTCACGGGTGATGTGATTATTCAGACGATAAGCAATCGTGATTCGAGTGTTTCTAGGATTTTTTTAAGTGCTTTGTGTTCGTGTTTCCCTCCGATTCTGCCCTCTGATGCGAATAATCTGATTCCTGTTATTTTTGAGGGGTTTGAAATTGCGGTTCCCAGCTCACCAAGGGAGGCCAGCATTTTTTCGGAAGAGTCGTTGAGCAGTGTAGCCCCGGGGGATGATGTTTCAGCTTCTAGGAATATTGTGGTTAGTGGAGGCAGTGTCATCACTTGGAAGAGCAATGAGGATTTATTTGGTGGGACTGTTGGGTTCAATGATGGCAGCAGTGATGCCATGTGCAATAAGAAGACTGTGGCATCGTTTGAGGAGGAGTCGTTGGAAAGTCTTGACAAACAAGAGACTGCTTTTAAGTTAATTGGAGGGATATTAGATAAGGTGGCAGCTGATTCTAAGCTTATGGAGCAAGTGAGAGGGATAGCAAATGATCAACTCAGATCACTGCTTTGCTTCCTAAAGGTAAATGAGCTTGAAATTTTTTCTTGTATGGGTTATATAGGCAATTGGAAATTTTACTCAAATCTCGGAAGAAGTGATTAAGGAATGGCTACATTGGTTTTCTTATGTGGACAGACAAGAAAGCGTGATTGGTCAGAGCAAGGGCAGTTGCTGAGGGTCGATAGAAAGCTGTTTGTTTACCAAGCTGCAGCAAGGTTGCATATAAAGGCTCTGTCATGTCTTGACGCAGAAGAAAAGTCATCAAAGAGATTGTTACATGGAGCTCTTGCATTGTTGATTGAGGCTGCGGAGGCATGTTTGTTCTCAGCGTGGCGGAAATTGAGAGCTTGCGAAGAGCTCTTTCACTGTTTGCTTGCTGGGATTTCTCAAGCAGCTGTCGCTCGTGGTGGTCAGCTCCTCCGTGTTCTGCTCATTCGTTTTAAACCGCTTGTGCTGGCTACTTGTGCTCAGGTATGTTCTCCTTTTCGTTATATTAATGATCAATAATATCATAGAGTTTCATAAATGTGTCTTATACTACTTTACCATGAATAGGCTGATAGTGGGGCCAGTAGCTTGGGAGCCATGTTCACAAGTGTCTTAAAAACATGCAGCGAGATAATTGAATTCGGATGGGTCAAGCACCGTTGTCCTGTAGACACTTTTATCATGGGACTGGCTACTAGCGTTCGTGAACGTAATCATTATGAGGAAGAGGTTAGTGTCACTAAATAGCTACTTTCGTCTAGTAATTATAGCTGTTTTCATCGTTGTCAAGTTTCTATTCTTTCTTCTAGTTATCCTCATTTTTATATCAACAATTAATTATTCCTCATTTTTAATTATTCTTGATGTTCCATTTGCTTTTGTGATTTATCATAATTATTCTCGACCATCACTACAACACCATACATTTGTACTATTTTTACTTATTAACAATGATATGATGTGATTATACTTCATGATTTAGACTTGTAACGGCTACAAGTTTCAGTTTCGCCTTTCAATTGGATAGAGATAGCTTTTTGGTAATAGCTTGCTTATATTTCTACTTTAGTTGCAATATTAATCCTCTTGCCTAGAACCATGAAAATTTTGCCTGCAGAAAGATTGCCCCGTCCTCCCACCAAAAAACAAGACAATAGGAATAATAAAAAGTAAAATTGTTTTCCTGTGTTGTCCTGTATAAATTGTTTTCCTGTGTTGTCCTGTATACCTTTTGCCGTGTGTTTACAAGCAAGAACACAGCTAAATATCCTTTAAAAACAAATGAAAGATATATTTTCTTTAAAGCTGAATGTGCTTTTAATGGACTTGTGAACCTACATACATATATATATATATATATATATATATAACATGCATAGCTCAATTGGATTATTGGTCTAAAGGGTTTCAAGAAACCATGTTGCGACTATTGAATCAAATGGAGTTGGACAAAATACTAAATTTATTTAGACTTTAAGACATATAAATATATATATTTACATGTATATGTATCTATATATCTATAGATATGAGCAAAATTAAAGGACTAGAAATTTGGTATATTTTTTGGATTTATCTCAAATGGGATTCTGTCATGACATATAACATATGTTGCCATATCTTACCACTTTGATGATGTGATATAGGTAATATTACTCAGCATATAATTAACAGTGGCTTAGGTTGAACACAAAGCTGTTGTATTCTCTGGATAATAAGTATAATGATGATAGAAACAGAAGGGTGGGGAAACCTGTTACATGGACATTAAGAGATGATATGTTAATTTGATTCTTTTAAGCGGCAGTCACGGTCCGGGCAGTAGTTGAAAATGAGATGTTAAAAAATTTATTCATAATAGCAAGTAGCCTAGAGAGTTGACCTAAACGGAGTCTCATATACTATGAAAATATCCGAGGTGTTGTTCAGGATTGTGATGGCAATGCAATTAACCATTATCTGAAACTACTTCGAACTGTTTAATCATTGTGTTCACAAGGCCAGTCACGATCTCAGTTTGGGTTTGAGAGTCTTAGACCAAGATGCACGTGCCAATATGTTTTTCTCTCTTTATCAGAATTTATTGTTTTTGCCTTTTGATATTCTTCTGCCGTCAGGATGGAAAGGAGAAGCAGGCAGCTCCACCTGTACAGCTGAATCTGATACATTTGTTAGCTGAGTTAAATGTTTCTATTAATAAATCTGAAATGGTTGACATGATATTGCCCCTATTTATTGAGAACCTAGAAGAGGGCAAAGCTTCAACTCCAGGCTTACTGAGACTTCGAGTATGAATCTATCTCTGTAATTTTATGTTTCTTCTTTTTAAGCTTCCCTACTATGTTATTTTAGAAAGACCTTATAACAGGAAAGGAAGTATCCTTTCCTCATCTCTCTAATGGTTCTATTATTTATTTCTGCCAGTTAGAAAAAACTTTTTGGGTTTTCTTCTGAAAATGCTTTTCTTGAGTAACTGCAGATTCTAGATGCTGTTTCATGCTTGGCGAGTTTAGGTTTTGAGAAGTCTTACCGTGAAGCTGTGGTTTTAATGAGTCGGAGCTACTTAGCTAAACTCTATAATGTTGGCTCTGATGAAAGAAGAACACGACAACCTGAAGCCACGACAGAACGTCTTGAGGTATGTTGAGACTTCTCGTTACTATTATTTGTTTGTTTTATTTTGAGAAAAGAATTGTATGTTATAACAAATGGATGCTTATTTATTTGCATACTAGACTTTACCTGCAGGATTATTGTTGATTGCTAGAGGCATTCAGAGTAATAAGTTACGATCAGATTATCGTCATCGCTTGCTCTCACTATGCTCGGATGTCGGTTTGGCTTCAAAAAGTGGAAGGTAATGTTCAGCAATAGTTGACTTGCTGTAATGTTATTGTATAACTGGAAATGTCAAGTAATTTCCTCACGTGTGACTCCAACACTTCAGGAGTGGAGCAGAATTTCTTGGGCCCCTTCTACCTGCTGTAGCTGAAATATGTTCAGACTTTGACCCTAGTGTCAATGTGGAGCCTTCAATCTTGAAGCTATTTAGGAACTTGTGGTTCTATATTGCCCTCTTCGGGTTAGCACCTCCAATACAGAAAACTCAGGCTAAGATAAAGTCAGTTTCCACTGCACTTAATAATGCGGGCATCCCAAGCGACATTGCTCTCCAAGCCGTGGGTGGACCATACATGTGGAATTCTCTGTGGTCATCTGCTGTTGAGCGAATTTCTCAAGGGACTCCACCTCTTGTAAGTTGACCTAGAAATGCTTTTATGTTAACATTGTCTTGGTCATTTTAATCATAAATCTTTTGGTTCCAGCTAATTTTTTTGCTGACTCCTCTCTCTCTCTCTCACTCATGTAACTATTTCATTTGCCCTTATGGAGATTAATATCCTTGCATCTGTTGAGTCCCAATTCTATAAAGTCGATCATGTGAATGGTCTTGTAAACTTTTTTGTTCATATTTCTTTGCATAGTTGACCATCATGTGACTTTCCGCATATTTGAACATTGTGCTGTTTTTTTTTTGAAAGGATTGTACGTTGTTTAATATCGTTAATTACGCTCCTTTGTTTGGAAGAACTGTTATCCTCTTACGTTTTTTTTTCCCTTCCTGGTTGTGTCCAGAAGATGTGTATTAATAGGCATTAAGTTGATATCACTCTGAAATATTTCAAGTGAATCAAGCCAAAATCAACATTGCATTACCTGAAGAATACATTATGACTTGTCTGTCTCACTTGCCTGGTCTGTCTTATATATTAATTCCTTTTATGTTCAGGTTGTGACTTCTGTAAAATGGCTTGAAGATGAGCTGGAGCTTAATGCTCTTCACAACCCAGGTAGTCGGCAAGGGAATGCAAATGAGAAATTCGCTGTGACTCCAAAAACTGCTCTTTCTGCTGCTCTAGGAGGACGAGTGGAGGTTTCTGCAATGAATACAATTTCAGGTCTACTTACTTTTTTAGTAGGTCACTGAAGGCTCTACATTTAGCTGTAACTCAGAAATTTCACTCCTGGTTTTCTTGTTGCACAACTGAAGGGTGGTTTTATCCTAAAAGCATGCTATATCTGATGTCTTTAGGTGTCAAAGCAACATATCTTTTAGCTGTAGCATTTTTGGAAATAATAAGATTTAGCAGCAATGGTGGCATTCTAAATGGAGGCCCAAGTTCAACTGTTTCTCGAAGTGCCGTCAGCTGTGTATTTGAATACCTAAGAAGTCCGAATCTTGTCCCAACTGTCTCCCTGTGTTTGACAGCTATTGTCCATCGGGCATTTGAAACTGCCATAGCTTGGCTGGTATTCTGCTGCTTCTCTCCTCTTTTCTTTTTCTGAGTTCATGCATGTGAACACAAACTTGTATGTGCATGTCTGACAAATCTTGGCTAAGGATCTCCTGTATATATACTTTTTCATATGGTGCTTCGACAATTTGGTTCTCTTATGACTATTTATCCTGAATAATATTAGTAGCGATAGATACCATGATTTCCATGTTTATGTTATATGATTAGAAAGACTGCAACCAGCGATCTAGTATTATAACAATCTATTACACGAAGGCTATTAATGGGTGTATATCAATTCTGACTTTTTCTCAAATATCATGGTGTTTTGCAACTTGGTGCAGGTGGAACACGCGTCTGAGACTGGCCCAAATTCTGAGGTTAGAGAGTCTACTCTCTCTACCCATGCCAGCTTCCTCATAAAAAAATTGTCTCAAAGGGACGAGAATGTTAGAGATATTTCACTTAATTTGTTAACTCAACTCAGAGATAGATTTCCTCAGGTAAAAATGAACTTTGGTTATGTCACCTTTCACTTCATCTTCTTGCTTCACATTCCAAGAGTACCTGTAAATGTCTGTTACATGACTTTCAGATCTTATGGAATTCATCTTGTTTGGATTCCCTGTTACTCTCTATACATAACGATCCACCTTCTGCTGTTGTGAGTGATCCTGCATATGTCGCCAGTGTTCGCTCTTTATACCTGAAGATTGTTCGTGAATGGATCATTGTTTCACTTTCACATGCTCCATGCACTGGTCAGGGTCTTCTTCAGGTTTATTTCTTTCTTGGCTGGAAATCATCCCAAGCTGTTGCATTTTCTTCTTCTTCTTCTTCTTTACCTTTTTCCATTTTAGGTGGAGTACCAAGCAGTGTGCTTCTACCTTCCATATATTTCAAAATTCTACTTCCATCTGGATGTGTGCTCTTTGTTCAATGTTGTAGCAGTTTCGGTTTTCATTTCTTCTCCATCATTACTTTGTTGTAAGCTGTTCTCCTATTGAGTATTATGAATGAATTCCCTCTACAGAGAGGCCATGTTTGGGATTAAGCTTTAATCATTTTGTGGGCTAGAGTAGATTCAGAAAATTGAGAGGACATTCTTTGAATTCATTGAATGAAAGAATATGAATACTAGCATTGTAACATCATTCACATGAGACGAGTTAATACTAAATTATGTGAGATTGTTAGGAACTACCTAGGTTGAACTCCACAAACCAGATAATTCTTCCTACAACGTCCTAATTCCTAAACTCTTGTTCCTCAACTTCTTTCTAACACCTTTTCCATACATTCAAAAACTTTGGTACTCAGGAAAACCTATGCAAAGCTAATACATGCCAGAAAACACAGCCTGTAGCTGATGTGCTTTCTCTTTTGTCTGAGATAAGGATTGGTATGGGAAAAAATGATTGTTGGGTTGGCACAAAAACTGCAAATATTCCTGCAGTCATGGCTGCTGCTGCGGCAGCTTCAGGAAACTTGAAGTTGACTGATTCATTTAGTTTGGAGGTTCTTGGTACTGGGATGGTCAGTGCAACAGTGAAGTGTAACCATGCTGGAGAAATTGCCGGCATGAGAAGATTATATGAGAGCATGGGTGGTTTTGTAAAGCCCCAATCAAGTGGTTGTGGTCTTGATCTCAACCTTCCAGTAGCGGGATCTCCTGCACAACCCAAAAATGAATCCTTCAACGGGATAGCACTTTCCAAGTTTGTAAGGCTGTTGCAGAAGTTTGTAAATATTGCAGAGAAAGGTGGCGAAGTGGACAAATCATCATTTCGTGAAACTTGTTCTCAAGCTACTGCCTTAATTCTTTCATATCTGGTAAAACTACTTTGCACTTTATTCCCATTTTAGTATGATTAACTGACTAGTGTAAGCTTTTATGTTTGTTGAATTTAACATAACATTTTTTCTCAGGATTCAGATTCCAAATCAGACGTTGAGAGCTTCTCGCAACTTCTACGTCTTCTTTGCTGGTGCCCCGCTTACATTATCAGAACTCATGCTGTGGAAACTGGAGTATATATCTGGACATGGTTAGTTTCTGCTGCTCCTCAGTTGGGATCCCTTGTCCTTGCTGAGCTTGTAGATGCATGGCTATGGACAATAGACACCAAGCGAGGACTTTTTGCATTTGATGTAAGGTTCTGTGGACCTTATGCAAAGTTGAGGCCGCAGCTTGCTCCTGGTGAGCCTGAACCGCAGCCTGAGAAGGACCCTGTCGAACAGATAATGGCTCATAGGTTGTGGCTTGGATTCTTTTTTGATCGGTTTGAGGTAGATCATCACACATTTAGTCTTGTATACTTTCTTTAGCTCACTGCCTTCTGGATCAAGTTTTTATCTGATCCCAAATGTTTTTATGTACTAAATTTACTGGTATAGATGCTTGAAGTTGAAGATGTTGCATATCAGTCCTATATTAAGCGGAATGCCAATCTTTTTGTGGTGGACGCTTTCTTCTATAATTTAATACAATAATATACACTAATCCATGTGCTTGTGGAATTTCATTATTTCAGGTAGTTCGGCACCATAGCTTTGAGCAGCTTTTGCTACTTGGTCGGATGTTACAGGGAACAACAAAACTCCCCTGGAACTTTTCACAACATCCTGCTGCTACAGGAACTTTTTTTACTACTATGCATTTTGGTCTCAAATTGTGCTTATTGCAAACTCAGGGGAACCTTCAGAACTTCAAATCAGGGCTTCAATTGCTAGAAGATAGGATATATAGGTAAGGTCTATAAAAAGAAATATTTGCTTGTCAATTATCATTTGCATTTGGACACCTATACTGCATTGAAATTGTTTATGATTAATCACTTATTTAAAGTTTGTGTTTTTATAAGGGCCTGTACAAGTTAATCTGGACATGGTGATGCCTAAGTGGTGTTCAGGAGCAAAACTTGCACAATTAACTTGATGTGCATTTGTTACTGGTCAACATGTACATTAATCAGAATTTTCTCTTGTGTATGCATGTATTGGGGAGAACGATCTTTGCAAATTCACTTTTTCACTAATGAGTAGAAAAAATATTATCTAATGATGCACTTGATGGATCCGCCTTAGAGAAAAGCACTCAGAGAAGATTCATAAAGATGTTCCAGGTACAAGTAGTTTTAAATCAAAGCATTTGAGATCCTAATTTTAGTTTCCATGACTAATTTAAAGGATGAGCAGGGAATAATATGTT
The DNA here is from genome assembly GCA_019426215.1 of Buddleja alternifolia. Lineage (NCBI taxonomy): Eukaryota > Viridiplantae > Streptophyta > Magnoliopsida > Lamiales > Scrophulariaceae > Buddleja > Buddleja alternifolia. Next base: position 31,106,271 of record CM033408.1, on the reverse strand, counting down.
AAGAAAATGATCTATGGATAACTGGAGGTTTCAAGTGACAATTGTCCTCAACAGGATATTATTTTTGCTTTGCAGACCCAGATTTCTGTGTCTATTTTGTCCAAAAACCAATTGCAAGATGTAGCAGGGGTGATCTCTTATTCTGTTGTTATGATCATTATTGGCAGAATTACTTAGTATCTGTTTCATATCACACCAGTATGCTTATAAGACTATATTGGGTTCTATTCTGAGATATAGACCATCGACAGTCCCACAACTTGATGTTCCAATCCGTTTTTGTTACTGATCATCTTACTCTAACTGCTAAGATCAATGATATGACTCAAGCCTTTAGTGGTCTTTTAGAGTAATCTCTCTTTTTGCACAAAATCACTGAGCTCTGTCCTTCTCTTAGTTAGACTTTTTAATACCTTGATTCCTTGAAAAGTGTTTTCTAGAAACTCAAGTATAGTTTTTGTTTTTTTTTTGGCAAAAACAGGGCCTCTTTAGGGTGGTTTGCTCATGAACCTGGATGGTATGATTTCAATAATGACAAATTTACTCAGAGTGAAGCTCAATCTGTTTCCTTATTTGTCCAGCATCTTTTAAATAACCAGTTGGATGCTTCCCAGCTTGATCGCAGAGCAGTGGGGCTCGAAAAAGATAGCCCTTGGGAAGATGTGGTAAGATAATTATACATGAGCGCTTGAAATTTTCAGCTCTTAACTTATGCTATCACTTCTCATAAAAGATCATATCTATAGTGTTTTTGAAAATTATCTCTTTTATTAGATAATGAATATACTTCGAATTGTTTTTTGGAACCAATTAATTGGTTTTTTCATATGAATGCCTTTTGCTAAAATTTTATTTTTTAGCTATAAGACACTGATGAACTGTATTTCTCCGCTTTTCTGGTATTAATCTAGACCATCTGATCGAGATAAATCGTATTGATAATGTCCTCTTAACCAGTTTTTCCTTTGATTCATTTCATAACTCGTAAGTGGGAGGAGAACAACAATTTTATTTTTAGATTGTTCATGACACTGTTTAGAAACACTTCTTCTGTTTTGCAGAAGAATCGATATCACCCGGTTTGGGGTCAGATGGAGAATTATGCTGTTGAACGAGAGCAGCGAAGGCAGTTACTACTGATGCTGTGCCAGCATGAGGCTGACAGACTTGAGGTTTGGGCTCAACCAGTTGTAGCAAAGTAAAGTTTATTGAATGTTTGATTTATCTCATTGACTTTACCATTTTATTGCCCTTTTATTTGAGTATTTATCTGCTTGTGTCATTCCATATCCAGGGAACAGAATTCTCGTCTTAAAATTAGCTCTGAGAAATGGGTAGAATTTGCAAAGACTGCTTTCTCTGTTGATCCTCGAATTGCTCTATCATTGGCTGCAAGATTTCCAGCAAATTTTGCTTTGAAGACTGAAATCACCCAACTAGTTCAAGTATGTTCATGTACTTTGCTACAAGTTTGACATTGAATAAAACGCTTGAAGAACAAATTCAAAATTTAGAATGTGATTACCAAATCCTGTTAACCATTTTGATCTCTTCAAAATATCGTTGTCACTTTTGGTGCTTTTAGTACGAGTAGCATTCTAATTTGGATATGTGTATAGTACTTCCCAAACTCATATCGGTAGATGAACTGTTCCATGTTGAAATATTTATCTACTTATTGGTTATTTCATTTTTCTCTTTATAATATTCATTTTGGACTAATTTTTGCTTATTCCTTGATTTTTCTCATAGTCTCATATATTGGAGATCCACAGCATTCCTGAAGCTTTGCCATATTTTGTCACACCCAAAGCAGTAGATGAGAACTCCACACTTCTGGAACAATTGCCACATTGGGTAGCTTGTTCAATTACGCAGGCTTTGGAGTTCCTTACTCCAGCATATAAAGGTCACCCACGAGTCATGGCTTATGTTCTCACAGTGTTAGAATCATATCCACCTGAGAGAGTGACTTTTTTCATGCCTCAGCTGGTTCAGGCACTAAGATATGATGAGGAGGTAGATTTTTAATGCCATTATTATGTTTTAATAAAAAATTTAACTGATGATCAGGCAACCTAAAGAAGGTCCTCCTAGTATAGCTCATTTTTTCTAGACTAGATTAAACTAAGAGTTTTCCTCGTAGTGTTGATGTTGAATTTAAAGCATGCCTAGCCCTTGAAGCATACACGATATTTGTAGAAAGATAATTCATATGCAAATAAATAATGGAATGTGACTTCTAATTTTATGTGTATCCCTCACTGAGTTCCAGCTTAATGAATTTTGTCATGCTTTTGTATCTAACTTCAAATCGGAATTTTCTTTACACATTGGCCTGCCCTAATTTGCAGAGGTTGGTTGAGGGATACTTGCTTAGAGCTGCACAAAGGAGTGATATTTTCTCTCATATACTGATATGGCATTTACAAGTGAGAACAATGTTTTGAATAATTATCCTTGAAATATTAATAAAATCTGTTGTGCATTGTGACGATTCTTTAGGTTGTATATCACAAACATTGTGCTTTTGCAGGGTGAGACTTGTGTTCCTGAGTTAGAGAATGATGCAGCGTCTTCCAAGGTATACTTTTTGAGCTACAACTAAATAATTCAACACCATTGGAAAATGGAAATGAGTATCTTCTTGATTGTATATTGTCAAGAATATTAGTTTTTATGCTATTCTGTGAAACAAGGCTAACATTTTAAACACTGTAAACTTTTTTTGTTTTAGTCTTTAAACTTTTTCATGCATCAATGTAAAATTGTACCTTTTATTGCATAGTTTCTATTGTAATACTTATTAATTAGAGACTTTGCTGCCACAAAGTTTTTGATATGCATATTGGTTCATGTTTTAGTTGTTGCCTATTAATGCTTTTTTTTTCCTTTATTTTCAGAATAGCTCGTTCCAGGAACTACTTCCGGTTGTTAGACAACGAATCATTGATGGTTTCAGTCCTAAAGCACTAGATTTGTTTCAAAGAGAATTTGATTTTTTTGATAAAGTCACATCTATATCTGGTGTCCTATTTCCACTCCCAAAGGAAGAAAGACGAGCGGGCATAAGAAGGTATTGTTTTTGGGCATTTCTTGTTAAAACAGTGGCTCATGTATAGATTTACATTTCATTGAGTGATTTTCTATCTAAAGGGAAGTAAAGTATAATACTTTTTTTTTTATTGAAACAGGGAGTTGGAGAAAATTCAAATGGAAGGAGATGATCTATATCTGCCTACTGCACCTAATAAACTCGTAAGTAGTATTCGGGTTGATAGTGGAATTCCTTTACAGTCCGCCGCAAAAGTTCCTATAATGATTACATTCAATGTGGTGGATCGAGATGGGGACCGCAAAGATGTTAAGCCCCAAGCTTGCATTTTCAAGGTATATCGTAATTATTGTTTTCTGATCATTAATCATGTATTATGAAATTGTAATATATCTGCTCTCCCAGTAACTATAGAATATGGGTGAATTAGCTCTATGAAATTGAGTATGTCTTAAGTAACAACACACTGTTAATAAGATTGTCAGAGAGCTCAAACCCCTTTAAAGCTCAAAATACGGTAGCTGAGAGAGGAGCCTATTGAACATATGAAACAAATTTGCATTAACTTGACAGTTCAAAGTCTATCAGCTTCCAAGCTTTGGCTCTATTATTATGTGTAAACATGCTATCTTAAGCTTAAGTCAGTGACTGTAGTAGTCTTAGTGCTGTTTATTCCCCTTCAAATCCTTTCACCTATGATGTAAATCATTCTCTGCAGAGTCCATAACACTCATAATCAAATGCTATTTTTCTTGTTTACGTTAACTAGTGTATCTGTTAATGTAACCTCAAAAAAAATAAAAAAAAGTGTTATTTATCTGATTTATCTTTGCAACCCCATTCTGTATGAAACAAATCCAGTAGGGAACGGCCATAACTATTCACTTCTCACGATTTTGGTTAGATGAGCACTACAAGACACCTCTCAATTTGACTAAAATATATTAGATTAGTGTGAATATAAAAGCTAATTCAAAATTTATTTGAATAAGGATAGATATATCTACTCGTTTGTCTTTGTATGGATGACTTGGGTGGGAAAGTGCAGTATTTGTATTCTATCCCCTTAACCTTAGCCTGATAGAGCTTGTTTGCAACATAGGTTGGAGATGACTGCCGACAAGACGTTCTTGCTTTGCAAGTCATTTCACTTTTGAAGGACATCTTTGAAGCTGTTGGGCTTAATCTCTATTTGTTTCCTTATGGAGTACTTCCGACTGGCTCAGAGAGAGGAATTATTGAGGTACATTGATGTTTTAACGTCAAATTTTGTTTATTAAACTACCATCAGCTCACATGCACGATGAGTCAATTGTGCAATTTCTTGTAATCTTAAATTTATTTTGTGGAATTAGGATATATCTGATGGATTAATATTAAGTGCAAATTAACACATTTTGGTACTTCCTGGCTTGTGAGTGAACGTGTGACGTTTCTTATTTTCTAGTTTTGTGCTAATACGACTTCATATCCCACTTGCACAATTTGGACATAACTACTGGTTATATTTGATTTTTTGCAAATCTGATTTTGTCTTTATGTGATTTATCTAAACTTCAGCCCTGGGTTTTAACTGCTGTTATTTTTCTTGTTAGTTCCCTCAGCATTCAAACCATGGACATGTGCACAGAGGCCATTTTCATATTCACCTTAAAATAAAGTCACTGACCTAATAAGTCTATAGATGCTGTAGTTTAAGCTATATTGTTTGTACAAACAACCCAAATAAACTATATGGCAAAAGGGAAATATTCTCTATTCTTTTTTGGTTGTTTTATTAGTTCACGTAACAAATGATGGTTACAATGTATGACGCCTAGGCATGAGTATTATGAGATGAGTAAATTTACAGTTATATGTGTTGTGAATAAATTGGTTTATATTAACATGTCGTAAAAAAAAAGAGTAAGCATGCAAAAAGTATCATGAGCCAATTTTTTGAAAGAATAATCTAAGCACTCATCTCGACATGGTACTAAATCTATGCTGAGAACATGCAACTTGTTTTAGCTTTTGTGTGTTTTAATATGCGTGGATAAATAAGAAGGCAGATTTTGCTTTTTAAATTCTATTAGGATTTTGGTACTTTTGCTAAATAACATACTCAATTTAGAAGTAGCCATAGTTATAGAGCTTCGAGAATGGTTCCATTTTCCACTTCAAATTTTTTTATCCTTTTTGCTTGGCAGGTTGTGCCCAATACACGAAGCAGGAGTCAGATGGGAGAGACCACCGACGGTGGTCTGTACGAGATTTTTCAGCAAGATTTTGGTCCAGTTGGTTCCCCCACCTTTGAAGATGCTCGTGAGAATTTCCTCATTAGTAGTGCTGGATATGCAGTTGCTAGCCTCTTGCTTCAACCAAAGGACAGACATAATGGAAATCTTTTGTTTGACAGGTTAGCAGTTTATCATATGTACTGTCCTCATTTTTACATCACACCACAATTCAGTTATCTATTTCCCTATCTAGAGATGGATTCTTTGGTTCATATGGGCCTATTAATCTTGTAATTAGGTATCTTTTACTCTCCAAGATATTAATGATGTGGTACTTTTAGTTGCATATTCTCTCAATTTCTTTTTTCTCAAGACTATTACTCACACCTTCCCAAAATCATGGGCTAATTTGAGTGTGTCGGAATTTTACATGAAAGTTGAAAAAGTATCAAGTGGTGAGAGTTATTGGTGTCACGTCATTACTTTATGAAAAAGTTTGGAAAAATAATAGTGATTTAAGAAATATGGTTGAATTGTTCCGAAAGGAAACGGGATGAAAAATATGGGACTGAGTGATTTTTATGTAATTTTTTACAGTATTGTATTTTAATAGTAGTGAGTGGTCGAGACTTACTGACTTAGTGGTGTTGCATCATTACCTTACATAAAAGTTGAGAAAAATATTTTTGGTCAAAATAATAGAGTTGGGATGTCCCAAAAGGAAACGGGAGGGATACATGTGGGGCCGATGGAAAATATATTACAAACATTGCATACTTGAAAACATATAACATATAGATAGATGAGAGATCAATCGATCAATCATTAGCCTATATTCTTAATTTCCTAGTATGAGGGACAGTGATGTTTCCACTATGCAGCATTAAGATTCTTATAAACATTTCATATGTTGTCCAAACATCTCTTCTCCAACATTACTCTGTATGAACATTGGTATGTATGAACATTGTATAGACCATATCACATCAGAATTTAACCTTGATTGTTTCATGAATGCAGTGTAGGGAGGCTTGTTCATATCGATTTTGGTTTCATTTTTGAAACTTCACCTGGTGGAAATATGCGATTTGAAAGTGCCCACTTCAAACTGAGTCATGAGATGACTCAATTACTCGATCCATCTGGAGCAATGAAAAGCGATACGTGGTACCGATTTCTCAGGTGAGATTGGAGGTTTTGACTTGGACTATCTTATTACTATTTCCCTTCATCCCATATTTATAGGTCTAGTTTGATCTGAACATAGTTTCATATGAGAGCTGAAAAGGTGAATGGTTTGTTCAATTTTTCATTATTAATGGTTTATAATTAGTGCTATCATATTCATATCATTACACTTAGAATGGGACGGGTTTTTTCCAAAAAGAAACTAATTTTAGAATATGGAGTCTTATTTCAAGATGCCCGAAAGCAAATTAGAGCAATAAAGTTGGAACGGTGAAACATTTTCGTAGTCTTCTCCGTCAAGTGATTTTTAGGAAGTGTCATGACTACAAATACCCAAATAATCACAATAATATGCTTGTGGCAAATCCTATGATTGTCCGATCATATGTTATGGTTGTGATTGTTTTAGAACTACGAGCCCCTGGAGCTCCTCGACCCATTGGTATCCTGTGATAATTCTGTTTGATGTGTTTAAAAAGCTATTATTTCTTCGATTTTTTCTTGTGCAGCTTGTGTGTGAAGGGTTACCTTGCTGCACGGTGCTACATGGACGGGATCATAAACACAGTCTTAATGATGAGAGACAGTGGATTGCCTTGCTTCAGCCGTGGCGATCCAATTGGTAATCTCAGAAAGAGATTTCATCCTGAAATGAGCGAACGTGAAGCTGCCAATTATATGATACGTAAATGTGCTGATGCTTACGATAAGTGGACGACTGCTGGTTACGATTTGATTCAGTATTTGCAACAGGGGATTGAGAGATGAGGCATGCATTGTCAAATGTGATGAGATGCTGTAAGTTTGATCTTTTCTGAGGTTTTTCTTTCGATTTCTGTTTGTATCTTTGTAGTTGGAGAGAGGGGAACAGAAATCACAGTAGCAGGTACTAGTTTGAGGGGTCATTCTGATGAGCTGTCAAATAAAATCACTTGTCACGTGATGTTTCACAATACATACTAAACGGTAAACGTCATAACATATCTATATCCTACGGATTTTACTAACTATGGTGGACCAAGTGCAATACTCCCGGCCCATCCAATACGAAACATTCATTGGGAGTTTTTTTTTTTACATAGATGATGGGTGATGAAAACCATTCTCTACCCCAATCAATGTGTGTTGTTGGATGGACCGGGAGCATTGCTCTCCGTCCACCATAATATTATCCAATATCCTACTTATGACGTGTCAAACTTACTGGAAATTAAGACCTAGGCCCTAAGTTGATGGTCTCTTGTTTCAGAGATGTCGATTTTTTTTTAAAAAAAAAAAAAACTCCAAAAATTGCTTTCGGTTGGCGTTTTTAAAACAGAAAAATCCAGGAAAAAAAATCTCAAAATTTTCATCTATATTTTGCATGATTTGGAAAACATATAGATATGTTTCAATAAAAAAAAATCCTTGCACAAAAGGTAAGAAGCAATTGTTACAATATTTATGATTAAGTTGTTTGTCGAACTATATATTAAAGCTAAGGGCTTCATCCGGTAGCATCTCAACATCAAAAATCAAATTGATCACATATTCTAATCTAAAATAATGCGAGTGCAAAGTAAGATTTACTTTGACGATCTTTCGACATCTAAATCAAGGGGTTTGACTAAAAAATATTTATGAAAAATGATGTTCAAACACTTCATCCATACATATTTCTCACAAAAAAAACATCACATCAATGTGCAAACAGAACATATTACATCATCCTTAATATTAAATATTAATTAACACATCTAAACACACTTTTATCATCATTATTATCATCCCTAAAACATATTTTTCTTTACTTTATCATGAAGAAAAAACGTCCATGCAATTAAGTTCTAAGTTTCGTCATTTATTCATTAAGTTCATGATCAAATAGTTAACTTTTAGTGGTAAATATAGCCCTCTTATTATGCTCTATCCTATGACTTTATGTTCTTTTCTACGTATTATCGTATATAATATAGCTAATTATTCGATCTATTGTTGCATTGATTTAAATTATTGGTCCTGTTCCCATATAATAATGTTTTTCACAACGTGTATACATCTGACATTTCTTGTTAAATTTTTTGTCTTTTCTCACCGTATTATTTGTTAAGTCATGACAGAATATTAATTTATTTCCAGAATAATGGGTGATACTTGGTAACACCCGGTGTTGGGCTCCCGGGTAAATATCAACCACAAACAGTTTTAAAATATGTGTGGGGTCTATAAAAAATATATATATAGTGTTTTAAAACTATATGTGGTTGATATTGCTCGGGAGCACAACACCGGGTGCCACCAAGTATCATCCCAAAATAATGACTCCAAGACTAGGTTAAAATTGTATTTAGATTTGGATCAATTACAATTGTACGTCAATATGATGTATATCCTATAAAGCCTGGACAATCCGAAAATTATCCCCGAACGATGTCGGGCACATGTCGGACACGACACACCTCCTTCACGTGTCGAACATGGCTAATATATGTATATGATTGAAAAATTAAAAAGCAATTTGGACACGTGTCGGACACGACCAAATGCGTGTCCGACACGGTGATAATATGGTTGACAGTTTTTCTAAGAAATTAAAAAGCATGTAGTTTCAATTGTGAATAGAAAAATTTCAAAAATCCTAATTCTATTTCTTGAACATTTGATACTTTGATTGTATTTGTAATTGTTTTATAATTTTTGACTGTTTATATTTTTGTTTTGCATTCGTTATTGACTTATTGTTGATAAGTAGTTGAATTTTTTCGAACATATAGATATTTATAAAGAAGCAAGGAAAATACAAATTTAATAATAAACAAGTAAATAACATTTTCATAGTTTATTTTTCTAACAAATTATATTGAAATTAAAATCAATATCTAATTTATGTTATATATATATATATTTTTTTTTTGAATTTGTATAAGAGTCGTGTCGTGTCCTATTTTTTTAGAAAATTTCGTGCCCCGTATCTATGTCGTGTCGTGTCCGTGTAGCTATATCAGTATCCGTGCATCATAGCATATAACCCCTTCTCAAGAGAGCATTAGTATACAAAACTACCCTTAACCCTAGCTCTGGTCATTAGTAGTATTCCCCAATTAGACGTCCCCATTACTTTCACCCTTATTTTCCTTCAATGCCCTTGCCGTCGACCTCCACGTAAAGAAATTCCCAAACAAGGACTCCATTTCCTCGAGCGTTCTTCCTCGTGTCTCGGGGTATAAGGTGTAAAAGAACACCCATCCTACACTAGCCACCCCCGCATACAAAAAGAACACCCGTTGAATACTTATAGCTTTGTACAGGGATATAAATGTTATGGAGACGAGTCCGCTTGTCACTTGATTAGCTACAACTTGCATACTACACCCTTGGGATCGTAACTTCAATGGAAAGATCTCCGAACCATAAACCACAGGAATCGGACCAATCCCAATCGAGAAAAATGCTACATAAACCAATACCGTAGTAATGCACAAAGCTAAGGCCCAATCCAATTTGTCATCCGAGTGTTCAATAACAGTAAGCCAAACCCCTAAGCTTAGTGAGGATAAAATCACTCCCATCATACTAGATAGAAGCAACGGCCGCCGTCCGATCTTATCTAACAAAAATGTGGCTACAAATATGAACATCGTCTTCGTAAATCCAACGGCCATCGTCGCGAGTAGCTTGTCTGTATCCTTTTTTATGCCTGCTTTTCCAAATATTTCAGGACTATACAACACTACAGCGTCCATGCCACTCGCCTGCTGGAAGAAGTGTAGCCCCATGGCGCACATTAGGATGTGGCGCACGGCGGGCGTGGGGCGAAAAAGGAGATCTCGCCATATGTCATCGTTGTGTTGCTTGGGGACAGAAACGATGTCGTCTTTGCAGTTTTCAACTATGCTTGCGGCTTTTTTTATTTCAGATAATCTTAATTTGGATTCTTCCGTTGAGTCGGAGATTCGATTAAGGACTTGTTTGGCTTCGCCGAGCCGGCCCTGCATGACGAGCCAACGAGGCGACTCCGGCATAGCGAGGATGCCGACAGCGAGGAAAATGGATGGGACTGCAGCGATTCCGAGCATGAATCGCCAACCTAAGTTGGTTGGGAGCTTGGCAAAGGCATAGTTTGAGACATAGCTTAGTAATATGCCTGTATAAGTAAAAAAAACACAAATAATCATGCATATACATGTGGATAACTTAATTGAACTCAATTGTGACACATAAATAACTATTTTGCAACTGAAACTAAAAATGAAAAATCATATGCCGTATATGATTAATGGGAAAACTGCAATTTTGGTCCCACAACTTTGTCCATGTGTGCTTTTGGTCTCAGTATTTTTGACTTTAGCATTATACTTTCCATAATTCCAAAAAATGTATGTTTTTGGTCCCAAGATACGATTACGTCATGTATTTGTATGGGACTGGCATGTGCAGCTCACGTGGGATCACCAAAAATGTGCGTTTTTTGTCTCATAACTCCAAAACATGTGAGCCGCACATGCCAATTCCGCCAAATACATGACGTAATCGTATCTTGGGACCATTTCAAACTAATACTACAATTGTTACTAGGGATGATCGCGGTTCAATTTTGCGATTTTTTTTTTAATTTCAAACTGAATTGCCAAGTGCGGTTTGGAGGAAATAAAATTTGAAATTGCAGTTTTGTGCAGTTCGGTGAGGTTCGGTGCAGTTTGACGATTTTTCAAATTATTTTACATTTTAAAACTAAATAAGCAAACAATGTTTGTTATATTTTTTGTTAAACTAAATAATAAAAAGTTAATGATAATTCATAACTAATACTTGTCTAGGAAACAATTATCAAGATTAAACTCCATGAATCATTAAGAAAAATACTAGTGTCATTACATATTATTATATAAGAGTATCATACGTATAGAACAGGAAAAAGTACTAGTATATCACTTTAAATATATGTTTAACACTGAGTATAAATATAATATGTACTTATTATACCATATGTATATATCAAATAAATACGCACTCATATATAAGAAAATGTCTTAATCTATCTTGTATGAAAAGTAGGACGAAAAATTTGTATATAAACAAGTAATACAAAAGATGACATGTTGTAATTGTTTGTTTATTAAAATTTGTGCATGAAAATTTGCAAAAGGATATTGTAAAGTATATTATAAGGTTATAAAACAATATATAATCTAACGCGACATCGCTACTACAAATAATTGTAATAGCTAAATAGAACAAATATCATAAATATAATCTATAATACTTTTTTTCGTCAAAACTCTTCAAGTGTCTATTATATATAAAAAAAATATTACACTAAAATATCATAAGATATTATCACTTTAAAAGTCTCAAGCACAAATGTTGATTGAACATATTATTAATCATATAAGAGATATAACCATATAAATTCAATAAGAAATATTAAATAAAAATACAATTATGAATAGTATTACGAGTAAAACCAATTAAAAGTTCAAATTAAAAAAAATTAATAAGAAATTTATATATCTATATATATGTATGTATGTATGTATGTATGCATGTAGGCGGTGGCAGTACGGTTAGGTTTTTTAAAACTAATTTTGAAATCAAACCGCATAAGGCGGTGCGGTTTGAATTTAAATTTTAAACCACAGTTTGCTTAGAAAATTGACAAAAATGGTGCGATGCGGTCGGTTCGAGCAGTTTTTCAAAACCAAAGTGCACCCCTAATTTTCACATAAATAATTAAATAGTAGAAAAGATACACCTCCTTACGTACCAAAATTGATGAACACTTCAGCAAAAGAAGTGAGGAAGCCACGAGAAGAAGCCGGCGCCACCTCCGCCGTGTACACTGGTGTCGCCGTCATCGCGTATCCAACGGCGACGCCTGCTATGAAACGGCCAACCATAAGAAAGGCATAGTTGGTGGCGAAGCCCATGAGCAGCGCACTGGCGAAAAATAGGGCTCCGGCGAAGACTATGTTATAGCGGCGACCGAGCCAGTCGGAAGTACGGGCGGCGACAACGGAGGTGAGGAGCGCGTAAAAATTAAGAATTCCAACTAAAACCTCTTTTTGGACGTCGGAAATGTGAAGGTCTTGTTGGATGTAGATTATGGCGCCACTCATCACTCCTATATCTGCATGTAAGAAATAATTTTATTTTCTTGTTAAAAATGAAATTTTTTATTTTTACTTATTAAAAAAAGTATTTTGTATAAATAATTTTATTTTCTTGTTAAAAAAGATTTTTTTTTTATTTTTACTTATTAAAAAAGTATTTTGTATAAATATTGATACCAAGGAGTACTTTTTTGGGGGCTACTACAAAAAGGGATTATGAGCTCTTTTCCAATTATTCAAGAACAGAGTTAGGATTTTATATCGGCCGAATACGAAAAGATGTTTTTTTTTTGGGGTGGGGGGGGGGGGGGTTGGGTGGCGGACTTGATATTGGAAAATTGTGGGTAATTTAAAGCTATTTTGGGGGGGGGGGGGGGGGTGGCGGACTTGATATTGGAAAATTGTGGGTAATTTAAAGCTATTTGCAACTTAGTGAGTTAATTATGGTTGTTTCTTTTTCTTTTTTACGTTCTCAAATCTTTAAATTGTTGAACATATCTAATTTCACTTGTGTTTTCCTTAATTATCACTTGATAGGCTTAAATTTAATATAGGACCTTGTGGGATCCGTTCAATCATAATGTAAATAGAAGGGGCTCGTATATTCAGAATATCGACTTTAGTAAATGTAATTGCACCTTGAGGTCCCTAATAGACATTGAAATTGCAATGAACTACAAGATCCGCATGTTTTTTTCTAAATTTGGGTCGAATCAATCCGTGACCTGACCCTAAGAGATATGATTATGGCCGTCTCCCTAGGACACGTGGTATCATCCTAAGGAACCTTCCAGCTGGAAGAACAATATTCGTCCAGCGTGTAAATAGTATAAATACCTCATTTATTGGGATAAAGAGACTGGAATCTAAGCAATTAATATACTTCGTAAGCTTATTCGTATATTCGATATTTAGGCTAAGACTTGACAGTACGATCCCGTTACATATAAATTTGAATTGGTTCGTATACGGATTGATGATACAATAAGAAAACTATATTTTACATTTGAATTACGTTAGACTTGATCCCCAAGAGGTACTTAGGCAGCTCGGTAGCCCGAGTGCAATCTAGAATCTTGATTAGCTGGTATTAATTCGTTTTACAAGATCATCCTAACTGAGTATAGGTAGAGTTAATTTTGACCTAGATCATCACTAATACAAAATATCAAATTAAAATAGAATAACACCAAGAACTATATATACTGAAGAAGCACCTTAATAAATATAAGTGGAGTTAATGATATTTAATATAGAAATTACAAGAATCATACCATATCCAACTAAGACGAAGGTCATGGAAGCTAAGAAAGAAGAAGCCAAAGCATACTTGTTTCTTTTCGGTTTCTGAGGCGGGTCGAAAGCGGGTACGGGTAAATGGGTTTGGCCCATGGAGGAGACACAGGCTTTCCCGGGGCTCCAATCGGTCAAGAGAGAGAGAGAGAGAGAGACGTGTTGGAAATTGAATTAAAAAAGAAATTGAAATGAGTATGACTATGTATTAATACAATTAGTTTTGGGTGGCTTAGGGGGTTTATGATCATTATATATGGGTTATATATATATAGATCTAATTAAGTTTCTTTACTTAATTAGCCATTAAGTTCATAATCAAATGATTCATTATGATTGTTCAACATTAGCACGATGTGCGTAATACTATAATGATTTTTTTTAAGAAATCATACTATAATGATTAATTTTTTAAGAAATGACAAGAATATTTATTTCCACAATAATGACTCTAACACAAACTTAACAGTGACTACAATTATACTAGTAGTTGGCCCGTGCATTATTCTTAAAATCAATTTGGTATTCTAATTTGAAATTATATATGATGATATTGTTAAAATATTATATTGTTATTATTTTTAAAAAATCATATAATAGAAACACTTCTTAAACTCATCAAAACAATCGCTTTTATGCCTACAAAAGCATTTAAACGACTTAGAAATCAAAATACGTAAATTAAGCTAAAAATAATGGAAAAGATTAACTACAAGGCATAAAATAGAGATAATATGAGGTAAAACATGACGAAAATATGTAAAATGTGAGACCTAACAAATATTCTAAATTGAGAACTTAATAAGTCATACATAATATTTACTTCTTCTATTATTCACATTTTGTAGTATATATTAATTTCTAATATCGTAAAAGTGTTGAGTGAATTGGTCATGTTACAAAAATAATGTCTATTTTGATATGATACAAAGAATAATTTTTCATAACTGAAATGATACAAAGAATAATGTCTATAATATATGATTATAATAAAGAATTTTCATGGTTTAGTGGGTTATTTGGCCCAAGTCAAACTAATATTGGAGTTCTACAACGATTATCTCATATGTTTTACTTTCCGAGTCATCTAAACATTAGTTTCATTGGAGCAAAAATATAAATTGATCCTAATAATTTTGTAGACTCATAAGGTAGTGTTAGTTCGTAAATGGATGTTAGAATCCTGACAACCTTACCAAACCAATAATATATGGCATTTAGGCCAAGTTTGACCTATTTTGAAAAGTCAATTGATATTTTTTGTAAGTATTCATATATTAAAAAATGTATTATTATTATTATTATTGTTATTCTATTATTATAATAGAGACAATTTGGATATTGATCATAAACAATATGTGTTTATATACTTTTTTGCCCCTTTATCAGAGACATTCTTTAAGGGAATAACAAAAGAACTTATAAGAAAAAATTATCTTTTTCATAAACTAAAAATTATAATTCATTTAATAGTAAAATATGCATAAAATTATACAAAACGCCACTCAAAGAATAGATGAAATATCAAAGATTAGCATTGATATATAAGAACTTCACCAAAGTTTACCATCTAATTACAAATAAGAATATGAATTAATATGATAAAGAATAATAAATCACAAAACAAATTAATTGTATTAAATTAAAATATAATGCAATAATAATATAATCCAAACTTACTAATTGTTTGAACAATAATTTATGAATTTGGGACCTCCAAGTTTATCTTGTATATTATAATGTTTCATAAAAAAACAAGGTTAAACATGTTAGCTACGTATTAAACACTATAAAAGACATATTTAAGAAGAATCAGAGGCTGCCACAAGTTGTGGTTTTTTCCTTCTTTATTGAGCTAGATAGAGTCTTTATGGCTCAGGATTATGACTATCAACCTGAGTTTGTCAGCCTAGATATTTAGGGCATTCCCTTCATCTTGAATTAAAAAAAAAAAAGAATCAGGGGCTTAATAGTCATGTAATTGTGAACTTGTTTATAACAATAGGTACATGCATAAGATGAATGAAGAAATAATTTTTAAATCAACAAATTGGATTAGAGATACAAACAAAAAATTAAATACTAACAAAATTTTGTTTGGCAATTAATTGAGACAATGTGAAACTTAATCATAAATCATACAATTTATATAGAAAAAAAAGAAGGAAAAAGCACATTAAATATACATAATTTAAAAGAGAAATATTGTTCATTTGAGACATTATGACTCTTTTACACCTTTGCATGTAGAAACGGAATAAGAATGTGAGATAAATATTTCTAAAGAAAAATTGAAAAAGGAGTAGAAGAGAAAGTGAAAGAAGAATCCACATGCTTAAAGTTCAAGAAGTGGGTCGATTGGAAATTCACCTACTTAGAATCCAAGTTCCTGAAAAAGTTAAATAAATTAAACAAAATATTCAATATAAGACCCATAAATATTAAATCAAAATGATTAACTTTCAAAACAGTTTTATTTCTCAGCCATGACATAATCTTCATCACCAAACCATAACTTACCACATACATAATTGAATTGATACAATAAATATCATAAATTAGACAGAACAAAGATATCAAAAGATTAAACTAATTTACGCAGATGGATCAATTGGACAAAATGAGGATTATATTACCTTGGAAATGGAGTTAAAATTGCTATGAGGAAATATTATGCAATATTTGATTAGTTCAATTTAGGGAGAAACCAAGATTAATAATCATATATACATAGATAATTATTTGAAATTTAAATTGCCTTAAATTAAGGAAAGAATCATATTTGCCATAAGAAAATATGGAAAGTGTCTATCATCGTTTTTGGATTCAAATCCTAGAAGGGAGATTATGTGTCATTGCCACTAAATTAATAGCAGTAACATTTATGCACTTAGTGGATTAAATCAATAATTTTCCATATTGATTCAAATTAGCTTTAATTAAGGAGTTGAAAATATATACTTGAGAAATTTAGAAGTGAATGAATGAACATTTATAAGCTAGAAATGGATGACTGCAAGAAGTTGGAATCACGGGGGAAAGCGTATACTTTTATCAAAAAAAAAAAATATCAATTGCAATGCTAAATCTAATATTATGGAGTAACATAAAAAATTATGTCGCACCATGAGTTATACATATTGTAAAGCCCGACTAAATTTTTTTTTTTTAATAGCAATAATAATAATAATAAGTTTAATAAAATAGTATGTAATTAGTAAATTGTATATGGGTAAAATAACCAGATATAAAATACTTCTTGGTTCATGGTCTATTTGTAATTTTACAATTTTTGGGGTCAAAAGTTTCCACTTAGAAAAACAAGGATTTTTGGATAAATAAAGGGGTTATAAACATCTGCCAAATTTACTTGAGTTCGGAAGGGGAAGGAAGTGAACGGCGATTGGGCATATTGATCTTCTCTATGGAGCGACGGAAAAAGTAAGAATATTGCTACTTTATTATGTAAGTTTTTGAATCCTTAATTTAAGGTTTACACGTCAATCACTTATATATTGTGAAATGGTGGGTATAGTTAAATAGGTGGAATTGAATGAATTTGAGCCATCTGGCGTGAAGGAGAGAGGGTGAAATTTGGAGTTTTGTGGAACTTCTTTGTTTTTTGGGTTTTCACTAGCGTTCCACCGTTTACCGCAGTGACTAATTTCCTCGCCGATTGGACGCCCCCCAAAGGGTTGGACAGCTGGCCTAGAGTTTTCACTAACTCTTCATACTTAAGGCCGAGGATCGAACTCTCGCCGCTTGATTAAAGGAGAATGAGTCATTTCCACTCCAACACACCCTAGGGTAATTTTGTGTAACTTCTGCACTAATTGTTTTGTTGGAAATTTGATTGCTATTCTTACAGGAACATGGGGGGGCTATAGTTGGATTATACTCACTTTCACATGTCTTATAAAGTATATAACAACACCAAAGATCTGTTAATCTATTGGTATCCACCTCCCACTTTATATTAGAGTTTTTGGGTTCGAATCCAGGCTGCCACAAGTTGTGGCTCTTTCCTTCTTTATGGAGTTAGATAAAGTCTTTATGGTTCAATTAATAACTATCAATCCGAATTTATCAAGTTAGATATATAGGGAATTCCATCCTCCTGAATTAAACAAAAGTATATAACAACATGTATTTGGTTAGTGGCGGGCCATGAAAAGAGAATTTGATAGTTTCCATATTATAACTCCATGAATTACAATTTAGCCTTGAGCGGTTCAGGTGGTGGTAAAGGAGAGAGACAAATAGATTATTAATGGGGCCTTCTTTTTACATTCAACATTCTGCCTTACGAGATGAAGTCATGTTTGGAATTGATTAGCAATTGAAGACTTTTTACATGAAGAAAGTTTCGAGAATTTTTAAAAATAATTTAAGAAGAACAAAATGCAAAAATATGAATAGAAGAATTTAAAAAAGTAAAATTTTAATTAATATCATTTCAATATAAAAATTCTAAATAAATAAATTTCTATACAAAAGTACAATTGATTAGTTCTTAAAGACTAAGGGCAATTAAGTCCATAAATTTTAAGTTTTTTTTAATAAAAAATTGGTCGAATGGGTTATTTTAATGAAAAGTTAGTGGAATGAGGTTTTTTAGATTAAAAAATATTATCATTGGTATTTAACGAGGATTTTTTAGTAATTTTCCCAAAATTAAGTCACTTATGCTATGCGGTGATTAACACACACACAAGCACAATATTGTCACAATATTAATAACGTAGGTTCTAGCCAGTAGCTCAATAGATAATATATTTAGTGTTGAATATTTCATAATATTGTACTCCGTATGTATTTTCATATAATCCAAGTTTCACCATGAAAGCTTCATTATAATTAATTTATCAAGATAATAAATATGCAGAAAAGTGCTTTCTTAAGAAAAATTAAGAAAACCTTAATGTGTTTGATTTTATAATAATTAAAAAGAAAGAGAAAATATCTTCAATAGTTAGGAAAGAAAATCAATAATAATTAAGAAGAGAGAGAATTCTTTGAAACTTCCATTTATTCGGTGCAAAAATAGGGAAGAAAGGAATCATAAGAAGGGGGCATTGACTATTAAAAGGGCAAAAATGAGATTAACTAAAATTTGCTCTGGCATTAGGGATTGTGCTCTGGCATTATCAGTAGCCTACATATATAGATATAAACATGTGATGAATACAGTAGTGTGAGTTGGACATATATATGGAAAATATCCTATCCGAAGAAAAGATGAAGAATCAACTTGTCCACCTCATTGTTCACATGTAAAATAGATTGAACCAAGAATTTGAATTCATTTTAAATATTATAATAAGACTATATATATATATATATATTCAAATTACTATTATGGAACAATTAGCGACCAAACAAGTTAACGACAATAAATAATTTAATAATAATATTATGAAACAATAAATTAGTCGTTAATTATAACAACCAGGACCCCAATTTTAAAAGTTTCAAACGAGTTTGTTATTATCATTTGGTTTTTATGATTAATATCTTTTTTTTCTTATAATGTGATTGATATTAACTCGCCACATATAATTTTCTTAAACCTAGATTGATTCACAAGCATGGTTCGTTGGAATGCCAAGAAATCGGCTGGAGCGGCCGTTCTGGCACAGGAATGGCCCCCGGCCTTCCAAAATTTCATGATATTTCGTTTGTGTACGTGAAACCTGGTGGAACGGCCGAAAAACGGCGAGATAGGTGAGATTAGGGTGTGACTCGATCTTTCCGGCGATTTCCCGACCACGGAACCGCAGAAAAGGAAGAAGATAGCTCAGTACTAAACTTTGTCCTAAACTTCTTCTTCACCACTTGACTAGCTCCCCCACCCCACTAGTGGAAAGAAAGAAAGTAAAGAAATTATTACAAGGAGAAAAGAAATGAAGGAAAAGAAATTATTACATGGAGGAAAATAAGGAAGAAGACAGAGGAAAGAAAGGAAAGAGAGAAGAAAAACATAAATTATTACTTCTTATCAAAAAAAAAAAAACATGAATTATTACAAAGAGGAAAGAAAAGAGGAAAAGAAAAAAGAAAAAACAAAGAGAAAAGAGGATTTTATTATACTATACGAGCAAGGACGGAGCCAGGGGGCTGGAGGGTGCCATCGCCCCCCTCAATTTTTTTTTTTTATTATTATTATTCATAAAATTTTTAAAATATCCATTTTCGCCCCCCTTCAAAATTTTTTTTTATTATTACTCATAAAATTTTCAAAATATCTGTTTTCGCCCCCCCTCAATGACATAATTATCCTTAGGAGTGTACATAAACCCGCACAACTCGCCCGAGCCGCCCAAAAACCGTCGATTTGAAATTATTAAAAAATTGTGGTGGGTTGAAAAAATTGCAACCCGCCACTTTCGGGTCGGGTGGTGGGATTAATAATTGTAACCCGCCTAACCCACCCCCCAACCGCTAATTGTATATGTCATAAGTGTGTGTGTGTATAACCCTAAACTCTTAAAACTATATATGCATATATATAAACTCTAATAAGAATAGTTTTATTCATATTTATGTAAAACACTTTATTTTTAATTTGAGTAAACAAGAACATTTGTTTTTACTTGATTTGAACGAAGATGTAGATGTATATGTTTATGATAAACTTATAAAATAATTTAATTTTATTAATATTTTAGAGTTTACAATTCATGATAAATATGATTTTTATTTAATAACACAACTTATTTTTGTATTTCTCACCAACTCAATTTTTGTTTAAATTAAATGTACAAATATGTTATTTAGTTTCTTACTTACTGGTTGAAACTAAAAGTAACATAATTATAATTCGATAACCCGTCAAATCGCCCGCTAAATACATTAAACCCGACCGACCCGAACCCGACCGCGTACACCCCTAATTATCCTCTATATTATTCAAATTTATTGTAATTGAACCTAGTTCCTTATTAGATTTTTCCTCATAAATATAGTGTATCGTACAGCGGGGTCCAAGCCCCCCGCACCCCCCTTGAATCCTTCGTCTATTTGGCAAAAAAAAATGTATAGTTATATCACAACAATCTCGCCCTCCCTCGCTGAAAATTCTGGCTCCATCCCTGTTTACAAGCATATACAAAATAAATTAAAAGCATGCAAGAAAATCATTAAAATTCACCCATGCGGCCATGCCTTGAAAGCTTTGAAAGCTTTCTAGTAATAGCTTAAATAGTACACTAATGTGGCATGCTAGACTAGGACATGTTTCCAAAGAAAGAATGCACAAATTGGCAAAGGAAGGTGTACTCGACCTCAAGGAAGAGGAAGCCATGCCTACTTGTGAATCTTGTCTTAAAGGAAAAATGACCAAGTCACCATTTGTAGGACAAATGGAACGTGCCACCCATCCTTTGGATTTGATCCACTCGGATGTTTGTGGTCCTTTTAGTATAAGTACTAAAGGAAGGTGTACTTACTTCATTACTTTTACCGATGATTATTCACGGTACGGATATGTGTACCTTATGAAGCACAAATCTGAAGCTTTTGAAAAGTTCAAAGAGTTTAGGAATGAAGTAGAAAAACAACTAAATCATAGTATTAAGACTCTTCGATCTGATCGGGGAGGAGAATACTTAAGTGACGAATTCCTTAGTTATCTTAAAGAGAACGGGATTCTCTCTCAGTGGACTCCGCCTGGAACACCACAATTGAATGGGGTGTCTGAGCGAAGGAATAAGACTTTATTGGATATGTTCTGTTCTATGATGAGTTTTACTGAAGTTCCTCAATCTTTCTGGGGTTATGCCTTAAAAACTGCGGCTTATCTATTAAATAGATTGCCTTCCAAAGCAGTGCCCAAAACACTTTATGAGTTATGGCGTGGTAAACCGGCCTCATACAAATATCTTCGAGTGTGGGGTTGTTCAGCCTATGTGAAAAGGCTAGTGGGAGATAAGTTAGAATCTAAGTCTAGCTTATGTAAATTTGTGGGGTACCCTAAAGAAACTGCGGCGTACTACTTCTATGATCCATCAGAACAAAAGGTGTTTGTTTCGAGGAATGCCATCTTCTTAGAGAAGGAGTTTCTATTAGATAGAAAGGGCGAGATCATAGAACTTGAAGAAGTTCAAGAACCACAAATTATCTCACAAACTTTGGAAACACAAACACAAGAAAACACTGAAATATCTAACACACAACCTCCGAGAAGATCCGAGGACCACCTGAGAGGTATGGTCTATTACTAGAAAGTAATAAGGAGGAGCTTCAAGTGGATGAAGATCCAAGAAGCAACAGTGAAGCAATATGTGATATTGATTCGGGGAAGTGGCAAGGTGCCATGGAATCTGAAATGGACTCCATGTACTCCAACAAGGTATGGACCTTGGTAGATCCACCAGAGGTATAGTACCATTGGTTGTAAGTGGATCTATAAGCGAAAGTTTGGAGCATATGGAGAGGTAATGACCTATAAAGCTAGGCTAGTGGCAAAAGGTTACACTCAAAGAGAGGGTATCGACTATGAAGAAACCTTTTCGCCAGTAGCAATGCTTAAATCCATAAGGATTCTGCTTGCAATATCTGCTCATTATGATTATGAAATATGGCAGATGGATGTGAAAATCGTCTTCCTCAATGGAAACATAGAGGAAAAGATTTACATGAAACAACCAGAAGGTTTCATATCTAGTGGGAGTGAGCAAAAGGTTTGCAAACTCCAAAAATCCATTTATGGACTAAAGCAAGCATCCCGTAGTTGGAACATCTGTTTTGATGAAACTATAAGGATGTATGGCTTTATTAAAAACGAAGATGAACCATGTGTGTACAAGAAAGTCAGTGGGAGTGCAGTGACATTCTTTGTACTTTATGTTGATGATATTCTACTCATTGGGAATGAAGTAGGAATGATGCAATCAACTAAAGTATGGTTATCCACCAAATTCTCCATGAAAGACTTAAGAGATGCATCCTACATCTTAGGAATCAAAATCATAGAGATAGATCAAGAAAGATGATAGGATTATCCAGTCAATGTACATAGACAAAATGTTAAAGAGGTTTAGCATGGAGGAATCAAAGAAAAGATTCTTGCCTATGAGTCATGGGATCCGGTATTCTCGTTCCATGTGTCCTTCGACACCCCAGGAACGAGATAGGATGGCTCGCGTACCATACGCTTCTGCCATTGGAAGTATTATGTATGCAATGCTATGTATAAGGCCTGATGTGGCTCATGCTTTAAGTGTAGTGAGTCGTTTTCAGTCCGACCCAGGTGAGTTGCACTGGGTAGCCATGAAAACAATCATCAAGTACTTGAGAAGGACTAAGGATTTGTTTTTGATATACGGCGGTGGAGAATTAAAACTAGAAGGGTTCACTGACTCTAGTTTCCAATCTGAGGTGGATTATTTGAAATCAATGTCGGGGTTTGTATTTACCCTCAATGGTGGATCAGTAAGTTGGAAGAGTTCCAAACAGAAAACTACTACGGATTCCACAACTGAGGCTGAATACATAGCTGCATGTGATGCAGCAAAGGAAGCTGTTTGGATTAGGAACTTCCTCCAAGGGTTGGGTGCAGTCCCTAGCATTGTCGATCAAGTACTGTCAATAATGGCGCCATTGCTCAAGCAAAGGAGCCAAGGTCTCATCAAAGATCCAAACACATAGAGAAATAATACCATGTGATCTGGGAGATCATTGGTAAAGTCGACTGCTAGTGGAAAGAGTCGACTCAACGAAGAACATAGTGGATCCACTAACTAAGCCTTAATCTCGTATTAGAATGACATCTTGAGAAGATGGGTCTTAGATACCAAGGAGATTGGCTCTAGTGCAAGTGGGAGATTGTTAGAATAGTGCCCTGTGAGCCAATCCTAGATAGGCTTTATTTATCTATTCTTGTAGTAAACAATTTCGTTTTTCATTATATTAATAAAAGGCATTTCTTCATCTTATGTTTATATTGTTATAACTGTATGATGAAGTCCCTAGAAATCACACATAGTTATGGGACTTGATATCTCATTGGATGGATATCATAAAACAAGTCTCTAAGGCTGTGATTTCTAAATACTGTCCAAGTCATAGAATTGTCAAGATGGGACATTGATAATTCGGATAGACTTGCGCCTATGATGCACACTCTTAATTAGAGAATGTCTCGTTTTATAGACATTAGTGTAGTTGACACAAATGCACGTACGCGGATGCTTGTTGAGAACAAGTTCACTGATTACTCTGACTGAAACTTCCTAAATTGGAATTATTTATATATATGTCGAATTAGGAGTTTCTTAATCACGATAGTGCAAGATTAATTATTTAACTTGAGTCATCACAGTAATCTTGTATATTGACTCACTGGACTTTGACTCCTGTGTCAGTTCTTTTACAAGGACACATATGGACTGGTGATTGGGTACAGTGACTCGTATATGGAGGTTGGTGTTGACAACAAAGGATCCATCACTTGTCTAGATGAACAAGTGAATTTCCTATAATATTCTAAGTGGTTTGACTGATTTAATCCTTGGCCAAGGCAAGTAAGTAATTAATTAAGAAATGAGTTTCTTGAATTAATTAATCACTAGTCAAACATATTTGAATTATTAAGATTGAATTTAAAAGGATCTCGACCAATAAGATTCCTCGAGTCTTAATTCAATTGGAAAATTAGTTGATGGAAGAATCTCACTTGCATGGAATGCGCGATTGGAAAGGTTCACTTTGAATCGCCTACATCTAGGTCTTCAAGATAAGTAGCTAGAAACTTTTCTTTGATTTATGTGTATCTTATATTTAATGGAGATTAAATAATAAGATGATTAATTAAAAGTGTTTAATTAATCGAGATAATTTAATTGTCCAAATTAAATCATAAAGGTTATGAACTCATTACTAGCATGTTGGTGAACCTAAAGGGTCACACACAATACTCGGACAAATCCATCTTAGCTAAGGGAATTTAATTCAAAGTAGTTGAGTTAATATATTAATTAATTAGATTAATTAATTAAGACTTTTATTTATTCAAGCGCTGGATAAATGAATTAATTAAGTTGATAAGATCAATTTAATTAAGCTTAAGTCAAGAAAGTATTTAATTAATTGGAATTGACTTTTAATTAATCTAGTACGGTGGATTAATTATTAAAAGGTTATTTTATTAAGCCTTGGTCGAAAATTTGGTGGAAGAAAATAACTAAAGGAGTTTAATTAATTTTCTTCTAAAAGGAAATAAGATTTCTTGGAGAGAAAGGAAACTAATTAAAATAGAAGAGTTCTATTTAGAAATTAATTAGTCTTCTATACCTACATGGAAAAGGATTAATGTATAAGAGTTCTACATGAGAAAGAATTGCAAGAACCTAGTTCTATAAATAGGACTAGTATGGAACGAAAATAAGATGATGACTTTTGAAGCCAAATTTTTGTTCCTCTTGCATAGAAAATTGTTTCTCTCTCTCCTTCATATATAGTGTTCTTGAGTTCTTGATTATTCTTCAAAATCTTGAATTCAAGAATTATTCCAAAATACTTAAAGAAGTAATTTTTGCTTTCACCTTAATCCCATACACTATTCCTTAGAGTTAGAATAACGTTTATAGATCAATCTAGCTAAAGATTATAAACGAGTGGGTATCCGGGGTGTGGATCAACTTTAGAGGAGGAACACTTGGGTCTCTGAAGTGAATCAAGAATCCGATCAAAGACCTTTTTGGTGGAGGAATTCGAAATCTACATCAAAGAGAAAAACGAAGGAGTTGATTCAAGGAACGAGAAGCAAGCTAGGGAGCTTACGTTAAGGAAGAAGAAACTCTTCAATTTTTACGAAAAATCGAATAAGGTAAGATCTTCTTTATTTAAGTTTTAAATAACAAGTGTAGAGATGCGCAAGCCTATGATACGTGATAAGCCCGTAGGATTAATAAACTCGCATGTTTAAATCCTAAAAACTAAAATTTTAATTTTTCGCTGTGCTTAGTCGGGCTATATGTATATTTCCCAACATAAAGGTGAATGCAATAGGAGATGCAACACCATTAGCAATAGAGGATCCAGATTGAAATGGGATGAGATGCTGTAAGTTTGATCTTTTTTGAGGTTTTTCTTTCGGTTTCTGTTTGTATCTTTGTAGTTGAAGGAGAGAGGGGAACATAAATCCTAGCTCTGATCATGCTCGAGATTCCCTCAAAATCACCCATTTTTGGGGAAGGGGGATGGGTTGTGAGAATCATGGCTACTGTCATATGTAGGATATTATCCACGTGGAATTTTGAGTAGTTCGATATGTATAAATAATAAATTGTGATATGGTATGCATTTGCCTTCTAAGACATTGGACGCTATTGCGCAATATATTATCTATTTTGGCCGGAGTCGTATGATTTTGTCTTTTGTCTCACTAGGGAGAATGGAGCTTGTGGCTGATATATCTATCAAGTCCATCGTAATGTAGGATGATAGTAACATACATGTGAAATTGAAACATCAATATGTTCATATGTAATGAAAAATTTAATAGCTCTAGTGTGCTAGCATCTCACGTCCTATAAAAGTTCATCCAATGTATATGTAAAATGAATGGATACAGAACAATCTCCTTTTATTAATAGAAAAATTGAAATTACCTTAACCCTAGCTCTGGTCATTAGTATTCCCCCGTTGAACCTCCCCATTACTTTCACCCTGCTTTTCCTTCAATGCCCTCACTGTCGATCTCCACTTAAAGAAAGTCCCAAACAAAGACTCCATTTCCTCGAGCGTTCTTCCCCGTGTCTCGGGGTATAAGGTGTAAAAAAACACCCATCCTATACTAGCAACCCCCGCGTACAGAAAGAACACCCCCTTGAATAGTTATAGTCTTGTACAAGGATATAAATGTCATTGAGACAAGCCCACTCGTGACTTGATCTGCTATGACTCCCATACTGCACCCTTGTGCCTGCAACCTCAATGGAAAGATCTCCAAACCATAAACCACAGGAATTGGACCAATCCCAATCGAGAAAAATGCCACGTGGGCCAAGATCGTAACTATACACAAAGCTAAGGCCCAATCCAATTTGCCATCTGAGTGCTCAATAAGAGTAAGCCAAATCCCTAAGTTGAGTGATGATAAAATCATTCCCGCCATACTAGCTAGAAGCAACGGCCGGCGTCCGATCTTATCTAGTAAAAACGTGGCTACAAAGATGAACACCGTCTTTGTAAATCTGATAAGTGCAATATTTATATATTTTATTACCTCTATTATTAGCATTTTATTGTGATTATATGGCCAATGAAACTGATTTTATCTCATTTTGTGATTTGGGCAAGAGTTGAAGTGCAAAATATCAATTTCAATCAAAATGACAGATTTGGCAATGTTTCGGAAATATTAATATATCTGGAGATGCAGACATTAGTTTCTATTGAATTTTATCTAGTTGGAAAGCTAAGACAAAGGCCTATATTTCTTATGAAGAAGTCCAGACCCAGCTCGGAAGTTAAAGGGCTCGAAAGTGTTGAAGAATTTAATGAAGATTTCTGTTCTGGACTGGACTGGAATGCGCAGCTTTGGTGAAAAATTCATAACTAGAGTTATGTGTCTTGGATTCAGTCAAGGCCAGTTGGAAATGAAAGCTAACACATAAAGCTACAAATGTCTAGAAGGCGTCAAAGTCAGATTCGATGAATTAGAGGTGACAAATCAGAATGTAAAGGGAAGAATATATTCTCCATGCTTTGATGTTAAAGAGAAGAATATATTCTCCATGCTTTGATGTTAAAGGGAAGAATATATTCTCCATGTTTTGATGTTAAAGGGAAGAATATATTCTCCATGTCTTGATAAAGGAAGAGAGAATATATTCTCTCTATGATAATGTCATCTTTTCATTGCCTATATATATGTCTTGCAAGAGTTGAAGAAGAACAACAAAAACAAGAAGAAAACAAAGAGAAGAGAGTTAGAAAAAATAGTATTTTCAAGTTTTATGCTTACAATTATGAGTAGCTAAGTTTTTATTTCGATTCAAGGGAGTTCATTTTGATTCACATGTTGTGAGACACGGAGCTTCATCTATCTATCTACGGTTTGATTATCTTTTGTTTCTTATTCTTAATGTTCATGCTTGTTTAGATAATAATCTAAGGTGCACATTAGTTGATTATCTATTACAATCTATTGCTAACAAATCTTCATAATCCGTAATTGTTATGTTTGATTTGTGCATGTAGCAATTAGGTTTTCATGATTAGGATCCCAATTTTCGTTGATAACCTAAGGGAAACATTAGAGTAAATTAAATAGTTGGCGCTTGCTTAAACTATTGTTTATCCTTAGTCGCTTCTAATTCGTTATGCTATTATTAACATGATTAGGATTGCTTAATACCGAGTCAGTTGATAATAAGAATTTAATCGGGTGCTGGGCTTTGGTTAATGATATACGGAAGTTAATAGGGATATAAATAGCTGGTTATTTATGTTCTTGGCTAAGTAATCAAAGAATAGATAGTATTTTAGGTGTCTATGATCAATTTGAATTGAAGAACGAACTATCCTTGAATCGATGCTTTACATTTATTGAACTTCCTATTTAATTCCTGTCATTATTAATTCATCAAACAAACCTCCCCATTGAATATTATTTTGATCAACCAATCTCTAGGGTTCGACCTGGACTTACGAGTACTTCAAATTCTTGTGAGAACGGTAATTATATTTTGGTGCATTCGACACGTACCAAAATCCAACGGCCATCGTCGCGAGTAGCTTGTCTGTATCTTTATACCCGCCTTTCCAAATATTTCAAGACTGTACAACACTACAACGTCTATACCACTCGCTTGCTGGAAGAAATCTAGCCCCATGGCGCATATTAGCATGTGCCGCACAACAGGCGTGGGACGAAAGAGGAGATCTCGCCATACGCCTTTGCGGTGCTGCTTGGGGACAGTTACGATGTCATCTTCACAGTTTTCAGGTATGCCTGCGGCTTTTTTTATTTCAGATAATCTGAATTTGGATTCTTCGAGTGAGTCGGAGATTCGATTAAGGACTTGTTTGGCTTCGTCGAGTCGGTCCTGCATGACGAGCCAACGCGATGACTCTGGCATGGCAAGGATGCCAACGGCGAAGAAAATGGATGGGATGGCAGCAATTCCGAGCATGAATCGCCAACCTAAGTTGGTTGGGAGCTTGGAAAAGGCATAGTTTGATACATAACTTAATAATATGCCTGTAAAAACAAACATCATAAATAATCAACTCAACCGTATACGTGGATAGCTTAATTGAACTCAATTATTTGATACATAAATAATTACTTTATATTTCTCTTTATTGAATATGAATAAAAGTAGTTATGAGCAAGCTAAATTTAAAAATTCAAAATAAAAACTTATCAACATATATTTGAATCCCAAAAAGAAAATAAAAATTGTCTATTTATTTATCTTATTAATGATAGTTGTCCACCTTTTAGTTTTAAATATTTGTTTTACTAAGAATTCATCAACCATGCCTTACATTTTCAAAGTTAAATTAATATGATTTAATATTGCTCTAAAAGATTTGTTTAATGATATCATCAAAATTAAATAATTATTTTTAAAATTTTGTAGATTATACATAAATAAGTTAGGTAATAATAATATATGTATATATATATATTTGTTATTAATTTCTATATTTATTATAGATAAATAACAATTAATTCGCCTTATAAATTCAAAAAAAAGTTAGTATAGATATCTTAGGTCATGATGAAATTAATCTCCTCACTATAAAGAAGTTATTTTTCTTGTAAAATTGTTTGCTGATGAAGAAAATTACTGACAATTACTTAAATATATCGAACTTCTTATTTGCACGGACATTGGTATAAAATTCTTGTCGTGCTCCATCTGCATAGCAAACGGTAACTCTTTGTATAATATATTCTATTAATTCTCCGATAAGCTTAACATTTTTGAAGTTTCAATTCAAGTAATAATATCTAGTATATTATTCAATTTTGAAAATTATTTAGTGTGGCACTTATAACAATAGTAAAAACGAAAAATCATTGGAAGAACCACCGAATTCATTATTTTATGAAAAAAGTTAATTTCGATTGGTGTATATATAATATAATAAACAATTCAAGATTCAAATAAAATAGTTAAATATTTCTGCATCAACCGTATTTAATTACTTAGCTAGCTGAAATTTTCACGCGCATGCAAGAAAAAGACAAAGACTATGTATAATTAAATTGGATAAGATTAAATTAATTAAATAAATAGAAGGAAAGATACACTTTCTCACTGGATCAGATATTTTGTAACACGAATAGGGTGGTTAGAACATAGAGAAAGAATTTTCAAATTATTTCACAACGCATGTTATTCTCTTTCCATATTCTAATTATCACACATCCATACATGCAGGGACGGAGCCGGGGGGCGGTGGTGCACCCGTCCCCCTCAACTTTAAGAAATTCATTTTTTACGGTATAATGTTTTTATTTTTAGAATTTCACCCTCCAAAAATTTAAAAATATCAAACTTTACCCTTCTTTTTCTATATTCTCCCCCGAACACAATTTCTGGCTCCGTCGATACGTACGGGGTAGTGGAAGTGTTATGTTAACATATACGTGTCACAGGAAAACAAAGATGATAGATCTGAACCGCCTTCCAACGTACCAAAATGTTGGTTAAAATGAATAATTTGATTGTGATAAAATGGATATGCAAAATCTGAATCGAGGCGAGAGTTGAACTCTCTATCCTTAACACAATATTGCCCCGCTATAGCCCTGCTATTGGTGGTACGGGTTCCTGCAATTTGTGTCCCAAGATACAACGATTTTTCTCGGGATTGAACCACTTCAAAACCGAGACCCACGAACGAAATCATGTTTCGA
Source organism: Buddleja alternifolia (assembly GCA_019426215.1). Lineage (NCBI taxonomy): Eukaryota > Viridiplantae > Streptophyta > Magnoliopsida > Lamiales > Scrophulariaceae > Buddleja > Buddleja alternifolia. Next base: position 31,075,548 of record CM033408.1, on the reverse strand, counting down.
ACTCTCAATAATAACATAATTCAACTCTTGATTTCATTATTCCCGGAATAACAAAACTCAAAGAATGAATATGAATGAAGAGGAATTGTTATTCGCTCTTAAGAAGATGAATACCCAAGGGGGGTTTATATAGGGATAAAGAGGGGCATAAGAGTAATTAAACTCACTTTAATGACTCACATGTGATATGATCAATGACTCACATGTGATATGATCAATGACTCACATGTGATGTGATCAATGACTCATATAAATCATTAATGACTCACATGTAATGTTAAAATACAGTTCGTACGATCGTGGCCATCGATCGTAATGGGTAGTATCTTTAATTCCTCCTCGTTTTACACGGTTGGATCAGAAGAAATTCACGGTAAACCCACAGATTTCAAACCACAACTTCAACATTTAATTTCTCATTCGTCCAAACTCGGATTAGAGAAATTCGAAATGCACACGTGTTATTCGAATTTGTTACCGTAAGTACGTCACTCGTACTTTATTTGCATCTGATTTCCAACACAAAATTGACAAACACTTCGGCAAAAGAAGTGAGGAAGCCGCGAGACGACGCCGGCGCCACCTCCGCCGTGTACACCGGCGCCACCGTCAGCGCGTACCCAACGGCGACGCCTGCTACGAAGCGGCCAACCATAAGAAAGGCATAGTTGGTAGCGAAGCCCATGAGCAGCGCACTGGCAAAAAATAAAGCTCCGGCGAAGACTATGTTATAGCGGCGGCCGAGCCAATCGGAGGTGCGACCGGCGGCGGTGGAGCTGAGGAACGCATAGAAGTTGAGAATTCCGACTAAAACCTCTTTTTGGACGTCGGAGATGTGAAGGTCTTTTTGGATGTAGATGATTGCTCCACTCATCACTCCTATATCTGCATGTAAGAAATATAAAATTTTATTTTACTTGTAAAAAAAAAAAATATTTTTCGACAAAAGAATATATTTAGGGGATGTATAATATACGGTATATAGTTTCAGGGGTATATAGTTTCAGGGGTACAGAATGGTCAACTTCGTTAATTTTTTTAACAAAAGTTAACGAAAAATAAAGCGCTGGATCAACGTATTGCTTTAAAAAAAGGACTAACGTTGCAACTTTATCAAATTATTGGAACTATTTCTAAAATCGCATAAAGGGCGAGATTATAATTAAAATTGCCCTATCTTATGGGACTAAACTTGCAATTTTGCTCGTGTTATGAGTCATAACTTATAACAAAGTGGATTAAGAGCTTTTAGCATGTCTAGTGAGCTAAGGGGGAAAAAAGGTGTTTTTCTCAAATGGAAAAACATAAATAGCTATATTTATCTAGATTTGTTTATATTTATTGAATAGAATTATTGAGAAATGCTCATCTATATTTAAAATGTATTTTGTTTAATTTCGGGTTGAAAATATTGGGATTTGTGGGTAACTGAGAGCTATTTGCAACTTGGTGAGCTACTTTAGGTTTTTTTTTTTTTTTTTTCCATTCTCAAATCCTTGATGGTTCGAACATATCTAATATCACTTGTGTTTTTCTTACCACTAAGATAAAATATACACATATATATATATATATACCAGGATTCGAAATTTGGAGGGGCGAGTGAAAAAAATTCGAAACAAAGCTTAATATTTTCAGATTTTTAGGGGCGAAATGTCAAAAATTAAAAATTTCTAGGAGGCAACTTATCAAAAAGCAAAAATTTGTAGGGCAAAAAAAAAATTTCTCAAAGTTGAGGGGGCCGGGTGTCCCTACATACTCGGGGCCTCGCTCCGTCTCTGTATATATATACACATATATATATGTATGTATATGTATGGAGACAAATAAACACGAAATGAGTAGATTGCAGAAGCGACTTATAAGTAAATATAGAAGTGGAGATCATGGTGTTAATTATAGAAATTACATGAATCATACCATATCCAACTAAGATGAAGGTCATGGAAGCTAGGAAAGAAGAAGCCAAAGCATACTTGTTTCTTTTCGGTTTCTGAGGCGGGTCGAATGCGGGTACGGGTAAATGGGTTTGGCCCACAGAGGAGACACCGTCTTTTCCGGGTTTCCAATCGGCCATGAGAGGGAGAGGGGTCGGCTTAACAAATATTAGTCATATGACTATGTATTAATACCCAGTTATGATAGCCTATGGGCTTTTATGGTAATGTATAAATAGGAAGCAAAATGGAGAGGAATTGAATATTTCAACTTGATTAGTCAATAAATGACTAATGTCTATATCTTTGTATTATTGTGTGCATACCTATACAGAATTCACACTCGAACCATTAAACTCGATCTGGTGTAGAATTAGCCTGAGTTAGGCAGTTGCTATATGTTGCAAAAAGTCAGAATTGAGTGTTACGCACATGTACATTCAGGAAAATTCAAAGCTCGGTCACATCCAAGTATACTTTACAAGGAAAATGTATATACTTGTCATATGATTAGTCACTTATTTTGTAAAATACACTTGAATATGACCAAATGCTAGAATTTTCCATGCATTTGGTATTTCAAATAAAAACACTCGACTTGTCATGTGATGTTTCAAAATAAATACTAAAACGGTAAACGTCATAGTATGTCTATATCGTACTTATGACGTGTGAACTTGACTTAGGGGGAAAATACCAAATCAAGTTTTTTGTCTCAATGCTGACTGAGACTAAGTTTCTCATTTTGGGGGGGAAAAAATAGAATGTGAGCGAAGTTGGAGGGAAAAAAAATCAGATTTAGTTGAAGGATAATTGATTTTGGGTATGTTTTTAAGCTACAATTTTCATTCTTCTTCTTCTTCTTCTTCTTCTTCTTCTTCCAAATGGCTTCTTATTCTTCTTCCTCGAGTAGAGCTAGTAGTAGACTCTGACACGTCAAAAACCGAGAACAACCCACTCCAGTATGGTTGTGTTTATGGCGCTAGAGGTGTATTGTGCTTTGGATGTGATGAACTCCGCAACAGTTCTCCAAATCGGGCTAACACACTGAGCTACAAGAAAGGGTTACAAGTCTGCAGAAAGAGAGAAAACATGGCGATTTTTGTTTCTCATTGCACAAAATTCACGAATTTGCTGCGAACTGGTTTCGTAATTTAATTCTAGTTTAATTAATGTTTTAAAGTAATATTATATTATTGTGGTATTTTTATTCAGCTTATTTTCATATTTTGGTGCTCTGTTTTTGGTGTTCTGTGTTTTGGTTTTGGTTTCAGTTTAGAATGCTGCTTGAGGTCTTTGTTTTGGTTTTGGTAATCTGCTTTGGTGATCTGTTTTTAGGCCACAATTGGGTGTAGAATTTCATAGGCCATAACTAACCAGTTTTATAGTGCAAAAAACAGAGCCTGAGTTAGAAACAATCATCCAAAAATGCAGAAATATTGTTCATTTCAATAAACAACAATCCAAAATATGGAAATTCCTTGTTTCTGTCAAATCAGTTACAAAATATTCATTATGCCCAACTAATGGCAGTATAATAAAATAGACAAAAGCTCAAAAAAAACCAAACAAACCACAACAACACATCACTAGCACTCACAGCCTACACTTTCTTATCCCCAAGCAATCTTGCAGTTCGTTCTCTCAATGCAGAATTCAATTGTGTCATTGTCACAAACTTTTTCCCATCTTTATCAATTGTTTTTACTCCTAGTGGTTCTTTTTTCCTGGTGGTTAAACTGACAACAACTCTTGGATGCTCTGGAGAAAAAGGGACATGCCTTATCTTCACACCCACATCCAAGTATACTTTCGAGTTGAATTGGATGCGGTTTTTGTTACAAGGATGGCAAATGTGGCATTTTTGTTGTTGAAGGCCTTGATGGCATTTTTGCTTCTAAACCAGGATGGCATTCTTGCATTGTTGACATACTTTAACTCTACAAAGTCAAATATACTAATTGTTCCCCCAATGTATGATTAATCACTTATTTTGGTTCATCATCATCTGAAAAAAGAAAAAAAATCACAAATCACGAAATATGTCATTCATACAAAACTAATAAATCATATTCAATGAATAATGAGCAAAACGCGAGCATAAACGCATATCACTGTAAATATAAAAACTAACATATAATCATCCAAAATTTTCTTCGTGCGGTATACTGGGTGAGGGTATTTGTTGTGCTTTGGACTCATTTTTAGTCGAAGATTATATTTCAAATCCAAAAACTAATTTTCCCGTTCGAGCTTTAGCTTCTTCAAATTTGATTTTTCGCGACAAAAAACGAAGTTGTGCATGGACAATTGACCTTTCTCTTGCTTTCTTCACTAGTTGCAGAAGATTTTGAGGATTTTTTTCACTATTTACAGTTGATTTTTCAGAAGGAGGTTTTTGGAATTTTTTTGGGAGAGAATTTTGAACGATGGAAGTGATGTGATGTTGCACAACACGTCAAAATCCCCCCAAATGTTAATACTAAAACGGACTACGTGATGTTGACCGTCAGTCAACTAACGGCAGTACCAAAATTGAGACAAAAAACTTGATTTGGTACCAAAAGTGTTACTTTTCAAAAGCGTGGTACCAAAATTGGATTTCGCGTGTCCTATGGTACCAAAAATGAAATTTTCTCGTGTGAACTTACTTGAAATTAAGATCTAGGCCCTAAATGGATGGTCTCTGTTGGAAAATAACATATTTTTTTATTATTTCCCAAAAAGAAAAATGGAAAGTGTTTAATTTAATTTAGTTGCTTAAGTAATGGGATTTGACGAAATTAATTAAGCAATTTTTTTGAAACCAATTTGCCGTTTGATATCTCTACAGATTGGTTTTGCCATTTATATTTTCATGAATTATGCTTTGGTCAACTTTCACATGTGAGAATATGCATATAAATACTTCACTATCTCTTTCATTTTAGAGACAACAGAAACCAAAATTCCCCTTCTTATCTCATCACAATTAAATCCCTAAGCCCATTATTTATTTACATTCCCCACACGAGTTAACAGTGAAAAGAAAAAGTCTTCAAATTCCTATCACTATAAGAAAATTGAATGCTGACAATAAAATATACGTCATGGCCTAAAATTGTGGTCTATAGCAGTTTAAACTTATGGCTAATTTGATCGTGATAAATGTTTCATATAGCCCCACTAAAATCAACCGTGGTGAAAAAATAATACTAACTATTTTAAGCTCTAACTAGCCATAGTGGAAGAGATGCTAACCTAATATTTTTTTACAATGGCTAAAAACCATGGTGTTTGCAAAAGACATAACACTGAGCATGACTTATAACCATTGTCAATGTTTTGGCCATGCTTGCAAATACCACGGCCGAAGCCGAGGCAAAGCCGTGCTCAATTGATTTTAATCATGGCAAAAGGGCTTTTTATTATGGCATATATATTGACATGGGCAAAAATCAAATTTTTTGTAGTGTATCAATACATTTTCATCTTTAGCCGTACATGCTTTTTGGAGAGAACAAAATTAAGAGTTGTTCTATTTAAATCTCACCAACTCGAGTGCACGTGTGGTGGGATAGGACTGGTGAATTTTGGGGGTAGACCGTCAATGGCCTGTTGCACCGAGTCATTGAGTCCGAGGGGCGAAAATCTACCTTTTAGGACAATGCTTTGCGCGCCTCGGTCCTACTCTATAAATTTTTCATATTCACTTTCATTTATTTTATTACAGTTGCAATTTTATATTGCTGTGATTTATATCTAATATATCCAACAGTCTCTTGTTTCATAGATGTCGTTTTTCAGAAAAAAACCTCCAAAAATTGCTTTGGGTCGGCATTTTTAAAAAGTAAAATCCGGGAAAAAAAATCTCAAATTTTTCATCTATATTTTGCGAGATTTGGAAAACATAGATATTTTTCAGTAAAAGAAAAAAACCTTGCAAAAAGGTAAGAAGCAATTTTTACAGTAGTCATGATTAAGTTGTTTATCCAACTATGTATTAAAATCAAGGGCTTCATCCGGTAGTATCTCAATAATTAAAATTCAAATTAATAATATATTCTAATTTAAAAATAATGATAGTGCAGGAATAAAATTTATTTTGACTATTTTTCGACATCTAAATCAATGAGTTTGATTAAAAAATATTTTATGAAAAAATGATATTCAAACACTTTATCCATAGTTCCATACGGATATTTCTCACCAAAAAAAAAAAAAAACACATCAATGTGCAAACAAAGAATATTACATCATTCTTAATCATTACATATTAATTAACACTTCTAAAAACACTTTTAACACCATTATTCTCATTCCTAAAACATATTTTTCTTTACTTTTCCAGAAAAAAAGTCCATCCGATTAACTTCTAAGTTTCGTCATTTATTCGTTAAGTTCATGATCAAATATATTTAACACTTTCTAGTGGTCAATATAGTCCTCTTATTATGCTCTATCCTATGACTTTATGCTCTTTTCTAAGTATTATCGTATAAAATATAGTTAATTATTTGATCTACTGTTGCATTGATTTAAATTATTGGGCCTGTTCCCATTGCATCTGACATTACTTGTTAAATAGTTTGTCTTTTCTCACCGTATTATTTGTTAAGTCAAGACAAAAATATTAATTTATTTCCAGAATAATGACTACAAGACAAGCTTTACACTAATTACAATTGTATTTAAATTTGGATCAATTACAATTGTAATTCAAAATGACATATAACCCCTTCTCAAAAGAGCATTAGTATACAAAACTACCCTTAACCCTAGCTCTGGTCATTAGTAGTATTCCCCAATTGGACCTCCCCATTACTTTCACCCTTATTTTCCTTCAATGCCCTCGCGGTCGACCTCCACTTAAAGAAATTCCCGAACAAAGACTCCATTTCCTCAAGCGTTCTTCCCCGTGTTTCAGGATATAAAGTGTAAAAGAACACCCATCCTACACTAGCAACCCCCGCATACAAAAAGAACACCCTTTGAATACTTATAGCCTTGTACAAGGATATAAATGTCACCGAGACAAGTCCACTTGTCACTTGATTAGCTACAACTCCCATACTACACCCTTGAGCTCGTAACTTCAATGGAAAGATCTCCGAACCATAAACCAAAGGAATTGGACCAATCCCAATCGAGAAAAATGCCACATAAGCCAATACCGTAGCTATACACAAAGCTAAGGCCCAATCCAATTTGTCATCCGAGTGTTCAATAATAGTAAGCCAAATTCCTAAGCTTAGTGAAGATAAAATCACTCCCACCATACTAGATAGAAGCAAAGGTCGCCGTCCGATCTTATCTAACAAAAACGTGGCCACAAATACGAACACCATCTTTGTAAATCCAACGACCATCGTCGCGAGTAGCTTGTCTGTATCCTTTTTTATACCCGCTTTTCCAAATATTTCAGGACTGTACAATACTACAGCGTCCATGCCACTCGCCTGCTGGAAGAAATGTAGCCCCATGGCGCACATTAGCATGTGGCGCACGGTGGGCGTGGGGTGGAAGAGGAGATCACGCCATACGCCTTCGCGTTGTTGCTTGGGGACAGAGACTACGTTGTCTTCGCAGTTTTCAGGTATGCTTGCGGCCTTTTTGATTTCTGATAATCTTAATTTGGATTCTTCCGGAGAGTTGGAGATCTGATTAAGGACTTGTTTGGCTTCGCCGAGGCGGCCGTGCATGACGAGCCAACGCGGCGACTCGGGCATAGCAAGGATGCCGACAGCGAGGAAAAGGGATGGGACGGCGGCGATTCCGAGCATAAATCGCCATCCTAAGTTTGTTGGGAGCTTGGCAAAGGCATAGTTTGATACATAGCTTAGTAATATGCCTGTAAAAACAAAAGGCATAAAGAATGAATTGTCAATATTGACCTTATAAATTCAATGTCTGTGCTAGAATTTTCCGTGTATACAATTATACATACCTTCGGTCATGATAAGGGACGGAGTTTGGAAGGGGACGAATACAAAACAAACGAGATAAAATCGAATATTTTTAGATTTGGCAGGGTGGGTGAAATTTCAAATTTAAAAAAATTATAAGGGGGAAAAAATGAAGAAACTAATCCCCTCACTATAATTATAGCACAGAAAATCAATGAAACTAGACATACTATATATATTGATTAAAAACCAAAGGGTAAAAAGCATATTACCCGCTTGTGTTATAGAAAAGGAGCTTATGCCCCCTGTGTTATAAAAATAGACTGATTACCTTATTGTTTTTTCAGAAATGAGGCAAAATACACACAACCTCATTAAAACGTCAATTACTCCCTTATGCATATAGCACTGAATTTTAAATGAATTATTTTACAAAATATCCCAACTTTATTTTATCGTTTGTAATTATCTAAAGAATTACTTATTAAATAAATATATGTGGCATTTATATTTACTAAATATCTTGTTGTTCTAATATATACAAAATTAAAAAATGTTGATTTATGTGCATATTCTATAATTGTAAATATTAGGACTTATATCATAAAATATGATAATAATGTAACATACAAACATTATGATGTCCAATACACTTATGGTGTATAATGACTACTTGAAATTTTTCTTTACAAATTTTTAGTATATGAATGTCATATAAGATTAAAAAAAAAATTAAAAGTTTACATATTATATATGTTAAAAGTTTTATACTATCTTGAGTAAAATAATGAAAATATTAACAAAAAAATTTATTTCACATATTTTTAAACAAAGTTACGTATCAAAATTATTTAGGTGTAAAAACAGTAACTCATCCAAACTTTTTGCGTTTCTACACTTTTTTATATAAACTTTTTTTCTTCACACTTTCTGATCTGAACTACATTAGTTTTTACACTTGTTTATATAAATTTTTTTTTTTTACACTTTCATATCTAAAGTACATGAGTTTTTACAAGATTTTATACTTGTAGCATTTTCCGACGGAATATTCATTGGGATTCCATTACATATATTGCATATAACCATTTTAAAGGTAAAAATAACATTTTATAGCCCATGTGGTTCACTATTTTAACTCTTTTAAGTTGTAATGACATTTTGAATCGTACAATTCAAAATAGTGAAAATCACAACAAAAATGTCATTTCAATTGATAAAATGTCATTTTTAACCTTAAAAGGGTCACATATGATGCATGTAATGGAATCCTGTGCGGAATATTCCACCTATTCCGCCAGAAAATGCTAATATATAAAAATTTATAAAAACTAGTGTAATTCAGATAAGAAAATGTAAAGAAAAAAGTTTATATAAAAAAATGCAAAAACACGAAAAGTTTGGATTATATTCTACTATGTGTATAGAACTACATTATATTCTATTATTTTAAAAGCTAAAAGGCAAATATAAATGAAGAGATATATCATAATAACTATTAAGGCTATATGTGTCTTTTTTGATTGAATAAATGAGTTTAAGTGTTATTTGCCACTTTTTTAATAACACAAAGGGATAATCAGTTATTTTTAATAACATAAGTTAATGTGCCTCTTTCTAAAAATAAAGGGGTAATATGACTTTTACCCTAAAAAGCAATCGTAGCACCCTTATACATCACTTATTTGAATTTCATTTTTAATTTCTTGTTTGAACTTAAACAAAGTTTCATGCAAAAAGGGGGAAGTGAAGATCTTGCCTATATTCTCAGTGGTGAACGTAAGGTGCCCTTGTTTTTTCAGGGTAAGAAGGGGTAGAGAAAATGCCTTGAGCCATATCTACTTGGAGCAAATATACATTTAGCATATATGGCTATGAACCAAACTACCCCTACAGAAAACAAGGAGAAAGGAAAAAAAATGTACCCCCAAATATTTCACTATAACCATTAGATTGATCCTCGAGTTTTTACACAAATCACACACAATTTAAATTTGACTAGCTCGTATCGGGTCCCGAAATATTAACCATTGATATCGATCACATGGAATGCTGAGATCAAATTACACCTGACTCTCATGATTAGCCATATATATATATATATATATATATATGTTTCCTTTTATAAGTACCGCGCATACACCTTCAATAAATATTTTAACTATTATCCGCATTTTCTTTAAAATAATCTACTTAAACCTCATTAAAACTTTCATTAATTTGAGTGTCAGAGTGGTTTCACTTACATCTCCAACAACCCTAATTGAGTTTGTGATTTCAGGTTATATATACTCATTCCCTGGAGCATCTAGTAACCGTTAGATCCCCTTAGACTGACATGTGGTAACCTCCAAAAATTCAGTTTGGATCTTCTATTGAAAATCGTGTTGCAATCTCCTATTGCACTTTACATATGAATGCCAAGTGTATAAAATATTTCCTTAAATATAAATTTATTATGGATTATATGCACTTGTCGTGCAAGCATGATATGCAATACAAGATGCAATAGAAGATCTCATGTGCCAGAAATTACCCAAATCTTATACCTATTTAATTTTATTTTCTCAGGTTCTCAAATGAAAACAAAGGCATTCAAATCCCCACCCATATTACCGCCGTTGTAATTAAAAAAATAAATGAAAACAAAGGCACAATATTATTAAGTTAGGTTGTGTATTATTTATTCTTTTCATCTTTATGATAGGTAAGTTGTGAAAATAATTCTAGCAGGCTAGTGATGTGAATATCACTTATTTCAAATTATATCTAAAATTACTTTTAGCGTATTTTTCATTTCATATACATACATGACATGTATAGAATCTATGTGTACATACTTAAATAGAACTATTTGCGCACATAATAAATAAAGAAATAAAATACGAGATAAAATATTAACTTTAAATAGTCGAGCTGAACCTATCTAGTTAAATAGCATATATACATAACTCCCCTCCAAGATGACCCATATATCAATCATGCATGTTTGTTTTCAAGTTATGGGCACAACGTAAATTGTACTTTGGACACCGTGATGAGGATTTTTCAACAAAAATTATATTATAAAATAAGTTGTATTTCTTGTAATATTGTTTTCTTATAGAATTCGCGTCGTGTTCCATCTGTAGAGCAAACGTCACTCTTTGTATAATATATTCTATTAATTTTCCAATAATATTTAACATTTTTGAAGTTTCAATTCAAGTAATAATATTTAGTATATTATTCAATATAAAAAAAGTACTTGCTCTGACACTTATAAAATTATAAAAAAGAAAAATAATTGAAAAATACATTATTTCAACGAAAAATTTATTTGATTGGTGTAGACATAATTTTAATAAAAAAATTCAAGATTCAAACAAAATAGTTTCACATTTTTTCTGCACAAACCGTATTAAATTCTTATCTTGCTGGAGATTGGACGACGTGCATGAAAAAGACAAATACGTATTATTAAATTACTTGTCTTGCGAGAGACTTGGACGTGCATTCAAAAAGACAGAAAAATGTATAATTAAATTAAATAGATTAAAATAAATAAATGGGCAAATATCATTAATATAGTTCCGGAAATTTCACATTTGTACCAGTTTAGTCCTTAAAATACTAAAAGTTATACCACCCTTTCTAAAGTTCATAGTTTCTATTTCACTTTTATCGTTCAGGCCCTTTTCAATGAATTTTGGACAGATCGAACAAAATGTACACATTAAATGTACAATGACAATATATGCACCTCACAATTGCCCTTAAAAGGTGATAATTGAAGTAAACATATGTTCTTGAAGCGGATCTTTTATCTTATAATGGTGTCATATCATTCTGGGGATCGATACGTGTCTATTTAAAATAAACTGCTAATAATGATATAAATAAATCGACATTTTTCGATCCCACAATAATATGTCAACATTGTGGGATGGAAAATCTGATCTGGCTCGATCAGGTTATAATCCACCAAAAGTTCGTTCGAAGGATAAAATTGAAATATAAATTAAGCTTAAAGATGATAGCGTAATATTTGGTATTTTAAGAATCAAAACGATATAAAGTTAAACTTTTCAAGGAGTATATATTAATGACATTTACCTCTTACGTACCAAAATTAATGAACACTTCGGCAAAAGAAGTGAGGAAGCCGCGAGATGAAGTCGGCGCCACCTCCGCCGTGTACACCGGCGCCACCGTCAGCGCGTATCCAAGGGCGACGCCTGCTACGAAGCGGCCAACCATAAGAAAGGCATAGTTGGTGGCGAAGCCCATGAGCAGCGCACTGGCGAAAAACAAGGCTCCGGCGAAGACTATGTTATACCGGCGGCCGAGCCAGTCGGAGGTACGGGCGGCGACGGCGGCGGCGAGGAGCGCGTAAAAATTAAGAATTCCGACTAAGACCTCTTTTTGGACGTCGGAGATGTGGAGGTCTTTTTGGATGTAGATTATGGCGCCACTCATCACTCCTATATCTGCATGTAAGAAATAATTTTATTTTCTTGTTAAAAATGAATTTTTTTTATTTTTACTTATTAAAAAAGTATTTTATAGAAATGATGATGCCAAGGAGTACTTTCTGAGGGCTATTACAAAAAGGGATTATGAGTTTTTATTCAAGTAATCAGGGATAGAGCTAGGATTTCATATCCGGACGAATACGAAAAGCTTGGGGGGCGGGGGGACTTGATATTATTGAATTTTGGGGAGACAATTTTAATTTTTCATAAGCTGAGGGGGCAGCTTCCCCTACTAGCTCCCTAGCTCCGCCTCTACAAGTAGTTCAAATATTCGGTTTCAATTTTTTGAAACACTTCATGTAATACGTATAGATTTGTAACAAAAGTATACACGAGTGATTAAGATGTAGAGAGAGAATTTTCAGATTTTTCTCTACAGCTCAAGTGTTTCTCTTTTCACATCTTAATCATCTGTGTCTACATGCAAAGTCTAATAAACTTAAGAAAAATGATTTTCTCAAATTAAAAAACAAAATAGCTATTTTATCTATATTTGTTTATATCTTTCACATAAAATGATGATAAATTTTCTTCTATATTAAAAAGATATTTTTTAATTTGGGGTTGAAAATATTGGAAATTGTGGGTAATTGAGAGCTATTTGCAACTTAGTGAGTTAATTATGGTGGTTGTTTCTTTTTTTTATTTTTTTTGTTCTCAAATCCTTAAACTGTCGAACATATCTAATTTCACTTGTGTTTTTCTTAATTATCACTACTACAAAATATCAAATTAAAATAGAATAACGCCAAGAACTATATATATTGAAGAGGCATCTTAATAAATATAAGTGGAGATAATGATATTTAATATAGAAATTACGAGAATCATACCATATCCAACTAAGATGAAGGTCGTGGAAGCTAAGAAAGAAGAAGCCAAAGCATACTTGTTTCTTTTCGGTTTACCAGGCGGGTTGAAAGCGGGTACGGGTAAATGGGTTCGGCCCATGGAGGAGACACCGTCTTTTCCGGGTCTCCAATCGGCCATGAGAGAGAGAGAGAGTGAGAGAGAGAGGTGTTGAAAATTGAAATGAGTATGATTATATATATTAATACTTAGTTTTAGATGGCTTTGGTGTTTTATGGGAATTATATATGGGTTATATACATGGTTCGCAGGAACGGTCGCGGCAGTTGTCGCAGAGATCACCGTTTCAGTTCCATTACAATGTTGCGGAACGGTCGCAGATCGTTCCGGGAAAAATATTAAAATATTTTATATTATGTTAAAAAAAATTAAAAATGTATGATTTTAATGATTATTTATTTAAATAATTAGCATAAATTTTTTGATTAAGCATTAAGTAAGTGGAAAATTCTAGCCCGGACCCGATTTGGCCGAACCCAAGTGTATTTCACCAAGAGAGTGAATTACACTTGTATCATTGGTCACAGATAAAGTGAAATATACTTGGATTCAGCTAGATCGGGTCTGGACTATAATTTTCCTAAGTATAATTGCAGTTCTAAAAATAACAATTTGAAAATTTAATGGTACTAATGTAATAAATTTATCCAATCAGATTTTAAATTTAATAATTACTTTAAAGAAATATCGTTTAATTAAATCCAATTAATTTATCCCATGCATATTAGTTAATGTACACTAGTGTTTTTAATTTATTAATATAAAATTCAAAAATAAAGCAAATATTTTTTCCCTTCTTTCTTTTGTGAGAAGACTGAGAACTTTGTCTCCTTCAATTCTTACTTCCCCACTTTCTCATTTTTTGTTCTTTTTCTTTTTTCTCTTTCTTTCATCATCTGTTCAAGCCTCCACTTCCGTTCCGGCCGTTCTGTGGTCGGGATCTTGCCGGAACGGCCGAGTCACACCCTAATCTCGCCCATCTCGCCGTTTTTCAGCTGTTCCACCACGTTTCACATACACAAACGAGATGTGCCGGAACGGCAGTTCCAGCCAATTCCCCAACATTCCGGCGAACCATGGTTATATATATATATCTAAATTTCTTTACTTAATTAGTCATTAAGTTCATAATCAAATGATTAATTATGACTGATCAACATTAGCACGATGTGAAGATTTTAAACCACCGCCTCTCTCTCCCCATCTCTCTCTAAACCCTAGCCTTCTTTTTTCTTTTATTTTCCTTCGTCGGCGACGACTTGGTGAAATAGTTGTCTTCTATTTCACCACTGTTACCATCACCATCATCGGCGGGTTGGGTTGGAGCACCCTTCTTCAAGTTGTACATCACATCTTCAAATCTGATAAGACGGATATGGATCTAACGAGACACAGATAAATCTGACGAAATGAAGACGGGTGAAACAAAAGTTTTTATATAGCGTTTTAGCTTTTTTGTTTAGTATTTTATTTTCTCTCTGGAGAGTTTGCTTTCTCTCTTGAATGAGAGTTTCGTCTCTATTTGAATAGGAGTTGTACAAAAAAAATTTTGGTCTCGTTTGTTAGTTCTTAAGATTTATTATTTTGAACCTCGATATGCAGTGCTTCAATTGTTTTGTACTATATCGTAAAACACAGTCTCATTTGTATTGTTCTTGACTTTCTAAATCTTTTTATTGGATGAAATAAAATACTATTTTCCCTTTAAATTTTAAAACATTAGCACGATGCGCGTCATACTATAATGATTAATTTGTTAAGTCATGACAATAATATTTATTTCCACAATAATGACTCTAACACAAACTTAACAGTGACTACAATTATATTATATATTGAAATTAGTATTATCAATCGAACAATTAGCGACCAAACAAGTTAACGACAATAAATAAGTTAATAATAATATTATGAAACTATAGATTAATCATTAATTATAACAACCTGGACCCAATTTTTAAAATTTTCAAACCATTTTGAACTTATCATCTGACTTTTATGATTAATATCTTTTTTTCTCACAGTGGCATTAATATTAGTCCGCCATAGTTTTTATAAACCTAGATTGATTCACAAGCACGATTAGTAGATATCTAGGGGTGCATATCGAGTTGAGTTGTTTCATGAGAGTTTGAAATGGTGCTCATTAAACTTTATTAACGACTTCTCTATTTCATTATTGTTCTTAGTTTGTCACTATTAACAAGGTCCCAACAAAATTTGCAAAAAATAAGAGAAGAAATAGCATCTTTCTTGATTAATAAAGATTAATTAACTTAAAGCAGTGTGAAATTAAATAATCTGTGTGTATTTTTTAATGCAAATATAATAAATAATCACCAGCTTTGAGCCAAGTCCGGGAATTTGGACTTATTATCTATTTATTTATAGAGTATATATTATTTATTCCAATGTAATTTCTATCATCTACTTATCTGGAGAGCTGTGCTTAGTAAAAATGGTCTTGTCATTTGTGTGCCAAAAAAAAAACGTCGTTGGATACTAGAAGTCTAGAACATCAACTATAGATTATTTTGCTATTTTGATAAATCATGGTATTTTTGACAGAAAACAACAAAATATTAAGGACTCAAAATAAGGGGATGGCTAATTAGTGAAGCTGTGAAGGATAGAATAAATGTTAAGAGTGGTAACATCAGAGCACGAAAAAATAATTAAGAAAAATATAACTCTAAACCTAAACATGAATAATGAACACGAGAATTTTAACGTGGTTCGACAAATTGCCTATATCCAAGAGCGAACCTAATTCTACATCTTTAATTCTCAAAGTGAATATGATTCAATCATTGAATTACAAGTTGAATTCTACTATATGTAAAAGTAGAACAATCTACAATCCTATCAAACAATGAATTATATTTCTAATTCAAAGGGAAGAGGTCTAAACATAATAGGAAACAAATATTGCTCAAAACAAGCCCCAAGATTTGCCAAAATTCGATAACAAATCCCTCTTAACTACCGAACGCCGCGGTGTTCACATAAAATCGCCTCTGCCGCGAATCCCATGGTGTTCTGTCAAGTTCTCCTAGATGCCACGGCGACTCTAGTTTTGGCCCCTTATTCACCTTTTTCGACCCTTTCACGACCCCGGGTCTTCCCGATCCATCTTGGCTTCATCTTTTGGCTCCATTTTTTTTTCATGTCTTGCTCCTCTTTTTGATCCAACTCTACTGTATCTCAATAATAAATCTTAACCCTGCCAATATAATTTAGGGCTAATTAATACTACTATATGTAAAAGTAGAACAATCTACAATCCTATCAAACAATGAATTATATTTCTAATACAAAGGGAAGAGGTCTAAACATAATAGGAAACAAATATTGCTCAAAACAAGCCCCAAGATTTGCCAAAATTCGATAACAAATCCCTCTTAACTACCGAACGCCGCGGTGTTCACATAAAATCGCCTCTGCCGCGAATCCCACGGCGTTCTGTCAAGTTCTCCTAGATGCCACGGCGACTCTAGTTTTGGCCCCTTATTCACCTTTTTCGACCCTTTCACGACCCCGGGTCTTCCCGATCCATCTTGGCTTCATCTTTTGGCTCCATTTTTTTTCATGTCTTGCTCCTCTTTTTGATCCAACTCTAATGTATCTCAATAATAAATCTTAACCCTGCCAATATAATTTAGGGCTAATTAATACTATGAGGTAGTATTGTTCTTTCAAGTAATTTTAGGTACTTCTATCTCTTTTTAAATATTTTTATAACTATTAAATTTTAAAATATGGAAAAGTGTTAAAAGAAAGGGGAAAAAAAAGTAAAAAGAATGGGGGAGCCACTAAATTTAGGGGTGTTCATCGGTTGGTTTTTTAACCGAACCGAAATTTCGGACCGAAAATCGAACAGAACAGGGTCGGGTCGGGTCGGTTAAAAAACCAACCGGTTCGGTCGGTTTTTGTTTGGTTCGGTTAAAAGTTAAAACCAGATTTTATTTTATTTATTTTATTATTTTTTCAAAAATCTCACTAGCTACTGTTTTTTGGCTATTGTTGTTCACTTTTTCTTTGGAATGCATACATTTATATATTTATAATTATGTTGAGTACAACCAACTAAAATTGACATAATGAAATTAAAAAGTAAACCGGTTCGGTTTGATTTTTGGGTATAAATAAATAAATTAATTAGATATAAATAAATAATTGAAGTTTAATTATGACTAATTTTAATTCATTTTCTTTATTTTCCTATAAATTGTCATTAGAAAACACATTTTTTATAGTTTTTGGTCTATATTATACTATATAGAAAATAAAATAAAAATAAATAAATAAATAAAAAGAAAAAAATTCGATTTTTCAGTTAACCGACCGAACCGAACTTCTAAACCAAAAACCGAACCGAGAAACCAAAATTTGCAAAAAAAAAAAAAAAACCGAATTCGGTCCGGACCGAAATTTCGGTTCTTGATCGGTTCGGTTGATTTGTGAACACCCCTAACTAAATTACACTTTGAGTTGATATTGTTCTTTAAATTATAGGTATATTAGCGTTGAAAATGTATTGGACATGTCATTATTCATTCAGATATTTTTCTTTTGTATTGTTTAATTTATGGACACAAAGATGTGCAGAAATTAACATGCACATATATATTGAGTGATTGAATTTAAAATAAGTGTAACAAATTTGGTTACATCTGTTGGTCATCTATTCTTTTACTATAATCAAGACATTTAATTTATATTCACACATCAAATACATATTCATCTAGCATAGAATATAGTTACCATTCTAAAATGCATGAAGGACAACAAACTCAATCTACTTTTTAAAAATGTTAAACTCATTTTCGATTCGATCACATCCAGATATATTTCCTGGACTAAAATTTCCCCTACTTTTTACCATTTCATGTGATTATGATACATGATTTTAATTTATTTTTTATCACTCAACTTCTATAGTATCAAATTGAATCTTAAAGTGACTCCATTCTTTACGCCGTGTAGACTGTAGTGTATATATACTATAATATGAGGTAAAAACTGAAAATAATCCATCGTTTTGGACAGTGGGACTGATGAAAACGACGCCGTAGGCGGCGGCGTGCAATCGCCGGTCCGACCGGAATCATTACCGGCGAATACCTCGGCCTCGTCTCTGCCTTCTTATAGACGGATTCTCCCCCACCGCCACCTCCATTTCAGAGAGGTTCTTTCTTACCTCGCGCTATATATATATATATACACACACACACACATAGTGGAAGTGTATATATGTATACACACATATATATTTTGTTCTTATTACTTTAGTACTTCATATTCTATTCTTTTTCTTTCCGAGTTGACAACTAATTCTCACAAAGCAAAATACCCCCCAAATTCAATCTGCCAGCAAAGCTCCAACCTCAAAATTCAGGTCAGATTCATCAATCATCACCCTAAATTCAATCTCACAATTTTTCAATTTCACCCCTGCTCTTCAATTTCATCCATATTTATTCTTGCCTATCCAATTCCCATATTTTCTTTGAGTAATACAAAAAGTTTCAAGTCAATCTATATATTGGAATGTCCAAATTGATGAAATTGGTGTAATATATAGTCCAATATAGATTGAAAATATCCTCAATCTGTGTATATATTTGTATTGAATCTTGGTGTAGTTTACTTTGATTTTAACTCAAATTTTATATGGGAAAAGGAGGAGGTTGTGTGCCTAGTAAAACTAAGAAATCTCTAGATGTATCTGATCATGATATATCTGCACCCCTATCACAGAGTGAAAGATCAATCTCAATTGTTGGTGATGACACTGCAATCCCTATTCGAAATTCTGGTTTTCAAATAGCCCACAAAAAGTTGAGAATATTCATTGTGTTTTATTCAATGTACAAACATATAGAAAGCCTAGCAAGAAAGATAAAGAATGGGGTTGATGGTGTTGAGGGAGTTGAGGGTGTTTTATATAGGGTTCCCGAGACGTTGACACTGGAGGTATTGGATCAAATGAAGGTTCCAACTAAAGATGATGAGATACCGGTGATATCTGTGGATGAATTGATGGAGGCTGATGGGTTTTTGTTTGGGTTTCCGACGAGGTTTGGATGTATGGCGTCTCAAATGAAGGCGTTTTTTGACTCGACGGGGGTGTTGTGGAGGGAGCAGAAGCTTGCTGGTGTTCCTGCAGGGTTCTTTGTCAGCAGTGGGACGCAAGGGGGCGGCCAGGAAACGACTGCGTAAGTATATATACTCATATAGTTTATGTTTTTTCATAGAACAATATTGCTATTAGTTGATAATGTTGATGGAATGACATCTGATTGCATATCATGAGATTGTTGATTCATGTTCTGATCCATATGTGTTTTGTAACATGGTCTAACTGTCTAGTTAAAATGTGGGGAGCCCCCCAAAATGTACGATCTTTTGTATCGTGTTACCTAGGGATATTCTTGGAATACATATAAAACTCTCTGATTTTGAGTCGAATTTATAGGGTCAACTATCTTCAGTATAGCTCTAGGCTGGGGTTCGTTCCTGAAGCTCTGGATAGGGACCTACCTGAAATTAAAGAGCCTTAGTTAATGCCAAGCTGGGGTTTTAGTTTAAACCCTCACAATTTAGGTCAATATTGATCCAAGTACAGAGTAGAACAATAAATTACATACCTCTGAGATGATCTGAAATAGGATATTTATATGTTTTATCCCATGGTGTATGGACACAAGGTCGACATGTGGCATGATCTGGTTGTGCCAAGTGAGACGGATCTACGATCACAAAACCAGGTAAGGGATCAGATCGCGTTGACCGACCTGAACAAAAATGCAGACACTGGGTTTTTTTTGTGATTATTCTCAAGTCTAGAAGGTATTTTGGTCATCTATCAAATTGCCCATATCACTATGTCTGATTTGGGGTTATGTTTAAGAGAACATCAGTTGTATTCTTTGTTGCCCATAGACATGGCCCTTCGAGGTGAATCATGTAAGTCTATGTTTTTGTGTGTGTGGTTCTCCTCTCTCTTTGTCATATATTCGTAACGTGCATAATTATCTCATCCAAAACTTGGTAGTTTTTGGCTGATGTATCAAATTACGTTAAAGATGAGTTACACATAGGAATCTTGTCACCCTATTGAGGTTGCCCCGTGTTCACTTCAACTTTTACTACAAGATCTGTTCTTGTTCCAAAAATTCAAAGTTCTGCATTGAAATTTTCCAATCAATTCATAACTCATGTTCGTGATTTATCTTATTCCTTGACTTAATCCAATCAGCAAGACGACATTGCTTATCGTTTGCAACCACAACGAGACATTCTTAAGAAACACAAAAAAGTAACTAAGAAAGAAATAACTGAGAATAGTAATTAGATCTTTCTCCCTATGTGTTTCGAGCTTTAAGGCTTAGTTGCTATTCTGGTGAAGACCAATAGGATTTCTCTGATCGTGCTTTTATGTATCTGTTTGTTGGCAGATGGACAGCAATTACGCAATTAGCCCATCACGGTATGATCTATGTTCCTATTGGATATACATTTGGGGCCGGGATGTTTGAGACGGAATCTATTAGGGGGGGTTCACCTTACGGAGCAGGAGTTTTCTCAGGGGACGGAACAAGGGAGCCGAGTGAAACCGAACTTGCTCTTGCTGAGCATCAAGGCAAGTACATGGCTATGATTGTCAAGAGATTTGCTCAGCATTAATTCTTTTGCTCCAAAGCAAGATAGTAGCATCAATTCTTTTCCGAGTAATTCTTAAGAGCTGCCTTTTTCTATCTTCCGAGTAATTCTTAAGAGCTGCCTCTTTCTATTTTCGGAGTTCATCCTGTATAGTACATAAATGGTTGTGATTATATCATCCGAGACTCAAGATTCGCTCTTTGGCTCTCCCCTCTATTTTAGTTTGGCTTTAGGTCTTATATTGTATTGGTTTTAAGTCACATTTGCATGTGAATGGTTTTTCTTTGAATTGGCTTTTCTTAATGTAGTCTAACTTGTGTTTATAGATGATTATTTTAAGAGTTTGATGAGGTATCAATTTATCTTAGTTTGTAATGACTTCTTATTATTTTAGAAATGTGATTTACCATTTTATCAATTTTCATTGCGTGACCTGAGAATAGTTAAAGCAATAATTCGTTTGGGTTGATGATTTTGGATTCGAGAGACGAATTTGGAGAATAGCTTAGAATGAGTTCAAAGAGGTTTAAATTTAATGGTAATTTAAACACGCTTCACGACTTTCAAATCATTCAATCCATACACATAAATCTTTTAATTGTTCACATATTTAACCTATTCTCCAAATTCATTCATTGAAAGTTACACCTTCACAACTTTCAAATCATTCAATCCAAACACATACTTATAATCATCGATACCACTCGAGAGTGTCAACCCCATGAATTTCTTGCATAATTCAACCAAAAAATTACGTTAGCAAATACAAATTAGTAAGATCCAAGACTAGAAAATATTAGAATGAAAGAAAAAAAATTAGTAAAATACAGCTGCAGATATTGAAGCTGAATTAATTGGACACATTAACAAAAATTAATAAAAATACAGAGAAAATAAAATAGTAAAATTCGATCCCCAATTTTTTCAGTGCATGTCGAAAATTTCTAAAGAATTATTTTCGTGTAAATTTTCATTGCAATAAACAAAAAAAGGAAAGAAAAAACAGTAGAGATTTTAATAAAAAAAGAAATGATACATATGTATGGTAAAGCTACTATTAAACGCCGTCCTGAAAGAAAAATAAAACGGCGTTATCAGCGAAACTTCCACAGATCGTTTTAGGCCTCCCATGAATCAGATAAGAACCAAATATTAGCTTATCTGGGATTATGAAGGCTCACATAATCTGCTATACATACAAAAATTTAATGGAATAATACTTCAAAATGATAAAATTGTGATATGAAGAAAAGAAAACGAAAAAAATTAAAGAATAAAAAAGAGTTAACGGCGGAGGACGGCGGCGCGGCGCCGGAATTGGTGGCCAGAAGCTGAAGCGGCGGCTCTTTACATTCCACTGTAAAGACAACTATAATGTTTGTGGTATTTATAAGGGGAACACTGACAAATAAGCTGTTTCCACAAGGAAACCCTAATTGGAGAGGAAGCGGTTTTACCAATTTAACCCAAAAATGAGTTATAAATAATTATCAATAATATAACCTAACTTTCAAAAGCTTTAACAAAATAACCTGAGATTCTTTACTTGTTTTTTGTTAAATATTTTATTCTACAAAATTGAAGGTGCCAATAAGAATGGCGCCTTCACTTTCATTTTTCTTTCTGTTTTATTTTGTTTATTTATATAATTATTCAAATGAAATTTTGTAGTTATATTATCATTTTAAATTCTTATATCTTTTTAGGTTTAGTTTTTGATGTTAATCTTTTGCATAAGAATCGAATATTTATAAAGCTCGAGCCGATTTTGATCCAATTTCCAAACTCGAACTCGATAAAATAATTAAATTAATTTTTCAAGCCGAGCTTGATGAAAATTTCGAACATGGACTCGATTGAATAATTAATTAATTTTTAGTTTAAGATCAAGATTCAAAAAATTAGGCCTGTCAAGTTCGGACTCGAGCTCAAAAAAATATAATTGAACTCGAGCTCAAACTTGAAAATTTCATCAAACTACGCTTGAGTTGGACTCATTTACTCCCATAATATTGTGAAGAATCGGTCTATAACCAAAATGTGTCGTTAGGACTATAAACTAGTCGAGTCGAATTGAGCCGAGATCAAATGAGCTTTCATTGAGTTGAAACGAGCTTTTAGCGATCCATCTCAAGTTGAGTATCGAGTAGTTTAATTCATTTTTCAGCTCTATGTGTCGTCTAGGAGTGCCCATGAGTTGAGCTCGAGCCAAAAATTTTGAGTTCGAGCTCGATGGGCCTGAGAAAAATGAATCCGAGCTCGAGCGTGGGTCGAGTAGAGCTTGAGCCCGGGCTTAGAAAAAAAATAAAAACTTATTTTTCTAATGAATATATATTATTAATTTTGAATAATATATATAGTTAAATTAAGCATGATAAATATTAAAATATCGTTCTTTATACATATATAATATTATAAGATATTTTATTATATATGTGTGTATATGTTACAAACAGATAAATTATTTTTTCTTTGAATGGAGATATTCCCCGATCTTCTATGGATATAATCCTTTTGATTATTATTTTTGAGAAGTTATAAACTTCTTTTGAGCCATAGTGGTTTATTTCACAAAACCCTCCATTTTGAAGAATATTTTCATAATATTGGAGGAATTTATAACTTCCAAAAGTATATCACTATTAGTGTTCAAATATTTTTCTATCAATTCCCAGGGCTTATTATCCCTTTTTAAATTATTCTATTATATATTATTAATAAATAAATAAATAAATAAAATAATATTTTTTATTCACGGAACAAACATTTTTGGGCACGAGTAGGGGTGTAAATGAGTCGAGCTTGAGCCGAACCTGGTTATTTTTCTAGGCTCGAGTGTGAGCTCACAAGACTAGGCTCAATTTTGCTTATATATTGAGTTTGTTTGTTGTTATTATTATTAATATAATTAACAATATATAATATAATATTATAACATATAATATAATATATTATTAATATAATTAATAATATAAAAAATATAATATTTAAAATACAAAAACTCGTGAGCGGAAATCAGGCTCGAGCTCGTTTCGAGCCGGATCGATCAAGTTACACCTCTACTTGAGCTAGCTCGAAGTTTTTCAGCTCAAGTCAAGCTTTTTTCGAGCCGTCTCGGCTCATGGTCACCCTCAAATGTAGAACATTTTCTATCTCATTTTTTCATCCCAAGTGTGTGGTCGCTCAAACTAAGGTTTATGCTATTGCATATACTAAAAATTTGAAATTAAACTAAAATTAGCTTCAATGTCGATGAAGCTCGATCTCGAGCTCAAACAATAAATTAATTTAATTATTTAATTGAACTCAAACTTGAAAATTTCACCAAAATCGGCTCAAATTTGAAAAGTTATTCAATTTTTATGCAAAATATAAAGACGATATCAACTAGGAAAAGATAATATAAGTAGAAAATTTCAATTTAATAATTTTACAATAAATTATTCATAAACAATATGTATATATAGATATAAATATATAACAAAAGGGTGAAGGCGCCATCCAAACTGGCGCCTCCACATTTTGTCAGAATTTTTATTTTAAAAAATGCTAATCAAGATAAGGGCGCCACCCAAATTGCCGCCCTTAGGTTATTTTGTTAAACCCCTTGAAATTTAGGTCATATTGATAATTTAACCCATTTTTGGGTTATATTGGTAAAAAACCCAGAGGAAGCTTCGTAGGATGGAGCAGGTCGAATAGAGTCGATTCATCAATTACCATTAGATGCAGATGATTTTAGTGTATTTTATTATTTTATTCACAACGGTGTTAGATAGATTGATTTTAATGGAGCTGATCTGTCTTAGAATCACCCGATATGAGATTTTTAGAGTTAGGGTTTACAATGGAGAAGTGAAAATTTGAGTTTGAATTCTAAACACTAATTTTAGTGGTTGCTTTTTATTTATTTTTTTGAACAAGGTTGCTTTTTATTTTGTATAACATCGATTGGACTTATTCTCAGTTTCTCACTGCAAAATCAAGTTTTAGATAAGACGTAAATTCAAAATTTTGTCACAATTAGTCATGTGGAAATTAACTTTTTATAATTGAAAATGTAATAGTTGGGGTAAATCCATTCTTAAAAGATACTCCCATTAGTTAATGAAATGGGCTGGTACAATTAGCAAATTGGGCCTTTAAATTTTTGAAAGTCGACTTAGGAAAGGCCTTTGGTTCACAATCGAGAAGTCAAATTTTGAGTTTGAATTCCAAACATTGGTGTCAAAGTGAAGTTGCTTTTTATTTTATATAATTCCGATTGGATTTTTATTCTCGTTGCAAAATCAAGTTTTAGCTGAGACATAAATTCAAATTCTTATCACAATTTATTGTACGAAAATTGGAGAGGGGATACCTTAGTCTATTAGCCCGACGAACCCGGGATCATAGTCATATTACGAGACCACGTGGTCTCCATTCTATCAAGTTCTATCCAAGTGGTAGTGTCTTCAGTCGGTATATAATGGGTATGAAGGTGCCCGCTGAGTCCCGCTTATAATCGATTATATGATAGTTGGGCTAAATTCATTCCTAAGGCTCCGTCTGTTTGCCATGTAATGGAATCCAAATTGGGAATCAGATATCTAGTAATCAGATTCTCAGTTATCTGATTCCATAATACTGTTTGGTTGTGTCTAGAAAATAGAATAAAAATCTTCTTAATATTTAGTTCATGCACATTTCATAAGAAATGTAATTCACATTTGAAAACTTTCATTAAATTAACCTTATTTTTAAGTTAATTTATTTGTATACGTTGTGTCACCTAAATTTGTGAAATTTTTATATTGAAAAAGTTAATATATTTTGATACTAATTGTAATATTGTACGCATAATTAATATTTAAATACTACCTGTTAAAACAATAAATTAATTTGACTAGGACACGTCAAAACAATTAATGGATCCAAAATGTGAAGTACGAACAATAGATTACTGAATACACACACACACACATATATATATACACTATATATAAAATAAATAAAAGATTAAACTAAAGTATATGATTATATGTATGCATTATACTGAAATATATACACACACATACATATAATATATCTATATATATGTGTGTGTGTACATATGTGTCTGTATATGTATATATATATATATATATACACACACATATATAATTATAGATCTTATTATCATGTAAATATATATTCAAATATAAAAGCTATATATGTAAATTGTATATATACAAATATACATATATATTAATTTATACAATATATTTCCTTATATGATGAAATATAATAATTATATATATATAATATTTTTATTAATAGAAAAAGACGTAATATGGATAATAAAAATGTCTAACAAGTTTTATTTTCAGATTCTCCTGAAAAAGGAATAGGAATTTAAATTCCTTGTTTTGGGGTGCAAGATTCCCTGTTTTGAGGAATCTGATTCTTTTTCCATAATTTAAGCAGTGTTATCAAACACAGTAATCCGATGTCAGGGAATCAGATTCCCAATTTTGATTCCATTCCCTGGCAAACGAACGGAGCCTAAGGGATATTGCTAATGAAGTGGGCTGGTACAATTACCAAATTGGGGCTTTAAATTTGGGGAAGTGGACTTAATAAAGATGCTTACTTGAAATTAGGCCCACAACACCTCTAGTTGGGCCTTTGGGAGAAACTGAAACAGCCCAATGGTCTTTATTGTTGTCCTTGACTCCTTGATGACCTCTTCTCGTTTGATTTGATATCTTATTATGTATTTTGATTAATTTGTATATAATTTTCCGACTAACCAACAAGGAATCTAGTTTGGCTATTCCACTTAGATTGATGAAATACGTTATGGACTAAAAAATACGATAGTTTTTTTCAATTCTTCCTTATTTTTTCTTCCATTTATGCTTTTTGTATCTATGTAGATTAGATACGTAGTGTCAATCCAAGACAATTTTGAATATTATTTCATTGTTAAATTGAAATTCAAAGAATACATTTGATGTGCATTTTATATATTATGCGTCTATCTATAAATAAAATATAAAGAAGATTAAAACTAAATTCGAGCACCCCCGAAATGGTTCTGGTGCTGTAAGCTCCATTTATGAAGAAATCCTGTGGTGCACATACGGTATAAAATCAGGTGGAGTTGGGTGGTTTTTCATAATCCATCAGTCTATCACCCATGTAAAAACCACCACCGCTGTTTCATTTTGTGGTGGGGGTGCACCAGAGCATGCACCATAGATTATCCTCATTTATGGCTTTATAAAAAATTATAGAAAAAGGTTATATCATATTTTGACGCTAACATTCTTCATGCTAGTAGGTGAATTTGCATAATTTTATTTTAGAATAAAATCGCACTATACAACAAATTAGAGGGTCGTCAAAGAATAGCTCATGTGATCCTCATTTTCCGTTGATTTCCAAATTGAGGTATATTTGCAACATAAAAGAGAAAATTTTATTTCATATCCCTGTGAAATACGAAACCTGCACACATCCCTCTTTATGTTAAAAGTATAGCCTTATATACCCATATGATTTTCAAAACCTTGCACGAAACTCCCAATCCATGTTAAACTCGCGGAAGGTAACATTCACGCGCAGTGTATTTGAAGCATGTTTGGGATTTTTGCGAATTAAAAATAACATAGAGGTATTTCAGACTATTTTTTTAACACAGGGGAAATGTGTGCAAGTTTCGTGTTTCACGGGGGTACGATACGCAATTATCCTAACATAAAATTGCACTTTTGATCTGATAGATTAAATAACATCAATATATGTACTTTAAAGTTTTATATGGGGCTCAACATTTTAGTTCAAACACTCCTCGTTATATTTATCTTTGTTTATTCTCTTCCTCTTTGTCTTTGTTTTTTTCACCCGTCTCTTTTCTTCTTTTTTCCTTTCTATTTCTTTCTTATTTTCCAATTTTTTTTCTACTTCACAAAACCTTTTTCTATCTTTTTATTATTTTTCTATACGATAGATGGTATATCCTAATTAGTTCATGTTGTGCATGATAACTTTTTCACCCAATCCGATGTATGTTACTTTACAAAAAATTATACCGAAATTACAAAATGAATATTCTTTCAAAATAAGTTTTGCGAGTTCGAGTTACTACTTACTAGTCGATGTGGCACACTCGATGTGTGTGCTTAATTATTTAAAAATTATAAATATATTATTTTATAATAAAAATTTCTCAATATCATGTTGCTTGAAATTTTGTAAGCATAAATTTTACATATAATGTTATGTCAATTATTCTAAGTAGTTAGAAATTAGTAAAAGAAAAAAATAAAATAGAAAAAGAACACATGGTGAGAATTAATGATGAAAACAGAAAGCGATTGAAGAGAGAGAGAGGCGAAACAACGTGTAGGAGAGAAAATGAGAGGAGTGGAGAAAATTAACTTTGACACTTGTCAAAATTTTAGTGGGTGCAAGATGTCATACCAAAAAATGAGCAGACCATATGTGATTACATTAAGGCCTCCTCCCTTTATTAATTATATAAATTATTCATTAGTAGTAGTTGCAACTCAGATACATAACAATAGCTAAGTACATACTACATAACATAAGACATAATAACATGACCAAATACATCTGAAAACTAACATGAGCTGGACCACGAGCTATGCCATAATAGCCATAGGAGTGAACAAAAAAGTACAACCAAATCAAAAACATAAACAAAAACACACACAAAATTAACTTCATAATATTAAACTCCTGCAGGCTGAGCATATATATATATTTAGCAGTGGGCAATTTGATTAGGGTCACATTTGGTTGGAAGTTGCATGGCTCGGGTCGAATCGATTCCAAAAAGAGGCAAGTATATGTTGTTCTTGAACGTGCAAAAGCAGGGCAGGTCCGCGTGCTTCAGAGCGGCATAACAGGCGGCGGTAGGTGGTGGTGGAGCAGCGCTGCCAGCTGCCACCGCAAGTTTGCATTCAAAAAGCCCATTCGGGGTCATGTTGGAAATCTTGATTGAGTAAATCGTGTTTTAACATGATTTTATTAGAGATTTAAGTGAATTTCAAATATTGAAAGTGGAATGTCTTTGGCTCAAATTAATTTACGTTTCGAGTAGATAAATTTTGAGTATTTAATTACTTAATTCCGATTTAGAGTGAATGAGAAATTAATTATGTCACTTAAAAGTTGGTTTATAATTGGAACCAATGAGTCGATATGAATGTACATGATTAATGATCAAAATCATACGGTTGACGGCCGCGATCGTATGGAAAATGGTTCATTTAGTTCGGGAACTAAAGTGTTCAAATCGAAAAATTAAGGGACCAATTTGAAAGGACCTAGTTGATCAAGATTCAAAGTTTTGGGGTCAATTTAAAAGTTCTAGAAAGTCAGGGGCTGAATTGCACAGACCGCCCGCACCTGATTATTGCTCAGCTGTGGAGCGCTGGATTGGCTGTTGAGCGGGTTCACGGTGCACCCGCCCACACTGGATTGCCGCTCGAGCCAGGGGGCTTTTCGCCCAAGAGTCACAACTTTTGGGCCCTTCTGCAGATGTCCGAAAAATTGCTCATTTTGACCCAAAACCTTTCATTCTCTATAAATAAACCCCCTAGTTTGGAATTATACACACCATATTCATATTCTCATCTCCCTTCTTCTCCTAAATACTATTTTGAGTATTTTTGAGAATTTTTTTGTTTCTTAAATATTAATTTTAATATTTTAAGAATAGTGTTGAATATTAAATGTTAAATTGAGCATTTAAAATATTCTTGGAGTTCTTCATAGTTATTTTAAGAACTACTTAGCACTAATTTGAGTACTTTGAATATTCTTAAATATTATTTTAATATTGTAAAAATAGTTTTGCATATTAAATGTATAGATGAGCATTTAATCCTTTGTGTTCATCGAGAAAGTTTAAAACAAGTATTTTGTTCGATAGATTCGAGAATTTGTAGTGGTACAATTCTCGTCTCGTGTCGTTGGATCTTGAGAGACAATTACCGTATTCCGTAACCACCGAGAGCGGGGCAATATTGTCTTAAGGAAAGCGAGTAATTGCAAACTCGTGCCTCGACGTATTATTTTGCATCTTCATAAACACTGCTCATTATCACGCTAGAATTTTTCCCAACAACTTAAGATATTTGACCGACTCTATTTTGAGTGTTTCTTGAAGAGGGCAAGTAACAAATATGGCATTTTCCAATGGAAAAATATAATACGAGAATCATCCGGAGGAATATATGCTATACTCACGGTCTGTGGACTATTTGAGAATACTCAAATTGGAAGATAAATATTTATTGAAAAATGTATATGTTGATTTGTTGATGTAAACAGAATCATTATTAATCATGTTTACCATCTTTTGGTTGAAATCAGATTTGCTCAAGTGCTTCTGCAATTGGAAATTAGATATAGTAAAGAGATGCATGGCACTTTCGGGAAGTCGCACTCTTTGGCATTTTGGAGATTGCATGAGTTGACAACCCACACATGGGATTTTGAAATGCAAAATCATTATCCATGTCACACGAACGAAAGAGGATTCGAATTTTCGTGGTTTCAAGAAAATTGATCAAAAATTTGGAAGCAATTGAAGTCGAAATATTGATTACGAAATCAAATAATGAGATAAGTTCATATTATGAATTTTCAATTTTATAATTGCTTCATTTGATTACATATTGCGTTAAATAATATTAATGTGATTTAATATTTAATAATGGATGATGTAATCATGTTAGAGGAATTTGAGAATACGATATAATATTTAATTATATTTTATCTTTGTGATTTATTTTTGATAAAGAATAAATAATTGTGCATGCTTAAGATTACTTTATTTTGCTATGCATATATGAAGTAATTGTTTAGCAGTTTCCTTTCAGCTTATGAATAAATGCAATAAGTGTGATTCTTCACTATGTTTGATAATTTTTAGTATAAAACCTGATCACAATGAATAAAAACATGCATTATTTAAATAATTGATTTAAATTGATTGCATGTTCTTTTTATGTGATAGTGACGTTTATTTAAAGAAGTCGATTTTTTGTTAAGAATAATTATTGCATTATTTAAAGTTGTAGCCTACAATTTTCACTATAAATGTGAAATAGTTGTATAGGCTAAATTAGTCGTGGTTTCGTTTAAGCGAAAGAAAATCGAGTCTAATTTTAAGAAATTAAAATAGACAATGTGGAACGTCGTCACTATGAACCTGTAAGATGTCTAAGTGAGAATTTTTCCGAATGTTTCATATTATGAAACGTGCTCTCCAAAGAGAGAAATGTGATCTACGTATTATAC
Source organism: Buddleja alternifolia (assembly GCA_019426215.1). Lineage (NCBI taxonomy): Eukaryota > Viridiplantae > Streptophyta > Magnoliopsida > Lamiales > Scrophulariaceae > Buddleja > Buddleja alternifolia. Next base: position 31,044,381 of record CM033408.1, on the reverse strand, counting down.
AAAGTATACAACTTGGTCAAGAATAAAGGATGTTAATTGTCGAAGTAAGATTGTGAAAATCGATCAAACGTCTGAAATTAAATCCTAGAAAATGACTTTAAAGTCGTAGATAATTTGGTCAAACCAAAGTAGAGTTGGTGTACTAACAATTGTCTTTAATCGAGGACAAATCGAACCATATAAATGGTGGGTGTTCGTTAAGACAGTCCGAACCACACAAATGGTGGTTGGTCGTCAAGACAAACTAAGCTAGGCAAAATGGTGGGTGATTAAATCACTAAAACCAAGCTAGGCAAATGGTGGGTGGTCGGACCTTACGCTCTCGACTGTAGTGAGAGGTAACTAAGCGAATGGTTGGTCGACACCGATGCTCGAAATACATCCGAACTAAAAAGGAAGATGTATTGAGTATCACGAGTAATCGATGTAATGACCTTTTGAAGGCATTGACTAGAGTTCGTAGATATCAGAAATATGCTCTGAACTGTGATACTCTATGCGATATATCCAAGTGTACTAATAGAATACAATAAGAAAAAATGGATATTCTTTATTGGCTAAATTTTGTGTCACCTATTCCGATATATTATACAAAATAGTTGACAGTCGGAAGGGCACAAAGTAGCATGTAAAATGGTAGTCTCCCCACTACCTAAGAAAACTACTTCCACTACAAGACTTTTGACACAATCAAAATAATTGAAAACAAATGCTTAATTAATAAATAAAATTGGACTTCACAATTCTTTTGGGCTTTTCTTCAGTAATGGCCGACACGACATATCACCTTCACTCACGACATATCACCTTCACTCCTCCATTAAGAAGGTGATATGTCGTGTGGGCCACTACTGAAGTATAGGAAGTGAAATACCCCAGAATGAGAAGTCGCGGTTGAGTGAAGGTGAAGGATGGACCTTCCCATGAAGCAAAATGAGTTACTGGATTTATAAATCACACACACAAAAGAAAGAAGTTTGTGGGGGCTATATCTGTAAATTTGGCCATAGAAGTTATTCCCTTAAAACCAACACCTCCATGTTTTTAGCAAATGCAGTTCATGGATTAACCGGCCATGATGTTGTAATGGATTAGGATATAGTTACGAGAAGGCTTACAAATTTTGCAGCACATTTTGATTGAATATTCAGTAATGAAAAAAGCTTCCGTTTTAATTATATATATAAAAAAATCTTCTATTTTCATTCTTACATATTGATTTCATATATTGTTGCTGATGGTTAAGCCACGAGGGAGTATACTAGCATATGTTCAAAATCAGATATTGCTTTTAACATGCATGATTATTTTCAGTAATTCCTTATTAATAACCTTTTTTGGTTAATAAAAATTCGTACAATGTATCTTTGATTTTAGCAATTCTAAAAGCTTTCTATTGTCAGTTAGTTGAAGCAGTGAAGTGAATGATAGGAGAAGCGATTGCACTTTTTTTTTTCTTCCTTTTACTATGTGACACACCAAATTTCATATTGTATTTTGCATGAATATAGATGAAGTTTTAAGTATCTTTATATATTTATTCTCTTTAATTTACGGAATATTGTTGCAATTATCACCTCTTTAATAGTGATTAAAATGCTTCTAAGTTTTTGGCATATTTACCTATTTTTTATTACTCCAGTGGAACTTTCAATCAGGTTGCTGGATTTGTGAATACTCAATCTTAAATTTTAATTAATTGAATTCATACTTGGAATGTAATAATTTTACTTTATCATTTATTTTTTGTTGCACACACATCGAGTGTGTGTCGAGTGCTAGTATTAATTACTTGTTTGTTATAGGGCAAAATGCAATTCACCCCCTTGAAAATTTTGAGTTTAACACTTTACCCCCTACAAACATAAAAAAGAGATTATGCCCCTGCCCCTATATTCTTAATGTCATTAGCACTTTGCCCTTTTTAATGAATTTGGCTTTATCTAGCAAAATTATTAATATACTATATTTTCTCCTTTTGAAGATGTCTAGAGTGGGATATAGTTGCCTTTAGGGGAATATAGAGCCCATCAATCGGGAGGAGCTCGAAGATTTAATGAAAGAGGCGATGGCAAGTGGAATATCACACTTTGATGTTTCTGAGATACACCATCAAAATCATGGTGTACTTGGTTGGTGAGGTAAGAGTCTCACAACATATTTGATGCTAAGCACAACATTTATTGGGACAAAATAGAGCTGTAATTTAGTAGGTTGATTTTAGATTCTGAATGGTAACTAAGAGTTTAAGGGCTGTTTTCATTTTTTATTAAGATATGTTGAATTCGTGGTGAAGCAAAAATAATCAAGATATTTATTCCTTAATAGAAAGGCGAGATGTCTTTGTACCTCCTGTTTTATTGTATAAGTCCTCAAGCTCTCCGGAAACATATGGAGAAACATCACCCGGAATATGTGATGGAATGCAACTACTGTAAGTGGCGATGTGGTCTTTGTTTTAAACCCAAAGAAGATAGAAAAGAGCATACAAAAAAAGAATGTCCCCTGCGTGGGTTTCCCACCGCGACTAAGTGGAAATCTGCTATGGCTGAGATCTACCAGAGAAGGAACAGAGGAGAGTGCACGGATGGGGATGGAGGAGTCGGACTCCGACAATTGCACAGAAGATTGGGTTAAAGTGGGAACCTAAGGATTAGAGGTTATTTTTCTTTTAATTGACACGATTTTATCATACCTTTTTTTTTAATTATTTTATACTCTTCATTGTTAAGAATTTAGTAGCGTTAAATGTATAATTAATTAACATTTAGTTTGTTTCTATGTGAAGATAACTAAAAAATCATTTCTTGTATAAAATCTATACTCTATTATAATTGAAGAGACGAAAATACATTTGGTATTGGACTGTCATCCGTTTTGGTATGGCCTCATTTGTTAATTACAAAAATGACCTTCCTATGAAGCAAAATGAGTTATTGGGTTTATAAATCACACATACAAAAGAAAGAAGTTTGTGGGGGCTATACCTGTAAATTTGGGCATAGAAGTTATTCCCTTAAAACCAACACCTCCATGTTTTTAGCAAATGCAGTTCGTGGATTAACCGGCCATGATGTTGTAATGGATTAGGATATAGTTACGAGAAGGCTTACAAATTTTGCAGCACATTTTGATTGAATATTTGGTAATGAAGAAAGCTTCCATTTTAATTATCAAAAAAAAAAAACATCTTCTATTTTCATTCTTACATATTGATTTCATCTATTATCGCTGATGGTTAAGCCACGAGAGAGTATACTAGCATATGTTCAGTACAGGTATTGGTTTTAACATGCATGATTGTTTTCATTAATTCCTTATTAATATCCTTTTTTGGTTAATAAAAATCCGTACAATGTATCTTTGATTTTAGCAATTGTAAAAGCTTTTTATTGTCAGTTAGTTGAAGCAGTGAAGTGAATGATAGGAGAAGAGATTGCACTTTTTTTTCTTCTTTTTACTATGTGACACACCAAATTTGACATTGTACTTTGCGTGATTATTGATGAAGTTTTAAGTATCTTTATCTATTTAATCTCTTTAATTTACGGAATATTGTTGCAATTATCACCTCTTTAATAGTGATTAAAATGCTTCAAAGTTTTTGGCATATTTACCTATTTTTTATTACTCCAGTGGAACTTTCAATCAGATTGCTGGATTTGCGAATATTCAATCTTAAATTTTAATTAATTGAATTCATACTTGGAACGTAATAATTTTACTTTATCATTTGTTCTTTGTTGCACACACATCGAGTGTGCGTATATGCCATTCACCCCCTTGAAAAATTTGAGTTTAACACTTTACCCCCTACAAACATAAAAAAGAGACCATGCCCCTGACCCTATATTCTTAATGTCATTAGCACTTTACCCTTTTTAATGAATTTGGCTTTATCTAGCAAAATTATTAATATGTTGTATTTTCTCTTTTTGAAGATGTCTAGAGTGGGATATAGTTGCCTTTGGGGGAATACTGAGCCCATCAATCGGGAGGAGCTCGAAGATTTAATGAAAGAGGGGATGTCAAGTGGAATATCACACTTTGATGTTTCTGAGATACATCACCAAAATTATGGTGTTTACTTGGTGAGGTAAGAGTCTCACAACATACTTATACTTGATGCTAAGCACAACATTTATTGGGACAAAATAGGGCTGTAATTTAGTAGGTTGATTTTAGATTCTGAATGGCAACCAAGAGTTTAAGGGATGTTTTCATTTTTTATTATGATATGCTGAATTCGTGGTGAAGCAAAAATAATCAAGAGATTTATGTCTTAATAGAAAGGCGAGATGTCTATGTACCTATTGTTTTATTGTGTGATGATAATAATACAAAGTTATACCACCTTACTCTTGTAAGTAATGAAATGGAAGAAATAAGAAAATATATTTCTTGAAAAAATGATCATATTCCATGATGACTTATGTTAGTGAACTATTGAAGATAAACAATTATATATATATATAAAATAAAAAGGAACGATAGTATTTGAGAAATGGGAGGATATCCTCTGAGCTTTACAAAAGCCATTTTCTTGTACCGAATGTTTTCAAATGTGGGGACGTCTTGAAATGATTTTATTGCAGGAACTTAAAAAGAGAAGAATGAGCTCTAAGTGCATTGCTATTTATTTATAAGATATATTGATGACATATTCACTGTACTTGTGATACAAAGATATTGGAGATGTTAGAAATGAGACCAAAATCTGCTCATCATCCTAATTTGACTTGGAAGAATTAGGCTAAGTGATGCACTCTTGTGAATAGGTTAAACATATCTAATTGTGCTTGTTTAATTTTCATCTTTAAATAAATTGATATAATTGTGAATTATCTTTAATACTACCAATAATATATTTGACGAGTTGAATGATAGAAAATGCAAATAAAAAATTAGTCTGCAAACTGATAAGGGCAAGAGGGGTTATGTTTAGTTTATCCTTGGGTGTTTTATGAGCATTTTGTATTTTGTTCAACTGTCTCCACGGCTAAGGCAGATTACATTGGGAGATTTAGGATAGATTAAGGCATTTTCTTTTATATCTAATAACTACGTGTTGGATAAATTTCATTGAATATCAGTTGTTGAAGAAACTCCCACGGGACACATTTGTATTGTCAGGACTTTTGGACATGTATAAAGGTCAGCCAGTCACAGTCATGAGGTCTCGCGATTATGTCCGTCGTTGCTGCGAGATGACCTTGGAGCGCCTACAAGTCAAGTATATTGATGTCTATTACGTGCCTCCTATCGTTGACACAGATATACCCATCGAGGAAACGGTAAGTGATTTATTAATACATTTTACTCCTCTAAGTTATTGTAGGTGGAAGAACTTAAATCATTGATTAAGGAATGTACACTTAGATACATTGGCTTACTTGGAGCCAATGTAGATACCTTGAGGAGGGCACACATAGCACATCCCATCAGGGCCTATAGATCACTTAGGTCCGGCGACATCGATGAGGATGTTGTTAATGTTTGCAGGTACAACTAGTATACTTTGTCTTAATGTTACAAGATATATAATGTTTCATGCTTTGGAGTTGTTTGTTTGTGTTGTTTTGATCCTTTTAAACCTTGAAATGGAAAGTAGCATACTTTGTCTTAATGTTACAAGATATATAATGTTTCATACGAGGAGTTGTTTGTTTGTGTTGTTTTGATCCTTTTTAACCTTGAAATGGATGGAGGGAACTTGGTATTGGGATAATTGTTTAAATTGTGATCAACTGTTTGGGTGGAGTCAAATTTTGGACAGCTTGCCTGACGAAAGTTACTTGGTATGTATGCATTGTTAAATTATATATTTCTTTACTTTTGTTAGTATAAATTTACATGGCCGACTGTCTAATTTTCTGCACCAGGTTGTGGTATAGGGCTGGTTTTCACTGAGGATATAGCTTTCAATAACCTTTTTAAGATATCATGTCTTTTTTGATATACTAGTATAAAGTACGTGCGTTACACGTGAATGCCCAATTATGATACTAGGAGAAATTTATAATTATTAAAATGGTATAGATAACTATTTGATGAAAATAAAGATTAAATAAAAAAAGTATAATTTAATTAACGTAAAAGATATAAGCAAAATCGTAGCTAATTGGAGAATGCACTTTGAGTCTTAAGAAGTTACAATAACATATTGAAAATATATTATTTATCACTATGAGAAATGCTTAGTTAAAGAAGCAGAAAAAAATGCGAAAGTTTTCTTATTTTTTTGGGTATTAATTTTGTTGGTTAATTACTTGTCCATTTAGTTACTTCTACATTATTGTTGGAAAATGTTGCTAGAGTTCTAATACCTTTCCTACAACATATGCATCAATGACCTTGACATTGTCATTTGTTAGGATTTTCCTAGGTTGAAGTAAAAAGATGGACATTATTTATAAATGAATATTCTTGTCATTTCCTTAGAGAAAAAAATCATACATGTGAATATTCAATACAAATATTTGGTGTCCCAATATCAATCCAATAAATTTTTGTATCCATTTGAACTATGTATTCTATACATATGAGATATGGGATAACATCTAGTATTGTGTAGTTACAAAGATCTAATAGTGCCCATGTTTGTGGCTTTATACCTCGTGGTACCTTTAGGAAGTACATTTTCTAATACGGGAACAAGTAATTTATTGAATTTATAGTTTCAAATATATCTATCTATTGATAGTATAAAAATATCTGAATTCTTTCTTTAATTAAAGACTTTGATTGGTTAGATAAGAATAAAGTAACATATTTTATTTTTAGAAGGGGTGTTTACTTTCCCAAAAACAAAACCAATATTTGGTATCTCATTTCCAATACCATTAACTCAAAATGTGGTATTTTTCTATCATTACTTTTCAATCAAATTCCAAGTATACATTTTCTCAAAAAAAATTCTCTTAGAATGTAGCAAAACGTGTGAAAAATAAAGATATGTTTGTGTGAATATCTTATTTGTAGTTTCAAGTCAAACTTTTTGTACATTAAAAAGTTTTGTAATAGTAAGATAATAATTACAAGATATAAGTTGAGTGAGTAAAATTTAATCTATGTAGTGGTTGAACTATATGTGATAACAAACATATATTGATGTAATAATTGAAATATATATTAATACACATACATTAAATTTATACATCATCATATATGAATCTTATTTAAATTACACAGACTAATAAAATATTTCGTAGTTCGTTAAATGTTAATATGTGTATATATAATTTCACTAAAATGTTTATAGCATATATGTATATAAATTACACTACTAAGATTATATATATATAAATGGTTAAATAATACATATAATATATTTATAATATTTTCATTTTTATTATTCTTAAGTTCCGCTAAAATTGTCTTCAAGTCCCAAACAATGGCAAACATTTTTTAGTCCTACCGAGAACCTCAAATTCTCAACTCCATTGTGCACTTCCAAATTCTTGTGGCTTATTTCAAGTACCCTTATATGCTAAAGAATTTCAATATTCAAGTCGTGACATATCATGCAAACCAATGGTGACTGTTAAGCCCAAAGCCATAAACACCCAGTTCACATCTGGAATGTAAACTTGGCCAAGTATTTGTTCAGATGTATGAACAACATTGACTCTGGGAAAACAGTCAAGTGCACGACACTGGTTTATGATGGAGAAAAATTTAATATATAACTGGTTTAGTTATTTTGCATATAATATATTTTTAATGTATTTGTCTTGATGTATATCCATATAATAAAAAATTATGAAAATAACTTAAATATAAAATTTAAGTATATTCATAATCGGAAACATTTACATGAGCATATTCATATAATTTTAAATTTGAACTTCCTTCATCTCATAAATTTGACACCAATAACATTAGTAATTGATTCAAAAAATGGTGCAAGTTCTCGGGAAGTATATGAAAAGATAGTCATAAATTAAGTGGATGACTTGTCCATGTCGGATGAACCAGTGCATATTCCCAACACACTTAAACTGATGAGAAAGCAAGCCATGGAGAATTGAAACTTATTCTTCTTCCACGCCAAAAGCCCAACCTCTTTCTTCACTTCATATTGGCTCTGGAAGAAGATGAACAATCAAAGTCTAAGAGCTTGTAATGTAAATTAACATGTTGCACCAGAAATGTTGGGTTTTCGAATTTTACATATTTGAGTTTGATAGTGAAAAAATCAAGTTTGTTGATTTCTACATTCTACCCATATACGCGTATCCAAAGCCATTTTGTGTAGACCACCCCTCTAATTTTTGAACAAGTTTTATCGCTATAGCTATCTGCATTCAAAACACCATATGATTCGAATATGATGGATTTAGGATCTGATGGATCGGTCTAGGATTTTTATAGGGGAAAGATAAACTTTTTTATTTAATATGTAATGAATAGCTAAAGAATGTGAGATGTTTCAAGAAGATGGAAAGTTTTAGGGTGTTTCAAAGGTTATTAGTAGTCATCAATTTGTGGAAGGTGTGGAGTATTTTTATTTGTTATTCATTAATCTTGTAGGAAAGTGGAGATTTAATATGTTGTAGAAATCAATTGGTTTCAATAGATAGTTGAGGTTAGAAAGGTAATATCACAATTGGAACAAACAATAAGATATCCACACTTTTAGTTTAATTATAGATTATAGATTATAGATATATTGTAAGCGTTGTAGAAAACATATTACCTACAAGTGAGGATTTAGTTTCACGTGTTTTTTGACCATACTATATATGTCTTTTGTCTATACTAAACAATGTACATGGGCAACTATATATACATGTTTACCTTACTGGTATTTGTGTATTTAAATGGTTTATCTGCAGAAGATATTCTTAAGCACTTGTAATACATTTTTGTTTCACCTTATGCATTCAAATATGTAAAGGATAATGTTCTCTGTCTCGCTTTAAAATAGCTTGCAAAAGATTATATCAATGATTGTATATGCTTTATGAAGTTTCCTACATAAACCTATTGGTATAGCTGAATTTTATGGTCATCATCTAACTTAATGTAATGTCAAGACCTTGTACTTTCTCTGGTAAATTTGACCAACTTACAGAGAATTAGAAACAATAAGACTGCACACTTCTTTCTAATAAGAGGGACATACATCTAGTACCATTAATTAAATAGAAAAATCTCAGTAACTTAATTGTAAGGGCAAGAGCTGGCTCTTGTAACCAAATTATAGAAAGATTGGAAACTGATGTTGGCTCACTTATTCCTGCAATCAACTATTTGGAAAAAACCAATCATGTGACAGAAGATTTAAGACAATACCACAGGCTCGCATGAGAACAAAAAAAATATAGAATAGTAGATTATTTAAAACAGAGGAAATTAAGAGATGAATTGTATGTCAGTTATTATGAACTTGTTCATTTATCATCTCCTCCGCAAATCAACTGCGCTTTATAATGTATTTGGTGTCAAACATTACATCCTTGAATGAACCCCGAAAATTCTCCCACAAAATGATCTATGTTGGTTAACCCGCAGGCCCACGACCGCAGGCTCAGAAACCACGCTCGCGGGCATGGGCACGCTGAATCAGGCCGAGAACTCACGCCCGCGGGCACAGGAATCACGCCCGCAAGCGTGGTTGCTGTTGTTCTGACAGGTTTCAACTAGCGGTGCTACACTCACGGGCATGAAAAATACACCTGTGGGCATGACTACCCCACCTGACGGGATTTATCCCCAACACACAAACACTCCTCATTCCCCCTTCACCACAATAACACACAACTACCTCCCAAATCCATCGTCCCTTCCTTCAACTCACCCAAAATTGCCATCTTCATCCCCAAATCGCACCACCACTTCATCCACGGCCACAAAATCGGCCCTTTCCTACATTACCCATCACTTTTCACCACCTCCACCTCCTTCATACGGGCTAAGGGCTCCTTGGATGTGAAAATTTGGGTAAAACAACACATAAATCAAGTGTATAAGTCCTCAAAGCTCTCCGAGAACATATGAAGAAACGTCACCCGGAATATGTGAAGGAATGCAACAACTGTACGTGTCGATGTGGTCTTTGTTTTAAAACCAAAGAAGATAGAAAAGAGCGTAAGAAAAAAGAATGTCCCCTGCGTGGATTTCCCTCCATGACTAAGTGAAAATCTGCTATGGTTGAGATCTACCGGAGGAGGAACAGAGGAGAGTGCACAGATGGGGATGGTGAGTCCGTTGCTGAGGAGTCGGACTCCAACAATTGTACAGAAGATTGGGTTAAAGTGGGAACCCAAGGATTAGAGGTTATTTTTCTTTTAATTGGCACGATTTTATCATACTTTTTTTTAATTATTTTATACTTTTCATTGTTAAGAATTTAGTAGCGTTAAATTTATAATTAATTGACATTTAGTTTGTTTTTATGTGAAGATAAGTAAAAAATTATTTCCTGTATAAAATATATACTCTATTATAATTGAAGAGAGGCAAATACATTTGATATTGGACTGTCATCTGTTTTGGTATGGCCTCATTTGTCAATTACAAAAATGACCTTCCCATGAAGCAAAATGAGTTATTGGGTTTATAAATCACACACACAAAAGAAAGAAGTTTGTGGGGGCTATATCTGTAAATTTGGGCATAGAAGTTATTCCCTTAAAACCAACACTTCCACGTTTTTAGCAAATGCAGTTCGTGGATTAACCGGCCATGATGTTGTAATGGATTAGGATATAGTTATGAGAAGACTTACAAATTTTGCAGCACATTTTGATTGCATATTCGGTAATGACAAAAGCTTCCGTTTTAAAAAAAAAAGCTTCTACTTTCATTATTACATATTGATTTCATATATTATTGCTGATGGTTAAGCCATGAGAGAGTATACTAGCATATGTTCAGTATCAGGTATTGCTTTTAACATGCATGATTGTTTTCATTAATTCCTTATTAAAAAAATTTGTTGGTTAATAAAAATCCGTACAATGTATAACTTATCAAACCAAGCTTGAACAACTTTTTGTGTTTGATAAGTTTTGAAACTCGGCTCGAACTGACTCGATTAGTAAAAAATAATAAAAATATGTACAAAAACATCAAACTACTCGAGCTTGACTCATGTTCGGCTCGATTAAAACTCGTTTGAGTTCGGCTCGATTATTAATCAAACAAGCTCAAACACAAACTTTGAAACTCAATTGTATTTCAAACAAGCTTGAACAACATCTCGTTCGGTTCAACTCGGCTCGTTTACACCCCTAATCGATATACACTCTTAAATTGTATCATTATAATAATTCAGAAAAATACACTACCAGTGGCTATGCAGGTAAACATGAAAAGAAAAACAATAAGAGATAAAACACGATTTCAGACAAAGTATCCAATCCTTTTTAAAAATACGATGCAAGATAACATTCCAAGTTTTGCCCTTTTTTCAGCATTTCATCTCTTGTATGGTTTCTCCAAAAACCAAATATTAGTAAATAAAACTTACTCCCAAAACGGAGCCGTCACGTGGATAATTCTATGGTACACCGAGAGTGATACTCCAAGATATACCATTGTGTCTATCTCTTTCACACAACTGTGTGTGGGATCCACACATAGTATACCTCAGTGTGTGAAAGAGATAGACACAAGGAGCGTTACTCCCGGTCCACAATAGAAAAATCCACCGTCACGTAAGGATAATCAATCACACTAATTAAAACTCAAGAAAGAATTAATTATAAATAGTCTTTATTTTATTTTTATCTTTATCCCTACCATTGACTATTGAATTCCTCAAATGATTTTTCCAGTCAAATTCAGCTATCCCTAACTGCTTGAAGTTCTTATATATTGATCAATTAATAACTTCATGCTACTATATAAACTACCCCATATTTCCCAACATTGTAGCACCAGTCAATTCAATCTTGCTGTAAACCAAGATCAAACGAGCAAACGAATTCCAAACAATCAAAACACCAACATGTCGAATATTTATTTCCCGATTGTTCCAAATTTTGCTGAAAAAATTGGTCAGACCGTCGTCATTGCAGCCCTAATCGTGCTATCTGTGGTAGTATCTATAGTAATTGGTAATTATGCATATATATTACACTGGACAACGTGTGTAGTCCAAAAATATAGCGATCTAGGTTTAGATACAATAATGTCAGGGCAGATAAAGGAGTACGGAGATGCGATTGAATTGGATTGTGCAGTATGCCTGAGCGAAATGACTAAAGGTCAAAAGTACACAATTATACTGAATTGTAACCATGGATTTCACTTACAATGGATCGATGCATGGCTACAGAGGAATTCGACTTGCTCCCTTGTGCAGGTGCCATGTGGGGCCTATTTATTTTTTTTGACAATATTTTACGTAAAAATTCATCTTTTTTTCTTTTTAGCTTTAGTAGATAAGTAAATTAACAATAATCACGAGTAAAAAATTGACTTTAAATAAAACTTATAGTAGTTTGGAAATATATTCGCTTAAAAAACCAATCAATTCAATTGTTCATATTTTAAGACCCATTTTGAGTATTTGTAGTACTTTTTTTTTGGGTCAATTTTTATCATATATAGTTACTTACAAACATATTTAATCAATATAATATTATCTATTATTTTATCTATGCTTCCACACAATCATTATTTTTAACTAACTCAATCATTTCACACATCTTCAAATTATTAATTCCAACCATTTTCAGAAAATAACAAAAAACAAGCCTATATTTTCACACAAAAATAAAAAAACTCATTTTCACTTACATTTTGTAAAATGACAATTGAAAATGAAATGAAAATACATTCAAACAGAGCCTAAGACTTTATTTGTTTGTCTTTTCCAGGCATTTTTTGCATTTTCATTTTCATTTGAAAATGATTATACACAGTTTACAATATTCTTAATTAAAAATACACTTATTTTTATTTTTTATTTCCATATTCTCCAATAACAACTTCTTTCAATTTACTAAATCACAACTACTTTTTTCTTTCTCTGACATCTCTTTCTAAAAATCCGTATATTTCCCGCAAGAGTTGTGATGCTATAGTGGAACAAAATACATAGAATTAACCTTCATAGGTTTGTGCACATTTTAAGACTCATTTTGAGTATTATTATTTTTTTTGTCAATTTTTATCATTTCTACTTATAAGTATATTTAATTAATATAATATTATCTATTATTTTATCTATACTTTCACATAATCATTATTTTTAACTAACTCAATCATTTCACACATTATCCAATCATCAATTCCAACAATTTTCAGAAACAACCAAACATGGCTAAATTTTCACACAAAATTAATCAAACAACTCATTTTCCCATACGTTTTAGGAAATGACTAAACCTTTTTATTCAAGTAAATTGTACAGTGCCAAAATCAAGATTATAAAATAGGAAATTCTGAATTATAAGGTGCTACCTGCAAAGTAAATTATAACGAGGAATGTAATGTAGGTAATCTTATCAGAGTTTTTCTTCCCCCAAAATATTATTCCTAGAAAAAATAATTCTCAAATTATTACTATTTGAAAAATTATCCTCATGCTATTACTCTTAATGTCTCTTGTAATGGTGTGGATTTTAACTATTACTATACAAAAATATTTTCTAAGCTATTACTCTTGGAGTCACATATATTGCCATGTGTACACAAATTTATTTAGTTGATTTTTTTTAATTCTTTTCTCCTATTTTAATGGCCTACATGGATTTACTTCTTGTAAATTTCTACTTTATTTCCTACTATATGGGTAATCTCCATGAATCCACGTCTTCCAAGTTCCAATTTCTACTTTATTTCCTACTATATGGGTAATTTCCATGAAAACTCACGTCTTCCAAGTTCCAATTTCTACACCGAAAAAACTTTTGCTGATTTTTTTTTTTAAGTCACCGCTGAAGTTTTATTTCCATTTCTTATTATATAGGCAATTTTCATGAAACTTCTATTTCACCTTGTAGGCTTGCACGCGGCCCTTCCTCCTCCTCTTCTTCTTCTTCTTATTGTATTTCTTTTTTTTAATTTGTTTTTGATAATTGAGTGATATTATATAACAAAGCTAGAAAATAGGTTACAATTATTTGATGAATAGAAGAATAGGGTTGTTCCAACTTTGACTTTCGCCTAGGTGTGGGCATCAAGTCGAGTTGGCTCGATTCGAGCTGAAAAATACATGTTGGGAGGCTCGCATACCGACATAAAAATAAATTTCTATTTATTTATTCATTAATATATCATATAATATTTTTAATATATAGGACATAAAATTTTGTAATATTACATATGTATAAAGAATTATGTTAATATTTATCATGATTATATTTAATAATATATATTAATAAAAAATTAATAATATATTTTTTATTTTTATTTTTTTGAGCTTGAGCTCGACTCGGCTTGACCCGACTCAGGCTTGAGCTCATTTTGCCAGGCTTGTCGAGCTAACAATCTAGTTCGGCTCGTGTGCATCTCTACTATCGACCCATTTTACAAAGTTAGTACGCACTACGCCGTTATGGACTCTACTTATCTTTTTAATCTGCCAATTTGACCATTTTACATAGAAGCTCCTTGTATTGTGAATACAAAATATTGTAGGAAGAATTTCTTTTTGAAAACAGCACTTACCTTGCCTGCCACTGCCAGTGTGTGCTAGATTTTTTTTTTTTTTTTTATCAATAGTGTGTGCTAGAATTGGTGTAAAAGAAAAATAGATTTTTAATGTATTGGGAGATTAATGGTGAAAAGGAGAAGACAATCCATGAAAATAAAAAATTCAGTACAATTTTTGGTGTAGAAGTTGGAAGACGTGAGTTTTCATGGAAATTACTTATATAGTAGGAAATAAAGTAGGAAATTATAATTAGTAAATCTATGTGGGCATTAAAGTAGTAGAAAAGGAATAAAAAATTTCAACTAAAAAAATTTGTGTACACATATAAATACATTTAGCACTAAAAGTGATAAATTAGGAAATATTTTTCAAATAGTAATAGTTTGGGAATTATCTTTTCTAAAAGTAATATTTTGAAAAAAAACTCTAATGGTCTGTGTACATAAAATTATTTAATATTTTAATTGGAATTTTTCCCCGCATTAATAGCCCACATGGATTTTGCTAGTTGTCATTTCCTACTTTATTTCCTACTCTTTAGGCAATTTTTGATAAGGGTTAATTACACTAACTAGCCTTTTTTTTAGTGTAATTACAGTCCAGTCCATTTATTTTTGGTCCATAACAAACCCCCCATCTTATAATAACACCTTACACTGAACCTGACTAACGGTTGTTAGTCAAGCATGACGAAAAGTATAAAATGTCAATTTTACCCATATTTTTAAAAAATAAAAAAATTATTAAAAAGGATTTAATTACATTAACACCCTCCTTGTTTAGTGTAATTATAATGTAGTCCGCTTTATTGGATCATATAATAGACATTCTCTCGTATAATAAAACCTTACATTAAACCTCATACAAATAACTTCCTTTACTTTTTTTTTCTCTTTTTTTGCCTTCATATGTATTTTTCCATAATATTCTTTATTAATTTGTCTTTTTTCTATTATAACTTTATATATATATTAGTTTTCTTTCAACTCGTTTTAATTTATTAATTAGTTTGATATTTTTTGGTTACTTACTAATTTAACCCCGACAAATCCAGGCTTATAGTCACTAATGAAGTCCACGTTTTGCCTGTCATATCTTGTTCGATGAGCTCGTCAATTTGATTATCCGGCTTTATGATCATTTCCCACTTTCAGGAAAGTCCTCTTGGTATATAGTTTGGTGGTGGGAGGGCGGCTTTACTACACCCGTCTTTCACTTTTGAATTCGAAATCCAAGTGTGCTAATCAAGGCGTTTGTGAAATTTCCTACAAACATTTTATTTTCAAAAACAATTGACAAAAAGTGGTATTAAACCAACATGTCTTCGGTAATATTATCTTCACTTATGGTATTACAATAGTTATAGAAAAAGTAAATAGTATATTTGACGCTGACATTCTTCATGCTAGTAGGCGAAATTGCATAATTTTATTTTAGAATAAAATCGTACCTTACAATAAATTGGAGGGTTGTCAAAGAATAGCTCATGTGATCCTCATTTTTCCGTTGATTTCCAAACGAAGGTATATCCGTAGCGTAAAACTCCACTTTTGATCTCATAGACTAAATAATTAACAATACATGTACTTTAAAGTTTTATTTGGGGCTCAACATTTTAGTCCAAACCTCGTCGTTATATATATATATATATATATATTTGTTCCTAGAATTATTCTTTTCCTCTGTCTTTGTTTTTTTCACCCATTATCTCTTTTCTTCTTTATTCCTTTCAATTTCTTTCTTATTTTTTCAATTTTTTTCTTCTTCACAAAATTAAACCTTTTCTATCTTTCTATTATTTTCTATACGATAGACTATATACCCTAATTAGTTCATGTTGTGCATGAAATATTTTTTACCTAATCCAATATATTCTATATATTTTACAAAAACTTACACCACAATACACAATGATTCTTTCAAAATAAGCTTTGGATTCGGGTTATAATTAATTCAATTTATTCGTAATCGCAACTCAAATGCATAACAAAAACTAAATACACAACAATAAGACATATATAATAACATGACCAAATACATTAGTAAACTAACATGAGATCGACCACTAACCATGCCATAATAGCCATTGGAGTGAACAAAAAAGTACAACCAAATCAACACCACTTTAAAAAAACATAAACATTAAGAAATTAAACACACAAAAACTTGCAAAAGTTAACTTCAAATTAATTAACTCCTACCGGCTATAGGCAGAGCATATATATATATATATATATATATATATATATATATATATATTTAGCAGTGGGCACTTTGATTAGGGTCACATTTGGTTGGAAGTTGCATGGCTCGGGACGCATCGATTCCAAAAAGAGGCAAGTATTTGTTGTTCTTGAACGAGCAAAAGCACGGCACATCCGCGTGCTTCAGAGAGGCGCAACAGGCGGCGGTAGGTGGTGGTGGGGTGGCGCTGCCAGCTGCCACCGCGGGTTTGCATTCAGAAAGCTCATTCGGAGTCATGCCACATAGGCCATCGTCGTTGGTTCCGGCCGCCTTTGCCGTCGCGGATATGGCTGCAGCTAGCACAATTAGTGCTACAAATGCTACCTTGGAAGAAAAGTTTGGGGCATTCATGTTTGAAGTAGTGTGGGAGAATTGTTACTAATGTAGCTCTTCAATTTTTAGTGGTTTTACATTTTACATGGATTTGGGGTATATATAGAAAGATGTTTAGTGAAACATGTGGATGTGGGGTAGGTAATGGGGGGTGCATGGTATTCGAAAATTCTAGTCCAGATCGAGTTTTATTTAAAAATAAATTAATTTTATGAGGGGTGAATTACTATTATTTTATCGTTGATGTACAGTTTCAAAAGAGTGAAAATTACAAGACAAGTGTTGCTATGTGATTAATTTAGTGTGGTTAAACCAATCTAGAAAAGAATTTCCTGAATTTTAGGGAATTTTTTTCATTGTCTTGGGACAATATTTATAATTATTCATGTACTATAAACCGCACTAAATCCTACAACATAAATGATTGTATAATATTATCTAACAGATTGTACGTAATTCTGACGCAGCGGAATATGCAAAGTGAATAAGAAAATCTTACCACGAGAATTTTCATATAAAATAGCCAAAACAGCTAAGGTTCTCAGAGGGAAAATATTGTTCAATGCCAATAACAGCAATGAGGGGGGAAAAACTTAAAGGAAAAAAACAGGAAAATCCAAATAATATGAAGATTATGATAAACATCCGAGAAACATAAAAATTCCAAGTTGAAGCCCTAAATGACCTCAGAAGGCTAAAAAATACCAATTTGTTCAGAATGCCATTTTCCTATGATCATGTGAATTTTGTGGCATTCTGACACAATAGATTTTTTGCCCGAGTTTTCTCCTATATCAAATTATTATATACTTTTATGTTAAAGTGTCTAACTAAGATGGAATCTGCCAAGAGGTCCGACTCAAATGGCAAAGTTGAGGCCTCATGTCATTGGTCCGACTCGTGCTAGATGTGTTACTATTTGTTTTAATAGTAAATTGATGATCAATTTTTGTTAATTCGTTGTTCCTTGATATATTGATGTTCAATCATTATCGCCTTGCAAAAAAAGAAAGGTAATATATTTGGAGTCATATCTAGTTCGGATGTAGTATTGTTAAATCTGAATCAATCACGTGATAAGTAAATTATTTAGATATTGTCACATGTATATACCCAAGGAAGAGTGGCTAATACCATAGCCACTTGTCACTTGTAAGTAGTGGGGCGAGGACAAACAAGATATGAAACTAATAATTTTCCTTTTAACTTACTTTTTCAAGATAGGATTTTCCTTTAAACTTTATCAAGTTGTGGAAATTGATCTCGTGACAAAGAGGGTTGTCAAATTTGGCAGTATACATCACGGGATTGCTTTATCAACGGTTTAAGTGTTTAATTATATTAACAACATTACTTTGTATAGCAAACAGAAATTTTGTTTGGATTATCTTTTGAAAATGATGGTTTTGTGGATAATTGACTTCTCAATTGGTATTCTTGTTAAGCTTGTGACTTGTGGGCCTTTATGACATTATTCAGTTTTGAATGTTAATTAAGTGGAAGTTACAAGGCACCGACCAGTCAAAATTTGGACTAGAAATAAGTTATTAATTCAGGTATAGTTTATGGTCTTGGCCCTTGGGAAAGATGGAAAGAGCATCGTTCAACTCTCACAAGCGAATTTTAATTTAGCTAGCACTTTAAATCCCGATACAATCAAAAATGATCAGTCACACTGGGACTGAGACACAACCCAGATTGTGCATCAAGTATGGTAGACTTCAGGTGAGCCTCATCGTAAGTTGCTACGATTATCTCGATAATTCGAGATAGAAAATATTCTAAAAATTATTCTACACGAGTAATTATACAAATTTTGATTGTTCTGAAAGTGTATGGTAGACTTCACGTAAATCTTGTAATATAATTAATTGTTACGATTATACGAGACTTCGGTTTTTAATTAAGCGATTCTAAGAATTACTCGTTGTAAGTAATTTATATATTCAAACAAACCATTTGATTGTCCTAAAATTCAGAGTCGAACTCATTTTTCTTCTATTATTGCTATAATATTAAAAATTTGTGAAACCTAGAACATGGTTTTCTTCCATCGCGCATATAATTTGCTTATGGAACGAGCAACAATTAATGTATTAATGTGTAGCACTTGTTTTCAAAGATGTAATAATTCGAGTTTGGAAAGTTAGTTCTCCTCTTTTTCATTTAAACAATAAATAACATTTGGGGAATAATATTGGTACTCCACAAGTTACTATAGGAGCTTCAAGTTTAATTTTAGTAACTAAAATATGACTACAATGCCCTTGTAGTATAAAAACATTATAAACTTCAAAATTAAATTCCAAAAGTATTTTTGTGCAATCAAAACAAGTTATTATTCTCCACTATTTTATTACATATCAAATAATAAATACATAAATTTAAAAATCATGTAGTTTTTCATATTTATATGGAAAACATCTAGTCAATAAAAACTTTAGAGCATCAACAATTTAACATAGTACCATACATAGTATGTCAAATTAAAAATGACAAAACATCGAACTTCAAACAAAAATTAGGGCAAATTGCACTTCACCCCCCTTAATATTCAACTTTTAGCACTAAACCCCCTCAAAGTTAAAAAAAGAGAATATGAATATAGTTATGTATAGCACTTTGTCCCAGAATCAATATTCAAGTGAAACTTTTACTAGAATTGTAACAACATGTCAGTCTTTGTCTATTTGTATGGATATGGAAATTATTTTTTATCCTCGCATCAAAATATTTTTTTTCAGTAATTTTTCAACCAGAAAATATTAATTATTACCTCCAAATCCATGTTTTTTTAGAACGCATAAGCGGGTGGATTTTTGAGGGGGTGAAGTGCATTTTGTCCTAAAAATTATTTCATTTTTATTGCATTTTAACACCAAATCATCAATTTTATGTAGTTTATTATAGTAGTAAATCACGATTTAGGCATAAATAAGTACTGCCCAGATAAACCTAATCCATATGAAAAGCTTAGTAGTAGTAATACTAATACTAATACTAATACTAATAATAATAATGATAATGATGATGATGATATTGTTAGATGGAGCTGATAATTTCTTCAGTTGTGTATAAAGAGCCAAAGTCTGTAAATATATTTTATATTTACATGCTAGTAATAATAATAATAATAATAATAATAAATTGTTCTTTAACATTTTTTGTATGTTCTTAAATTGATAGTTTTGTACTTGTGTAGATGTACGCATTATCCAATTATGTCTTTTTTAAGCAATTATTTAGATAATTTATTATGGATGAATTGATTATTAAAAGGAACATTTATTTTTTAATTTGTTAGCAATTAATTTTTTGTTAATAAATGGGTGCTATTGTCATTTGCCTAGAGAGATAAAGAAAAATGGAACTTCAATAGTAATTTGTGGAGCTCCTATATCATTTCCCATAGCATTTTAGTAACTTAAAAGATAGGGTCTTTAAATATCAATGATATCCACCATGGCGATATAATTTGATGAAATTTTATTATAAACATTAATATATTATGCATAAATTCATCAGAGTGTGGCATTAGGTCTAAATAAGCATAATTTATTGAGTCACATATAAATGAAATTTACAAATTATTTCTAAATTTATGTACCATTTCAAATTCTCTATTGTAAAATAGTGTTTTACACTGTACTTTATTTCAAATGCACATCCCTTGTGTAGAAAAATCATGCACCTATAGATTAATTAAGGAAAAAGTTCAGACACAATTAATAAGAATATTAAAAAGCAAACATCACTTTGAAAGAGACCCCCCCCCCCCCCCCCCCCCCGGCGCCGCCGATGTTCTGGACGCTTTATTGGCTAATTTGGCATAGTTATGCAATTTCATCGTTTATTTCTATAAAAAAACTTATAATCATCTAATTTTCCTTTGGGACAAACTTCACTTTTTTTGACAACTTTATAAGTAATTATACAAGTGTGTTAGCTGCATCATAAATGGCGATATCCTGATTTCAACCTCGTAAATCATTTGACGCGGCGGTTACTTGCTATGTACGTTGATTAAAGGGGAAAAGAAAATTGAGTGTATAATATCGGATTATATCTACAACTTTACACAAGTATATCAATTATGCCACCGATGATTTTACATTACATGATTCAATGTGAGTGTGGCTCAATTGTTGCATACTCGACTAGTTACAAAGTAATTATATAAGTGTGTTAGTTACGTAAAGAATGATCATATCCTGATTTCATCCTTGGAAAGAATTCAACGCGCAATATTTACTTGCATGATACGAGCATTAAATGGGGAAAAAATCGAGTTCATAATACCGGATTACATCTATTACTTTATAATAAGTATATCAATCACGCCACGCATAATTATGTAACATGATCCTGTCGGTGTGAGTTTGTCTCAACTAGTACGTAATTGATTATGAAAGAGAATTAGTTATCGTATAATTAATTACGTCAAATGCTTAAATATTTAGCATTTTTCAAAATGTGCTTTTCATACACAACAATGTTCTATAGAAATTATACAAATGGGAGCAACCACTCGTTTGAATCATATTTACGGTCCAAACACAAATTTTAGCTTCTCCCCCGTAAAGCCAGATGGATTTTCAATCTTTTACTCGAACCAAAGAGAAAAGAAAAAGAAATGCTACTAATTACTTGGCCAATTTGTGGATATGGACTTGTTCAAAAAGAAAAAAGGAATTTAATTAAGAAGAGTGAAAAATAGCAAAAAGGCTTGTCAAAAACTCAACGCAACAAGAGCGTCACGAAACACGTGATTATAAGAATCTGCTGGCGTAACGTGGAATTAGTTTTTGAACATCTCTTAGGCGGCAACCACTAAAAAATTGACACGTAACACCTTGTGTGACGTGTACTTCGTAGCCTGCGAAGGAACAGCTGAAAGTGAGTGGGACGAAGCACGCCGTGATTTCTCAACTCCCATTCTTAACAATTTTTGTATGATTTTGTTCCGCATTTTAAGTTTTTATTCTACTCTTTTAGAACAAACCACATTGGTGATATTAACAATTAACTTAATTGCCATTTTAGTATCTTTTTCTCAAAATGTATTGTAATTCGTATAGAAAAATATTATGATCATTGGTTAAATTTTCACTATCTTATTACTGACTCTTGATGTAGTACGATACGATACCATTTTGTTATAATAATAATAATTAATTTTACATTTCAAATCAGTTGTTTTTATTGCATTATTTTTTTATGGTATAAACGCAGCTAGATCACTAACTAATACTAACGCAAAGAGGATAGCTGAAATTACATAAAAAGTTTTTTATAAGATTTACTATAAATAATTATTGCGTGAGAAAGATGAAATTATTGCATATATGCTACATCGGAAAAATATCATTATTATCATTCATAACGTAGAGTGTATTTGGACTTATGAGTCAAGCCGTAATCACATGTGTTTATATGAATGAGAATCATATAAAGTCCTATTATACACAAATAATTATATGATAGCAAAACTTGTACTGCATCAAAAATTACCATCCCACATTATTACATGCATAAGGTCATATATTTAAGCATCAATATAATTACATCAAAATCATTGTAAATTATGCTGATACATAACAAAAATTTAATTGAATCGAAATTAGTTTGTATGACTTGTTAACCCTTCTTTAGTTATTAAAGTATTCCTTATTTTTCTATGATAGTTTAGATCATGTCACAAAATATTGCTTCATTTTTTTATGTCTCATATGCACATCAAAAGAATAAAATATTTTTTCGAATTTAAACTAGACAAGGTCGATCTTGAATTTTTTATATAAAAATATATAGTATGGCATACAAAATAAAATTTCATTAAGAAATAGATCATTATACAAAAAGAGATAAATTATACGCATACATTATATACTTAACAAATACATACATGTCACACAATGTCTCTTCACTAGAAAAATGACAAGAATTGTATACAAGTTGTCACATTTGATAATTGGTGACAAGGAAATTGTTGTCATTATGGACTATTAGTGACATATGAATAGTGACAACCTAGGATGCACGGATACTCCTAAAAATGACCCGGTGCAGTATCGTACTCGTACCGGATACGGATACGGCTTTGAAGTATCCAAAAAAAAAATCGGATACAGTATCCGATACGGCAATTGGAAGTATCCACGAAGTATCCGATACGGCAAGGGCATTTTTTGATATTTTGAAATACTTTTTGGGTCAAAACTCAAAATTCAAAGGTAAAAACTTATTACTATAATAATTTAACAAAAAAATCCACGATTAATTGGAAAAAAATAGAAACGAGAATGGAGAAAAAAACCCTCACCCGTCTTCTGCTTTGCAATTGCAATACCCAATATGCGATAGAAATCCGTCTTCGTCTTATAACTGAAGTATTCCGTCTTCTAGACTCTTTTCGAATTCCACCCTTCAGTTCTTCGAGAACTCTTCAAGTAAGTTAATTAGGATTTTGAGATTTATTTATAGTTTTCAATTTTGTTAAATATTTTATTGTTGTACTGAGTATAAACAATAAACACTCTTCTACTTTTACTCTTTTAGTAATATGCAATAATATAGATTGAGGTTTGTATTTTTGTCTTGTAATGTTGTTCGAGAAAAAGGTTGATAAAGTTTTAAATCCACTTAATTGGTGTGTAGAATAAAGTTTCAATAGTTATGACTATCGATTATAGAAATTTTATACGTTCAGTAATTAATTAATTATTATAATAGCATCTTATGAATGATCATGTGACTTCATTTAGTGCATTGTAAAAAATTCAAGTATATATATATATATATATATAGTCGTATCCCAGGCGTATCGTATCCTAAAATTTTGGAAAATAGCGTATTCCGTACCCATATTCGCCGTACCCGTATCCGTGCATCATAGGTGACAACTTAGTGACAACAAATAAAGTTGTCACTTTATTTATATTGTCACTATACATATATCACTAATTGTTAATGGTGACAATTTAAAAAATACTTTTATTACTAAAAATTATTATTTCTGACAAGACAAAATTATTGTCACTCATTATGTATTTTTAGTAACAATTTAGATATTGTCATTTCAATTTTTGTCACTAATATTATATTTTGTTATATATAGTGCTTGTATGATCATTTGTGTGTTGAAATAAGCTACCACATTCTATATTTTTATTTTCACACTCTAGTTAAGTTATGAATGGCCACTAATTAATATAACAAAGATCCTCAAGTTTATAGTTTTATTCTATGTTTTACAATTGATAATCTTTTACTACATTGTATAATTGCTATCTCATTCTAACCAGTTTAGAAATTACAGTGTTCTTATTATAATGTCTTCCGAATTGGTAAAGCTGAATTAATTAGAATGCAATAATGAATAAGTTTGACTTATTTTGTCCACTTTAACATGAATAATTAATCTACCTTTTCTTTTCCATGTATGAGTAATTTCAGTTCCTATCCAATATGCATACTTTTATGAATTACTTTCCTCCCAAGTCATTTTACCCCAGTTTCAAACCAATATAAATATGCCCATAATTTCATTTTATGGAACAAATCTATATCAACAGGATCTCTTTCTACCTGGCTACCACATCAAGTATATTTTAGGATTTCTCCATATTGTCAAAGGTTTGTTTTTATACTTGAATTATTTTCATGATTCTCTATTTGTACTATAATTAAGCTACATTCGAATTTTTTCCATACATTTGGAAATTTTTTTTTGGTACAAAAGTTTAGACAGGGTAGTCTAAGTCCCGGGGGATGGAGGATGTAAGGGGGGTCCCCCTCCCAACAAGTGCGCTCCCCGGGAGTCGAACTTATGTTCACCTCCTTACGGGGTGAAGCTCCTACCCACTCCTGATGTATAAATCACATTGGTATTATGAAATACATTCATGTTTTCCTACTCATAAAAATGGATTTTTTCTTAGAACGTTTGAAATTTTGAATTCGGAAAAAGTTACAATCGTTTAAATGGTGAAACTCATACATTCTCATGTTTTCCGGATGTTTGTTTTACACTTTCTTCTCATGTTTTGATTCTCTAAATATATGTGTAGCAAACTAGCAATGCTTGAAACTATCTTCAATAGATACTTGCTTTTCTTTCATAAATTTGAAATTTACTAAGCATAAATCCTAGTGAGTATATACTATGAAATAGGTTTGTGTTTTGGTGGTCTCAAAGAACGATCGATGATTACATGGAAAGAAAAACTTTCATTGTTTGACATCTATTTTATATAATTCTTAGATCTTACACATATATGAAAAGAAAAAAAACCCAATCATGTCAAAAAAAAGTAAAACACAACATTATCTTGTTCGAAAAAGGTCGAATATGATATTAGTCGCATTGGATTTGATCTTTTATTGGTTAATTTATGAGATGCGAAATGGCATCTCAAATACGTTTGGAATGAGTTTAGTGTTCGATACGTTATGAAGTAATTTTCTTAATCTGACCACTATATAATCATATAATTAAGAGAATATTGTAATTATGAAATTTGAAATTCGATATCACAAGTCACTTAGTTCAGAATGGTTGCATGCGTGCATTAGATCTTTATTCTCTATATATATGATTTTTTTTAATCCAAATTCGATTTATTCAAGCTCAAGAATTTTTATAAGACGATTGATTAATTACATGAGATGATGTGAGATGATGAGAATGTATAATTCATTCGTTCTATGAATTATATTTGAGTTCAACAAAAAAGAATCATGTAACTCAAGTTGAAAGAGATTAATGTGAATGTCCACAGATTAAATAATGTTAAAGGCTTCCATGTATCTTTTGAAGTGTCCCACTCGATGTTTGAATTTGAGGTGAATTAAACAAGAATGGAATACAAGGAGAATTATGTGTCCGACCGAGTTTAGTGGTCCGATTGTGAATTATGTGTCTATATGTGTGAGGACCGTACCAATGCATCTTAATGTATTAGATATACACACTAAAACCATTGGGTTCGGTCTAGCATAGCTTTTTCTAGAATACACGCATCAAATGAAAGTTATAAACCATGTTTTTTCATTTTTTTTCTTTTTGGGGTGGGGTGGGGTGGGATGGGGGGGGGGGGGTAAATCAGTTTCTTTGAGCTGAAGTTTCGGTAAAGCTCTTGACTTGGTAATCAGTAACAGCTAAAACTTACAAAGTTTATGTCCTTTCTTTACGCGTTATGAACTGCTGTAATTTTACACCATTTTAGTTTCTTCTGTAAGAATATATAGTTTTTCTTCTAGATAAAAGTTTATAATTATAATTGTATATATATATACACACAATATATGCATATATAATATAGTAGTATAGAGGAAGACATTGCTTCCGCGTTTTTGATATGCAACTTCTGAATACTGACTCATGCGTGCAAGCTATTTCTTCATAATCTCCACCACATTTTTTTCTTGGCTGCTTAACGGTTTTAATTCTCTTTAAGCTTCTTCATTCCTCTTCACCCCCTCAATCTTTATCTATCTTATCACACACACATATACATATATACGCACATATATGTGTGTATATATATATAACTTCACTTTTCTTTCTCTATCTCTCTTTCTCTATCAAATTATCCAACATAAACTTTCTTCTACTAATATCCATTTCAAGGGCTACATACTCTCAAGTCTTTTTCTTGCTGATTTCGTCAAGAAATTTATGAGTACGTATATATACTTCTTTGAATAAAAGTTGAATATTTCTATTTCTGGGTAGGGTATAATCATTTATGAGTATACTGTTCATAGGTTCTGCTAGATTCAATTAATTCATGCAGATTTTGTTGAAGCTTCTGCTTGGTTTTATCATTTATGTGGAAACTCTCTATATTCTACATGAAATATATTGATTGACCTATATATATATATATATATTACTGCTGTATGAATATATTTGTAACTTTTTCTGTTTATAAGCTATATACATCAAATCATTAATTTCCTATATCAAAATCGATATATTTCGAAAGACATATTTAGAAAGAAAAATCATATAGTACTGAAATTGGGTGTTTCTTTTTTCTTTTTCTGGTAGCTTTGAAGCAATATGAACATCTTTATGTGAAGCAAACTGCAGTAGCTGAATTTTTTGAATTTACTCTCTCTCTCTCCAAATTAGAATTTGTAATCGAGTAGAGTCGAGGCGAACAAGTAGTTGTTCAAACTTATTTGAGTTACTATCGATCTTCAAAATTTGTATTTGAATTTGGTTTAATTATTAATCGAGCAGAACTCAAACCAGCTTTTATCAAGTCGAACACGAGTCGAACTCGAGTAGTTTGATTTTTTTTATTTACTTTATCATTTTTTACCAATCGAATCGAGTTTCAAAACTTATCTAAGACGAAAAGTTTTTCAACCTTGGTTTGATATATTAACGAACCGAGCTCGAATGACCTTTTAGCAATCGAGCTTATCGAATTGAGTAGCTTGGTATGTCTTTCACAGTCTCTGAATATTGCTTTTATTTGCAGATCATCAGAATAATTGAAAACTAACCATGGGAAGCCACATGAGCAAGAACAAGCCAGGCGATCATCAAACTTCATCTTCATCATCATCCTCAGCTACAAACAACACAATCAACAATCTGCATTACACAACCGATAATCTAACCTCATACGAAGCCGCCTGTCGACTCGACATCGATCTCCAGTCCTTCGACACCACGCTCCAAGCCCGAACAAACAACGTCATAAACTCCATAGCAGCCGGAGTCGAGGTCCGCGCCTTATCCTTCGATTCACTCAAAGAAGTCACCGAATGCCTCCTCGAAATGAATCAAGAAGTCGTCAAAGTAATCCTCGACTGCAAAAAGGACATCTGGAAAAATCAAGACCTATTCGAGCTCGTCGAAGAGTACTTCGAAAACAGCCTCAAAACACTAGACTTCTGCTCCGCACTAGACAAATGCCTCAAACGCGCCAGAGACAGCCAGTTGCTGATCCACGTAGCGCTTAATCAGTTCGAAGTCGAGGATTCGATCGAAGGCAATGAACGATATTCGAAAACACTCGAAGAATTAAGGATGTTCAAGGACGCAGGAGATCCGTTCACGGATGAATTTTTTCAGACCTTTCAATCTGTATACAAGCAGCAGATTCAAATGCTGGAGAAATTGCAGACGAAGAAGAGTAAATTGGACAAGAAATTGAAGTACATTCACGCGTGGAGGAAGGTGTCGAGCATCATATTCGCGGCGACGTTCGCCGCCGTGTTGATTTGCTCCGTGGTGGCGGCGGCGATGGCTGCGCCGCCTGTTGCGGCGGCCCTCGCGGCGGCGACGTCGATTCCGTTGGGGTCGATGGGGCGGTGGATAGATACATTGTTGAAGAATTATGAGAGTGCGGTGAGGGGTGAAAAGGAGATTATAAATTGTATGTATGTGGGGAGTTATGTAAGTATCAAAGATTTGGATAGTATTCGTGTTTTGATTGATAGGTTGGAGATTGAACTAGAGTCGCTATTAGGAAATGCCGATTTTGCTATTAATGAGGAGGCTGTGAGGATTGGGGTGGGTGAAATTAAGAAGAAGTTGGAGGGGTTTATGAGGAATATTGAGGAGTTGGGGGTGCAGGCTGATAATTGTAGCAGGGATATAAGGAGGGCTAGAACTGTCATTTTGCAGAGGATCATTAAGCATACTAACCATTGAAGATTTGATGAAATTTATGATGATGATGATGATGATTGATTGAGATGATTTATAGTTGGGTATAAGTGTTATATATATATATATATATATGAATTATTAGTATTTTATGATGATGAAATAATTGTACTTGTTTGATTTCATTCGTTGATTTTTTTACATGTAGGTTGATGGATTATGATATGTTGGTATTGTTAGTTTTTTATTTTATTTAAAAATGTTGACATCCTCCTTGGATTTTGGTGTGATGAATCCAAGTTTAGGAAATTTTATATATTTATTATTATTGTAGATCAGACCAAAATTGTTGGAGTTCTTGACACTTTCATGCTCTCCCGACATTTTTTACATATACGTTATGGATTGTGTTACATCAGCATATTTATATTGCAATTCTTGTCATTATTGAAACCATTTGATTTTTTGTATAAAAAAATTCCCATTGGGCAAGAGCATAATTGTGTAGCTGAGGACTTGAGGTGGCAAGTGATTGAAAATTTAGTTTAGAATTGTGTTTTACACAAGGTGTATAGTTCAGTGGGATTAATGCTATTTTAAAATTAGAATTAACCGGCACGCGATACTCAATTAATCACATGACCAAACTTCATCGGGTTTTGGCTGAATATAAAATAAAGGATTAACTTTGCTACTATGATTGCACTCATAATGTGATTTGAGTCGGGGGTTGGAGGGTGCCACCGCCCTTCTCATTCTTTTCATTTTCTAATTTTCTGGTATAAAATTTTAAAAATTTGTACTTCCGCCCTCTCAAAAATAACAAAAAACAAATTAAATTCACATTTATAGCCCTCATAGTAGAAATATTGACTCAGTTGAATATTTCAGGAGGTTATATACTCAAAAATTTAAGTTATAATTCTTGTTATAATTTTACATTTTCTTATCACCCATGATTTGTTCAAATTACATCAATTGTGTCTCGTCCCTTCTATATGATAAGTATCTTTTTATTTTTGCTTTTTCTTTTTATAGTTGATTTTCACGAAATTAAATATTATTAATGAAATGTAACGATGATTGTTATTTTTAATTTGAAATATTAAATTATATTAGTCAAATCATATCTCTTAGGCTATTTATGTTTTGTTTTATTTAAAATTAGGACCATTTTTCATTTTAGTTTTAAAACTATATATATTTGATTAGTTATGAAAAATGTATCAAATTTCTATATGGTTCAGCAATTGTCTACGTCCATGGGAGAAGATAAGAGAATTTAACTATTAATAAAAAAAATTCAAAATACAAAGTATGTTAAAACTTCTTACTCAACTTAATTCCCAATTTTTTTTGCATACATATATATAATGTACAGTACCGCGGGGCACCCCCCACGCAATCCTTCGGCTACCAAGCAAACAAAACGCGTGTGTATCACAACAATCTCGCCTCCATTAATAAAATTCCTGGCTCCGTCCTTGGATTTAAGTCCTGAGACTCCATAAAAATCACGTTTAATTATATCATTATGCTAAGCAAAGCGATTCTTGTGATTTCTTAATGATCGGTACTCTCAAGTCTATAATAATTACAATAATTCATATACGATGACTTTCGCATGAATCACATCACATTATGTTGGCAATTGTCCAAAATTTCGAATTTCTAGAATTTATTAAAGAATTTTGAGTTTCGAAAATTTATTATAAAATGACACCCTATAAAATCAATACTATAATTTGAGCAAAATTTATCCATATCCATTTAAATCTACCTTGAATACTCTTCCCATCCAAAAGGTCGGCCAGTTAAATTTATGTCAGATTGAGTCTAATGATTTGAATATATATTTCGTAATTATCTCTTTCACACACACAATACACCTTAATGTGTGAGAAATGGATATTAGAATCAACAAACTTTTTTTTTTCTAATATTTTTCCCGGTTGGAAAAGTAGTTATTTTCTCTTCTTTGAAAAAAAGAAGAAAAAAAAAAGTAGATGATTACGCATTAATTTAAAAAGCAAAAGGTCAAGGAGGATTAGTTATGTGGAACAGAAAAGTGTATGGATGACTTATCTTCACATTTGAATTGTCAAGTTAAAGCCACCAATTGTAAATTTCAGTGAGAAAAATGCAGAGAAAATCTATGGTACGGAGTGGGTGATGAAAAACCACTCGTTCCATCATGATCTAACAGTGAAAAATAAACCGACTATATTACACTCGATCCACTAAACCTTGCGTGGAAACTAAGATTAGAATCGCTAGCAGATATCAATACTAA
Source organism: Buddleja alternifolia (assembly GCA_019426215.1). Lineage (NCBI taxonomy): Eukaryota > Viridiplantae > Streptophyta > Magnoliopsida > Lamiales > Scrophulariaceae > Buddleja > Buddleja alternifolia. The sequence continues at coordinate 31,013,271 of CM033408.1, read as the reverse complement.
ATCCAACACATTTCTGATAACACAAGTTGCTGAAAACACAAATATATAACCTAAAAATAAAGAGATGAGTTAAAAAAAAATGGTAACATTATCTGGAAATAATATACCATAATCGGAGATTCAAAAGAAAGAGTCATTTCTCATCTTATAATTTACTAAGCTACAAACGGGGAGGGTCGAATATCGAAATACGTCGCCGTTGCCAAGTAAACACATACTAAAGAGACATAGAATTTGAACCAAGCTGAGGAGAAAAAGGTAAGAAATATACATATTCCAGTCAAGATCATTACAAAAACGAAGTTTACGACACACTTCACCATTGAAAGTTCAGATTCCACCCCTTCACAAGGGAAATGTCCTTTTGAGTAAAATTCAGACAACAGTTGATCTTTAAGTGTGAATGTGCTCATCAGCCATGAAGATACCTTGTCATTAGTTGTCGGAATGTCGTCTAGGGAAATACGTCGAACATGGATGTGGACTTCAGAGGGGTCGACTCCAAATGCATTGTCCAAGAAAGAGGGACAATTTTGTCGGTACCCTATGGTTATGTCATAAACTGCATATGCCGAAAGGTTAACTTAGTGAGAACGGGTATAATAGATTACAGTCATAATATACGATGAGAATGGAAAATCCAGAACAAGGTATTGGCTCAAACCAACGTTGTTCGACAATTTGCTATGCAAGACAAGCGTTGATTTCAGCTATCTATTTTTTCTTTTTTGAGTGAATCCCTTACATGATACTCGTTATTAATATCAAATACTAACAATTTACAATCAAATAATAACTAATTACAATCAACTAACAACTATTAAGAAAATAGAGAAAGGCCACAAGTTGACGTGAGCAGAACCAAAGACATCTTGGGACCTGACTCCGCTGGTAGAGCTTGGCCTCATTGGCAATCTCAGCTATCTATTCAAATTCCAATTTTTATTAGTTTTCGCACGTCCATTTTCTTAGTAGTTCTTTTAGATTTAAAATTTTCAAATTTGATTCTTACAAAATTATCGGTTTACCAATCCTCCAGCACTTGATCTAGGATGGAAATTATGAAATGACTACTCGTTCCATGCAAAGGGTCATGCATTGCAATAAAACCAAATCTACCATCCAGAGATCAATATAAATGACGGTAAAAACAGGGCAAGGAAAACAAGCATACAAACGCTATAGTGCATTCTTGAAAGGAAATAAAACAAGTTAAGCAGTCGCGAAACCAAACCACCGACAAGCCAAGCATAAACCGTAATGCCGTTAGTTTTCTAACCCAAGTAAACTAATTCAATTCATCAAATACTTTGACACCTCAAACATGTAATAATATCAAAACAACAAAATAATAAAACAAAGCAGACCCGCGAGTACAAAAAGAGGAAGAAATAAACCTGCATCCAATGAGCCCCTTAAATTTTCCAAACAAGCATAAAAGCCCTTTATCTTTGGAAGAAGCACATTCTTTAGAACAGGAAGTCCGTTTTCAGAAGCGTACTTTTGACTCCGTAAGCACTTCTGTTCTCTGCGTAGTATTACCACAAACAAATACATTAGACGAAAATATGAATAGCATGAATAATAGTAAAATTTTCTTTTTCAAAGCCTCAATTACTTTATTTTAATAAGATTTCGCATAATATAAGGTTGTGTTTGGATTGATGGATTAGGATGAACGATTTCAACTGACTCCATCTTCTAGAGTCGTTTGAATCCACCATAATGATTGAAAAAATGAGTTCTAAGGGATTTGAAATCCAATGTAACTTGAAATCATGTGAACAATCTCAGAGGATTTGTCGATGAATTTGAAATCAGGGCTTTCAAATTCTTCAATCCAAACACATCCTAAACAGCAAGAGGGTACGGAGGAATACGTGAAATCTGTGCCCTCGGGGAAAACAGCAAGCCACAAAGGATCTCGAGGATTCTTGAAAGTTGAGAGCATTCGGCGAACGGTTAATTCATCAGCTTCCCATTTTCTCTCCACAGGAATAAACTCCATTACGTGAAATACCCAACCAAAAATGGGCAATTTCATCAAACTACTCTTAAGAATGTACTTAATACAACCTTCACATCCTTTCCTTAAAGCAAGATCCCATAAGTACATCCAATCTACCTCAGTTCTATGGTTCGCAATAAGCAAAACCCGTTCCTTAGGAGGAACTTTGTCCCCCGAAAAGACCACTTTCGTTTTGTTTATTTTCTCAAACAGGAACGGCCAAAGAGCAATCCAACTTCCAAAGATGAATCCCGTTATTTTCCTACTGTGATGGATACTGAAAAATCTCAAGACAATTGCTGGCCAAAAGCCACAATATACCAGCAATATAAACGCCGTTGAGACTAGTACGATTAAGCAAAGAACGCCTCTTATTACTCGTAAAGGAGTTAGGGGTCGGTGTCTTTGGCCCTGTTTAATACCAAAAGCTGAATCTTCCATTGATTAAACAAAATCAATGCAATTTCAATAATTTCACTAAAAACAAACACATTCCGAGCGCAATGCACGATAAGGAAGGTGATGAAAATCAATCTCCTACACCATTTCAGTTTGAGAAAATGGTATTAGAAGCAACCGGTGGCAAATTTGGACATTTGATCAGTAATAAGCTGCAGAAAAGCACAAGAAATTAGAATTTGTTATGAAATCATTAGTAAAACATATATATTAAAACAGCATGAACAAAACAAGATAAGAAACCTGATATTATACATGTACATTGGCCCTAAACATGTATATATAAATATATATATATATATATATATAATCAATAAGGGGCAGTAAAAATTTGTTTCTTAATTTAAACCCATAAATTTGCATATTAATTGTAAAACAATAAGCCCATAAACCATAAATTAAAGAATCTTCAAAACCCAAAAGTTTAAAACTGTAAAAATAATTTTTCTTTTTTTTTCTTTTTTTGATTGATCCTTAAATAGATAGACAACGACAAGCAAGCAAAAATAGTACTATAATGAAAGCGAAAAATTAAGCAACAAAAAGAGCTAACAATTGACAAGTTTCCAGAATGCAAAGCAGCTAAAGAAATACATAAAAAAAAGAAGCAAATTAAAAAAGCGAAAAATCACAGAATCACAAAAAGAGCTAACAATTGAATAAACACATTTTGCATAAAACACAAACATAAAGGTATTGAATATTCTGAGAATTATAAAAACAACTTACATTTGTATACTGAGAGATTTTCGTCTAAACCCTTATATTAATTCTGTATTTTGTGAAAGATTCTGAGTGCTTTTGTTTATTAAATGGAATTTTAATAATGGTCAGAAAAGTACGGCAGGTATACAGGAGTAGCGAAGTTTGATGATTGTACGAGTGAAAATATGAATGTGGAAGACACTCGAGTCATTCTTTCCTCGGTTTATAACTTTTTCTTACTATTCTTATGTGTATATATATATTGTACACCAACGGGTTGATCTAAGTGGTAATCAACTTGGTTCCGTTTAAACAAAATTTTGTGTTCAATTTTTTGTGTACGCAGTTACCCGTTGGGAGACTCACCCACCAGACCAGGTGTGCTACCCGGATCGATCAATAAATTAGTCCGATAATACTCAGAATATTATGATAGGCAATCGAAAAATATATATAGTAATTTATTGTTTTTATGTTGACAGTGACATACTATAAAACTCACCTACCAAACAAAAAACAACATACTAGAAACTCATTTACCTTTTTTTTTTAACAAAAATTTGGAAAGAATCGGCTCTGGTCAACTTACGTATACCAAAGCCTGGTCAACTTAAGTATGCCAAAGCATGCAATCGTGATTAAATGTCGCTAATAGTCATAGATCGCCAAAAAATACTATTCTCACGTTGACGAAAAAAATTGAACACACAAACTTCTGACAAAAAGTGATTCGTTTCTTATGAACTAAGTCAAAAAATGTTGACACGTGCTATAAAGCGGAAAAATCGATGCTACTAGAATTACCCTATAAAACTCTAACTTGAGCAAATCTTTGTTCTTCAGATTTGATGGGTGCTAAATTAAATTTTCATGTTTGCCCCAGCAAACACTAGCAGCGTAATATAGTAATTAAAAATTTAATTTTTTAACTGAGTTTAAATTTTATTAATGAGCTAGAGCTGTGGATGTATGATGGATTCGCAATGGCTGGCCTACTAAAGTCCTATAACTCGTCATTTCATGATGTAAGTGTATGAAAGATTGTATGTAACTGATATATAACGTTCTTTGTATTGTACTAGAGGCTTATTTTTTTTTGGTTTTCACCAGGGTTTCTATCGTCGATCGTAATGATTAATCCCCTAGCTGATTGGAGGTAGCTCGAAGGATGGGACAGTTGGCCCAAAGTTTTTAATAATTCTCCATACTCAAAGTTGAGGATTGAACCCCTAGAGGCTTATTTCCAAGCGTTTGTGTGGGGCTGTAGGTTTTGGTTGTCAAATTAGATTATATCTCTCAACAAATTTTAGCAAAAAGAATATTTTGTGGCGGTTTGGATCTCTTTATTCAGTTCACATCTTTCTTTACACAATTGTACAGCGTTTTGTGTTACATACATAGATGTGTAACAAATGTATTCACGTATGATTATAATGTGAAAAGATAAATCATTATAATCTTTTGTATAGATATTTGTGGCAAAATTTATTTATTTGTATTAACAAAAAGTGTTCAATTGTGTAAAAGAAGATTCGACTACATTTTGAATTATAAGGTATTCATTACGGGTTTCAAAAAACCTATTCTTTTATTCACCCAAATAAATGGTGGTAATAGGCTTGGTTCGAGTCTTTAGTGATTTTCATCTATTTTAACAATAGTTATATGAAAGATTTGTGGCTAATTTATAGTTGGTCAATATGTAGTTTTTTTATATGCTTAACTTAATTGATTTCCTTAAAAACGATAAAATAGAAGAGTAAAAAAAAAAATTAGCCCCAACAAACGTTCCTACGCCAATACCAATGTGCCATAATCAATAGTTTTCCAAATTACACTTTTTTATTTATTTTAAAGTTGATTAGACATCGACTTTTTGTACAAAGAAAAGTTGTTTGCCACTATTTCTGCTTATTTAGCAAACACAGGAAAAATTTATGTTGAACCGAGTGTAATGGAGTTAGTGTCCATTACATCATACATTTGTGTTGGGATGTGTGAATTTTATTATCCCAACACAAATGTGTGCTGTAATGGGCACCGGCTCCATTACACCGAGTCTACCATAGAATCACCCGCAAACACATATTTCATCTGATTTCTGTTTCGCTTACTTGATAAATAAGGTGTCACCTTATGTTAGAAAATTGTAAATTTGATTCCTTTTGTGATGTGAGAGTGATGTTGGTGGGAGAATTATAAATATCTCTATAAGTGATTTTTGGTATCGAAAGCAAGCCTTGACCCATAATAAGTGATCGATACCAATCCTACCGATTAGTTGACTGGCAAAATTTTAACCAATAAAATTCAAGTGAGCTCGACTAGTCGAAAATATGGCTCTATAATTATTAGGAAAAACCATATCATGTAATGTATTTGATGAATATACTTCGTACCTATTTTTATATTTCCAATGAAATTCTATCACATGAGTCAACGTAGTATAATTCCAAAACTTGAAAATATATAGATATATTTTTTATTTGAAGTATTTTTCTTTTTATCACTAAAACTATTGATGGGAATATAGCATTAAGGATCACTAAGACTTAAAACTAATTTTAATTTCAACGACTTCTCTTTTATTTAGAAAGAAAAAGGGAAACATGCGTAGATTGTTTTTATCCTATACTACATATCACGAAGTTGAATGTATGACATGTAAATTGTAGTTGAATGTACTGCGTAGATTGTAGATTTGTAGTTGATTGTATAATGCACTTCTACTGCATAGATTGTATAATACACTGGATTCATTATTCCAAAATCTTGTATATATTAAAAGGGATAATTACACTGGGGAGGTTTTCTAAAATTAAAAAAAAAACATTTCCTAATTCAATAAATTACATCTAACATCCCAATATTTCATGTATTGATATAAGATTGGATGAAGACCGTGAAAAAACGTAAATGCCCTTATGAAAAAACATTAAAAAAATGAAAAAAGGTTGAATTACCATATTGCCCCTTTACATATCTAGATTTACTTTCAATACCAATTTTAAAATAAAAAATTAAACTTACCAATTTTAAAATAAAAAATTAAACTTAAAAGAAAAATAATTCTATATATATGTGTGTGTGTATATAGAGAGAGAAAAAGGTAAAAATCTTGACAAATTCGTCATTGGTACAATAATGTAGCTAAATAGCTAATTGTCCACCCATTCATGGTTGTACTAAAAAATGGTACCAATTACCTGGGGTAATTTTATGGTGGATTGGGAGTGTTGCTTTTGATTCAATTTTTACATACAAACACTTGGTGTGGGATGATTTACTTAGGGTAGTTGGGTGTGAAAACCACTCCACTTATTTTTGAATGTGTGATATAAAATGGATCAGGAGCAACACTCTCAGTTCACCTTAAAATTTTCCCAATTATGTGCTTCCTCATCTTTAGTAGTTATATATATTTATATAGGGCTGATGGTAAGAAGTGCATTATAATAGAAGTAATTTATGTAATTTTAAAAATAAGAGAGGTGGTTGGTGTAATTTTTCATAAATGACATTTAGACATGTGCAATTTTGAAAGTTCACATGATGAACTGATCTCGAGGGTAAATATAATTTTCAATTATAATAAATTAGATATTTATAATTTTAATTATAAAATTATAAATTTGTGTAATTATATATTATAGCAGTGTAAATAAAGTGGGCTCTGATTTTCATAATTAATTCTTTACGGGTTTCACTTTCATCAAATTCCGATCGCCATCACCTCTTTTTCCGTAATTTGCATTTCAGTCCCTCAAAAAATCTTTAATTCTCTCTATATGTACTGTTCTTAATCAAAATACACATAAATTTCTCGATACATATTTTTTCCAAATCTCACCTACCTATCTATTCCCCATTCTGCCAGTACAGGAGGTCAGTTATTTCAATTACGAACACTTAAAATTCATGGTGACATTGTAATTTTCGTCTAATTATTCATCAAATTCTGTCGCAATTTAGATCTAATTCAGTTCTCTTTACTATTTTCTGGTAAATATCGAGTTTCGCCGCGGAGAAAATTGTATTTTCTTTAAATTTGAGGTTTTAATTGGTGAATTTTTTTTCATAAATCTTACTTTTTAGGAATTATTCGGTGATTTGAGATTAGGTAGTGGTGGATTGATGATTGCTTGAGGTTTCCGTGATTCGATTTTATTGCATAAGGTAAGAATTTATTTATTTTAATTAATTATTGAAAAATGTAGGTTTTTTTAAGTGGAATTAAATTTGTGGTAGTTTAGCTGATTTCTGCTAAATTGATTTTTTTTTTTTTTTATTTTGTGTGTGTGAATGATCATGTGCAGTTATTTTTACTGGAGCTGATTCTATGTCAGGTTAATCTTGTAATGTGGATGGACCTCGTTGTTTACGACTGATATTCGGAATTCAATTTATCTTTTGAGAAAAATCCTTTTGCATGATCCTGATCAGAAATTTGAATTAAATCTAAGTTTGATTGTAATTTTTTGTTATTGCATACCATCTCGACGTTTACGAGTAATTTTTCTACTTGTAGGGTTGTGGAAAGCTGGATTGTTGGTATAAATCACTGTTCTTAGTTTTAGAACCGAATGTGCTTATTCGTCCTGTGGTGAATTGATAAATATAATTACCGACTTTTTCAAAGAAAACGCAACTTTCCCCCCCTTACTAATGTGCTTGAATTGATACTTCTCGCCTGTGTAGTTCTGCTGAATTATGTATCCATTATAGAATTGGCTTTTATGTTATGTTTTGTTATTTATTTATCTATAAGTTTAATTGTTCGGATGTTCTGATATAACTAATGAACTTTATCATAAACAGATTTGTGGCTTCTTGTTGCAAACAAATATGGATTTTGGGATTAGTGAATCAATGGAAACCTCTTATTCATCTGATATAACGGGGGATCCAGCCAATTTCGAATGCAACATCTGTTTTGAATTATCCCAAGAGCCAATCGTAACGCTCTGTGGTCACCTTTACTGTTGGCCTTGCCTTTACCAATGGCTTCAACTTCATTCACATTCTCATGAATGTCCAGTTTGTAAAGCTATCATAGAGGAGGAGAAATTAATTCCTATATATGGAAGAGGCAAAACAAATTGCGACCCAAGATCTCGACGAATCCCTGGAATTACCATTCCAAATCGACCAATAGGGCAGAGACCACAAACTGCTCCTCGTGTAGACAATAATAATCTCCGACCAAATGAATTGGACCCCACAACAAGATTCATGCCAATGGCTGCTGCAAGATTTGGTCATCTGACTTTTTCTACGCTTTTTGGTGCTTTGCCAACAATTTTCAACTTTCAGGAACACGGGTTTCATGATGCAACTGTATATGGAGCGACATCTGGCTCCCCGTATTTGTTCTCGAGTTCATTTCATGGAGGGTATCTTCATGGTTTTCATCATTATCATTCAGCTCCAGTAGAATGGAAACCTATTGCTTGGAAGGTTATTTTCATCTTTTTCGGTATTATCACCCTCTTACATCTAATCCTTGCGTGAAGTTGATTTCTTGACGGGATTAGGTTTATAGCTATTACGTGTTTGTATATTATTTAGTTTAATAGGCTGCCACTTGTGTGTTAAACTGCATAATGTGATAGATAAATTGTCGGCCCTCAATAAGTAGAACACGGAGTTTTATTTATATGTAAACTGATCCGTAATTGTCGTGCTGAAAGATGTAGTAGAGTTATGAGAAATGTGTCGAATCTGTTATTTCTACTGTGTATATGGTTTATATGGTTATATTCCTTTACTGAGGAGAATTCTATGATGCCAAGAGAGTGTTTTTGAAGTGTAAGCTCTTTCCTTTGTACTCTTTCTTCGTTTGTTGTGAACTGAACTAGAAACTCGCCAAAATCATCAACCTGTAGGGTAATTTCGCATGGGACACCAAGCAATTACGTATTAAGCGAGTTACACTTGTGACATTACTGATATGTAATGTAAAGAATTTTACTTATTACGCTACTAGTTTTTGTCGACTTTGTTAGAGTTTGAGTGATTCTTAGAGAGTTTCAAAAGTCTTAAGTTTTGCTATATCAGAACTAGTTGTGTGCAGTGTGGATTCTACATATGTGTCCCACTACATGAAATTTCGATTGTCTCATGATATCGAATCATTGGAGCTCCTAACACTATGATGTTTGTTTCAACTTCTATTTCTTTATGAAACTGTAACGAGTTACTCTTGAATCATCAAAAGGCAAAGAAACAGTGAAAAAAAGGCAAATAGGTCTTGAGCATATGTTTAATTATAAAAATATGGAGTCCAAATTTGATTAGAGATAAAATATTAAATATCATTTATGTATACACATATCTAAGGGTGTAAACGAATCGAGTTGGGTTGAACAAGTTATTGTTCAGAATTTCAATTTTGTTGAATTTTTATTGATTTTAAAATTTTGCATTTGGACTCATATCGAGTTCAATCTGTAGTAGGCCGAGTTTGACTCTATCCCCCGACACACAGCCCTCTATGTAGCTCTACGGCAAGACCTTTCGGTGCCATCACAAGAACGAAGGAGACCCGCGGAGAGCGTTTGCACAAGGAGCGGAGGGATCCCTGAAATCATAGGTTCGATGAACAACTAAACCGAATGGTCGAGAGACAACAACATAAGGGCACCTCTATAAACTTGAAAACCGTGTTCAAAGCATTTGAACTCATTTTTATCGAATTTAAAAAATTTGCATTTGAACTCATTTTTATCGATTTTAAAAATTTGGATTTGAACTTGCTTTAATTATTAACCGAGCTCGAGTATTTTGGTTATTATTTTAATTAATTGAGGTGAGCTAGAGTTGAATTTCCAATCTTATGAAACAAAAAATAATGAAATTTCACATCCTAAATTTGTTTCGTAAATATCTCAGGTTATGCTACACGGACACGATACACGACAATTTTTTAAAAATTTAATACACAAACACGATTCAGAAACAATTGTCCATGTGTATTTTTTTCCTTTCACTCATGAATACGGAGCATGTTCGACACTGCAGAGATGATTTTTCGGAATGTTCGTGCATCGTAGACCACAAGTAACATAATATTGTGACAAATTCAGATATTTTGCAAAAGGAAAAGAAAAAAAAAAGAAAAATACAACATTGAAATTCCGTCCCTTCAATCCTTTGGCGTTGTGGATAAACTACCCAACGAGGCCGTTAATACACCTCTTCCCTCAAAAATTATATACCTTCACAAAACAATTCAAGAACCAAAAAAGAAAAATTCTTCACAAAATTCAATCAAAAATGAATAATCTATGCTCAACGACGCTACCAAAAATCGAAGCTTATAACATCAAAAATGTCTTCAAATCCAGAGCCCATTATTCCTATCCCACCAATTCTTTCCTCTACAGTTCGTGCAGTACCAAAAATGGAGGCAAAATCACGCTAACCCTGACCTTCAGTAGCAAAAAAAGCGTGTTTTGTAAGCTCGAAACCTCTAAAAGTGAGAATAATACGAAGGGGAAGAAGAAGAGCTCGCAATTGCCGACGAAAACCATAATTGCAGCGCCGGAGCCCGGCGGAGCTCCGACGGTCTCCGGCGGCGGCGCTCCGGTGGAGCCGCCGGAGAATAAAAAAGTTGGGTCACGGCTATTGAAGGGGTTGCCTAAAAAGGTTTTGTCAGTGCTTTCGAATTTGCCTCTGGCTATTGCTGAGATGTTTGCGGTTGCTGCATTGATGGCATTAGGTATGTTATATGTATCTATAGTTTTTTGTGGATTGTTTTGTTATTGTAATTCAGAAGAATTAATAGAGGGAAATTGAGGAACTGTCGAAAAATGAACTTAGTATTCGAGACCATAGTTAAAAGCTCGTTTGGGTTTAGTTCGTTAATATAACAAACCGATTTTGAACTACGCCTAGTAAAAAATAATAAAATATGTAGAAAAAAGCAAAGTACTCAAACTCGATTTATGTCCTACTCGATTAAAGTACGTTCAAGCTCGTCTATGTTAACATTCAAACCAAAGTCAAGAACAAATTCCCACGCTTGAGAATAATTCAATAAACTAGTACAAACTCAGCACGATTCGTATACAACCCTAACCATGAGATTATTCGTATATTTATTTCTGATTCTATCATTGTGACTTTAAATAATTGGATAGTTATCTAGAAACCGAAATTTTTTAGTCTATATATGCATGTGTGAATATGTTTTGCATCTATAGAATAGTTTTAAGCATTGCTCATTTATTTCTGAATAATACTATAATAAATCCACTTTCAAGTGCTTTAGTTAGTTTGGTATCTATTATCAACTATTAAGCAATACATTAACTGAAACTGATCAAATTAAATAGCAGTGATGATCAAAGTTTGATATCTGAAGTCCCACGTCTGCCATTGATTCTTGATATGATATAGTTTTGTAGTTCATACTTTTGCTGCTACATAGTGAGATCCTGTTAAAGCACTCCCAATAATCAGCTTTGAATTATACGAAAAACGAATCGTTTGTTTCTCGTGTCTTCGCAGGAACTGTTGTTGAGCAAGGCGAGAATCCGGATTTCTATTTCCGAAAATACCCTGAAGACAATCCTGCTCTAGGATTCTTCACATGGAGGTGGATTTTCACCTTTGGCTTTGACCATATGTTCTCATCGCCAGTATTCTTGGCAACTATAACTCTATTAGGAGCATCACTTATGGCTTGTACATACACTACTCAGATCCCTATTGTGAAGGTAGCAAAAAGGTCTGATATATATATATATATATATATTTTTTTTTTTGTATCTAGTTATAGATCTCTTTTTGATTAATTCTATGCTCAGGAACACTTAAGTTGAGAGAGTAAATCCTTGTTTTAGGTGGTCTTTCTCGCATTCCACTGAGGCAATTCGTAAGCAGGAATACTCGGATACATTGCCTAGAGCATCGGTTCGGGATTTGGGCGTCGTTCTAATGGGTGCCGGATATGAAGTATATTGCTTTATCCTTGTGTTTTATCTTCCAAGTGTCTTATTTCTTTGGGTGAATTACATGCACACCCCCTCATTTTAGAGCTAATTAAAAAAAAAAAAAAAAAACATCTGCCTTTTTGTAATTTACTACAAGATCCCTCAAGGGGTCTATTTGTAAAGTTTACAAGGGGAGATATTGTAATAATTTTACAATACACAGAGGGTGTAATTGTAAGAATGACTTAACACGAGAGGGACTTTATGTAATTTAAAAAAGGTCTGGAGTTTTTTGGTAATTAGCACTAAAATGAGGGGTGTGTAATTAATTTTCTCTATTTCTTTTTGGTTTAATGTGGGTCATTCTACAGTGGACTGGGTGCACCCCAGTCTACTGCTGATACGGAGTGGTGTTTTTCACCACCCTAACTCTAATCCAATGGTGTTGAATGGCCCACATGACGACATTAACATACATTTTGGTTATCTTCGTCATTGCTTGTGATTTTCTCCGTTGCTTTATGACCATGTCTACCGGATTAACATAGTCTCTAGTTTAGGTGTTCTTGAAGGGGCCATCCTTGTATGCCTTCAAAGGGCTGGCTGGACGGCTTGCCCCTATTGGAGTCCATTTAGCATTGCTACTGATAATGGCCGGTGGAACTCTTAGTGCCGCAGGGAGTTTTAGAGGGTCGGTAACGGTTCCACAGGGTTTGAACTTCGTTATAGGGGATGTATTGGGACCAAGTGGATTTCTTTCTACTCCTTCGGAATCTTTCAATACCGAAGTTCATGTCAATCGATTTTCCATGGACTATTATAGTAGCGGAGAGGTAGGCAGCTATACCTTGAATAATTCTAGCCCATTTGAACAGATCAGATCCAACTTTACACTTGTCATGTGATCAACTACTCACTTCTGAGTCTTTCACCTTCACATGACAAATGGAAATACCTTGGGTCCTGTCAAACCTGATCCGGGCTAGAATTTCCTTGAAACGTACTGTGACATACTGTTCTTTTCTTATTCACTCTCTTTTCTCGTGCCAGGTTTCACAGTTTCATAGTGATCTTTCGCTCTTTGACCTCAGTGGAAAGGAGATAATGAGGAAGACAATAAGTGTGAATGATCCTTTAAGGTATGGTGGGATCACCATATACCAGACAGACTGGAGTTTGTCGGCTCTACAAATAATGAAGGATGAAGAAGGGCCTTTTAATTTGGCTTTGGCTCCTTTAAAAATCAATGGGGACAAGAAGCTTTACGGAGCCTTCTTGCCTGTTGGAGATACCGATTCAACTAATCTTAAGGGAATGTATGTGCCTTTGTTCTTCAAATCATTCTAGAGATGCATGTTTTAATATGGTCCATATTTTCAATATTGCATGTATACGATCAAATGGAGGCTGATGATTTATCGAGAGTCTGAATCCCGATAAGCGGAATTTATGATGGTTTTCAGAATGAGAACCAAATCTAAATTTTAACTTTGATGCCAATAATTCACCATTTTTTTTAGCTTGAAAACAAAATCATACATGTTTAATAGGAGAAAAAAATAAAAAGGTTTTGTTGAAATGTGAAACAAAATAAAATATTACGGGGCTCGTATTGTTGTTATAGTAATTCCAACTATATTTCTGGTATTTTCCCCATTTTGTGATCAGATCAATGCTAGCACGTGATATGCAGTCGATCGTCCTTTATGATCAAGAAGGGAAATTTGCAGGAGTCCGACGGCCAAACTCAAAACTCCCAATTGAAATTGATGGCATAAAAATTGTTGTATTAGATGCCATTGGTAGCACTGGTCTTGATATAAAGGTGACGTGCAGAATAATTTCTAAACAATACCTGAAATTTTTAGGATTTTTGTCTTCGTCGTTTGCTTTAATGGCGGTGAATTTGTTTTGAAACAGACTGATCCTGGTGTGCCAATTGTTTATGCTGGTTTTGGTGCTCTTATGCTCACAACTTGCATTAGTTTCTTATCTCACACACAGGTATGTACTTTTTTGGCCTTTAATGCTATGATTTCTTTTATGCTATGTTTGGACTTTGGATTTTGTTGAAGAAAATGAAAAGTCTAAAGAAATAGTATAAGGTACTATAATTTAAAGGGTAAATAACATAGACATCCCCTGCAAGTGACTCTAATTACGAAAAACATCCCGAAGTTGGAAAACTACCATAAAAAGCTTTCATCCCTGTTTATGGAGCTGTCAGATTGACATGGGGTGTCTAGGTAAATTGCAAAACCTCAAGGGTCTCACTGGTAATTACCAAATAAGTGAGGGGTGTGCATGTAACTATCCCTAACTTGAATTGTTGGTAATGTTCTCTTTCGTGTTTTCATCAATAATGACCAAACATAGCCTTATTGTCTTCTTAGAAACGTATTAACCTTTTGTTTTTCTTATTTTCACTTACATTCCCAATCAACCTAAAGATATGGGCCTTACAAGATGGAACTACAGTGGTTATAGGAGGTAAAACAAATCGATCAAAGGGTGAATTACCCGATGATATGAATTTCTTACTTGATCAAGTCCCTGAAATAGTCGAGTCGTCTTCTTCTTCTTCTTCTACCCAATCGGACATTGTCAGTGGCTAGTAGTATTTAGCCATTATGTGTTGGAATACGAAGTTGGAAGTTGATGAAAGTTGGATAGAAACCATCCTTTTGATAATACTAAATGGAGACAAGACGTCCTATAGTCGAGATATGACACGAGTAAGAAATGTCGCTGTTTGCAAACATGATTTACTGGTTTAGCTTCCTACAACTCGTCTTCTCACAAGACAGCTAAGAGAATTCTCGACATCAGAAGACATTTGGAAGAAAATGTGGAAAGTCGAATGTGTTATATACTGCATAATGATGTTTATTACATATAGTTTGTGTTCTGCTAGCCGATTTCATACTACACATTTGATGAAGAAAGTATAGAATTATAATCCAAATTCTTTCATGTAAGGTAAACGATTTGTTGATGTAGGTGATGTGTTCTTTTGAGCAAGAACATTTTTATGTGGTTTTGAGGAGGCTCTTTATAATGAAACATTTTTACTGGATCATTTGTTCTAAGATGATATTTTATCTTGCGTTCTATAATCATACATGAACGTCGAGTGTATTTATCTATGTCAAGTATATAATTTGGGAACTCTACGTGCATACGTGAAGTATAACAATGATACAATATACATCATATTGCAAAAGTGAATTTGAACAATGTGCCAATTTGGTGGTATTTCATATCACAAAATACAGATAGTTTTACGTGGGTGGGTCCGACGTAATTGGTTCTTTTTTCCTCAACAACAATCACCAATGCCTTGGTGGGGGGATTTGTTGGGCTCCCCTCCCTTCTATATATCAAAAAGGACCAGTACAGCAATTTTTAAATACATCAAGCAAGTAAATGAAATAAGGTTGAAAGACAGCCGCTGCCAAAACTTAACAAAGCAAAACCAGATAGAGCCTTCGTGACTACCGATCCGAGAACGTGCTTTTCGCTCGTGTATTGCTCAAGAAGAAGAGAGAAGAAAAAGAACCCTAACCCTAGCTCTCAAAGAAGAGAACGTAAAAACTCTCACGGGGATTTTGGACGAAAAGGAATACTCTGATCCGGCAAACTCGGTCTGATAGTTTTTAATCTTAGATCACACAGATCTTATAAGACTCCGAATGAAGAGATAAAAGTCACAACTTGTGAAAGCCTGAGATTGAACCAAACTCAAACATATCACTTTTTTTTTTTTTTAAATCCTAGACGAAAAGGGATGCCCTGACCCGATAAATCCGGTCTGGTAGTTTTTAATCATAGACCTTATAAGACTCTGAATGAGGAAATAGAAGTCACAACTTGTCACAGCCTGAGATTGAACCAAACTCAAACACAAGTTTTGAAGCTCGAAAAAGATTCAAATAAAAATAACTTGTTTGGGTATTCGACTACACTTACTTATACCCCTGCACACTAATTCTTAAGACTCTTTGGGACTAGCTGTCTCGGATAATCATAACAACTTATAAAATGAGGTTCATGTGAAGTCTATAATACTCCATAGAAAAAATATTAAGATTACATCGGGATTTCACTGTGGTAGTTGCCTTGTAACTTCCAAACCATCATTTTCAAGAGATAATCCAAACAAAATCTCATGTCTTCTATACAAAGTAATGTTGTTAATTAAACACTTAAACCGTTGATAAACCAATTCCGTGATGTATACAGCCAAATTTGACAACCCTCTTTAATTTGTCACGAGATTAATTGTACAATGTAGTAGAAGAGTATAATTAATTGTAAAATATAGTAGCAAATTAGTCGGCAATACTTAGTTGAATTTGAGGGTAAAAAATAAAAATATAAAATGTATTAACTTATATCTATTGCATGCATGAAATTTCATTTTTTTTATCCCATACCATTACCTGCACACAAAATTAATATGATTCTAATTAAGTTTACATTTCAGAAAATATTCTATCAATTTTAAGTGCATGAGTTAAACATGATAACTAATTAAATCAACATTTTGCGACAAATAATTTAAACCATCGTAGAGAAATAAGCAATACTTTATTTATAGAGAAGGACTAACAAGTCGTACAGACTAATGTCAGTTCAATTAAATATTATTATGCATGTAACGGCATTATTTACAAATATGATGTAATTATATTGATATGCTTGCATATGATATATGCATGTATTAATGTGGAATGTGCTCTTGTATTGTACTCATTGTTAGTATTGCTACTACATGTTCTTATTATATAATTATTCGTGTATAATAAGATTTTGTATGTATCTCATTCGTATAAGCATGTGTGATTACAGCTTGATCCAGAGTCCAAAACATTTTTATGTAATTTTAAATATCCTACGTTAATTGTTAGTTAGTGATCTAGTGATGTAAATACCGAAAAATGAATGCATTAAATACAACAAATTTGAAATGTGAAATTAATTATCATTATAACAAAATGGTATCGTATTACATCAAGAGTCAGTAACAATAAGATATTGCAAAATTTAACCAATCACATGTAACATTTTTCTATACGAATTACAATACATTTTGAGAAAAAGATACTAAAATAGCAATGCGGTTTGTTCTAAAAGGAGTAGAATAAAACCTTAAAACACATTTTTGAAAAAGCATTTGACATAATTAATTACACGGTAACTAATTTTTTTCATAATCGATTATCCAATAATTGAGCCAAACTCCCACCGTGGCGGCAGGATGACAGGATCATGTTACATAGCCATGTGTGGCGTAATTGATATACTTATTGTAAAGCTATAGATGTAATTCAGTATTATGAACTCGATTTCCACCCCCCTCCCCCCCTCCCCCCCATGCCCCATCCCCCATCCCCCATGCCCCATCCCCCTTCATTTAGTGCTCGTATTATAGCAAATAAATATTACGCGTTGAATTCTTTTCAAGGTTGAAATCACGATATGATCGTTCGTCATTTAACTTATAATACACTTGTATAATTACTTATGACTAGCCCATTATGCAATAATTGAGCCACACTCACGTTGAATCATATTATGTAATCAACCGATGCAACGAATTGAGAATAAAAACTGATGCAACTAATCCGAACTAAGTGATTCGTGATATCGAATTTCAAATTTCTATATATAATTACTTTATCTTAATAATATGATAATATAGTGGTGAGATCTGAAAATTACTTCGTAACATGTTGAATACGTCACTCATTTTACACATAGTTGAGACGTCATATTCCCCATGACATAAATTAATTATTTATAAAAGAAAAGTCCTGATATGATTAATACTATATTCGACATTTTCAGAACACTATTAATGTTGTGTTCGACATTTTCTTGACATGATTGGTTATTTTACTTTTGTTTTTTTCGTAAGATTTAAAAATTATATACTATGATGCACGGACACAACAATGACACAAGATACGTTAATTCTTAAAATATTTAATACACAGATACAGTTCGGACATGACTGCCCTCTGCCTATGTGTATTTTTTTTCATTTTTTTCATTTCTCTCAATAGTAGGACACGGACAAGGTACGTGTCCGACACTGCACATGGTGATTTTTCAGAGTGTCCGTGCATCATAGATTATATATATGAAATGGATGTCAAACAATGAAATTTTTTCATTCCATTTAAATCAAGTTTCTTTGAGACTACCAAAACATAAACGTATTCCATATTATATATATACTCACTATGATTTTTGCTTAACAAATTTCAAATTTATGAAAGACAATCGAGTATCATGTACTGAAGATAGTTTGAAGCATAACTATACAAATATTGAGAGAAAAAATACTAAGTGTAAAACAAACATTAATTTGAAAAAAAATACGAGAATGAGCACGAGTTCCACCACTTTTATTATAGTGTAGCTTTTTCCTAATTCAGAATTTCAAATTTTCTAAGAAAAAATCATTATATTTACGAGATAGGAAAACACAAACGTATTTCATAACGCCCAGTGTGATTTATACTTCAAACGATTTTCAAATTTTTGGAAGAATATCAAATGTAGCTTAATTAGTACAAATAGAAAAATATGAGAATAATTTAAGTTTAAAACAAACCTTTCACAATATGGAGTAATCCTAAATACTTAATGTGTGGCCAGGTAGAAAGAGATCCTGTTGATATAGGTATGTTCCATGAAAAGAAATTATGGGTATATATTTATTGGTTCGAAACTGGGTAAAAAATGACTTGGGAGGAAAATAATTCATAAATGCATGCATATTGGATAAGAACTGAAATTACTCATAAATGGAAAAGAAAAAGTAGATCTCCGCCTCTCTCTTTTTCTTCAATCGCAAACCCTAATTTTTTTCTTCTCTTCTTCTTTGTCGATAATGATTTGGTGAGGCGGTTACCTCTATCACCACTATTGTCATCACCATCATTGGCGGGCTGGATTGGAACACCCTATTTCAAATTATGTATCTCAACTTCAGATCTGACGAGACATAGATGGATTTGTCGAGATGAAGACGGACAATAAACAAGGTTTTAGATAGTATTTTATTTTTGTGTTTAGTTTTTATTTTCTCTCTTGAACGAGAGTTCGATTTCTCTCTCGAATGAGAGTTTTTCTCTCTTGAATAAGAGTGTGATCTTGAACATAAGAGTTTTCTTATGTTCATTTGGGAGTTTTTAAGATTTGTTATCTTCGAGAAACTTGATGGTTGGTGTTTCAGATGTTCTTACTACATTGTTTGAGTCAATATAAATTGTATTGTTCTAGACGTTGTAAACTTTTGATTGAATGATATATAAGATCGATTTTTCTTAAAGAAAAGAAAAGGAAAAGGAAAATTAGATTACTCGTGTTAAATAGGACACATTAAGTCAAACTTATTCATTGTTGTATTCTAATTAATTCAGCTTTGCCAACTTAGAAGACACTATAATAAGAACACTATGATTTCTAAACTGGTTTAGATGAGATAGTAATATGCAATGTAATGAAAGGTTGATTAATAGAAAACATAGAATCAAATTATTATATTAATTAGTGGCCACTACGTACATACTTAATTATAGCGTAAAAATCAAAATAAAAAAATATGGAGATTTACTATAAACATACTAATCATCATACGTAATACATGTTGTAGCATGTATATATTTTGGTAAGTATAACAAGTATTTGCAGCTATCTCACTTCAAATCATCTTTTCATAATGAAATTTCAGTTTATATTCCATATCATAAGAGAGAAGTCAAAACGAAGCCAGATAAAGAAAAAAATGGAGTTGACCAAAGTCAACGCCGCGGCGTTCCGGCCAGAACGCTGCAGCGATGGGGGGCAGAAGGTGCAACGCCGCCGTTCTGGCCAAAGGCCGAGGTGTTCGCGGCAGTTAGTTAAAAATGCATTTTCTAGGCTAAAAATCCCCAGGATTGGTTTTCTTATTGGTTTTGACTTGTGATTTGGCAGATCACTTGTATTAGGAATGTTTTCCTAATTACCTAAGAATAGGAACATGTTTCCTATTTTGATTAGGTTTTTTTTTTTTTCCTTGTGTATCAAGTCTTTCACTTATAAATAGGACTTGTATCATTGTAATTGTGTGATTCTCCAGTTAGACTCAGAAAAAGATGTAGTCTAGAGTTTGCCTGTGGATGTAGGCAAGTTATGCCGAACCATGTAAATCTCCTTGTGTCATCGTTTTGATGCTTCTTGATATTCTTTGTTTTAATTTTTTCTTCGTGCTCTGATGACCTACCATTCCTAACAACTGATATCAGAGCCATAGGTTTGTAGATCTTTGTGTTAGATCTAGATCTATGGGGAGAGCGCTTGGTTTTAGCGTGAAATTTCATCGTGGGAACGATGGTAGAAGTTGAAGAAGAAAAAAAGGGTCTCGGGGGTGGTCAAAGGCAGTTTGACGGTGAACGCTGGTTTGACCGAGTCAACTGCATGGTCAACGCGGGTTTGACTGTGTGAATAGTGACTTGGAGCAAGGAATCGAAAGTTTTTGTTGCAGATAGCACAAATTAAAGTCGGGGTGAAGTCGAAGAAGATGACAAAGAAGGGTGGATCAGTTAGATCGTCGACAAAAAAAAGGGGAGGAATAGGTAATTTCGTTGAACGTTTATGAGAAAACATTGAAGAAAAAATCGTGGTGCTAAAAGATAGGTAGATCCAAACTTGCAGAGATATATTTGTATTTTTGGGTGGGTAAATATGAATCCAGTGGGAGCAGTTGTGGTAACGGGTGGCAGATTCGTAAAACCAGAGGTCAAGTGAGCAGATTCAAGTTACCGATAGGCCGGGAGAACGTGTTAGCCAGAGATCGAGAGGGCAGCGTTACGATGCCAAGAAAGCTAATCCACATAGCCAGAGGCGAGATGGCAGAAGATGCATAAGCCGAGAGCCAAGGTGGCAGGACTGTGGAGGCATGACCACGTAGAGAGAAACCATGAAGGCAGGAAACAGCACCAGGAGAGATTGACTGTGGAACCGGAAGTCATGGTGGCAGGATGTGAAGTCGGGTAGGCAGATTCGCAGAGCCGGGGGATTTTGTTGGCGGATGGATCGAACATAGCCTGTGCAGTGGGAGCATTAAGCAGATATGTGGGGGATGTGAGTTGCCATTGAAAAACCAAAGGTATTGGCAGAGGGATGTGACATAGCTTGTGCAGTGGGAGCATCGAGTAGAGATGTCTGTGACCTGAGATAGCCATTGGAAAAGTCCTTGGAATCAGTCTCCAAGTGGAAGATTGTTGGGATTGTGGAGACCGATTGATAAGTTGGAATCGAGGAAAGTTGAAGAGCCAAGAGAGAAGTCAAAACGAAGCCAAAAAAAGGGAAAAACGGAGTTGACCAAAGTTAACACCGCGGCGTTCCGGCGAGAACTCCGCTGTGATGGGCGGCAGAAGGTGCAACGCCGCGACGTTGAAAGGACGAACTCCGCAGCGTTTTGGTGGCGGCAAGCGAATGTTGCGGCGTTCTGGCCAAACACCGAGGTGTTCGCAGCAGTTAGTCAAAGACGCGTTTTCTAGGCTGAAAATCCTGAGGATTGGTTTCCTTATTGGTTTTGACTTGTGAATTGGCAGATGACTTGTATTAGAAGTGTTTTTCTAATTACCTAAGAATAGGAATATGTTTCCTATTTAGATTAGGGTTTTTTCTTTCCTTGTGTATCAAGTCTTTCACTTATAAATAGGACTTGTATCATTGTAATTGTGTGATTCTCTAGTTAGACTCAGAAAAAGATGTAGTCTAGAGTTTGCCCGTGGATGTAGGCAAGTTATGCCGAATCACGTAAATCTCCTTGTGTCATCGTTTTTATGCTTCTTAATATTCCTTGTTTTATTTTTTTATTTTTTTGTGCTCTGATGACCTACCATTCCTAACATATCTAATTCTTGTCTAGTTTATATTTCAAAAACTATTTTATATTAAGTGAGGCGTAATGCATAGGCGGTGTAAATGAGTCGAGCCGAGCAGAACGAGTTGTTGTTCAAGTTTGCTTCAATTCCAATCGAGTTATAAAATTTGTGTTTGAGCTTGTTTGATTATTACTCGAGTTAACCTCAAACGAGCTTTAATCGAGCTGAACACAAGTCGAGCTCGAATAACTCGACTTTTTTGTACATATTTCTATCAATTTCTATTAATCAAGTTTCAAAACTTATCAAACACAAAAATTTGTTCAAGTTTGATTTGATACAATGACGAATCGAGCTCAAATGTGCTTTTCGCGAGCTCGAGTATGGAGCTCTAATATTGCAAGATGAAAAATGGCTATTTCAAGATAGATAATAACTCCAACTGCATTTATTTTTATTTTACTAAAAAGATTTAACAACTACAAGTCAAAGCGAAATTTTGGGCCTGCTGGGGTAATTAATGTAACTTGCAGGGCCCACTAAGATTGGAGACTTGAAAGCTATAAAGCACGGATACTCCAAAAATTATCCTCGGGCGGTGTCGGGCGCTTGTCGGACACGATACGCCTCTGACACGCCTTCCTCACATGTCGAACACAGATAATATGTGTTCATGGTTAAAAAAATAAAAAAAAACAATTCGGACACCGTGTCAGACACTATCAAAAGTGATGACACGGTCGACAGTTTTCCTAAGAAATTAAAAAGTGTGGGGTTCCAATTGTAAATAGAAAAACTTCAAAAATCCTAATTCTAGTTCTTGAGGATTTGATACTTTGATTGTATTTGTAATTACTTTGTAATTTGTGACTGTTTATATTTTTGTTTTGCATTCGTTATTGACTTATTGTTGATAAGTAGTTGAATTTTTTCAAACATATATAAATTTACAAAGAAGCAAGGAAAATATAAATTTAACAATAAATAAGTAAACAATATTTTCCT
Organism: Buddleja alternifolia; assembly: GCA_019426215.1. Lineage (NCBI taxonomy): Eukaryota > Viridiplantae > Streptophyta > Magnoliopsida > Lamiales > Scrophulariaceae > Buddleja > Buddleja alternifolia. The sequence goes on along the minus strand of CM033408.1, from coordinate 30,990,274 downwards.
AGTTTATTTTTCTAACAAATTATATTGAAATTAAAATCAATATCTAATTTATGTTACACATATTTACACACACACACACACACACACACATATATATATATATATATTTGACATTCGTGTCGGGGCCGTGTCGTGTCCCATTTTTTGAAAAATATCACGCCCTGTGTCCGTGTCGTGCATTGCCTGTATCGCTGTGTCAGTGTCCGTGCATCATAGCTTGAAAGTGAACCCTAATACACGGCAAACCTACCCCCATTTCATCTTTTGCAAGCAATAAATCTCCAATGGCGATCAACCCTAACCCTAACGGTAAATTTTAATTCATTTCTGATTTTTTTTTATGTATTTTACTATATGCCCAATATTTTACATGTTTATATATTTTACTCTTACCTCCCATTTCTATGCATTTCATTGTATATTTAATTCTTTTCTGATTTTTTTTTATGTATTTTACTATATGCCCAATATTTTTCATGTTTATATATTTTACTCTTACCTCCCATTTCTATGCATTTCATTGTACATTTAATTCTTTTCTGATTTTTTTAAATGTATTTTACTATATGCCAATAATTTACATGTTTCTATATTTATTCTTACTATAATTAATTCATGATTTCATTTAAATGTGTAGCAGTGAATTTTGAGGATGTAGGGGGTCCGAACTCGGAGAACAGGACCCGAAGCCCGAGCCCCGAAAAAGAGGGTGAGTAATCGAATATCTAATTTCACATTAGAGTCATTTTGACAAAACTAGTAACTCTAAGTTGTTGCCATATTTTAGAATTTGTTTTTTTTCATTATTGTCTCACAGCTTGGGCATACTATCACGTATTTAACATCGATGCTAACATTTGTGGGATACTACACTCTCAATAACTATTACAATACATGTTTTAGACTTAGTTCTAGACTTGATTAGTCTACAAATGATACTAGTGCTTCTATTTATACTAATTCACCTCCATAATGGACGGTTGAGATTCTTTTGATCCTACGGATATAAGATACTCTCTAGAGCACTCCAATAACATTCCTTAAAATATTCACTATCCTAGAAACTTCTTATATATTTACATTTTTTAGAGAGGTCCGCACATCTCTATGATATTTGTTAATGTGCATTTTATGCATATTTTTCATATTTTTCCTTTCTTCTTTTATCGTTATTTGAGTTTAAATGATTGATATTTATTATGGTTTTAATTTTGATGGGTGAAATTTCAAAGAAGAAAAAGGAAGAAAAAGATGGAGAAAAAGAAGAAAAAGGAAAAAAAAATGGAGAAAGAGAAGAACTATACGTTTAAGAGAAGAGAATAATCCTAATTTTTAGGAGTCTTTCCTATTTTCTAGGAGTCTTATAAGTGTTTTTCTTAGTAAAGAAGTAATTTTCTTGTTCTATTATAATTAAAAATTTATTTTGGTAGGAATCCTTTCTGACTAGGCTTCTTTTATTATTAATAGCTGGAATAATTAATTCTCCTAGAGATATATACTACTACATGTTTTTTACTAAGGAGAGAGGAGAATTTTTGCGTTTTTGCTTCCATTGAAGATGTATTGCTAAAAATTCAAGTTCTAGCCAAAGATATTTGAAGTTTTAATTCTACGAAATTTGTGAGATCTAACTTATTCTTTATTTGTTCTTGATTATTTATATATTCTCTGTGCCCGTTGATAGTATTATTCCAATTAATTGGGTAATTCGGCCGATTATTTAATTGTTGGAATAATATATAGCTAATTAGAATCCAAATCTGTAATTGTTTGGTTAATTCTAATATTTGTAGCAGTTAACAATGTTGTATGGACAAGTTTTCGGTTGTTGTTATGGGAATATATATATAATCTAATTTAAATAAACCGAGCTTGTGAATTTGTTAATTAGAATTGGTGTTTCTCTAATCCTTAAAGTTATTATTGAATTAAATCGTAAGAGCTTGTTTAGGGTTATTCAATTAATAAGAGAAATAATCAAAAAACTTGTTTTATTATCGATAAAATAAGGAGAAACGAGGTTGTTAGAGCTTGTTAACAACTATTGCCAATTTATTCAAGAAATATCGAATTATCTTTGCATCAATGATCAAATTATAGAACTAAAATGGATAAAATTCCTTAGGCTAGATACTAACCATCTATTGATTTCTTCTAATTAATTTCGTATCTCTTGATTTTTAACCAAGTGGGTTGGCGTAGTGGTTCAGCGCTTCGTCCCTTAAGCAAGTGGTTGGGAGTTCGAATCCCAACTCTTGTGAATGGAAAAAACTCCTTGGCCAGCCTCCTACCGCTTAGTGCGCTGACAATGGGGCGAAGGATTAGTCTCACGACGGTCGGTTGTGGGGATACCTTGGGAAACCAAAAAATAAAATAAAATACATTCTACATAATTCTACACTATTCCAAATCTCTTTGTAAGGATCTACATTTTTCTAAAGTATTCTAATACTTTTTAGTGTCTTCTAGAATTTTCTAAATCTTTCCAAAATACTCCAATAACCTATTGACTCCCGTCTATGAGCAAAATGGCACATCCCCGTCGTCTCAAAATATTTCAAAATGTTGCGCCATGACAATACACCCAAGTGTTTTTAGCCTGGATATAATATTTTTGGGTCCTTACTGACTTATTCTAAATTTTAAGCCAAAGTCCATCATTTTTGGATGAAAATGTGTTAATGAATTAGATGATTTTGGTGGTGTTAATGAAGTGGATGTTTAGAATTGACAGTCGATGATGAAGATAATAATCTTAAATAAGAGTTTTATGCAACAGTTGAACTTGAATTTTTAGCTTGCATTGTTGAATATATATATATATATATATATATATATATGTTTTTTAACGGAAAAATTGCATTTTGGCCCCCATATGTTGGCTTTTTTCAGTTTTGATCTCATTCTTTACAGGATTCTCACATTATGTCCTGTAATTTTGAAAAGTTCTCACATTTGGTCCAAATCGATTTTTCATCCAAAATTTATCGGTTAACTCTGTTAGTCAACATTTTGGCACCTTATTTTTTTTTTTGGGGGGGGGGGGGGGGGGGGGGGGGGGGGGGGATTCGTGTGTGAATGCATCCACACACGAATTATATTCAATATCACGATATTTCTATTCAATATCCTATACCACTCACATACAAAAACTCCAAAAAAGCTGGTCAAAATGTTGACTATGAATTGACCGTTAAATTTTGGATGAAAAATTTGGTTGACACCAAATGTGAGAACTTTTCAAAGTTATGAGACACAATATGAGAATATCGTAATGAATGGGACCAAAATTGAAAAAGATGGGACCAAAATTGTGATTTCCCCATTTTTTTACTCTCTCTATCTTAATCTTATTTCCTTAATTTTTCCATCATTTTTTTGTAATTTTTGCTAATTTGAATAAATTTTTAACATTATATTATATTTTTTAATCTAAAAAATAAAATTTCCCGGGGCATATGCCCCGCCCTGGGTGACACGGATCGTCTCATCCCGTGCCTTCGCCTTTAAAACATTGGGGTCAATATTGCAATTTTTCCCGTAATCAAAGTAAAGAAATGGTGCTTACAGTTGTTGCAAGGCCACAATCCATTTAAGTGACATCTCCTGCAGGCACATCATCCATGCACATGTTGCACACCACCGTAGAAGACGACTCTTGTGGATCAAAGGTCAACAACTTCGACCACAGTAACACTTGTGAATTGTGATATGCCCAAAATTGGACATTAATAATATTAAACAAAGGCCCATATGAGGCCCAGACAAAATCATGAAAGACAGGATAAAGGCCCAAGACAGGCCCAAATCGTGACCTAGCACAGGATCCGCGCTCCAGTTACGGGTCGTACTATATAACCTGACCCGACGAACACATACATGTGTCATCATCCGAGCGATACACACGTCAGACACATTTCCATACACGATATCATCTATAAATACTCTGGCCAACCACAAGACAGGGGTTATGCAATTTACTAAGAATATTTCTCTCTAGAAATATGATTTATAACTTATAACTTCGATCTAGACTCTAAGTAAGGCATATTTATAAATTATTAGGTGCATGTCCGGAGCGAATCATTTCTCTGAACTACGTAAGACTTGATCCTCCTTAGGTACGTAGGCAGCTCGTGATCTTGAGTGTAATCTATAATCTATCTTTCTCCGGATCGTCCCATGCCTACAATGTTGGTGCATGCCGTAAAATACGAATAAAAATGAATTGTTTGAGAGTAAAATTAATAATAATACCTTATATTATTTTATAAGGTACATTGATTGTACTTGTTTTTATATTATAATTTTTTTTTTGTATAAATCACTAATTGACAACAATTAATACTTTGATAAATTATTAGTATTTTTGTTTTTCAATCGTATAATAATAAAGTACGTGTATTACATAGTTAAACTCAAAAGTATAAATAATTTATATTATGTTCAAAATATATATGAGAAATAGAAGTATTTTTCAGTTATAAATATGCACGTATATGCTAACGTGCTTCATTAAGTTTAGTAAGAGATGAATAAAAAAATATGATGTCACATATGTTCTCTCTTAGTTCAACATTTTTTTGCCAATTCTTTTTACGGCAGAGAAAGTATAAATGAAGCTGATATTATATATTAACGTTTAGAAAATTGACCAACCAAGCTGGAATAACTCAGTTGGTTAGAGCGTGTGGCTGTAGTTCAAGCCCTCCTTCTAGCGCCTATTTTTCTTTTTCCTAATTGTTTTTTCCACCCAAAAATTCCATTCTGATTTACAATTGAGATTTTCAATCTAAAAAGCAACTTTGGTTGAACTTTTCAAAGAACTTCTAAAATTGATTGCATTTGCATCCTGGTCACCTTTTCTCTTTCGCAATTTAAATTTTCTATTGCAAATATTACTTTATTTTAATATCACTTTAGTATAAAATCTTCAAAAATGCAAATTCTAAATGAGCTAGAAATACATATCATGCATGAGTGCAGTAGAATATAAACTGATACATCATTTTCATTTAAAAAACTTTTATTTCAATTCGACATTTTATTCTCCAGTTCAAATTATATGTACATTATATGTATAAAATTTGTCTTTATACATACACTTGGATGATGACTGCATTCAAGTGACGAAGACATTCATCAGTAAAATGAAATATAAAGAAATGGGACGTTGAAATTGGCCACCTTTAAATCTATAGTGATAATTATATAAAAAAAATCTATAGTGATTAGTGCATGTTAATATCCATTATAGGATTACATGTCACGCCTAACCCTTTATTGAAGGGAATTTGCCAGACGCTGCATCAATACATTCTTTTCTTGGCCCAACAAAAGAATTGAAATATAAATCAATTGAAGACCAAACATCATCACCCTTTGGTCTTCAACTTTCAACTAATTTTTAATTTCCAGGAAAATAAATAATTAGTGATCAGTGATCTAAATTCAATTCAAATGATGGTCAATTGTTATCCAACCCCTCCCCCCCCCCCCCCCCCCCCAAAAAAAAAAAAGATTAGGTACTTGAAGACTAAACGTAATATAAAAGTAACTACAAAATTTTATTTTTAAAATAATGAAGAAAACTAGTTATAATACTAAATAGTTAATAAGGTTACTCCCATTCTCTAGGAAATCGTAGGTAGGATCCAAGTGGCAAAGTCCACTTCTTTAAGACCGTAAAATTTGTTGCTGGAGAAATTCCCGTTAAACGAATGGTACTTCTGAGTCTTCAAACAGTAATACACGCTACTATCCTCGTGAAATTTGGTGAAATAAATTTTGTTTGTCATAGTTTTTGAAAGAGCAGCCACCGCAAAAGACGCAGTATGACTCACAAACAACGCCTTGTCGCCTAAATCTTCCACTAATTCCCATTGATTCACGCCATTCTCCATCAAGTACATCCTATACACACTCACCTTTCTTTCATCATGTGCAACAAAGACCGCAAATAGTACGTCTTGACCCTTAAGTTTGATCAAGAACTCTTGTTTAATTTTGTGGCGAAGCCGAGATGGATAGAGGCAGCAACAATACACATTCAAACTTGGACCACCATCGTCGTCGTGTTCACTTATTAGATCAAAAAATGCAACATCTCCTTTCTTATTCAAGCAATATAACTTTCCACAATGCAAAATTGGGCTGCAAAAGGACAACTCAAATTCGGATTTGTGCGTGAACTTGTTGACCTCCCATTCGTCGTCTCCGTGTTTCAGCACACCAATTATCACATCTTTATTATCAAACATATTTGAGATCCCAACAACTATCCAATTTGAGGAAGTTGGCTCATTGAAGAAACAAATTGTAGTGTAAGGAAAGTCGTGCTTTGGGAGTTCTCGAATCATCTGTTCTTTGAAAGGATCAAAGAAAAAAAGACTCCCATCATCGCGGGACATGAGCAACCATCCATATTTAGAGCAACGAATTTCTGCATTGTAAAGTTGTGGAAAATCCTTGTCGGAAGAACCATTGTATTGGAAGAATTTCCAACGATGTTCGCGCCTATGGTAAAACATAAGACAAGGAGAATGACAATATGTTGAAGTTGTGGCAACAGAGTTCCAGGATCGACATACTAGACCAAATGTAAGTCTGTCTTCTGCATATAGATTCGACAATATCAAGTCGAGGAGCTCTTTCGGAAGATCAGCCCAATCGCTTATCATATTTCCTTCAGTGTATGTTTATATATCTTCTGCACATAAAAATAACTAGTCCGGTAAAACTATTATTAAAGATTAAAATTTATTGTTCTAAATTAGGTTAGAACAACAATAAATTAGAGGATATAATAAGAACAATAAGAGTTTTTCGGACTTGGTAGATTCGATATTATTGATTGTTTGATGAACTCATTGATGCAACCCCGTGAGTGATTCTAAAACTTGAAGAAGGATCCATGTAAATATATATATATATATATATATATATATTCAGATGGTGCAGTGATTAATTACCTTAGATGATCAGCGTCTTCCACTTGGAGAGAGGAAAGAGAGAGTTAATTTAGGGAGAATCTAACTTGGAATACTTAACTCTAATCGTATACCAATTACCAACTATTAATAATACTTGTAAATTAGGGATTTTGACGTAGACCTTTTTGATTTAGGAATTATAACTTGAATAGATAATGTTTGTTTGATTTAGGAATTAATTATTCAGATTTCTTTCCGACTTAAAACTCCTAAAAGGAATTAATTAATTTGAGTAATTTCCTTCCTTTTAGGAGTCTTGAAAAGGTGTACATGAAAATCCCTTATTTATACAAGTTTTTATTATAATTCCTAATCAAAAAGGTCTACTTCTGAATCCCTTAATTATTTGTATTGGTTATTTGTGTCTGCTCTCTCGGCGAACGACATCAGAGGTAACCATTTATTTGTGTGTGCGTGTGTATATATATGTATATGTATGTATAACTACATCGTTCTTCAATGTGATTTTTTCCTAGGATTATGGTTTAGAAGTTAGAACTATCAAACGACAACCAGTTTTCAGTATGATGTGAATCTAAATATCTCTTTAATTTCCTCTCTTTTGTACCATGTACATAAATACTTGTGTATGAAATTATAGCTTAAATATGATGTACGTACCGGTGGAATACTATGCATTAATTTGATCAATGAATTTCATTAATTAATTGATTGATATAAACTGTTGATGCAGTTTCATTATGGAAACAACGAATCCTCCTTGGCTTTTGGTATCACACGGAAAGCAATATTCTAAACAAATTTTTTATAGTGTTTTCGATAAACGATTTCACACTAGGCGTGTTCCTGATTTGCGTGACAAATGGGTACTTGCTTCTACTTATGGGTGGCTGGCTACAATGGATCGAGATACAGCGGACTGTTGCCTCTGGAATCCAGCGTCCATGGAGAAAATTGATCTCCCATTTTTATTTCGTCCATTTACGTACAAGAGATGTTTCTTGTCTAAACCTCCTAATGAACCCGGGTGTCACGTGTTGTTTATTTCTCTAGATTTTAGTCGTCGCGCCTTTTGCCAGGTTGGAGATGAGGAATTTGTTTTACAATCATCACAAAACGGAGATATTTCTTTATGTGCCGTTGTGTCCTTCCAAGGGAAGATATATGGCTTAGCAGACCCCGATTATCGAATTGTAACTGTTCACTTTGTTGGTAAAACTCTTGAGTTGAGACCAATATTCACGGAGGATGGGGGACAGCCTTTGCACATTTGTCGGCCATCCCGACCATGGATGAGCTACTATGACAATTACTTAATTGAGTCACCCTGTGGCGAGCTCTTGGCGGTTCATAAAATGTTTCACAACAATTATGATTTTCGAGTATTCCGTGTGGACACTAATCGAAAGGAGTGCATAGAGCTAGAGAACATAGACAATCAAGCAATATTTCTCAGTTTTATGGGTACTAGTTTTTGTTGCTCTTCGACGGGAGGAATCAAATCTAATTCTATATACTATACGATCCCGAAGAGCAGGAATCTCCATATTTATGACTTAGATGATAGAAGCACAACTTTTCTACTTCCATGTCATTCTGTTAAACGCGCTCAGACATCAACCCATTGGATTGAACACCGATCTTTCACAAAGATGTAGTATTAATGATTAGTAGCTTCCTTTTTTTCTTTCTTATTTTTCTTTTTGTGGTAAGGATCGTGTTGATGATTTTGTTAACAATGTTTCTTTTCACATGTCAGAGACATCATTACTGAACTAGTTGTTGCCCGTGCGTTGCACTGCGAATATATACAATTATTAACAGAATAATTTATTGTTAAGGGTCTTTGATTCGACTTCTTTTTTGTTCAAAGATCTATTTTAACACCTTTTTTCTTTCTTCCTCTAATTACTATCCAAAAGTATGAATGCAGGATTTTAAAAGTATAACCAAGTGTGTCCAATGTATATATTTATTCAATGTATATTATTAATATATATGAATTAGTGGTCGGAGCACACTCGACGTGTGTGCAAATATAAAAGATAGTTAATGATTATTTTTCAAGTAAATATTCATTATATTTCAATTATGAATTTAATAAATCAATATTCTAAAATTGAATATCCAGACCCGAACAAAACATGCATGGTTTGATTGTTCTAATAAAAAAAGAGAATAATGAAATGTTTCAATATGTTCAAAGCTAACTGTTATTTGTAAGCTTTTTGTAGATTCAAATTCTTATCCCTGGCATAATGCGGGAGTAACATCGCGTTAATCCACTCTACACACCTTACTTGCTAAAAATGTGGATAGATAGTTTTTTAATTAAGGAATAACTTCTCCATGGAATTTACACAAATAACCTCACGAATTTATTTTTCTTAACATGAGAAAGGATATTTTTGTAATTTAAATGGATGTCATACCATAACCAACTTGCAGTCCAAAACTGAATCCTATTTGGCTCTCTTCAATAATAATAATATATATATAGGGTATGGATCAAATACATACCTTGGCATTAGGTAAGATCTAAGACGCAATCTAGGCCTCTGATTCAATTTGATCCCAAGGTGTGAGTTTATCTCATTTTTCGGATTATATAAATTGTTTTAATGCTGGTAGGGGCATTTTAGTAAGCAAAACGTAACAAACTCATGCTTCCCATAACAGATTCCTGATATTCCTCCCATAACAGATTCTGCTTCCCAATTTATTTTTATTTCTAATTATAATTCGATCTGTTTGCAGATATTATTAATTTAATTACCAGAATCTGAAATCTCTTCATCATTCATCAATTCTACTTCCAAATTCATTTTTTTTTCCGAATCATAATTGCGAATTCTGCATTTTTTTCTGCATCATTCGTCGCGAATTCTGCATTTTTTTCTTCATTATCAATAGTTTTTTATTACGTTTTTCATTATATCGTCTGAGTGTTTACGGAAACTATATGTTAATGGGTTATATGATTCTGTATATTAGCTTATATGTTATTGTATATTGTGTTATAAGATACTGTATAATGATTTATAAGATTGTAATTGTATAATGTATAAACACACACTCTATAATGGGTTGTAAGATACTGTATAAAATGTTATAACATACTGTATAGTTGTTTATAAGATACTATATAATGGTTTGAAATCACTAATTGTATGTCACTAATCACATACTGTATATCACCATTATAATTACTGTATAATGGTTTATAAGCTACTGTATAATGGTTTATAAGCTACTGTATGATAGTTTATAAAATCACTAATTGTGATTTCACTAAATACCACATTGTATATCACTACTTATGTACTGTGTTTTGCTTTAAAAATATATATATATATTTTTTTAAAATTTTCGAAAGGCAAAAACTGTTTTTGGAATTTGATCCCAAGCTCTACTTCAATCTTGTAGGAAACGTCGTTTTAAAAACAACTCAGATACTTATCATAAGTATACTGAGCACCACTCTCTCGGGCCCAAATTCCATCGTTTTAATAGGTTTTTTCGCGTTTTTGTGTTTTCAGTCGGATTTTTATTTATTTCCATTATTTTCGTACTTTACCGTATTTATATTTACTGTATATTTGATTATTAACTATTCTATAATGGATTAATTAGCTATTGTATTCACTGTATAATGACTTATATGATATTGTATACTGGGTTATAATATACTGTATAATGTAATACAAAATGATGTATAATATATTCAACTGACCATTAGAAGGCGCACAATCACATGTTGTATATCCCTATTGTATGAACTGTATAATGTAATATAATACGCTGTATAATGTAATATAATAGGTTGTATAATGTGTTCAAATCACTATTGAAAAAAGTAAACGAACAATATATTGTATATCACCATTATAGTTTACTAATTAAGCAATATACAGAACATTTATTGATATTATGCAACGTGTTATTCAAAAATCAAAACGCAAAATAACAGATTCTTCACAAAAACAAATAACAAATTTTTCAAAAATCAAAAATCAAAGCAAATAACAATGATGTAAGCGAAAACATGGGGAATTCAATATTTTCAGATTTTGGGTTTGCAATCTCGATTTCCAAAAAAATTTAGAGTTTCAGAATTTTTTTGTGATAATCGAACGAAATCTGAGGTTAATACGATTCTATAAATTGATTGCGTTAATCTTGGGCTGAGATTGTGATATTGAAGTGGAGATTTTCGTGGGTATTAGTTTTGAGAGATTGTAGGAGATCATGTGCCGTTATTTTTGGTAAATGGGTGATGTATAATTTTGTCATTTTGTCCATTATACCCCTAATCCTTATTTTCCATTTTTTCCTGCATGTTTCTTCCTTATTTTTTGGACTGTTGGATTTAAGATATCCAATGATGTATATTGGGTCTTAGATCTTATCTAAGAGAGGGTATGTATTAGATCTTGACCCTATATATATATATATATATATATATAGTATAGATAATATAGTATAGATGGTTCACAAGAATTTAAATGAATGAAGGGGCGTATTGCTGCAAATTCCAGTTATTAATCTTCTTCAAGATAAAAGAAGTTGTTGGAAATAATCCTGCAGCTGAAAAAGGCAAAGACCATATTGCAGCAAATATTGCTTGAGAAAAGTTAGGATTACTTTGGACGAAGGTACAATTTCAAATCTAAATTTGGCTCTCGTTCGATGACCATACCGAGAACCCTCAAGTATGACTCTCACCCAGTCACTATAGGACTCATGAGTCTCAAGTATTTGCTAGACTCAGGTTCCACCCTTGATCGTTGGGTCTCGAATTTTGAAATCCAGACCCGGCCCCGACCCCATTTAATTGGATTCATACCTCCAAATGGGAGAGTTCGAGGATACTTGCTCTACACGAATTCATTTTCATTCATAATTTTCACTACCATTCAGACCAAAACATCCTTACTTATTATTCCCATTCATTGCCATCCATAATTATCTTGGGCAATAATGATGGCTTGAGTTTCAAGAAAACTGATCGCGATTTACATATCTCCCTGTGATAAAATATGAATATGATAGAAGCGGGGGATTTGGAAATGCATGATAATATATTGTAGTAATCTATACTCTTTTATAAAGCACCAAGACCTTCTTGTCTTGTTCTTTTATGTTTATTAAGAGAAGTGGCAATTTTGCGGCACATTATTTAGCTTGTTCGGCTTTTGTAGACCAAGATGGTGTTCTTGGTTTGCTGGATATTGTCTCGGATATTCTTGTTTCGGATCTTAGTGGTTAATATATAAAATCTACCGTTTCTCGTCAAAAAAATATATATATAAAGCAACAAGATCTTAAAGTAACTACTTTTGGTGTGTTTTGAAGTGTTATGACTAAATTACCCTCAATTTAAAAAGTATTTTTTAGATAATTCTTTTCCAATCTTCTCTCTTATATCACGTATCCTTAACTTCTCCTACACTCTCTTTCTCACCCACTCTCTCCCCTATGTCATATATTCTTTTCTTATTTTCACTCAAAATTTTTAATACTTTGTTCAACTCGTTTCTATTTATTTATAAAACCTCACATAAAATGCTAGACATATTAATGAATTTTTTATTTACTCAGCACACGCATCGAGTATGCCCACGTGACTAGCATAAATAATAAGTTTATCTCGACAGTTTATTCATACCTTCCAACTTTGCTCTCCATTTTCATTTTACGGTTTCTCAACCTCTCTTTTTTGGCCGAGTTTCAGTACCCAATTAATATCCAATTTCATTTGCTTGGCAACGTCCCAATTCTCCAGCTTTTATCCAAACTTACAATGGTAGCGGGTAGTAAATTCATTACATTAATTTATCCTACAATTCTGATTTGATTTTTTCGAAAGAGAAAAAGATTTCTGAAAATCACATTAATTTAATTTTTAAATTTGCTCCTAATAGGAATACAAAAGAGGTTGTGAAAATCACGGTATAAGTTTCCTCTATAATTTTGCTTTTGTTTCTTGGAATAGGCAAAATTTTTACTCACTACATATACGTTTTTATGTTGTACGAGATCCATGGAGATAAAATGAAGTTGGACGATGCCTAATGAGTCAGAGATGGTGGTCCTATTTGGTAGAAATGAGAAGAAACACATGATAAGAAGAGTCAAAGCAAAACAAATAAGAAAAAGGTTTTTTATTTTTTAATGAAACAGTTATATCATTACTATTAAGAATTTAATGTATTTGACATAATGAGAGAGAAATTTATTAATCTGTGAAACTTTTATACAATCTATTAAAAAAGAATTACAGAAAAGGAAAAGGCTATTTATAGCCACACAAAGAACTAGAAGAAAAAAACTAACTCTAAACACAATATACAATACAGCCGTTGGAGATATTTGACCAAAGGTTGACTTCTTCTATTTCAGTACTGATTCATCTAGTTATGAATCCTCCTGGACTCTTCTTCATCTTTACACTCCCCCTCAAGCTTAGTGGTTTGATAGAGATTAAACACACCAAGCTTGCTCACTAACTCATCAAATTGTCCTTTCCAAAGTGCTTTGGTCAACACATCAGCAAGTTGCTGATTTGTTCTTACATATTCGGTTTTGATTGATCCTTCCAAAAATTTTCCCCTGACAAAATGACAATCAAGCTCTATATGCTTGGTTCTTTCATGAAACACCGGATTTGAAGATATATGAATTGCTGCTTTGTTGTCACACTTTAGTATAGCTGGTTTCAAGCAATTCACACCCAGATCCTGAAATAACCTTTGAATCCACTCAATTTCACAAGCTGCTGATGCCATGGCTCTGTACTCTGCTTCTGCACTACTTCTTGAAACGGTATTTTGCTTTTTTGTTTTCCAGGAAATCAAAGACTTGCCAAGTTTTACACAAAATCCTGTAATAGATTTTCTGCTCATAGGACATGTAGCCCAATCTGAGTCACAAAATGCTTCAAGCTTTAATTCACTGGATGAAGAAAATAGTATTCCCATTCCTGCTGTGCCTTTTATATACTTCAAAACTCTTCTTGCAGCATCCATATGAGATGTTTTTGGGCAGTGCATAAATTGGCTTAAGTTTTGAACTGCAAAACATATGTCAGGTCTAGTAATACTAAGATAGATTAATTTTCCAACAATCCTTTGATAAGAGGTTTTATCAGTTAAGACAGGATCAACAATCATATCTCCTTTGCTTTGATCAAACTCCACAGTAGTTAGTTTGACATTTGGATCAATAGGCACACTTACAGTCTTACATCCTGTCATACCAGTATCTTTTAGAAGATCTAAAGCATATTTTCTCTGGTTTAACACAATTCCTTTTGAGGATCTAGCAATTTCTATGCCAAGAAAGTACATCAATTTTCCAAGATCTTTCATGAAAAACTTGTGAGATAAAAACTCCTTTAAATCTTGAACTAACTGTATATTACTCCCAGTGATAAGAATGTCATCTACATAAACTAGTAAAATGACAATATCCTTACCATATTTTCTTGTGAACAAGGAATAGTCATTAAGAGATTGTATGTAACCTGTCTCCTTCATTGCATCTGTAAACTTGTGATTCCACTGCCTTGGAGCTTGTTTAAGCCCATAAAGACTTTTAAGCAATCTACACACTTTATAAGTCTCCCCCTGAGTGCTAAAACCTGGTGGCAGTGTCATATAAACTTCTTCAAACAAATCCCCCTGCAAAAAAGCATTAGTAACATCCATTTGGAAGATATGCCAATTTCTGATAGCAGCAAAGGCTATAACAGATCGCACAGTAACCATCTTTGCTACAGGTGAGAATGTTTCAGTGTAATCCAATCCCTCTTGTTGTGTATAGCCTTTGGCTACAAGCCTTGCTTTGAACCTATCTATACTACCATCAGAATGATACTTTATTCTAAACACCCACTTACATCCTATAGGAACTTTACCTTGAGGAAGGTCAACAACTTCCCATGTTTTATTTAAAGTTAAAGCTTTTAACTCATCTTGCATAGCTAATTTCCATCTGTTGTCTTGTATAGCGTCTGAATAAGTATTTGGTTCCTTTATGACAGTTAATGAAGCTAAAAATGACTGATATGAATGACTGAGATGAGAATAGTTAACATAGGATGCAATAGAGTGAGCTGTGGAAGATTTCTCTTGAGTAGTCATAGTAGGACAATCATAATCTGTAGACCAAACAGGAGGTCTTACTTCTCGTGTGGATCTTCTGAGATCCTGAGTTTGAGTATTAATAGCATGAGTAGGAGAAGAATCATTTAAATTTTGAGATTCCTCCAGAGAAGTTCCAGAAGTAGATAAGACATTATTGTCTAAGTTAAAAGACTGATTGTGATCATCAACTACACAAGGATCATTGTGAGATTGTTCAACAAACATGTGCTGAGATGAAGATGGATTGTTAACAGAAAATGGAAAGACATTTTCATGAAATATTATGTCTCTAGAGATTATAAAAGAGTTAGTTTGAATATCAAGCACTCTATATGCCTTTTGAGACACTGCATAGCCCATTAGAATACAAGGTTTTGACCTAGGCATGAATTTGTCAAGTTGTGGTATAATCTTTACAAAACATAGGCATCCAAACACTCTTAGATGAGACAAATCAGGCACCTTATTGAATAAAATCTGAAAAGGAGTTTTCCCTTGCAATAAAAGAGTTGGAGTCCTGTTAATAAGATAAGTGGCTGTGAGAATGCAGTCACCCCAGTACTTGATAGGAGCATGGGATTGAAAAAGTAATGCCCTAGCAACATTAAGCAAGTGTCTATGTTTTCTTTCAACTGTACCATTCTGTTGAGGTGTATAACTCACAGAGGTTTGATGAATGATTCCAAGATTTTTGAACAATTCATTAGCTTCATGTGACAGAAACTCTTGTGCTCTATCTGTTCTAATTTTCTGAACTTTAGCACCAAATTGAGTAGCAACATAGGTAAAGAAATCCTTAATAATGAGTAAACTATCTGACTTGTTTTTTAACAGGAAAGTCCATGTATTTCTTGAGAAATCATCAACTATAGTTAAGAAGAATCTTTCATTATTGTAAGTAAGAAACTTGTATGGACCCCATATATCAAAATGCAATAACTCAAACACATGAGAAGAAACAGAGGACCTTTTATTAGGAAAAGGAGTTCTTGCATGTTTGGCCATAGGACAAACTGTACAAAGTTGCTGTTGATTACACAAAGTAGATCCTATTCCAGGTATTAAACTAAGTCTAGAATAAGAGATGTGACCCATTCTTAGATGCCACAAAGTAGCTTTATTACTAGGTACAAACTGACTTATAACAGCAGAATTTGAGAAAGTGGAATTAGCATGAGAGTTTATGGCAGAATTCAGATAGTACAAGCCATTTATCTCCTTACCAATCCCCTTTATCCTGCCAGTCCATAGATCCTGAAAAAAACAGAAGTTAGGATAAAAATTGGCAACACAGTTATTGTCCTTGGTGAATTTTGAAATAGATAGAAGATTATATTTGAAGTCAGGAACATGAAGAACAGTTTTTAAGTTCAATTCAGAGTTCAATTGAATGTTTCCTGTCTTTGAAACACATGAGGTGTTACCATTTGGTAGAGTAACAGAAGAATTTGAACACATAAGTGAATCTGGAATAAAATGACTAGAGTTACATGTCATATGATCATTTGCACCAGTGTCAAGAATCCATAAATTCTGTGCAAAAGATGAAAGACACATGAATTGAGAGTTACCTGCCAATGTAGAGGCTACATTAGATGTATTGGCCATAGGTGTTGTAGTGAAATTTGACTGATTTCCTCCAGCAATCATCTGCATAATTTGTTGATACTGAGAGGGTGTAAACAGAGATCCTGGAGGATTAGATTGACTGATAGAGGCAGATTGATTCACTTGCAAATCTGAAGCAGATTGAGAGTTGTATGATCCAAGAATTGATGATTCATTTTGATTTTGATCACTGTTAACATTATTTGCAGAAGTATTGTTGTATGTTCCTCTAGAACTGTTGTTACCACCCCTTCTTCCTCTTCCTCTTGAGAAGTAATTTGGTGGATACCCATTCAATTTGTAACATGTTTCTTTTGAGTGCCCAGTGATTTCACAGTTGTCACAGTATAGAGAGTTCTTCTTGTTAGTTTGATTATTGAACCCCCCTCTGGATGAGTTTCTCATATTATTGAAACCACCTCTGGATGTATTTCCCATGGTATTTCTGTTTGTTCCTGGAGGCCCTTGAGAGTAAAAAGGCACTGCAGAATCGATATTACCCATATTGGCATGTAATCCTCTTTGTTTTTCCTCATTTTGAATCATAGAACAAGCTTGAGTATGAGTTGGTAGAGGAATCATCATTAGGATTTGAGATCTTACTGCACTGTAAGAGTCATTTAATCCCATTAAGAACTGCATCATTTTTAAATTTTGAGTATATTGAACATACTCTTTTGAAAAAACAGTAGAGGTAAATGGGATCAGGGATTCATATTCATCCCATAATTTCTTAAGCCTTGAATAGTAACTTGATACTGAATTGGAACCTTGACTGATTGTACTAATCTGTCTTAATAGGGCAAACATCTCAGTGCCACTAGTTTGATCAAATCTTTCTTTTAATTCACTCCATACCGATGAGGCTAAATCACAGTAGACTACTCCACTAAGAAGATCACTACTTATGACATTATGTATCCAAGAAAGGACTAATGCATTGCATCTTTTCCATTGAGGATAAAGACCATCAGTATCTGCAGGTTTAGTGTAAGAGCCATCCACAAATACTAATTTGTTCTTAGCTTCTAGGGCTACTATCATCTGCCTGCTCCAAACCTTATAGTTTTCTGTTCCTTTGAGAGGATCTGAAACAAGGATGATGTGAGGAGAGTCAGACGGATGAAGATATAAAGGATTGTGGAAAGTGATGGTTTCTGTGGTGGTAATATCCTTTTCAGTTTTTTCCATTCTGAAAAATCGCAGGAGTCAAGAACTTTGATGAAGATGTGAGATTTCTTGAAAATCTTGAAAGAGAAATGAGAAAAGAGAATTATGGAGAAAGGAATCGAAGATCTTGATTAAGATATAACAATCTTGATGAAGATAAGATCTTGAAATAAAAAATTCAAGAATCTCGAAGATTGAAGGATGAATATTTGAAGATACGAAGAAAAAACCTGGATACAGATTTGAAGATATGAAGAGAACCTGGGAACAGGTTTTGAAGATATAGAGGAAGAGGGTTTGAAGATTTGAAGATTTGAAGATATGAAGAACCTTTAAGCTCTTGATACCATATTAAGAATTTAATGTATTTGACATAATGAGAGAGAAATTTATTAATCTGTGAAACTTTTATACAATCTATTAAAAAAGAATTACAGAAAAGGAAAAGGCTATTTATAGCCACACAAAGAACTAGAAGAAAAAAACTAACTCTAAACACAATATACAATACAGCCGTTGGAGATATTTGACCAAAGGTTGACTTCTTCTATTTCAGTACTGATTCATCTAGTTATGAATCCTCCTGGACTCTTCTTCATCTTTACAATTACATTCAATATCAAATTAATAATCGTAATAAATAATTTCCTATAACAAACTAATAACAATGAACTACAAATTAGAGTTACTATATAAGTAGAGAAATAACACATATATTTGGGGGAATCGAACTCATGACCTCTAAATCATGGGATCTCAGTCTTACCATTATAGGCTAAGACATCATGGGCCAAAGAAGAAACGGTTTGGACAATTCTTTGTTTTTTTTTTGGATTCCAAAAGAAGGGGTTGGGGGGGGGGGGGGTGTTACCCAAACAAGGGGAGAGTTCCTAACTCGACAAACCCGAGCTAATAGTTACCAAACGTGGCCATGTGTGACCCTGAGCATCCAACGCAAGGAAGTAAGAACTACGCATATCCGGAGTATTTATTACATGCATATGGGTATTCAACCCGTTCCTAGTTAGATTATCGGCTAAATAGTTCGCTTCTTACCAAATGTGGCACAAAGAGACATCCCAGTCTCGAGCTACCATTCTTCGGATATCGGCAATCACGTTAAAGTGGTGATGCGCAATGGAAGCGTCCCCAATACTCGAGATGGCTGTTAAACTGTCAGATTCCAACATTACTTTTTTAACACCAGTCTCCCATGCTAATTCCAGCCCTAGTAGAATAGCTCGTATCTCGGCTTCCAACACTGAACATGGATCAATACTCCCACCAAATCCTTTGATCCACTTGCCTTGGTCATTACGGAGCACTCCCCCGACCCCTACTCCGTTTCGCAGCCCATTTGTATTAATGGGCACCACAGCATCAACATTTAGTTTAGTGTACCCCTTCGGCGGTTTAGTCCACCCTATCTGAGTATACACACGTAATTCTAATACTGATTTATATTGCTTTATTCTTACTTTTTGTTGTTAGATTTTGTAGATAAATTATTGTTTAGATTGAATCGTTTTTAAGGGAATTAGCAGTTGGGCATGCCATCCCCGCGAGCATAAATTTCTCCTCAAATATAACGAATACATGTTGTATTGCTTGTGGAAATTGAGCATTAATTAACGTGAATGATAATTCTAATTCCATTTTTCTCATATAATGCAGTTGGGCTCAGATGTGTCCATATGTCAACCTAAAAAACATTATTACATATTGATGGGTATAAAATATTCATCCCATTTTTTGTTCTCCCATGGTCAATGGTCAATTATATACAGCCGATATTACTTTATATATATATAAATATTAATTAATAGCTTAGCCGATCGGGATACGACCCGATTCGGTTCGTTGACCCGGTGACCCATATGATATGAATTCAGTCTTTACTTGACACCTGCTCATTCTCAGCAGGTTTTGTTGTCATGTCATGAATAATGTTGTTTTTTCATCACTTATAAATACCTGGCGTATTCATTTATGGAGTGGGGAGAGAATTGACTTCAAATACTGTTTATCTAAGAAAGGAATTCAGAAAAATCACATTTAGAATATTAAGGAAGCTAACCTCGTTCAGCACTAAAACAATTGCATTGGATATAATTCATTTTTTTGAACTACGTATAGACTTGATCCTATCTAGCTAGGTACGTAGGCAGCTTGATCTCATCAAGTCCAGTCTATAATATAGTGTATTGATCATCTGGTCACGTCCCTTGAAAGTAGTAGGATTTGGTTGGTTTTTTCCACGAAACCAAGCCGAATCACATATATTTCACAAATGAATTACAAATTTTATGTCAGGATACATCATATTGTTAGAGTTAGTGCCCGGCGCACCAATTATTGGGCGCCATTCTATGTAATAGTAACTCTAGAGCTGAACAATCGTTTTCTTATAAATAAAGTCAATCTCTTTTATATGTGTGTGTGGCATGTCTTTATTCTTAAATTAGTTTTTACTTTGGCTTAGAATAAAGTCCTGAAGGATCACACATAGCTATGGGACATCATTGCACATTGGGTGTGGCAATGATGGAATATGTCTCGAAGGCTGTGGTCTTTAAACATTGTTCCAAGTCGTAAAAGGGTTCATCGAGATAAAGGGATATCGATGCAACCCAAAAGACTTGCTCATATGATGCATACTCTGGGAGAAGTATATCTCGTTTCATAGATACTAGCACGGTGAAAGCCAATGCATATATGAGGGTTGCCATTGTGGTAATCGGCGAACTGAACAACCCCATGAAAGTTCCTAAAATGGATTCCCAGTCGAATGTGGAACTTCCAGTGTTCTTGTAGTATAAGAATAATCCTTATGGACCTAATATTCCATTTGATGTCTTATGCGTAACTGCGCATGTTCTTGATTTGTTACATGATCACTTTAAATGATCGAATATGGGCAAACTCAGACATACACATCTTACGTAGTAAGGCACGTGAGAATCAAGAGGAATCTATCTCTGACATTAGCCAGTTAGTTAATCTCCTATGGTTACACAGTGAATCAATTTAAGGAATCTTCGGCCGAAGTATGATATCTAAAGAGGCATAGGGTTTCCTCATTTAGATAGTCGAAGTCGATTTTACATAACGTGGGAAAGATAGGATTGAATTAATAGAGATTCGACCTTAGCCACTGCTCTAGATTCGATCGGGAGATTAGATAGAAGGATCTTACTTATGCGAGGATCAAGATCGCAAAAAGCGTATCTTTACTTTCGTTTTATCTAGGTCTTCGGGACCCTATGCTAGGTAGGCAACTGCAATTTGTAAGTGCCGAGAATTAGCTTGGTGACTAATTCGAGGCTTGATTAAATCAAATGATTGATTTAATCTAGTACTTTCCATTTTAGGAAGGTACACTAGCAATGTGGGAAGGTGTACTTATACCTAGATAGAAATGACTCTAAGAGGTCACACATAACTCGAGAGAGTCACTGCTTGAATAGATATAATTAATCAATTTCGAGAAAATTGAGGGAATTAGGAAAGCGTAGTACTTTCCTAATATGGAATATAAATTAATTGAAGGATTCAATTAATTTTACTCTTTTAATTAATCTTGTAGAATTAATTAAATTAATGAACCTAGTAGAGTCCAAATATTTTATTTAATTGGGTGGAGCCCAAGTTAAATAAATAAGTGTTGAAATTAATTGGTTGGACTTAGTTTGACTTGTATTTAATTGATGGGTTGAGCCTATAATTAAATTACGAAGTCAAAATTAAATCCTAATGTCCAATTGAATGATATTGACGGATTTTTTATGAGTAAAAATAAGGGAGGGGCGCTTTTTTATGTGGTGGAGGAGGAAAAGAGTCTTCCCCTCCTCCAAGTCTTCATAAGATAAGGATTATTAGAGAGTTTAGGAGAAAGGAAATTTATTTTTTCTAATTAGACTCTAGGTAATTTTCACCTATAAATAAGAGATGAAGGAGACTAAAATTGATGATGAAATTTGCTAAAAAATCCGCCCCTCCATAACCTACAAAAATCGGTCACCTCTTCTCCCACTTCCAATAAGACGTCGTTCTATTCATGTGTTGAATTAAACGACTTAGTAAATATTGCTACCATTCACATAATCAAGCCTAAGTTAAGCTTAAAATCATTTTGTTGTCTACCATGCAAGGCAAGACGATTGGTGACTTGAACGAGGTGTGGATACATCTTAGAGGTGTGACGCTTGGAGCACTCTAAACCGGGAGATACGAAAAGATGACGGGCAATTTCTCACCCAAGAGAAATTGTGTGGATTTGCACCATAGGGTTGTTGAGATCCAAAGTACGAGGTGAAATAAAATTTTGAAAGGTATCATTTCGTTTACCTCCTTGTCAAAATCGATCGAACCAACTCCATATTCCTGTTTTCGGGTGATTGTACGTTTACTTTTGTAAAATTTTAATTTCCGCTGCCACGAGCCACCCGAGGGAATGAGTCAACCCAACAGTGGTATCAGAGTCATGGTTTGGCTCGATCGAATTTTTATGTGATTATGCATGTTTGTTTTTACGTTTTAATTGTAAAATCGAAAGCATGATAATCAATATATTCATTGTTAGACTAGGATTGATTTTGATTTGGGATGTTGTTTGATTTTTATGATTTTAATCTTTAAAAGTCATTGGTTTTAAAAATCATGAAATCTGAAATTTGGGTATATGATTATTTTCGGAAGTTTTGATTTAGTTTTATGAAATCATCTTTGGTGGGGTGTTGCGAGATGGTTAGACCGAAGGTTTAATCAAAAAGTAATAAAACTCGAACCTTAGGAGAATTCTGATTCGTTAATCGAAACTCGAAAGAATCACGAACATGCGAAAAACTGATTTGAAAAATCGCAAACAGCAACAGCCGCTGCACGGCACGACACGCCCAGGCGTGGGGTAACCCACGCCCGGGCGTGGTCAACAGAAAGCAAAATAAAATAAAAAATCTTTTCTTCGTACTTTCTAGAGGTGGGTGACCCAAAGACCTTATCTATGATGTTTTTGACTTATAAACTCTCAGAAAGGTTTTATAAATCGATATCGAACTTATCCCAATGATATTTGCAATCTAGTTTGAACGATGAATGGGTAAAATTTACTTTATCACATGTATGTTTGTTGTTTGACATGTTTATGTGATAAGGGGATGAACCATGAGCCTAGTCGTAGTATTGGTTTTCTATGTATGTAAGTATTCTAGAGTTGTAAAGAATAGTCTGTTTGGCTCTTTACTTTTCCGTATAGTAGATTAGCAGTTTTTTTAGAATTCTATGTAATCGAAGACGGAGCCGAGACTTGAAGACTTGTATGCTGAAGCATTACCATTGTAATAGTCTAGGTTGTTTTTACTTCCTAAAATGTCCAAACTCACTTTGACTCGAGTGGGTTAACTAGGTTAGGGCTCGAGGTGGTTCATCCTCAATTTTACCGGTTTGTGGATGTTTTATTTATCTGTTTATGATGATTATGTGATGTAATGGATGCATAGGATAGATAACTAAAACAAGATAATTAAATATGATGAGACCTACCTATGAGCATGTTATAATTCCCTCCTAAGAAAAATATTAAGCTTTTGTGATTATAAGAATGGAATTCTATTATCATGCCTTCCATCATAAGTATTCACCATATGAAACGCCGCCAAAGGTTCAATCTTTTTGCTCAGAAAATGGGATGGATTGGATCTGAGGTAGGCTGTGAGTGTTTACTAAGCACTACGGTGCCCCGTGGAAATCGGTTGGTTTCATTGCTTTGCTCAGAAAATGGGGGCAATGGAATTGATAGTACTACATGGGATATTTGATGGGTCTAACCTAACATCGTCCCTCATGTGTTAGCTCAGAAAATGGGGCTCATGTGGGAGATGAGGAAAACCATCTTGAGAACTATCTAGAAAGATAGAAGGTTCGATAAGGCAACTATTCAAAATCATCGTGTGTGAGCTCAGAAAATGGGGCATATGATGAAGTAAGAATAGATCTCAAGCCCACTAAAGAAACTAACTTTTCTTCGAATCATGTCAAGAGGGTGGTGTGATTTGAGAAAAGTAGTCGGAGACTTGTACAATTAAAGACCAAATTGTATAAGGACTTTATTTGGAAATTTGTTATTGATTGTCTGTTATGCATTTTTGTAGATAAACGAAAATGGTCAATAATCCTTTCAAAACCCTAATCGAAACCAACAAACTGACTGGACCAAACTTTGAGGATTGACTTCGTAACCTTAAGATTATTCTCTCGTCTGAAAGAAGACAATATGTGCTTGATATATCGGTGCAAAATGAGTCTGAAGATGATTCATCTGATGATGAAATGTTCCAGTACCAGCAATGGAAGGAAGACGACATGCAAGTGCGATGTCTCATGTTGGCCTCTATGAGCAACGAGTTGCAGAGACAACATGAGACGATCGAGAATGCTGTGTCGATCCTCCTTCATTTGCAAGAGCTGTATGGCACTAGAACTAGGCGAGAATGATATGTTATCTCCAAGGAGCTCTTCAAAGCTCGAATGACTGAAAACTCTGATGTAAGTGCGTACGTACTTAAAATGATCGGGCTAATTGAAAAATTGGCTGGTCTAAGCGTGCCACTTGACAATGAGCTTTCTGTGGACTTGGTCCTACAGTCATTTCCTAACTCTTATGATCAATTTGTGGTCAATTTCAACATAAACCAACTTGAAACAAAGCTTCCTGAGCTGTTGAATATGTTGAAGACTGCTAAAAGCACCATCAAGAAGGATAAACCGGTGTTTCTTATGAATTTCTCTTCAAAAGCCAAGAAGGGCAACAAGAAGAAGAATAAGACTAAGAAGCTGAAAGGTAATGGTGGTGTGAAAATAGAGTAAGAAGTCCAAGTCTAAAAAGTCTGATGTGTGGTTCAAATGAGGGAAAGTTGGGCTTGGCAAAGGAACTGCAAAGAGCCTCTGGCTCAAGGTATGTTCTTTGTTGAAGTTAACTTTATAGTTAACAATACTTCTTAGGTTCTTGACACTGGATGCGGTGTTCATATCTGCAATGATTTGCAGGTGATGAAAAGAACCAAGGAGCTAAGTAGAGTAGTCATGACCCTGCGGATGGGGAATGGAGCATTGGATTGCTGCCAAAGCCGTGGGGACGATCTACTTAGAGTTAGGAGATAGGAAATTAGTTTTACATTTCATTTATTTTGTTCCTGAAATAATAAGAAATATAATCTCTATTCCGATTTTGGATAGAAAAGGATATTGTTTTGAGATTCGTAATAAAAGTTTGCTTTTGTTTTATGAATCGTCTCTTGTTATGCAATCGAAAATGAAGGATGGAATGTATACAATATCCCCAATAATTTCCAATCTCAATATTCAACAAAGTAACAAACGTAAATAAGATAATCAAGTAAACACACAAATGTGGCACGAAAGACTTGGACATATTTCCAAAGAAAGAGTTTGAACATTGGCAAGACATTTAGGTATCAATGACTTAGATGAATTGTCAAGTTGCGAATCATGTCTAAAAGGAAAAATGACCAAGTTATCATTTTCGGGAAAAGCAAAATGAGCCACAAAACCATTGGACTTAGTCCATACGGACGTGTGCGGGCCAATGAGTGTGAGCACTCATGGTGGCCAAAGCTACTTCATAACTTTTACCGATGATTATTCACGATATGGTTGTTTATATCTTACGAGATATAATTCTGAATCCTTTGAGAAGTTTAAGGAGTTCAGAAATAAAGTAGAGAAACAACTTGGTAAAAGTACTAAGGCTCTTCGATCGGATCGAGGAGGTGAATACTTGTCTACCGAGTTTCTTGATTATCTTATAGAGAATGGAATTCTCTCACAGTGGACACCGCCCGACACACCTCAACATAACGGGGTAGCTGAGTGTAGGAATCGAACATTGCTATATATGGTTTGATCCATGATGTGTTTCACTAAAGTTTCTAAGTCCATGTGGGGCTATGCTCTTGAAACGACTGTCTATCTGTTGAATAGATCGCCTAGCAAGACGGTGCCCAATACCCCTTACGAAAGTTGGTGTGGAAAGACGCCCTCATACAATCATTTGAGAATATGGGGATGTCCAGCTTATGTAAAGCATTTAGTGGGAGACAAATTGGACCCCAAGTCCTCTTTGTGCTATTTTGTAGGGTATCCAAAGGAAACTGTTGGATATTACTTCTACAGCCCAACGGAACAAAAGGTTATTATTTCAAGAAACACCAATTTCTTAGAGAGGGGTCATTTTCTAGATAGAAAGGGCGAGGTTGTAGAACTTGATGAGGTCCATAAGAATAGATCAAGTCAAGAGATACAAATTAACCCACCCGACACCAACAAGGCTACATCAGAGGCACCCACAGAAAACACACAACCTTTGAGGAGATCAACGAGGATCCCAAAGGAGCCTAAAAGATGGCTAGGCCTATTGCAAGAAGAGGGTACTCAAGATCCTCCTCTAAACTCTGATCCGAAAGGTTTTAAGAGTGCAATGTCTGACATTGATTCGAGAAAATGGCTAGAGGCCATAACATCAGAAATGGACTCCATGTACTCCAACAAGGTTTGGACCTTGGTAGACCCACCTGAGGGCATCAAGCCCATTTGCTGTAAGTGGGTCTACAAGCGAAAGCTTGGAGTCGATGGAGAGGTAGTAACCTATAAGGCCCACCTCATGGCAAACGGATTTACTCAAAGGCAAGGGATTGACTATGAGGAAACCTTATCGCTAGCGGCTATGCTGAAATTCATTAGGATTGTGCTTGCTATATCTGCGTATTTTGATTATGAAATATGCCAGATGGATGTAAAGACTGCATTCCTCAATGGAGAAGTTGAGGAAGAGATTTACATGCAACAGCCAAAGGGCTTTACATCCAAAGGGAGCTAACACAAAGTGTGTAAACTCCAAAGGTCCATCTACGGACTTAAGCAAGCTTCTCGAAGTTGGAACAAACGTTTTGACACAGTCATACAAGAGTATGGATACGTTCAAAACGTTGAAGAGGCATGTGTATATAAGAAAATCAGTGGGAGCGCAGTCACGTTTATCATACTCTATGTCGATGACATCCTACTAATTGGAAATGATGTATGGATGATGCAGTCGACTAAAGTATGGCTCTCTAATAAATTCTCCATGAAAGATATGGGAGAGGTGTCCTATATACTCAGTATGAAGATCTATAGGGATAGATCGAGTAGGATGCTAGGTCTCTCCCAATCTGCATATATCGATCGCGTACTCAAAAGATTTGAGATGGAAGAGTCCACGAAGGGATTCCTGCCCATGGGACATGGCATCACACTTTCCAAGCCTATGTGCCCAAAGACTGAGGAGGAAAGAGTGAAAATGTCCAAAACTCCCTATGCTTCTGCGATAGGTAGTATTATGTACATGATGATATGCACAAGACCCGATGTAGCCTATGCATTGAGTGTGTGCAGTCGATATCAAGAGAATCCAGGCTTGGCAAACTGGAGTTCGATGAAAACAATCCTTAAGTATCTAAGGAGAACTAAGGAGTTGTTCTTGATATACGGACAAGGAGAATTGGAATTAGAGGGGTTTACTGATTCGAGTTTCCAATCCGACAAGGATGACTCGAATCCAGTCTTTGGGTTTGTATTTCTGCTTAATGGCGTAGCGGTTAGCTGGAATAGTTCCAAGCAAGCAACCATAGCCGACTCCACCATTGAAGCAGAATTCATTGCAGCAAATGAGGCTGCAAAAGAAGTTGTTTGGATGAGGAACTTCGTCCAAGAATTGGGTGTCATTCCATTCGTTGGGGATCCAGTAACGGTCTACTGTGATAACAACGGGGCTATTGCGCAGGCAAAAGAGCTGAGGTCTCATCAGAAATCCAAACATGTTCTGAGGAAATTCCGATTGATACGAGAAATCATTGAAAGAGGCGACGTGCGAATGGAGCGCATGGACACAGTGGACAACATAGCAGACCCACTCACCAAACCCCTTAGCCAAAAAGTATTTGAAAGACATCTGGGAAGAATGGGCCTTAAGTACATGGGCAATTGGAGCTAGGGCAAGTCGGAGATTGTTAGAGTTAGTGCCTGGCGCACCAATTATTGGGTGTCATTCTATGTAATAGTAACTCTAGAGCTGAACAATCGTTTTCTAATAAATAAAGTCAATATTTTTATATGTGTGTGGCATGTCTTTTTTCTTAAATTAGTTTTTACTTTAGCTTAGAATAAAGTCCCGAAGGATCACACATAGCTATGGGACATCATTGCACATTGGGTGTGGCAATGATGGAATATGTCTCGAAGGCTGTGATCTTTAAACATTGTTCCAAGTCGTAAAAGGATTCATAAAGATAAAGAGATATCGATACAATCCAAAAGACTTGCTCATATGATGCATACTCTGGGAGAAGTATATCTCGTTCCATAAATACTGGCACGGTGAAAGTCAATGCATATATGACAGTTGCCATTATGGTAATGGGTAAACTGAACAACCCCATGAAAGTTCCTAAAATGGATTCCCAGTCGAATGTGGAACTTCCAGTGGTCTTGTAGTATAAGAGTAATCCTTATGGACCTAAGATTCCATTTGATGTCTTATGCGTAACCGCGCATGTTCTTGATTTGTTACATGATCACTTTAGATGATCGAATATGGGCAAACTCAGACATACACGTCTTACATAGTAAGGCATGTGAGAATCAAGAGGAATCTATCTCTGACATTAGCCAGTTAGTTAATCTCCTATGGTTACACAGTGAATCAATTTAAGGAATCTTCGGCCGAAGTATGATATCTAAAGAGGCATAGGGTTTCCTCATTTAGATAGTCGAAGTCGATTTTACATAACGTGGGAAAGATAGGATTGAATTAATAGAGATTCGACCTTAGCCACTGCTCTAGATTCGATCGGGAGATTAGATAGAAGGATCTTACTTATGCGAGGATCAAGATCGCAAAAGGCGTATCTTTACTTTCGTATTATCTAGGTCTTCGGGACCCTATGCTAGGTAGGCAACCGCAATTTGTAAGTGCCGAGAATTAGCTTGGTGACTAATTCGAGGCTTGATTAAATCAAATGATTGATTTAATCTAGTACTTTCCATTTTAGGAAGGTACACTAGCAATGTGGGAAGGTGTACTTATTACTAGATAGAAATGACCATAAGAGGTCACACATAACTCGAGAGAGTCACTGCTTGAATAGATGTAATTAATCAATTTCGAGGAAATTGAGGGAATTAGGAAAGCGTAGTACTTTCCTAATATGGAATATAAATTAATTGAAGGATTCAATTAATTTTACTCTTTTAATTAATCTTGTAGAATTAATTAAATTAATGGACCTAGTAGAGTCCAAGTATTTTATTTAATTGGGTGGAGCCCAAGTTAAATAAATAAGTGTTGGAATTAATTGGTTGGATTTAATTTGACTTGTATTTAATTGATGGGTTGAGCCTATAATTAAATTGAGAAGTCAAAATTAAATCCTAAAGTCCAATTGAATGGTATTGACGGATTTTTTATGAGTAAAAATAAGGGAGGGGCAGTTTTTTATGTGGTGGAGGAGGAAAAAAGTTTTTCCCTCCTCAAAGTCTTTATAGGATAAGGATTACTAGAGAGTTTAGGAGAAAGGAAGTTTCTTTTTCCTAATTGGACTCTAGGTAATCTTCACCTATAAATAAGAGATGAAGGAGACTGAAATTGATGATGAAATTTGCAGAAAATCCGCCCCTCCATAACCTACAAAAGTCGGCCACCTCTTCTCCCACTTCCAACAAGACGTCGTTCTATTCATGTGTTGAATTAAACGACTTAGTAAATATTCCTACCATTCACATAATCAAGCCTAAGTTAAGTTTAGAATCGTTTTGTTGTCTAGCACGCAAGACAAGACGATTGGTGACTTGAACGAGGTGTGGATACATCTTAGAGGTGCGACGCTTGGAGCACTCTAAATCGGGAGATACGAAAAGACGACGGACAATTTCTCACCCAAGGGAAATTGTGTGGATTTGCACCACAGGGTTGCTGAGATCCAAAGTACGAGGTGAAACGAAATTTTCGAAAGGTATAATTTCATTTACCTCCTTGTCAAATTCGATCGAACCAACTCCATATTCCTGTTTTCGAGTGGTTGTACGTTTACTTTTGTAAAATTTTAATTTCCGCTGCTGCCACGAGCCACCCGAGGGAATGAGTCAACCCAACACATATTATACCATTTCAAAAGAAAATCATTGAATATATCATAATCCTTGAGCATTCAAAGAACTCAAACAAAATGTGGCTATTGAGCCGACAATGAAGGTGGCTCGGGGCTCCAAACAATAGAGTTTGATATTGGCAGGCTACGCCTTCTACATATCTCTACTTAGGCGGTCATGAATAATTCTATGTACATTTAGAGATTAAGAAAGCAATGAGCATATTATCAGCTATCAATTAGAGATTTGGATCTATTTTGTACTCGTTGGACGCGAACTCAATTGATAAGTGTATCTAAATAATCAACACCGGAAAACATTCGGATTCTCATTGTATAGAAAGTCACAAAATGATAAGCAAATGTCTCAGATAAAAGAGCAATTAACCCCGACAACATGCGACCTGGTTAATAGCATTTTCATTGCATTGAAAATGACTAGGCTTCTATATATATATAGGAAAATATCTCGTTGTGCATATTTGTAAGAGTTTTGCATGGCAAAGAAGATGATGTTGATAGTGCATTGGAATTGAATGAGCAGCTAAATTTAAAATACTTTGTCTTCCAAGTTTAATCTGTCCAATAAACCATAGAGTAATCTGAAATAAAGACAACATTACATATATGTTAATCAATGTAAATGGAAAAGGAAGACTCCCCCCCACCCACCCACCCACCCACCCAAAAAAAAAGAGCTTCAAACTAAAAAAATTGTCCCTTCTCATACTAAATTGGACGTTGTTGCACTCCATTCTTCCGTGCTCATCCCATCTGAACGCCAATCCAATTGAGCACATCAATATTCATGTACTCAAGTAAAATTGTAAGGACTATGCAAACAAAAATATTGAATTTACCAGGTTACCACGTATCAATAATATGTAATTGTTCCATATAGGCAACCTTCACTAACTCAGAATAGGGAAAATTATTTTTTTAAACCGCCTACCTTGCGTTTTAGTCCTTTAAGTTGATATTGTTGCAAAATTTGTCCATTATCTTCTCACTTTTCTAATTCTAGTCCGTTTGTACTTAAAAAATTGGTAAGCTTAGTCCATCGATACCATCAATACCACCATCATACATTATTATTAGATATCATCAATTAGAAGCTAAAAAGCACAAAGCCACAAAATCTTTATTGTATGAAGGAGATAACTTTACGCATTTCAAAACTTAAAATTGCAGTGAAAATCTACTTGATCAGATTTTCCAATTTTTACGAATTGACTATGCCACTGAGTCAATCGATGGACTAAATTTATCAATTTTTAAGCACAAAAGGACTAAAATTACAAAAAAGTCAGAAGATAACGGACCAATTTTGCAACGCGTCCACTTAAAGGACCAAAACGCAAGGGAGGCCAAATTAACAGATGAAAAAAATAATTTTTCCCTCAGAATACTACCATTGTGATTTGGAGTATGATCATAACAAATTGGACTTTTGTTGTAATGACATTTGAACATAGTAAGTAAATTTTACTAGAATGATCGGACACAAACATATGAAATACGCTTTGGATGATGCGATAACTATTTTTATAGGAAGTGATTTTCAGGAAGAGAGTAATTCGAAGTCAACGAAAGTCAAAAATAATTCTCGAGACTAAAGACAAACGGAAAGAAAAATAGTAGTACACTGGATATCGGATTTGGTAGAGTAATTCAAGAAATATAATAATAATCCGATAATTAATTTCTCAAAAACCATAAATTTTAATTTTTACGAGAAAAATGCTTAAACCCTACCACCGAATGAGAACCCGCTACTGCCCAATACTTCATCAAAATAATATAATTGCGAAAAAATTAATGAAGTCAAAGAATGGGTTATTTGCGTCCACCTCCCTTAGGTATTGTAATTTGGCAAGGACCTCCCCTCATGTATTAAATATTAGCATCCATCACCCATATGTATAATTTTTTTTATATAAATATAATTTTTTTTATATAATACTTATTTTACCCTTAGGGCTCCTTTGGTATGACTGAAAAGAGAAGATAGATG
Source organism: Buddleja alternifolia (assembly GCA_019426215.1). NCBI lineage: Eukaryota > Viridiplantae > Streptophyta > Magnoliopsida > Lamiales > Scrophulariaceae > Buddleja > Buddleja alternifolia. The sequence goes on along the minus strand of CM033408.1, from coordinate 30,958,182 downwards.
GATTAATCTTCCCTAATCTGGCATTTGGTATTGAAGTCAAAAGCCCATGATAGATTAGTGACCCATTTTTTATATGCCATACGGCATATAAGTTATCTCACCCAGGGGGGTGAGATAATTTTATCTTCAATTTCATGCATTTATTGCTTAACATCAAATTACCCAACTATCCATACACAAACACATTCCTCCCGAAAATGGCCCCTGCATTCCTACTTATTACATAGGCCCATTTAATTCATCAGTTTTTAATGTTGTTGTTCAAAGTCAGAGGAGGACGATTTGTAAAATCTTGCCATTATTCCCCACATTAAATTGGATTTCTTTGCTTCAAATAGAATGCCTTCAAGTGTTTCCTATAAATTCGACCCAAAATCCCTCATCATATTCACGTTCAAATTCTGATGGTAAGGCAGCAAGCATTTTGTAATTTTTGCCTTTTAAAATTTTGGGTTTATTTGATTGTGGTTAATTCTAATCTTTCATTGTAATTATTTATTTTAATTGTTCACATGGATGTTGGGTTAAGTGATTCATCGCATCTTTCATCGATTTCCTTCGCGAAAGGTATAATAATTTAGGTATCAATTTTCGTATTTTTACATTTGTAGTATCGCATCAACCTGGACATGATACTCAATTTTCGTATTTTTCCAATTCTAGTCTTTTATATTGTATTATTTATTGATCAATTTCGTATTTTTCATCTATTTTTGTTGAGCATTTGTTTGATGCATTTTTTCTTTTAATGATTTTGATGACTAAATTGTTGGTGATCCGTGCCAGGTTATTTCATTTTAGTTTGTGTCTGGTATGTTTTTTAGTGTTTTATTAGAATCAGGTATTTTCATTTAATTGGTGGTTTGGGGATTAATTTACATACATGGATTTAAGGATGTGAGATTGAGTAGGCGAGATGAAAGAGTATTGTCTTCAACTCTGGTTCAAGTCTACTCTTTTATTACTTGTATTTATATTGAGAGCATATATTTATAGACATCATTTTGCATACATATCATTCCATACTGAATGTCAAAGTACAAAAAAGCAGGAGTGTTGCATATTACTAATTTGACATTGAGAAATTTTTTACAACACTTGTTGTTTTATAAATCTGATTTCAGCAAACAAAAAGTGGATATTTCAGAGGAGCATCAGCAGTTATTTGTGTTATTGCAAGAGGTCATATCAAACAGAATGGGTTCGAGAACACCAACGGATATCCTTCCGGGTAAATTACCGCCTGGATCCAAGGCTATGTGTCGAAGCGATCTGGAAAATGAGAGAGAGGGAGGGAGAGATCTGGAGCAGGTGGGATTTTCACGTTTTATTAACATAACAAAAATGAATTTATTTTGCAAGTGGTTTGGGTATTAGTGCGGTCTACAGTACCCAGGGTCAAATTGGACAATTTATGTTTATCTGCTGTTTAGTAACAGATACCAAACAGATGTACATATAAATTATTATATCATACCAAAAATTGAAAATTCAAAGACAATTTGTATAAATATAGTAAATAATCTGTTGTTTAATTATCTCTCCTTTTCCCATCATCAATACCAATGGAGTCCTTAGGCTATGTTTGTTTTTATTTTCAAGCCTATTTTGGCCAAATATATTTGGTCAAAAAATGTTTGGTTTATCCTTTTTTGACCAAAATTGAGTTTTTTTGGCCAAATATCCTAATAACATGTAGCCTACAAAATTTGACTTTTACTACTATACCTACCCACTCCTACCCCTTTCACATAATATATATATATATATATATATATATGTATATTAATTTTATTGATATAAAATATTACTTAATAAGATGATGTAGTGTGATTAGGAGTGTTCACAAATTGACCGAACCGACTGCAAATCGAAATTTTGATCCAAACCGAAAATTGAACTGAAAAATTTGGTTCGATTTTCGGATTTTTTTTGTTGCCAAAATTCAATTTTCGGTTCGATTTTCGGTTTTAAGGTTCGGTTAACCGAAAAAACGAACTTTTTTTTAATTTTTATATAATATATGCCAAAAACTATAAAAAATGTGTTACCTAATAACAACTTATAGGAAAATAAAGAAAATGAATTAAAATTAGTCATAATTAAATTTTAATTATTTATTTATATCTAATTTATTTATACCGAAAAACTAAATTGAACCGATTCTCTTTTTAATTTCATTATGTCAATTTTAGTTGGTCATGCTAAACGTAATTATAAATATATAAATATTTGCATTCCAAAGAAAAAGTGAACAAAAATAGCCAAAAAAACAGTAGCTAGTGAGATTTAAAAAGAAAAATAGTAGCAATTTTTTTTTTCCTTTTTCGGTTTTAATCGAACCGAAAAAAACCGACATAACCTGTTCGGTTGGGTTTTCGGTCCGGATTTTTGAAAAATTGAAATTTTGGTGAACCGAAAATCCGATTTAGTTTAGTTAAAAACCGACTGATGAACACCCATAAGTGTGATGTTGGAATGCTTCTTTTATAACTATTTCTTTTAGTTCTTGTTAGAGGGTCTCTTCTCCATTACATGCCTCATACTCCAGAATTTTAATAGAGGTTGACTTTGGGACCTTGGGTGTGTACACATTTTTAAATGGGGAATTGGGTAGTGTTCGATTTGGTTTATTAATAAAATTAATTTGGTCAAAAAATTGGAATTTGTGTAAAAGATGGCTTTGGAGATGGAAAGAGACAACCATGATCATGAGTTAGTGGTGAGAAGGTGATTGAGAAGAGTTAAGAGTGAGAAATTTTTGGGATATAACATTTATGGGTATAGTTATAAAAGTTTGATCGTGTATCTGAGTACACACACACATACATACATATATATATATATATATATATATATATATGCACACGAGCATATGCATATAATATAAGTACCTTTATATATCAATAGAGAAATTTAATACGCATAAGTATATATAATTATACAAATAGTAAAATATACTCATATATACATACACACACACATTCATAAATATTATATTAATCACTTAAAACTTATATTACTATATATTTTAATCATTAACACAAACTTTTTCACACAAAAACTTACATGATTTGACTGTTACAGTAAATTTTGTTCCCTCTGAAAATAAAATTAAATACACAACCAAACATATTCTCATCAAAATACAAACCTCCCAATAAATTTTTTCACCAAAAATTTTGTCAAAAATCCACCCTCCAAAATTAAAACAAACATAGCCTTAATTTTTCCTGTTTTGTCTATTTATTACTTTTTCTTTTTTCTTACTAATAAATTGGGAAAGAAAGAAATAGAAATTAAGCTCTGAAAATTCTTATTTACAAATAGACAAATAAGAAAGTTTAAATTGTTAATTTCTTATAAAATTTTGGCCGATGCCACATGGAGGAGATTTAAAAAAAAAGAAAAGAAAGAAAGCTGCAGATGTCACCTGTCAGATTTTGGGTGGTTCGGGGCACAACCCATATGGGTAGAATCGACCGAACCGTAAATTGTGAAGTACACGCCTTGATGTGAAGTACAAAAATGTTTAATTTATTAGATATTTGTCCGAAAATTTCGGCTAGTCAACAAAATTTAAAAGGAAATAAATATTATATATTTTTTTATTCATCTTCAAAATAGCATCCAGTTATAATGTATATCCCTATCTCTTCCATTATTCCTCCTACCTCTCTCTCTCACGCCCTTTCCATCTCTCTCACTCTCTCTATCATCTCTCTCACGCCTAAAATTATTTTCCATGTTCTTTAAGAAAATCAAGCAAAGCCCTTGGAACGAATTTTTTTTTGTTAAAGGTTTGTCATGGCCTAATTGTTATTTTTTTGCATCTTTTTTGCTCATGAATACATGTTATTATACTTTAACCGAAAAATTGTGTCTTTTTGGGTTTAAAAAATGAAAAATACGATTTTTTTTCTGTGTTTATCACTTGAAAGCATTAAAGATGTGATTTTTCTCTTAAATATCCAAAGATGATATATATATATATATATATGCACGATTTACTTTTTTTTTTGGTGTGGAAATCATGTAAATAAAATGTGTATTTAGATGTACTAATTTTTTTATTTTTGATTTTGTTTGATACCAGATCTGAATGGGTTTTTATATGTTTAGTCTTAGTATGTAGATCTTTTGTATTATTTGTATACGGTCTCATTTATTTACTGAGATCTACTTCCCTTTTGAAATTAGATCTAGATCTAGAATTTGATGATATATTTTTATATATTTTATAACTAATCGTGTTTTGTTGTTGTGTTTCATACTCAATTAGGTCTATCAAAGCAGGGAAGAGCCATACTCCTGTTGTTGATCTTATGAATACATGTAAGTGTATTTTAACCAAAAAAATTGTGTCCTTTGGGGTTTAAAACATGAAAACTATGATTTTCCGTAATTTTGTGTTTCTTTCGGGTTTATAAACATGAAAAATACGATTTCTGCTAATTTCTGTATGTTATCTCTTGACAACGTTAAAGATGGGATTGTTTTCTCATATATCCAAAGATGATATATATATGCAAGTTTTACCTTTTTTTTTGGTGTAGAAATCATGAGAATAAAATTTGCTTTTCAGATCCATATGTTAATGTAATTACTTTATTTTGATTTTACCTTTAGAATTTTGTTTGATATAGATCTGAAATTTGATGATATATTGCGATTTTTTTTGTTAAATACTGTAAGATAATATATATGTATAATTTATTTTTTTGTGTTGAAATCATGTTAATATAATCTGTTTTTCAGATCCATATGTAGTCATGTAGATGTAATTATTTTATTACACTGAAAATCAAATCACACTGAAAAGTTAAGTACTTGAAAATCAAATTAGCAGCACACTGAAAAGTTCTAAGTACTAACACATAGGCGCGAACATATTGTCGTTCTCCTTGTCAAATTAAGCATAAGAAACTCAAATCACACTCAAACGTTCTAAGTACTTGAAAAACAAATTAGCAGCACACTGAAAAGTTCTAAGTACTAACACATAGGCGCGAACATATTGTCATTCTCCTTGTCAAATTAAGCATAAGAAACTCAAATCACACTCAAAACGTTCTAAGTACTTGAAAATCAAATTAGCAGCATAGTCATTCTCCTTGTCAAATTAAGCATAAGAAACTCAAATCACACTCAAAACGTTCTAAGTACTTGAAAATCAAATTAGCAGCATAGTCATTCTCCTTGTCAAATTAAGCATAAGAAACTCAAATCACACTCAAAACGTTCTAAGTACTTGAAAATCAAATTAGCAGCACACTGAAAAGTTCTAAGCACTAACACATAGGCGCGAACATATTGTCATTCTCCTTGTCAAATTAAGCATAAGAAACTCAAATCACACTCAAAACGTTCTAAGTACTTGAAAATAAAATTAGCAGCACACTGAAAAGTTCTAAGTACAACATATTGTCATTCTCCTTGTCAAATTAAGCATAAGAAACTCAAATCACACTGAAAAGTTCTAAGTACTTGAAAATCAAATTAGCAGTACACTGAAAAGTTCTAAGTACTAGCACATAGGCGCGAACATATTGTCATTCTCCTTGTCAAATTAAGCATAAGAAACGCAAATCACACTCAAACGTTCTAAGTACTTGAAAATCAAATTAGCAGCATATTGTCATTCTCCTTGTCAAATTAAGCATAAGAAGCTCGAAGCACACTGAAAAGTTCTAAGTACTTGAAAATCAAATTAGCTGCACACTGAAAAGTTCTAAGTACTTGAAAATCAAATTAGCTGCACACTGAAAAGTTCTAAGTACTAACACATAGGCGTGAACATATTGTCATTCTCCTTGTCAAATTAAGCATAAGAAACTCGAATCATACTCAAAAGTTCTAATTACTTTAAAATCAAATTAGCAGCAAACATTCTTGAAAATCAAATTAGCAGCATGTTGTCATTCTCCTTGTCAAATTAAGCATAAGAACCTCAAATCACGGAAAAGTTCTGAGTACTTGAAAATCAAATTAGCTGCACACTGAAAAGTTCTAAGTACTAACACATAGGCGTGAACATATTGTCATTCTCCTTGTCAAATTAAGCATAAGAAACTCGAATCACACTCAAAAGTTCTAATTACTTTAAAATCAAATTAGCAGCAAACATTCTTGAAAATCAAATTAGCAGCATGTTGTCATTCTCCTTGTCAAATTAAGCATAAGAACCTCAAATCACACTCAAAAAGTTCTGAGTACTTGAAAATCAAATTAGCTGCACACTGAAAAGTTCTAAGTACTAACACATAGGCGCGAACATATTGTCATTCTCCTTGTCAAATTAAGCATAAGAAACTCGAATCACACTCAAAAAGTTCTGAGTACTTGAAAATCAAATTAGCAGCATAGTCATTCTCCTTGTCAAATTAAGCATAAGAAACTCAAATCACACTCAAAACGTTCTAAGTACTTGAAAATCAAATTAGCAGCACACTGAAAAGTTCTAAGTACTAACACATAGGCGCGAACATATTGTCATTCTCCTTGTCAAATTAAGCATAAGAAACTCAAATCACACTCAAAACGTTCTAAGTACTTGAAAATCAAATTAGCAGCATAGTCATTCTCCTTGTCAAATTAAGCATAAGAAACTCAAATCACACTCAAAACGTTCTAAGTACATGAAAATCAAATTAGCAGCACACTGAAAAGTTCTAAGTACTAACACATAGGCGCGAACATATTGTCATTCTCCTTGTCAAATTAAGCATAAGAAACTCAAATCACACTCAAAACGTTCTAAATACTTGAAAATCAAATTAGCAGCATAGTCATTCTCCTTGTCAAATTAAGCATAAGAAACTCAAATCACACTCAAAACGTTCTAAGTACTTGAAAATCAAATTAGCAGCACACTGAAAAGTTCTAAGTACAACATATTGTCATTCTCCTTGTCAAATTAAGCATAAGAAACTCAAATCACACTGAAAAGTTCTGAGTACTTGAAAATCAAATTAGCAGCACACTGAAAAGTTCTAAGTACTAGCACATAGGCGCGAACATATTGTCATTCTCCTTGTCAAATTAAGCATAAGAAACTCGAATCACACTCAAACGTTCTAAGTACTTGAAAATCAAATTAGCAGCAAACATTCTTGAAAATCAAATTAGCAGCATGTTGTCATTCTCCTTGTCAAATTAAGCATAAGAAGCTCAAAGCACACTGAAAAGTTCTGAGTACTTGAAAATCAAATTAGCTGCACACTGAAAAGTTCTAAGTACTAACACATAGGCGTGAACATATTGTCATTCTCCTTGTCAAATTAAGCATAAGAAACTCGAATCACACTCAAACGTTCTAAGTACTTGAAAATCAAATTAGCAGCAAACATTCTTGAAAATCAAATTAGCAGCATGTTGTCATTCTCCTTGTCAAATTAAGCATAAGAAGCTCAAAGCACACTGAAAAGTTCTGAGTACTTGAAAATCAAATTAGCTGCACACTGAAAAGTTCTAAGTACTAACACATAGGCGTGAACATATTGTCATTCTCCTTGTCAAATTAAGCATAAGAAACTCGAATCACACTCAAACGTTCTAAGTACTTGAAAATCAAATTAGCAGCAAACATTCTTGAAAATCAAATTAGCAGCATGTTGTCATTCTCCTTGTCAAATTAAGCATAAGAAGCTCAAAGCACACTGAAAAGTTCTGAGTACTTGAAAATCAAATTAGCTGCACACTGAAAAGTTCTAAGTACTAACACATAGGCGTGAACATATTGTCATTCTCCTTGTCAAATTAAGCATAAGAAACTCGAATCACACTCAAAAGTTCTAATTACTTTAAAATCAAATTAGCAGCAAACATTCTTGAAAATCAAATTAGCAGCATGTTGTCATTCTCCTTGTCAAATTAAGCATCAGAAACTCAAATCACACTGAAAAGTTCTGAGTACTTGAAAATCAAATTAGCTGCCCACTGAAAAGTTCTAAGTACTAACACATAGGCGTGAACATATTGTCATTCTCCTTGTCAAATTAAGCATAAGAAACTCGAATCACACTCAAACGTTCTAAGTATTTGAAAATCAAATTAGCAGCAAACGTTCTTGAAAATCATATTAGCAGCAAACGTTCAGTGGACTGGTTGAGACTAGTTGTGGTGTTGTGGCTGGTTGAGAGTGTTCTTTTTTGCCTTTCCAGTCTCCTTTCCCTTTCCAGTCTCTGATTTCTGATGGATCAACCTCTCTTTTAAGTCCTCAATCTCACAATTTTTTCCTGTAAATGCCTTCTTATGGGCAGCACGATCTTCATGATACTTCTTCTTACAGTATTTGAGGTGATTGTCATTCCAGTATATCTGTCCACAGAATTTGCACACTCCCCCTGCAAAAACAAAATATTTCATCATTGTTCTACCTATTTATGCTATACTAATACTATATATGCAGTGTGATAATCAATTATATCTTGTTTACTTAAATACCTTGGGGTGGTTCTTCAGGGGAAGGGCTGCGCCTCTGTCTGTCATCATCAACAATGTTCACTGCAGCACAAACTCAAATTGAGGGGCATATTAATAGAAGACTAAGAAGCTGGAGTATATTGTATCCATTGATATACTAGATTGATATTGTCATGTATATAGATACTAGATGTACTAAGAGAATATATTCTTCGTGTGAATCTTATGATGTGTATAATCTGTATGTAAATTATATACAATATTCAATTACAAATCTGTAACCCACTTCGATTCCACATTAGAAAAAACTAAATAAATATGGGCCTATTGATAGGTGAAAGCAGATTCTAGATCATTAAATAAACATGGACTACACTAAATAAACATGGAATAATTAAACCCAATAAAAGCATGAAGATAAAGCATTAAAGAATATATGGATGGCTGGTTTCAGATCTGTGAGGATCTTACGGAAGGGCACAATCTTGGTTATATTCAAAGGGTAAAGTAGGTAGGGTAGGGTACTTAAGGGTAAGGTGTAGCTAACCTTGCACCAGGTGCATGCACAGAAGGTAATTTATTCATATTACATCTTTTAATCTCACTCCACTGCATGTTTTGAAATTCCTACGGAATATTCCATCTATGCGAAAGTGTGAAACCCAGGTGCCAAAATTAGAAAAGCCTAGGCTCGCGAGCTTGAAAAAATCAAGCTCGACTCGTTTACACCTCTGGTTTCAGAACATACATTAAGATTTGTTTATCAAAATTAAAAGGTCCCAAAATTTAATTCCCAGAGTCTTTATGTACGAATTAGCAGATTATCTAGATCATTAAAGTAAACATGAAATCATATACGACTAATCTTTCGATTAACTAATTGCATCATGATATGAATCCAAGATTAATCGACAAACGAAGTAACTAATACAAATAATTAAGGGATTCAGAAGTAGACCTTTTTTGATTAAGAAATATAATTATTTGTATAAACAAGGGATTTTTACGTGCACCTTTTTGACCTGGGAATTAATTATTCACCTTTCCTTTCCTTCCGGGATTAGGAGGGTATCTACTATCTAATCAAGTTTACAAGCTGCTCAACTCAAAAATATTTGATAAGATGCTTTATATGCACAAAGTAAATCTGAATGAATAATAATTAATCCCTATTAGGAGTCTTTAAGTGGGAAGGAAATCTGAACAATTAATTCTTAAATCAAACAAACAAATGTCTTAGGTCAAAATTCCTGATCTATTTTTTTTAATAATCGGTTACATGTATGAATTATATCATGATATGAATTATCAATCAGCATATTTTTTCGATTGCTTACCACAGTATCTCGGACATTGCCTGATTAATCTATTGGTCGACCCGGATCGCACACCCGGACTAATCAACATATAGCACTAATATTAAATTACAACAACTAACAACTACCTATAGGCTAAAAAAAGACACATCCACGATCGATAGTAATAGAACTCAAGACCTCTAATATTTTGATCTATTCAAATTACAATTCCCAAGTCAAAAAGGTCTACGCCAATAAATCCTTATCTATTCAAGTTATAATTCCCAAGTCAAAAAGGTCTACGTCCTAATTAATTTATATTAGTTAAGTATTCCAAGGTTTCTCCCTAAACTCTCTCTTAAGGTAATCAGTCCGAATAGCTCTTATTCTTCTTATTATATCCTCTAATTTATTGTTGTTCTAACCTAATTTAGAACAATAAGTTTTAATCTTTAACAATAGTTATACTGGACTAGTTATTTTTATGTGCAGAAGATATATAAACATGCAAGAAAATATGATAAGCGATTGGGCTGATCTTCCGAAAGAGCTCCTCGACTTGATATTGTCGAATCTATATGCAGAAGACAGGCTTACATTTGGTCTAGTATGTCGATCTTGGAACTCTGTTGCCACAACTTCAACATATTGTCATTCTCCTTATCTTATGTTTTACCATAGGCGCGAACATCGTTGGAAATTCTTCCAATACAATGGTTCTTCCGACAAGGATTTTCCACAACTTTACAATGCAGAAATTCGTTGCTCTAAATATGGATGGTTGCTCGTGTCCCGTGATGATGGGAGTCTTTTTTTCTTTGATCCTTTCAAAGAACAAGGATTCGAGAACTCCCAAAGCACGACTTTCCTTACACTACAATTTGTTTCTTCAATGAGCCAACTTCCTCAAACTGGATAGTTGTTGGGATCTCACATTTATTAGAAGATAAAAGGATGATAATGGGTGTGCTGAAACACGGAAACCACGAATGGGAGGTCAACAACTTCACGAACACGTTCGACTTTGAGTTGTCCCTTTGCGCTGTTAAATTACAACTCCAGCTTCTGGAAAGAATCACTTGAAGACTCAATTGACCAAGTTTATTGTTAGTTGCATAGTTATTCCTATTTTTCAGTTAAGCAGTTTAGTTGTTGCTAATTTTCTGAAATATGTAATCTGATTTTTCCTATTTTCTAGTCAAGTCTAGTCATAGAGTTAGTGAGTCTGTTGCTAAATAGAAGGAGAACGTGTCATTGAGTCTGTTATCATTGTATGCCTATAAAAGGCTGTTTAATTGCTTCTAATAAATAATTCCTTCGCAGCAATACTTTGTTCTTCCATAAGATATTCTACTTTGTGCACTTCATCTTCTATCAATTTTATTTAGTCTTTTGTGCTCTGATATTCAACAATCTGGCATCAGAGCCAGGTTTGTGGGTATTGGCTTGGTGAGTATCCTTTGTTGGAAAGATGGGTGACCTTCAAGTCGTGGGCGGAATTAAAAAGCTAAACAATCAGAACTACAATTCTTGGTCGACATGCATGTCATCTTATATGCAAGGCCAAGACTTGTGGGAAGTTGTCAACGGAAGTGAAGTTTCGCAACCGGCAGATAATGTAAATGGTGCATTGCGAAAGTGGAAGATAAAAGCGGGCAAAGCTATGTTCGCTTTAAAGACTACGATTGAAGAAGATGTTCTAGAGCACATCCGGAATGCCGAGACTCCAAAAGAAGCTTGGGATACTTTAGCCACGCTTTTCTCAAAGAAAAATGACACGAGGCTGCAACTTCTAGAGAGCACACTATTGTCGATAGCACAACATGACATGACGATTGCTCAGTACTTCCACAAGGTGAAGTCACTATGTCGGGAACTTTCGGAGTTGGATCCAGAAGCTCCAATCCGAGAAACCAGGATGAAGAGAATAATTATCCATGGTTTGAGACCCGAATATAGAAGCTTTGTTGCTGCAGTACAGGGATGGCAAAAGGAACCATCACTTGTTGAGTTCGAAAATTTGCTCGCTGGTCAGGAAGCCTTAGCCAAGCAAATGGGAGGAGTTTCGTTGAAGGACGAAGAGGAAGCATTGTACGTCAACAAAGGCAGATGGAATTCCAAGCAGCACACTAAAGGTGGATCTAAGAAAAATGAGGACAAAGAGAAAAATCATCAAGGTGGAAGGAGCATCAATCTAGAGGGAACTTCGAAGAATCGTCGAAACAAGAAAAAGTTTGAAGGGAAGTGCTACAATTGCAAAAAGAAGGGTCATATGGCGAAAGATTGTTGGTCGAAGGAAGATAATGTGGAGAGTAATGCTGCAACCTCCAAAAGCGAAGATGAGTGGGATGCTGATGCACTCTTTGTTGCAGAAGAAGAGTTAGCTCTCACAGCAACCACGCATGAACAAATTGACTATGAGAAAGATTGGATAGTCGATTCGGGATGCTCAAATCATATGACAGGTGATAAAGAAAAGTTACAAAATCTGTCAGAGTACAAAGGGAGTCGAGTGGTGGTGACAGCCAACAACTCAAAGTTACCGATAGCTCACATCGGTAATACGGTGGTCTCTCCTCAATATAGTGCTAATGAGGTATCACTTCAAAATGTTTATCATGTACCAGGTATGAAGAAAAATCTTCTATCAGTAGCACAATTTACATCTTTAGGCCATTTTGTTATATTCGGTACACAAGATGTGAAGGTATATCGCGACCTTGAGATTACAGGAGATCCGGTTATGGAGGGACGAAAACTAGAGTCTGTCTATGTGATGTCAGCGGAAACTGCATATGTAGACAAGACGAGGAAGAACGAGACAGCCGACTTATGGCACATGCGGTTGAGTCACGTTAGCTATTCCAAACTAGATGTGATGATGAAAAAGTCAATGTTGAAGGGACTTCCTCAACTTGAACTAAGAACAGACACAATATGTGCAGGATGTCAGTATGGAAAAGCGCATCAGTTGCCATATGAAGAGTCCAAATTTAAGGCGAAAGAACCGTTAGAGTTAATTCACTCCGATGTGTTTGGACCTGTTAAGCAACACTCTATCGGTGGGATGAAGTACATGGTCACCTTTATTGATGACTTTTCCAGGTACGTGTGGGTTTATTTTATGAAAGAAAAATCTGAAACTTTCTGTAAGTTCAAAGAGTTTAGAGAAATGGTGGAATCGGAAATTGGTAAGAAAATATGTTGCATACGCACTGACAACGAGGGAGAGTATACCTCTGATGAGTTTCACAATTTTCTTCGAGAATGCCGAATCCGCCATCAGTTCACATGTGCCAACACTCCGCAGCAAAACGGCGTAGCAGAAAGAAAGAACAGGCACCTGACAGAAATATGTCGAAGTATGCTTCATGCGAAAAATGTCCCGGGACGATTTTGGGCAGAAGCAATGAAGACGGCAACTTTTGTCATTAACAGACTTCCTCAACAAAGGTTATGTTTTCTTTCACCCTTTGAAAAATTATGGAACATGAAACCTACAGTTAGTTATTTTCGTGTTTTCGGATGTGTGTTATGTATTTGTACCTAATCATTTACGTAGCAAGATTGATAAAAAGGCTGTTAGGTGTATTTTTGTTGGATATGACAGTCAAAGAAAAGGGTGGAAATGTTGTGATCCTACAACGGGAAAATGTTATACATCCCGGAATGTGGTGTTTGATGAGGCGTCTACTTGGTGGTCTTCTGAAAAGGATATATTACCAGACTCAGATGTTTTTAGAGATAAGTTGGAATCTGCTCAAATCCAACTAAGTTCAGGTCAAGATGAAGATTCTGACAATAGTGGGTATGTCGAAGAAGGCGCAATGCAAGGTCCTTGGCAAACTGGTGTGTATCAACAAAGAAGCCAAGAAAATGAGAATGGTGAAACAGAAGTTCCAACTCCACTTAGAAGAACAACAAGAGTTAGAAAACCCAATCCCAAATATGCCAATGCCGCTATAGTAGAAGAAGCATATGTAAAAGAACCCGACACATTTGAGGAAGCATTTCAAAATCCGGAGTGGACTAAAGCTATGGAAGAAGAAATTGTTGCATTAGAGCGAAATCAAACTTGGGAAATCGTGCCAAAGCCAAGAGATGTGAAGCCTATTTCTTGCAAGTGGGTTTATAGAATAAAGCGTCGAACAAATGGATCGATCGAGAGACATAAAGCTCGTTTGGTAGCTCGAGGATTCTCTCAACAATATGGACTAGACTATGACGAAACATTTAGTCCAGTCGCAAAGCTTACGACTGTACGAGTTTTACTGGCACTTGCAGCTAGTAAAAGCTAGAACTTGTGGCAAATGGACGTAAAGAATGCGTTTTTGCATGGAGAACTGGATAGGGAGATCTACATGACTCAACCAATGGGTTTTCAGAATCAAGATCATCCTGAATATGTGTGTAAGCTGCGAAAAGCGCTTTATGGATTAAAGCAAGCACCTAGGGCTTGGTATGGTAAGATTGCTGAATTTTTGATTCATTGTGGTTATTCTATGACACCTTCAGATTCTAGCTTATTTGTCAAAGTTAATACTGGGAAACTAGCTATTATGCTAGTTTATGTGGATGACTTAATCATAACAGGTGATTGCGAGGAAGAAATCCATCAAACGAAGAAAAATTTATCGATTCGTTTCCAGATGAAAGAACTTGGACAACTCAAGCACTTTCTTGGTCTAGAGGTTGATCGCACTCAAGAAGGAATACTTCTTCATCAGCAAAAATACTCCAAGGAATTGTTGAGAAAGTTTGGAATGATTGAGTGCAAGCCAATTCCTACTCCAATGGAGCCAAATGCGAAACTGTGTGCTCATGAAGGGAGAAATTTGGAAAATTCGACGATGTACAGACAGTTGGTGGGTAGTTTGATCTACCTAACTCTAACCAGACCCGACATATCTTATGCAGTCGGTGTGATGAGTCGGTACATGCAAAATCCAAAGAAGCCTCACTTGGAAGCTGTACGACGAATTTTGAGATATGTGAAGGGTACGCTGGACTATGGTGTCTTATACAAGAAAGGTGGAGATTGCAAGTTAGTTGGTTATTGTGATGCGGATTATGCAGGTGATCATGATACCCGACGTTCGACTACTGGATATGTTTTTATGCTTGGAACGGGAGCAATTTCTTGGTGCAGCAAAAGACAACCAACTGTGTCTTTGTCAACAACCGAAGCGGAGTATCGAGCTGCAGCAAGTGCAGCTCAAGAGAGTAGTTGGCTTATGCAATTGCTGAAGGACTTGCATCAGCCAACAAATTATGCGATTCCTATGTATTGTGACAATCAGTCAGCAATACGCTTGGCAGAGAATCCAATTTTTCATGCTAGAACTAAGCATGTGGAGGTGCATTATCATTTTATTAGGGAAAAGGTTCTAGAAGAAGAGATTAACTTGAGGCATATTAAAACAGAGGACCAAGCTGCAGATTTATTCACAAAAAGCCTTAGTGGAAACAAGTTTGAAAATTGTTGTCATCAACTCGGCATGGTCAAAAGAATGGAAGCTGGTGTTGAGGGGAAGTGTTAAATTACAACTCCAGCTTCTGGAAAGAATCACTTGAAGACTCAATTAACCAAGTTTATTGTTAGTTGCATAGTTATTCCTATTTTTCAGTTAAGCAGTTTAGTTGTTGCTAATTTTCTGAAATATGTAATCTGATTTTTCCTATTTTCTAGTCAAGTCTAGTCATAGAGTTAGTGAGTCTGTTGCTAAATAGAAGGAGAACGTGTCATTGAGTCTGTTATCATTGTATGCCTATAAAAGGCTGTTTAATTGCTTCTAATAAATAATTCCTTCGCAGCAATACTTTGTTCTTCCATAAGATATTCTACTTTGTGCACTTCATCTTCTATCAATTTTATTTAGTCTTTTGTGCTCTGATATTCAACATGCACCCCAATTTTGCATTGTGGAATGTTGTACTGCTTGTGCGTGAAAGGAGATGTTGCAGCTTTTGATCTGATAAATGAACACGGTCCAAATTATAATCTGCATTGTTGCTGCCTCTTTCCATCTCGGCTTCGCCACAAAGTTAAACAACAGTTCTTGATCAAACCTAAGGGGGAAGAAGTACTATTTGCTGTCTTTGTTGCACATGATGAAAGAAAGGTGGGTGTGTATAGGACGGACTTGATAGAGAATGACATGGATCACTGGGAATTAGTGGAAGATTTAGGCGACAAGGCGTTGTTTGTGAGTCATACTATGTCTTTTGCAGTGACTGCTCCTTCAAAAACCATGGCAAACAAAATTTATTTCACCAAGTTTCACGAGGATAGTAGCGTGTAATACTCTTTGAAAACTCAGAAGTACCATTCATTTAAAGGGAATTTTCTAACGAAAAAGTGGTTTTCGCATGATTTACATTAACAGAGGAGTGTTTTTGTATATTGATTTAACACGGGGGGTTTTAGCGATTTCGAACAAACACAAGGGTAATTTGCAATAAACCTTAAAGGGTTAGGCGTGAACATGTAATCCTATAATGGATATTAACATGCACAAATCAATATAGATTTTTTTATATATAATTATCACAATTGATTTAAAGGTGGCCAATTTCAACATCCCATTTCTTTATATTTCATTTTACTGAAATGTCTGCGTCACATGACTGCAATAATCATCCATGTGTATGTACAAAGACAGATTTATACATATAACTTGAAATACGAACAAAATATCAAATTGAATAGAAGTTTTTTTAAATGAAAATGATGTATTTATCATTTATATTCTACTGCACTCATGCATGATAAGTATTTCTAGGTCATTTCGAATTTGCATTTCTGAAAATTTTATACTAAAATGAAATTAAGATAAAATAACATTTTGCAGAAGAGGATTCAAACTACTGACATGAAAAAAGAAAAGGTGACCAAAATGCAAATGCAATCAATTTTAGAAGTTCTTTAAGAAGTTCAACCAGAGTTGATTTTTATATTGAAAATCTCAATTGTAAATTCAGAATGGAATTTTAGGGTGGAAAAACAATTGAAAAATAAATAATGACGTTGACGCTAGAAGGAGGGCTTGAACCTCCGACCTTGTGGTTAACAGCCACACGCTCTAACCAACTGAGCTATTCCAGCTTTGTTGTCCAATTTTCTGACGTTAATATTTATACTTTCTGCCTCATATTATAACTAAAAAGAATTGGCAAAAAAATGTAGAACTAAGAGAGAACATATGTGACATCATTTTTTTTTTTTTTATCTCTTAATAAACTAAATGAAGCACGTTAGTTAAAACTTGTATTATGCCAGTAGTATATGCGTACATATATATAATTGAAAATACTTTTGTTTTCCGTATACATATATATATCTTTTTTATGTTGTTTGTTCATTTATATACATAGTAACATATACATATAATATGGTTAAGTGAATTATCATCTTACTATGCATAATTACATACCTTTGTTATGTTGTTCGTTCATTTATATACATATAATATGGTTAAGTGAATTACCATCTTAATTACTATGCATAATTGAATATCATAGAATTACATATAGTTATCATTTTATGTCGTCTAAAAAATTCCAAAATAGAACAATGAATTACTTAAATTTAAATGAAGATAAAACTTTTACATGCTTACGTATAACTATAAATATTCTTCAAAAAAGATTGAAAATAACATTGGGATTAATACAATCACAATTGTCCCTTTATGACACACATAATACAAAATTCATCGAGTCGAGCCGGCTAAAAGCTCCACTCGAGCTCGTTTGTATGTGTCGGGCTCACGAGCTCCCTTTTTTCTAATATATATATATATATATATATATATATAGTAATATATTCTAATATACTTTTAAGTTTTATCTAATATAAAAATTTAAGCTGAGATTATGGCTAGCATTTTCCCAACATCTTATAGCCAAAATATGAAGATAATAGCACTAACATTTTGATGGACATTTAACATGATTAAATAACCGATGGCCCGATCATACAACCAAGAAGGCAAGGAAGTAATACTTTTTTCTTTTCTTTTTCTTTTTTCTTAATAATGAAAAAATAGAACCAATGTAACAACCTTTTGATTGTACCCTAATTTTATTTTTTTTTGTTTCCCCACGGGGTATCCGAGTCAGCTTTCGCACACCTCAATTAATCCCCGCTAGCAGTATGTAGCTGTCGCTGGCCAAACATTATTTTGACAACGCTGGAAATCAATCATGAGAGCACAACAGGTCGACCCCAAATTGTCTCAGTGGCAGCCTTATACCACTGGGTCAAGAGGCTTGATTTTTGATTGTACCCTAATATTATCTGAAAGGTGAGTTCGTTATCATAATTGTACCAAAATATCCACTGAATCAAAACCTTTCATGCATTTATCATTGGTCCACGAACTAGACTGTAGTTTCTAACTTGTGTCCTACTTATTGCAAATAATGGATCAAGATGCAAATACGACCTTAATGGTGAGAAAGATTTTTGTTACACCTAACTTGCAAATCGGTCCCAGTACATAATCGCCTAGCTAGTACATTATGTTATACACAAACATATGATATAAATGCATGCACAAATAGTTAGAAAGCAAAGAATTTGCAATTTTTTCTCTATCACAATTTTTCCAGCCTGCATCTTAACTGGAATTGTATACATTTGTCACACGTCTGCTTGTGTGAGCAAAGTGTTGCGTCTCTTGAGCTGTAAACGAGTCGAATCGACCTGGACAAGTTGTTATTCAAGTTTATTTGGATTATTATCGAGCTTTAAAATTTGTGTTTGAATTTGGTTGGATTGTTGTTCGAGTCGAGCTCAAACGAGCTTTAACCGAGCTAAACACGAGTCAAACTCGAGTAACTTGACTATTTTGCACATATTTTATCATTTTTCACTCACCGAGAGCTCAAGTCGAGTTTCAGAACTTATCAAACACAAAAATTGGTTCGAGTTTGGTTTGATATGTTAACGAACTGAGTTCAAACAACTTTTAACGATCGAGTTCGAGTCGAGTATCGAGTAGCTTAATTCGACTTTCAACCTATACGTTAGTGTTTGAGAAAGCAAATTATGAATCTTCATTACAGCTTAAGGTGAATTCCAAGAAACCCATCCTGCAAAAATAATAATTAAAAATAGAAGCAAACCTATAAAACACAATAATTAATTAATGGGTTAATTACACTAACTACTCCTCTTATTTAGTATTATTATAGTCTAATCCTCTTATTTTGATCACATAATAAATAACCCTCTCTTATAATAAACAATACAATCGCCCCCTTTCATAAAAAAACTAACGGAATTTGTTAACATCATCAAAAATATTTTCCCAATTTTTTATTTTACCTTTGAGGGGTAATTTTTCATATTAAAGAGAATGTAATTGTAATTTTCAGTTTGGTCTTAAATAAATGGTTTCGTAAAAACTTATTAACATCTTGATAATGAAGTGCAAAATTGATTTATGTCAATTTGATTATTTTTTGAAAAAGATATATCGAGTTTCAGTTTGTTTTAGGAGCAATATCACAATTCAATGCAAATGAATCTAAATTAGTAAGTTGCCAAAAATATAACTTTTGACTAACTGTCGTTAGTGGGATGTAATTGTAAGATTTATTATAAGAGGGGTGTAAATGCAAGGTTTTATTATGAGGAGGGCAAATGCAAAGTTTTATTACAAAAGGGGGGTAAATGTAAGGTTTAATTATAAGATGGGAGTGTTTGTTATGGGTTATAAATAAGTGGATTGGAATGTAATTACACTAATTAAGAAGGGTAATTAGTTTAATTAACCCTTAATTGACCTCTATTTGAATTTAGATCACTGGTCAATAATTATTTATTTCCTGGAAATTAAAAACTAGTTGAAAATTGAAAACCAAAGGGCCATGATTATATCCACCTCCCACTTTATGTGAGAGGTTTTGAATTCGAATTCAGGCTGTCATAAGTTGTGTGGCTCTTCCCTCTTCTATGGAGTTAAATAAAGTGTTTATGACTCATGATTATAATTATCAACCAGAGTTTGTCGGGCTAGATATTTAAGGTATCCCCTTCGTGTTAAATTTTTTTTTTTTTTAAAAAAGGTCATGATGTTTGGTCTTCGATTGGTTTATATTTCAATTTTTTTTGTTGGGCCAGGAAAAGAAATGTCAGCAATAAACAATTGATGAAGCGTCTGGCAAATTCCCTTAAATAAAGGTTTGGCCTGAGCATATAATTCTATAATGGATATTAACATCGACTAATCACTATAGATTTTAAAGGTGGCCAATTTCAACATCCCATTTTCGTTTACAGATGGATGTCAACAGATTTATATTAAAATATGTAGTATTTTAATTTTTGAATAACTCATTTGTATTAGTACTTGTATGTTTACGAATCCGTTCATTTCCCATTCTCATGCTTTTTAGCCGATTTTTGCATTCAACAAAATTTCGTAATATACTCCTATGTTAATACATGACGAATTATTGTCCCCGTATTTAACTAACTATGCTTGAAATAATGCATTCCTTCTGCAAAATAGAAACTAAATTAAACTAAATTGAGATAAAGCATTTTGCCGTTTAATTGATGTTGCTTTTGATTTGCATTTAACATTATTAAATAGCCGATATAACCAGTAGGCAAGGAAGTAATTTTATTTTTTTTCTCTTAATAACGTAATATTATCTGAAGGGTGGGTTATTTATCATAATTGTACCCAAATATCCACTGAATTAAAACCTTTCATGCATTTATCATTGGTCCACGAACTATAATTGATTGTAGTTTCTAAGTTTGTGTCCTACTTATTGCAATAATAGTCAAGCCGCAATTACGACCTTAATGGTGAGAAAGATTTTTGATTCACCTTAACTTGAAAATCAGACCATTTATCATGTTATACACAAAACATATGATAAATATGTATGTATGTGCGAGTAAAGTGAAGACTTTTCACTTTTTTCTCTATTCCCATTTTTTTTCATCCTGCATCTTAGGGGACATGTTTACATTTATTGCGCATCTGCTAGTAGGCTAAATTGTTACATATAAAATTGTAAATGAGTGAAGTCAAATCGAATTACTTGTTACCAAAGTTTATTTGAATTATTATATACCGAATTTCAAAATTTCTGTTTGATCTTCATTTGATTGTTGATCAAGCCTAACACAAACGAGCTTTAATCGAATCGTACACGAGTCAAGTTTGAGTGACTTGACTTTTTTGCACACATCTTATCATTTTTCACTCACCGAATCGAGTTTCAATAACTTATCGAACATAAAAATTGATCCAAGTTTGGGTTGATATATCAATAAATTGAACTCAAAGGGATTTTTCGAATAATTTGGTTCGATTTTCAGTCTAATGCGTGTATGTATGAACTTAATTTCAAAAAAGAAACCTCATTCAACAAAAATAATAATTAAAAAATACAAGCAAGTCCATTAAAACACAATAATTAATTGTAAGTCATGGTCCACGAGCGCAAGTGAGGATAAATTGTACACCAGACACATAACAACACATATCGCATGCAAAAGAGCACACTCAAACTTTTAGACGCTTTCACCACTAACCTGCGCCGTGAGCTATCTTCACCATCATCCACATGGCCATCTCTCTACAATTCTCTCGTATCTCCACTTTCTCCGATTTCGCCTTGCCGGAGACCAGAATCTTCCATCGGAAACCGCCGTCCGTACGATGCTCCTCCGCCGGAGAAGCCGCGACGTCGGCGGCGTCGTCTGCCGTCGAGCCGTCGGAGTTCGACGCCAAGGTTTTTCGCCATAACTTGACGAGGAGCAAGAACTACAATCGGAAGGGATTTGGACGTAAGGATGAGACTCTCGAAGAAATAAACCTAGAGTACACAAGTATGTATCCTGAATTTTTTCCGATTTTGTTGGTGAAAAGAGAATTTAATTGTGAGAATATTGAAAAGTTGTGACTTATTTTTGCTTTTGCTCCGGCGAAAATTTATTCGAGTGTTTGATATTAGTATCGTAAATTAATTTGTAGTCGAAGTTTATTTTGATTGCTGTTATCCTCTTTAGCACTGTTTTGTAGATGTTTGATTATGTATGTAAGTTTATTTAATTACTGTTATCCTCTTTAGCACTGATTTGTAGATGTTTAATTATGTATGTAAGTTTATTTGTAGATGTTTAATTATGTATGTAAGCTTATTTGTAGATGTTTAAATATGTAAGTTTATTTGATTACTGTTATCCTCTTTAGCACTGATTTGTAGAGATGTTTGATTATGTATGTAAGTTTATTTGATTACTCTTATCCTCTTTAGCACTGATTTGTCGACGTTTAATTATTATTATTTTTCTTGCTTTTATACGGATTTTCGCTGTTTGCTGTTCTTGTTTTCTTTACTGTCTTAATGGAAAAGAAGATGAGTTGGAATTTGATATCATTTACAGAGAGTAATTTGTTGAATTTCGCTTTATTTCTGGTTTGATCTTAAGCTGCGGAACTATATATATCTTACTGTATAGATCTGTTTTTTATACATATATATGTATATCCGATTTCAGAGGGAGAGAAAACAGTTTTTAATTTTATCTCCTACTAAACTCTTATTCTGGAATTTTATTTGCGCGTATGTAGTTTTCGTTGTATATTTCTCACGTTATAGCTTTTAAATATCCTTTTTTTCTTCTGTGGATTTCTGGTATATATCGCGATTATTTACGTGTCTGCCTGATTCTGGCTATCTCAGGTGACATTATAAAGACATTGAAGGAGAATGGCTATGAGTACACATGGGGAAATGTTACTGTGAAGCTTGCCGAATCTTATGGATTTTGCTGGGGAGTTGAGCGGGCCGTTCAGATTGCATATGAAGCTAGAAAGCAGTTCCCTAGTGAGAAGATTTGGATCACAAATGAGATTATTCACAACCCCACTGTTAATAAGGTTTCTTTTTTTCTAACAAATTTATTGGTGGATGTCTTTAGTTCACATTTCTCACTGTAGTCGGGTGTTGATAACAGGGAGGAATGACTCCAAATTGTGGTCCTTTACTTCGTTCATTATATGTTCATAATTGGGTTGATATTCTTGTGGTTTAAAGTTGATTTCTGTTTGCTCACCTCTTTTCGTAGTTGTATTGGTTTTCTAATAAGATTTCTGCAGTTTTTTCTTCTCACCTTTATAGCTTTATACATGATTCATCCTTTTAAGTACTTGGAAATTAATATCAAAATTATTATGATTTTGGGTCCAAGTGACATAAGGTGATTTTGGTAGTTTGTCAATCAGCAGGTATTTACCACCTGAAATTGCATATACATTAATGCATTTATCTAGATGATGCTTGTATATACATGATTTTAAACCAGTCTCCACAGATTTATCTCTTAAATGGCTAAGACCTCTTGCAGTTGTCAGTGTACGACTGCTGAGATTATTTAGGACCGTTGTCCTCAGAAACGGTCACTGGTGCCTGATCTGTGCAGAATACTTTTCTTTGATTTGTGGGTTAATCATTTATAGGAAGATCAAAATTCAATCGATATAACTGAACAGACAATTTAACTTTCTATCACCAGAGGCTCGAAGAAATGGAAGTAAAAGATATTCCTCTGAATGATGGGAAAAAAGAATTTGATGTCGTTGACAAGGGTGATGTCGTGATACTGCCTGCGTTTGGAGCTGCCGTAGATGAAATGAAGGTTTTGAGTGAAAAGAATGTTCAAATAGTTGATACAACTTGCCCATGGGTATCTAAGGTACTTTGTCACTCTAAATGCTTTTGGAAATAATTATTCACTTGTTTGCTAAAAATTCCAATTTTTGGTTACGAAGGTTTGGACTACAGTTGAAAAGCACAAGAAGGGGGAGTATACTTCAATAATCCATGGTAAATATTCTCATGAAGAGACTGTGGCTACCGCTTCTTTTGCAGGGAAGTATATCATTGTAAAGAATATGGCTGAGGTATGTTTACTTTTCTGATTTTTCCAACTTTTATGTTACTCAATCTGAGTGTTTCTAATAAAAGATAATACGTCTTCACAGGCAAGATATGTCTGTGATTACATTTTGGGCGGTGGACTTGATGGATCCAGCTCAACTAAAGAAGCACTTATGGAGGTAAGAAGATGATTTTCGTACTCTTCTTAACTTTAATCTCTACTTTATGCTGGTATCTCATGTATTTTTTCATGTGCAGAAATTTAAGTTTGCAGTATCCAAGGGGTTTGATCCAGACAGAGATCTTGTAAAACTTGGTATTGCAAATCAAACCACTATGTTGAAGGGAGAAACAGAGGAGATTGGTTAGTCACTGTTTTCGTATCTCCTCAGCATGTTTTCAATATTGCAACTTCTGATACTCGTGTTCTTTATTCTCCAGGAAGGTTAGTTGAGAGAACTATGATGCGCAAATATGGAGTAGAAAATGTTAACGACCACTTCATAAGTTTCAACACTATTTGCGATGCAACTCAAGTAATTTCCTGTGAATCCAATATCTCAAAATTTCCTGCATGCACTATTTCCTTGATAATATGTGATGAGTTTAGGTTATGAATTTGTGTAGAATGTGTAATGTGTTATGTGTATTATGATAATCAATAATAATACAATGTACTAGCAAGTATATATAAACAAGAGATGTTATATGGGGCTGGACTATATGTGGTTGGGCCAATACGAAGAATATAAAAATATATACACTAACACCTGGTGGGTGGGGGTTGGAACGAAATCGTCTTATACCATGATAGAGTTTAGGCTATAAATTGCTGTATAAGACAGTAATAAAACAATGTATAATCAAGTGTATATAAACAAGAGATGCTATGGCCTGGAATATGCACGAGATGGGTCACTACGAAGAATATGAAATATATATAATAACATTATAATTTCATATAAATTAAAGCTTATCATTATAAACTTAGTTTTGATGACTAGAGATGACCACATTATTCCAATACATGGATAAGGCTCTCTCTCTCTCCCCCTTTACCTCCCCGGCTCCCCCTCAACCATTCAAGATTAGTGGAGACTGGAGAGCTTACAAATTTATATATAATTTTCTTTCCGGGGTTTGGAAGTGCTTCTGCTTTAGTATATGGATTCGTGCTCTAAATTTCTTGTTGAGAAAACTCAAAAATGCTGAATTACGTCCTTTCGTGATTTAGGAGCGGCAAGATGCCATGTATAAACTGGTCGATCAACAAATAGATCTCATGCTAGTTGTCGGTGGGTGGAACTCAAGCAACACTTCACACTTGCAAGAGATTGCAGAGGAACGTGGAATTCCTTCATATTGGATTGACAGCGAGAAAAGAATAGGTCCCGGGAACAAAATAAGCTACAAGTTAATGGTATGTGCCCCCACCCCGAATCATTCTATCTTATGATTAACTCAAAGGTTGTGTTTGGATTAAAAGATTAGAAGTTCACGGATTTCAAATTCATCAACAAATCCAATTAGTTTTTTCGAGTGATTTCAAATTAAAATGGATTTCAAATCTCTTGAAACTCATTTTGAGTGGTGTTTCAATCATTATGGTGGAGTTCAAATCCACCGAATTTGATTTAGAATCCTTCCTCCAAATTTATTTGTCAAATCCAAATCCATCAATCCAAACACAACCTAAGTTACACAATCAAAACACTTGATTTGTCTAAACAATGTTTTTTAACAGCACGGTGAGTTGGTGGAGAAAGAGAATTGGCTACCAGAGGGTCCTATCACAATCGGGGTTACATCCGGTGCATCTACACCTGATAAGGTGATTCTGCTTGATTTTTCTTGTTTTCAACTCCATTTCAACTTATTAATAGTCTACCAGCTTCAGATTCAGAGAGTGCATAGTCTGTAAGTTAGCCTTTTCCTTTTCTACAAAAAATAAATATGTTTTTATTGGTTTTTGTCCAGGCTGTTGAAGATGTTCTTATTAAAGTTTTCAATATAAAGCGTGAGGAAGCATTGCAATTGGCATAGACACACACTGTCTTAGTCCAGAATCACAGAGGTTACCTCTTATATATATATACACACGATATGCCTTAATATTTAGGTCGGAATCAGATAATTTTATTGCTCGACTCGCATGTAACACAATGTATGTACTTATATAAATGTCATATGAACCTCCCACCCCCCACTCCACCCACCCCCAACCCGGGGGTTGTATGGCTGGACTGTGTTAAATTTGTAAGAGGTGCTGTTAAGCTTTGGTGGTTATCGAAAAATCTTCACCTGAGATGAATAAGAAGTGATGGTATTGTTCTCTAGTGATAAACATCCGTAGCTAGTGTAGAATTTTTAAAAGATTTGGCGAGTCTTATGGAGTTCATGATACCGAGTTTTGGAATTATCAACGGTTCGTGTGTGGTAAATCTTATATGGACCCCACCATATAAGAATATTATGATTGTCTCTCAACTCCGAGTCCGACTGTTCAACTCTTTTTTCCAATGATTTGTGAAAGGATGCCTTCTACAGCAATTAGAACTCGTAAATGAAAATGATGTATTATCTCATGCATGATAAGTATTTCTAAGTCATTTTGAATTTACATCTTTTGAAGATTTTTATAATTAAGATGAAATGACATTTTGCAATAGAGGATCTAAACTGCGACATCTTTTGAAGATTTTTATAATTAAGATGAAATGACATTTTGCAATAGAGGATCTAAACTGCGACGTGGGAAAAGAAAAGATGACCAAGATGCATATGCAATCAATTTTAAAAGTTGTTTGAGAAGTTCATCGAAAATTGACTTCAGTGAGGATAATATTTCAACTTAAATTCAGTACGAACTGTATGCAATTTTTCGAAAAAACAAAGTTTCTTTTTAGATTGAAAATCTCAATTGTAAATTCAGAATGGAATTTTGGGGTGGAAAAACAATTGGAAAAATAAATAGTGACGCAGACGCTAGAAGGAGGGCTTGAACCTCCGACCTTGTGGTTAACAGCCACACGCTCTAACCAACTGAGCTATTTCTTACCTAAATTCCAGTTACTACATGGTTGGTCACTTGATCCACGTCGACATTGATTCAATAAAGATATATAACCCAAACAAATTTATAAAAGTGACTAATATATATGTTTACATAAGATACATTTAAAATGTAATACCAAATTCCACTCGAAATTCAAATGGGAAACTCCAAATTATTCTTATCAAGTTTTAGACTCATTATTTCAAAACTAACTTTTTAATTGTAGAATTGTATACGAAATTTTATCTAAATGTTTGTTAGCTAGGGTAGCTTTTATGTTTATTATAATATTATCTTAGTAAGAGAGATAAAAATAATTGACATGACTAATCATTTTATATACATAAGATACTTATTTATTTCTGTAAAATTCTTCAAATGGATTTCTTTGAAATTGAGTAGATACTTGTTGACTAATTTAAATTAAAAACATTACGGTTTTATTTATGAATTGTGCATTGTGAAAATTTTGCTAACTTATATTATTATTTTTTTTCTTTTACTTTTTGGTTTTCATTCAACTCAATTACATAATGTCTTTGACGACTGAATGCTTCATAAAAAAACCAAATAATGCTGCTACAAATATATCTCCCATTTATTATGGCTCAAGTATCGAGTTCATGTATACACAATACCCAAAAAAAATTTAACAAAAAACACCTTCTAAAAACTGCAATGGGGACTAAATGCCACTACGTAATCGTTGCACAGGGTAATGCCTTCCTAGTGTTTCGGTTTGCATAACAGAACCCTCGTGTGGATATCCTAGATGTGGGCATTTTATTAAGCACCTTGAAAATGGGAGCCTAAATTAGAAATCCAGAGCATCACCTTACCTTAGGATTGTAGAGTACTCCAAGCCACTGTGAGAACGATTCATCTACCAAAAAATATAAAAGAAAATTAACACAAAAAAAAAAGTTTAAAAAAATCTGAAAAGCTTATTAGTTATGAGGAATTAAAACTTTCATCATGAAATCCGAGATTTTTTCATTCACCATGTAAACTCTTATTGGCTTCAAAAGTGGAGGAATTTGGAAAGAAAATCAAGGAATAATTATTTTCTTTGCAATGTTCAAGGATTCCCGTAGCACAATTTGAAATTTGAAATTGTCAAATTAAGCATTAAGCGATATAAGCTGGGGTGGAATGAAAATTGTCGGAAAGATTAGTGATTTTGATAATCAATAAGAATTTTTCCTCCATACCATGTTACAATATATAATAGTATAGATATAGATATTGATTATTCATAAAATTAGAAACTTTTGTCGGTACATGTCACTAATGTACTTTGCTCATTTACATATTTTTTTATGTTGTTTGTTCATTTATATACATATAAATACTACATATAATATGGATAAGTGAATTATCATCTTACCATGTATATCATAGAAATAATATATAGTTATCATTTTATGTCGTATTAAAAAAGTCTCGAATTTTGCTTAAATAGAATAATGAATTACTTAAGATTTAAATGAAGATAAAACTTTTACATGCTTACTTACGTATAACTATAATTTATTCCTCATAAATATTGAAAATAACATTGGAATTAATACAATCATAATTGTCCTTTTATAATAAACATAATACAAAATTTATTAAATGAATATTCAATCTCGAGATTTCATAAAAACATACGCATCAAATTAGGAATATCAACGGGACAGGTATGACCCAAATATTGTAGGATTCAAGACCCGCCCTATTAAACATTTTTAATACCCAGACTCACCCCAAACCCAGTCATTACACTCCATGTTCCGTCCCTTCGGATACTCATGTCAGGTACCTGACGAGTCCAGGTCCTACCCAATATGCTTTTATTTCTGATCATATATTTGTCTATCCTATTCTCACATACATGTTTAAAATAAATAAAATAACATCAAATCAATATAAACAAATTCAAGTTGCAAATCAAATGAGAGTTTTGCTTTTAGGAGAGAAATGTCACATGAGAAATTACATTTGTTCTTTTAATTTATTATCTTTTTTTTTTTTTTGAGCAACAGCTAGCTAATTTTACTTGGAAAAAATACATTTTTTTTCATATTTTAAATAATACATTATTTATAATTTATTAATACTTATAAATATTAATGATAATTAGAGATATATATATATATAATAAAAAAATTAAATATTAATAACTGGCAGTCTGGCACTGCGAGTCTGGGTTTGGGACGGGTATCTACTAAACTCGTTACCAACTCGATCGGATCTTGAATTTCGATACCCAACTTTGACCCCGTACTATTTAATTGGACTCACACCCACTTCAAAATAAAATGAATTCGAAACAAATACTCGCTCTTCCTGAGTTCATCGCCATGCAAGAGTCAAACAAACAAAAATAGTTACCCATGAAAGCATCCTGTCGACATGGCGCATCAGGTCAACCACCCAACATCATGACGGCGTCGCACGCATGAATAAAACCTTCCTAAACACTTTAATTTTCTTCTAATTATCATTAGTCATTAATTATTATTAAACCTTCCATAACACACTTCCCCGAAACGACGTCGTAAATACCACCCTACACTCAATATATATACATATATATATATATATATATCCCGCACAGAACCCTTTCATTCTAAAATTGACAACTCACACTCTTTCAATCTTTTCAATCGCCGGCAAAATTCGGCCGGAAAATCACCGCTGATCGATCGCCGCAGCCGATTAGAGTAGTAACAGTGGAAGGAGGTTATATATATCGCACGATTTGTATGTATAGCTGTTGAATTATGGAGGAGGATTATTATATGAGCGGCAACAGCGACGAAGAAGAGGATTGTTATTCGTCCGCGGAATCGCTCGATGGAATCGAAAATGAAGATTCCGATGCTCAATGTGCGCAATCGAAAGCCGCTTCTTCGAAGGTATATGCGTAATTATGCAGCTATCTATGTGTATTTTTGAATGCATGTAAAGGTTTTTTATTGTATTTTTCGAGTATTTTCATGTAGGAATAGTTTTTGATGAGTTGATTGTAAAGGCTTTTTAATTGAAATTATCTGTTCGTGAAGAAAAAATGAATCTAATTTCGTTATTTTCTTGGTTGGATTTGAGGAAGTAGGGGTTTTCATATGTTGTTCGTCTGATTGTCATTTATGATTTTGAGTGTGAGAAACTGAGAAATGCTCAGTTCTGTGTTTGTGACTTGATGGAGGTTGATTTTATCAACTATAGAAGGTAGAATTTGTTTATTTGTGGGGAAAATGAATTTTTCGTATCGCCCTTGTGTTGAGCAAACTTGCCAATGTAGTCTCAAATTAATTTCTGTGAGTTTTTTTACACATTTCTTTGGGGTTTCCTGCATGAATATAGTGGAACATCTATTTGATTCGCTTAAAGATTGCAAGGAAAGGTCAATTTCGTTGTTTTGAAGATTAAAACAGGGTAACTTTCTCTTGTAGAATTGGAGTGCAGGTTTTAATATCTAGTTTAGTCTGCTATTTCGTGTTTTTGTCTTCCGTATGCAGTTGAAAAGGAGGTTTTTGGGTGATTTGCAGGTCTGAAAATCAAAATGTTTTGTATTTATGCTAAGGTTATTTTACCGGTTGAGTGACTTGCAGAGATGCTCTAAACCTTTTCCTTCTCATTTAATCTTTTTATGTGATGGGTTTAGTTATTTGGGTTTATCATTCCATGTATAAGGATGTTGAGTTTTATGGTTTCTGGCCTCTCAGTTTATTTCTAGACCCGGGTAACGTCATCTAAGTAGTAACGTGGGTTTTCTGCTTGTCAATCTTTTGGAAATTGTTAATGAAAAGCATCTTAGGTGACTGTTATGATTTTGTTTTGAATGATCTCGAATTGTTTACTGACTTTGTGTTGTGCTCGCTCAGGTAATCACAAAAGAGTCTTTATTGGCCGCACAGGTATAATAAGTATGCATATTTTTCAATTCTCTTGAACATGCCAACTTGTACTTTTATCATCCAGTTTTGATCTTTGGGCGCTACTAAATGTAATGAAGTTCTCCTTAAAGTTAGAAGTTTTTAGAATGCTATCATGTCCTCAGCTTCTCGTTAAGGTAGTTTGAGCTGAAAGTTTTCTTAAGAAGACCTTTAGATTACCATCCACCATGAGGGGGGACTTTTCTGGGAAGAATAGATGATGTATGAAAAGTTTGATGACCATGCGTTTGTTATGATATCTTAACTCCATCTATGAACAAAGACGAAAGGGTATGGAGTATTTCTTAGAGAACTGGAGTATAGATTCCATGTATCTGTTTATGCAATGATGTATTTCATAATGTTACCAGAAAAAGCATAATCCAATTTATTCTGGACTCAATGAATCAATAAGACCTAGTCGTGGCCCTGTGCCCTCAATACAACTGAAATATCATGTTTTTAGGTAAACCTCATTATCTAACGACAATTCCCATTTAGATAACCAAATTTAAATATAAAATGTTAGAAGCATGCAAGAAATTAAAATTCAAACAAAGGAGAGGGAAAAGAGGAAAAAAAAAAAAAAGAAGGTAGAAGTGGAAAGCTCAATATTTTCTGACTCGAAATTTATACTGCAGAGGGAAGACTTGGGAAGAGTAATGGACTTGTTATCAGTGAGAGAACACCATGCCAGAACTCTTCTCATTCATTACCGGTGGGATGTTGAGAAATTGATTGCGATTTACGTCGAGAAGGGGAAAGCTTGCATGTTTGCTGAAGCAGGTGTTACTTTGGTTGAAGATGTTGACCTTGATCCACGAGAGTCTTGTTCTACGGTGATGTGCAACATATGTATGGATGATGATGTGCCTGCAGGAGATGTGACTCAAATGGACTGTGGCCATTGCTTTTGCAACAGCTGTAAGCACCATTCTTTTATTTGGATTGTGTTCCAGGCTTCTATTTTGTAACAAGGAAAATGGTATAAATAAGTAGAGCAGATTCTGCTTCCTCTGTGTGGCATTGCGACGTTATATGAAATTACATTATTGTTAATTTTGCATTTTGCAGGTGCCTCATTTAAGGCATACGATTTAGTTTTTTCATTGTTTAGAATAGTTTCATTTTAGACACAATTGGTCCCTTACTGTTTGGTTTTTATTTATGGCAAAATTTTCAGGTTGGACAGAGCATTTCATTGTCAAAATAAATGAGGGGCAAAGCAAGCGGATAATGTGTATGGCCCATAAATGCAATGCGATCTGCGACGAAGCCATTATTACAAAGCTTGTTAGCATAAGGCACCCTGATTTAGCAGAGAAATTTGATCGTTTTCTTCTTGAGTCATACATTGAAGACAACAAAATGGTTAAATGGTGTCCCAGTATACCCCACTGTGGGAATGCAATACGGGTAGAAAATGATGAATTTTGTGAGGTAGAATGTTCTTGTGGTGCACAGTTTTGTTTCAGTTGCGTATCAGAAGCACATTCACCTTGTTCATGCTTGATGTGGGAGCTATGGACTAAGAAATGCCGAGATGAATCTGAGACAGTCAATTGGATTACTGTACATACGAAGCCTTGCCCTAAGTGTCACAAACCTGTTGAGAAGAATGGTGGTTGTAATTTAGTTAGTTGCATATGTGGGCAGGCATTTTGGTAAGTGTTTTAACATTGGTTTTTTTTAGTGTAAGGTACCATCACCATTCTTCATGCATGATTGCTTTTAGGGTAAATTACATGGCACCCCCTACATGAGACCCTAATTATGAAAAACACCTCGAGGATTGATAAATTACCATAATTTCCCCTACCACCCAGGTTACAACTTCCCCCTATTTTTTTGAGTTCTTAGGACCCGATATGGGTGTCTCAGTAATTTGCAAGATCTCAGGGGCTTGTGGTGATTACCCAACAAGTGAGGGTGTGTGTATGTATTTATCCCTTGTTTTTCGTGTTTACATCCTGTGCAATGCGTAAATATCTCTGGGATTGTTAATGTGTATTTCTTGTATTTATCTTTTAAAGATGGCTTATATTGCATGATTTATTATATTCTTACAAATTAAATTTCCTGCTGTAGTTGGCTGTGCGGTGGTGCTACAGGCCGAGACCATACCTGGTCGCACATTGCGAATCATAGCTGTGGTCGTTACAAAGAAGATGGTGAGAAGAAGGCTGAGCGTGCGAAGCGGGACCTTTACAGATACATGCACTACCATAATCGTTATAAAGCGCATATAGACTCCTTTAAGCAGGAATCTAGACTGAGGGAGACTATAAAGGAAAAGGTATCAAATTTGGAAGCGAGGGAGTCAAAATTAAGAGATTTCACATGGGTTACCAATGGGCTCTACAGACTCTTCAGGTCGAGACGAGCTCTTTCATATTCATATCCTTTTGCATTCTACATGTTTGGCGAGGACTTGTTTAAGGATGAGATGACAAAAGAGGAAAGGGAAATAAAACAGCATCTATTTGAGGACCAGCAGCAGCAGCTAGAGTCGAATATTGAGAAGCTATCCAAATTTCTCGAGGAGCCATTTGATGAGTATCCTGAGGAACAAGTCATGCAAATAAGGATGCAAGTCATTAATCTTTCTGTGATCACTGATAGCCTCTGCAAAAAAATGTGAGTTGGGTTTTCCAAGAAGTCCTAAATTTGACTCTGACAAATGAATCTTAACACTCTCGCTCATCATGCAGGTATGAATGTATCGAGAATGATTTACTGGGTTCGCTTCAATTCAGTATCCACATTATAGCTCCGTACCAGTCAAAAGGCATTGAGAAGGCAGAGGAGCTGACCGTCGGATGGAACACTCAAGCAAGCAGCAATAGTAAATGTCCGAAAGAAGCTCAATCCGATGGTAAGGTGGTTTGACTAATTTTCATATCCATGAGTTGGCATTTTCAACATGTCAAGTAACAAAAATGGATTTGGCGAAAAAAAAGAATTGGAAAGTATAACTTGAAAAGCGTTTGTGTGCTGTTAACACTCGGATTATGAAGTTTCAAATCAGCTTATCCCTTGTTTGCAGTTTCTGGTTTTTGATTCCATTCGTAATGCAAGGGAATTTTGAATTTTGAAGAATTTGTCATGCAGAGT
The DNA here is from genome assembly GCA_019426215.1 of Buddleja alternifolia. Lineage (NCBI taxonomy): Eukaryota > Viridiplantae > Streptophyta > Magnoliopsida > Lamiales > Scrophulariaceae > Buddleja > Buddleja alternifolia. The sequence continues at coordinate 30,924,457 of CM033408.1, read as the reverse complement.
GTTACTTTCAATGTGTTTTCTGAAGCCCTTTTAATCCCTTATTAAATTCGTGTGCTTCTGATTGAAGCCGTGTATTTGTCATTCAACTATCTGGAGAATTCTGTTTAGCATGTCCATTTCGTGGAGCTTACCTGGTAAGATTTATTTGATTAATGGATAAACGAGGATCCAAAGCCAATTGAGAACACTAGTCTGAAAGACTAATTTTTCTTTTAGGTAAATTACACAACATGAAATCCTAATTACGAAAAACAACTTGAGGTTTGAGAAATTACCATAACTTTCCTTGTGACAAAAACATTTTACAATATAAAAAGCATATTATATTTCCACCTCTTGTTTGTTCGAGTTGTGCAATCTGACATGGGGTGTCTTGGTAATTTACAAAACGTTAGGGTGCTCGTGGTAATTACACAATAAGGAAGAGAGTGTGCATGTAATTATCCCTTTCCTTTTTTTACAGTCTTCGGAAAATGTCATAGTACACAGAATGTCTTACCAAACAAAGTGAGTTCTTATTTCTTACACTCTGTTGAAGCTTTTAACACATTTTTGTAGGAGACATGACAAAAATTGGCCAAGCATCAGGATCTGCGAATTCAGACGAGAGCTTACAATTATCAAGGAAACGTCCCAGAACAGGAAATTCCGCAGACAATCTATTGGATCTCAACTTGCCTGCAGATTTTCATCAACCGAATCCCTAAAATCGCTCTCTATTATAAATGCAAGGGCTCATCATAAATTAACAAAGCAACAACGTAATTGGATGATTCAGTGGAGAAAAGATAATCGTCTTTGCTGCTTCCTTTTTGTCATATTTGGTTCCTCGATAATTTTATGCAAGCATGTATAGTCGTATGTTTGGACTCTCAATGTTGATGAATAATGGTGTATATTTCTGCTAGAGTCCAATTTGATGCTGGTATAGGGGCCAATTGTTGGAGGATGGAATAATATGATGCAATATGTAGATCTTATTGAAAATTGAAGATAGTTTTTGCGCATTTTCATTTTGTTGTGTTGGATTGTTGAAAATTGAGAGCTACAAAAGATTTGGGGGTTATCTTTAGTTAGTATGCTTGCTATCTGGATTGAACGAATTGAAAGTTAATGACTCCAAATCTGTGCTATATGTCTGCGGCTAATCATTCACTAATTATCATTGAATATTCATATGGAAAAATATCATTTATTGCATTTTACTTTTATCAAAACTAGAAAAGTAATAACAAAATCGAGTATTCATATGGGAAAATATCATTTATTGCATGTATCTCTTATCAAAACTAGAGAAGTGATACAACAGTAACCGAAAAAGTGACAAACGGTAATTCTTCACCGATTTATCATTGATTATTAAACGGTAATTCTTCACTGATTTATCATTGATTATTCGTATGAAAAATATAATTCATTGCATATATCTTTAATCAAAAATAGAAAAATGATTTAATATAACCTAAAAAGTGACATAACGGAAATAAGTTGAGAAATGATACGTAACACCACTTATGTTTCTCAATCAATATAACGGATTAATCATTTGCCATACATAGTTTTAAATCAATATAATGGATTAATCATCGTTTTCGGAACAATTCCCAATTCTTCAATTAAAAAAAAAAAAACCGCGGTATAAATTGTGATCTCATCACAAAAGCGTAGTTTAATTGTCAATTAAAAGAGAAAAAAATACTGAAAACGTTTCTTCAAAGTCATCAAAACATATGGATGTTTACTGTTGCACCATGCATAAAGCCACATAAAACGTACCAACATCATATCAATTCTTATTATATAAACGCAAAATGATGATCACCACAAAGAGTACTACATCATCATTCAGTAAAGTTTGTCAGCCTACAGTCACGTACAGTTCACAGTACTCAAATTAATGAACTACTAACCAGTTGAACGATCAGATCTCATCACAGTCCATGGTGACCTTCATCATCCACCGTTGACACAATGCCAGCTGGCACTTCAGCTTCAGCCACGCAGATTCCACGACTCCAATCAAAGTTATCACACTTGGAAAGACGGCTCTCAGCCTCAGCAAATCGATTCTCATTCTCATCGTACGGCTGATAATGATTCATATGCGGAAACGGCGATGAAACTCCATGGATCACGATCCTGCTGTTGTGAAGCAGATCAATGGTGGTAATCCTCACGTAATTAATCTTCATCGGCGCCAAAGGTCCTCCACCGCCTGCGGTGGTCACCACGAGGCTGTTTCCGGCGTCCATAGTCGGCAACGACGTCGTCGGCGGCAAGCTCACAAGCTCCGCCGCCGTCAGCCGCTTGTTAGGCACCACATGATACCTGAAGTTCGACAGGTAAACATTTCCTCCGCCGGTGAAGATCGCGGCGTCGTCGAGCGCGAAAATAGTCACCGCCTTCAGATCCAAGAGCTCGAAGTACTTCACGCGCAGCGCGAGGGAGACGATGCTGTATCCGTTCGTGCGGAGGCGAATAATGGCGTCCTTGAGCATCAGGCGCATGATAGAGAGCGACGGATGCTGCGCTGACGACGTGGCGGAGAGAGACGGTGGAGGAAAGGAGAGTGACGTCATGTGCTCGACGTTGCACGATAGCGGCGAGATGTGAGTGATGAATCCTTGGACGCCGTGCACGACGACGAGGCCGTTGTTGAAGATGTCAGGTCGCGTGATCTCGACGCCATTGACGAAGATCTTGTCCTTGTTGTTGTTGGTGGTGATGGTGAGGCAGCGGTCTGGAGCTAGGCTTTCGATTTTGGTACCGAAAATTAGGGTTTGGAGGTAGCGGATAGGGTAGAGGCCGGGGAGAGAGAGCTCACGGAGGAGGAGAGGGAGAGAGCACGTCGGACAGGTGAGGAGAGAGACGTCGGAGGGGGCGAATATGGTGAGCGGAGTGGTGGCGGAGATGTTGGCGGAGGCGGCGGCGGTGGAGAGCTCTTGGAAGCCGAGTGTGGCGAGGATGGTGGCGAAGAGTGCCGGAGGATATGTGTGCGTCGGCGACTGGAAGGAGGTGGAGGACGGGGGGAAGGAGGGGGCGGAGGCGGCGTCGGAGGCGGTGGCGCCGGAGATGAAGAGCGATATGAGTATGAGGAGGAGAAGGAGGACTAGGAGCTGGAATCGGAGAGGGATCGCCATTGATGGTGTGTGCAGAGAGAGGTTTGGAAGAATGTTTAGAGAGGTGTGGTGAGTGAGGGTGTATGTATGTATGTATATATATAGGCTATAGCATCTCTGTACTCTGTAACTAACTAATGGCGGGAAAAGGAAACGGAAGTGTGAGTGCTTACTGAGTAGTTTGTTGCAGCCTCTCTCTCTCTCAAATATATATCATATATACATGTGTGTATATATACGTGTGTGTGTGTGTGTGTATATATATATATATTCCATATATAGACTATAGCATCTCTGTACTCTGCAACTAACTAATGGCGGGAAACGGAAACGGAGGTGTGAGTGCTTACTGAGTAGTTTGTTGCAGCCTCTCTCTCTCATATATATATATATATATATTATATATATACGTATGTGTGTATATATATATATTCCATATGTAAAAGGGTGTTTAGTGTTAATCAATCAAAACGAAAAGTCAGAAATAACTTATTGATCAAGTTTGCTTAAAATTTATCAAGCTTTTGGTTTGAGCTTTGTGAACTTGGGTTTGTTGGTTATTAATGAAATTAGGCTTAATAAAGCTTTAATTGAATTGAGCATGAGTCAAGCCGAGACTTTATATTTTTACATATATTTCCTTATTTTTAACTAATATACTCGTGCTTCAAAATTTTATTGAACTTAAAATTTGTTCAAATATGATTTGTTATACTTGTTGAAAATTGGATCGGGTTTTGGAGACTTTGTTCAATTGCGATCATATTTGTGTGAAGCCTCGGGCCCTCCCAACTTAGAGTTGGAATACAAATGTTTTTGCGATAAGCTAATACATCATTAAGTTAGATTTCTTTCTATATATATGGCATTTTCAAATAAGATTATCTTCTTTCTTCCAAAAAATAAATAAATAAGATTATCTTCTTATAATAGATATATTTTCTCTCCTCAAGAAGACTCCCTTTCTTCTCATCTTTTCAAGTGGATTGATTTGACAAGTGAATCATCATGGTGTGGAAAATTGTGATGTCATTCGTTTGAAGCGAAGAGTTTGGAAACATTTTCGTGTTCCTGGACGTTCCATTTCCTATAGCCTATACATGATCAAACTCTATGGCTATGTTTGGTTATATTTTGGAATGGTATTTTGGTGAAAATTTTATGGGGACACGTACAATTTTGATGGGATAATATTTGGTTATGTTTTGAAAGTTGGTTTTTGAGTGATTTTTTGGTGAGATAGTGTTTGGTTTTATTTTCAGAGGGAACATAAATTACTGTAACTGTCAAATCATGTAAGTTTTTGTCTGTCAATAATTAAAAATTATAATATAATATTGAGATTGAAATAATTATTACATAGATAAATATATATGTATATATGTAAGTAATAGTAGTGTGTGTATATATATATATATATATTAGTGTACATATATTATTACATAGAAACCCTTGCTTCAAGTCACTATTCACGCGGTTAAATCCGCGTTGACCACGCGGTTGACTCGGCCAAACCCGAGTTGACCGTGGTCAAATTGCCTTTGACTGTCCCAAGACCTTTTTTTTTCCACATAATATACATTAAGAAAATATACACATATAAATATGGGTAACACACATGCATTTCTCGATCCACACACACAATCAAATCACAAATTTAGCAATGAAATAAATTATACACAGCCACACACATAAAAAATAAGTAAAACTTTAAAATAATATGTACAAATAACATATATATGTATATAAATATAGATATATATAAATCCAAATACTTTCACTATAACTAATTTGAAAAATAAAATTTGAAAGTTTTACTTTAGAAAATTCCACAAATTTTAATCTATATTTTATTAATACTATTTCTCATGATAGAATTATAAACAAACAATTTTTTTTTTATTTTAAAGTTTAATAGTACACGGTCAAAGATATGATAAAATATTACAAAAAAAAAAAGACACGGTCAAAGAGAGGAGAAAAAGTGAGGAGAGAGAAGAGAGAGAGTGAGGAGAGAGAGAGAAAGAGGAGAGGGGGATAGAGAGAGGAGAGAGATAGTGGATATTAAGAAGAGAGAGAAAATTTTTGTATAAAAAATAGAGGAGATAGAATGATATAGGGGACAAATTAAGAGAAAGATGAAAAATAATAATTATGTTTGTTTGGATGAAAAAAGTTATGTATTTTTTATGAAATATTGTGTGAAACAAACATTGTTTGGTGGAAATTTTGGACCAAATATGACTTAAAAACATAACCAAACATAGCTTATATGTTTCAAATGAACTAATTTTTCAAAATATAAAATATATCGAGTTCAAACAAATTTTTAAAGATTAATTTTCAACGGAGCATTTTGTTTTATTTTTTCAGCCACATGCATGATACTTCACCATCCCTTTTCTACTTTCAAATGAATCCAAAATGGGCCAAAAGATAACTGGTCTTGGCAATCAACAATAGCTGGACCAATGAGATGAATGGGATCCGACCCATGATTTGACATCATATTGTTTGTGTATATATATATATATATACACATGAAATATAGAAAGGGGAAAAAAGATTGGATCATGTAAAATTGCACACAAGGGGGTATAATTTCATTTTGTTCATTGGAATTATAGCAACAAAATAGAATATTGCAGGTTCAGTCTTATCCAGATTAAATATGAAAAGTAGAGTCTGTGTGCTTAAAAAACAAGAGTACAATTTGCACAAAAAAGGGACGTGAAATTACTAAATATTACTTATATCCTTTCGATAACAATTCAATTTTTCAGATGAGATGTTAATTATCTTAGTAAACAGTTTTTTTTAAAATCTATTTTTATATAGCACATTAACAAGCCTATTTAGACCTTGGACCACACAAATATATAATTTTCTGAGGCATTCATTTTATTATAGAAAATGTTATATGTCATAGATTATATTTGATATAATAAATATAATTTGTTATGGTAAGTATTAGTTATGCGAAGTCGATCAACTATCTTCATTTTCTTATAAAAACCACAAAAAATTACACAAACCTCCCCTCATATAATGTATAATTATCCAATAACTCACTTTACGTATTTTAAATTACATAAAGACTCCATCGTGTAAAACACTTCTTATAGTTACCCCCTGTATTTAAAATTTCTTACAATTTGACCCTTAAAAATCTTACAATTAACCTCCTTTAGAGGGTGTTTGTAATTTTAAGAAAGTGAGGGGTTTTTTGATAATCACACATTATAAGAGGGGTATTTCCATAATAATTCCTAAAAACTAAAAAGAAATTGACAAGACAGTCAAGAAGCGACATACTATGTCATTTTTGTGAGTGAACAAAAAAACTATGTAATATACTTGGGTCATTTTGAAAGAAAGAGGAAATTTTAGACCCATTTTAGAAGTAAGTTTTTGACCCTTGGGCAGCTATCAAGCAGCTAAAAACCTACTTACGGACACGGATACGAAACAAATATGAAATACATCAATTCTTTAATAAATTAATACACAGAGACGACTCGCGATTGCCCATGTTTATTTTTTCTTTTATCTCAATAGCTAAATAAGAATACGACGCGTGTCTGACAGTGCAAGGGATGATTTTTCGGATTGTCCGTGGATCATAGGGGTGTTCAACAGTCGGTTTTTGGATCGAACCGAACCGAAAAAGTTCAGTTAGGTTTTTCGATCGAACAGAAATTCTGAAAATTAAAAAAAAATAGATATAAATAAATAATTGAAATTTAAATATAATTAATTTTAATTCATTTTTTTATTTTCCTATAAGTTGTCACTAAAAAACACATTTTTTATAGTTTTTAATCTATATTACACTATATAAAAAATAAAAAATAAATTGATTTTTCGATTAACTGAACCGACCAAACCTCAAAATCGAAAACCGAATTTTTCGGTTCGATTTTTAGTTCGGATCGAAATTTTAATTTTCGGTCTATTCGGTTAATTGGTGAATCCCCCTAGTGGATCATAGCTAAAAACCTTTCGGCGGCTCTTCAATTAACACCACAATTCCTTGATTTTGGTGTCACACTCATTTTGGCGCTTCTCACTTCTTCTTAGCACTTCCTCTGTTGCAGCCCCCCCCCCCCCCCCCCCCCCCCCCCCCCACCACCAAATCCCCACACATACATACACACATATATTCCCAGAAACACACAGAATAGCAGCAACACAAGGGTTAGAATGGATGAAGATAGAATAGGGCTTGTTCTGGCAAAAACCTCAGAATTAAGGTCCAAAATTGTTAATTACATTCACAAAGCTTCTAACATGGAGAATGAAGGAAAACAGAAAGAATCTGAATCTAATGATGAAGAATCAGAAGAAGAATCAGAGAGTCTTGTCAATATTAGATATGCCCTTGAATCCCTTGAAAATCAGCTCTCTTCTTTGCAGGTTTCATTTCCTTTTTTTAAAGTTTCAAATTCTAATTTCTTTGTTAGGTTTTGAAATAATAATTTAAGGGTCTTATATAGAGTTTTTCAATTTTGAATGTTTTAAGTGTTTTGAGATGGAATTCATTTTGTTCTTGAGTGAAATTAAATAATAATTCTAGGGTTTTATTTAATTTCTAGTTTGTTCAAGGAAATAATAATGTTCCCCTCTTCTGGTTGAATTCTTGCTTTATTGATACCTTAATTATCTAGCCCGACAAACCTGGGTCGATAGTATAATCAAACTCTCCATAAAGTAGGGGAGAGCCCTCTGAAGGTAAATTTAATCTTGACTTGAAACCATTCTTATTATTGCTATAACTTACTAAACCTCCATAGATTTGATTGTATATGGTAAAAACATTAGAGCTGTTCTAGCATATTAGTTGTACTGGAAAAAATATATCGAATTTTCGAGAGCCACAAGAACATTAATAATGCTTATTATTTAAACAATCCTTTCCCTTCTCTGATGTGTAGCCATGTAGGTAATTTTAGGGGTCGAAGGAGGATTAATTTGTCGTTCTTTATTGTTCTCTCACTGACATGGCTTTATCAGTTTCAAGACTTGGGCTCGTTGCTTATATGGCGGTTAGTGTGCTAACAACCTGATTTAGTAGTTGGAAACTTCTCGAGCTGAAGCTCAAGCTCGAGTACTATATATTGAGTGTGCAAGCTTGAGGTTGGTTTCAATGTAAATAAGGTTTACAGCTAAGTTTCACATGTTTTTTAGTCCCTTACTACTGATATCAATTGTATCATCCGAAAGCAGTGAAAACAAAGTATCTGGTGTGGAATTTGTATCTTGAAAATTTGCACTACATCAATCAATTTCAAGTAACATTTAATTTTTTAAATGCAGTTTTAGTGAATTGGCACGAGCCAAAAAGTTGGTTTAGTTTTGTTGCAGAGGACCCTAAGGTTGTGTTTGGATCGATAGTTTGGATTTTAGGAATGGATTTGAATGAAGAATTTCAAATGAATCTAAATAAATTGGATCAATAATCGTCATAGTGATTGAAAAAATAGCTTAAAATGAATTTGAAGGGATTTGAAATCGGTTGTAGCTTGAAATCATTTAAAGAAGCTTAATGGACTTATTAATGAATTTGAAATCTTTCAGTTCAAAGTCAAACACAATCTAAATGAATCATATTGCACTAATCTAGCAGTGTTTGGCTACTAGTCAGGTACCTACTTCATGCTAAAGAGTCACATATTATATATATGTATATGTGTGAAATTGCTTTCTTGCAGCTTTAATAATTTTCTTGAATTGAAGTGATCTAGCAGCCAGAGATCTCTGCTTCCTACCTTCATAACATTTCGGTTCTTTTCTTTTTTGAACACAAGACTGAAATCTCCGTCAACTTTTATTTTGCTTATCAGGCATTGCAGCAGCAACAGTGGTATGAAAAAGAATCAGCCTTGGCTGAAATTGAGTACAGCCAAAAGAAGTTAATCAAAGAGCTGAAAGAATACAAAGGCAAGGACTTGGAAGTCATACACGAAGCCATAGCTTTCGCCGGTGAAACAGAAGACAACAATGATCTCCTACTTCCCCCATACCCGAGCCGGCCTTCTCACCCGATCGTCTCAGACAATGGCTATCTCCACTCCTTCCCTTCCACACAAAAATTTTCTCAAAATGGCTTTAAAATCGGTGGCTCAAAAAATATCCAAGAATCAGAGAGAAATGAGAGACAATCTGGGTCGTGGGGCCCGTTTAAACGGGTAAAGGTCTTATTAGGCAATGCTGCTAAGACAGTTGTGACTATAGTTGGGGTTATAACTATGTTGAGTTTGGCTGGTTTTGAACCGAGATTGAGGAAACGGGATAATCAGTTGAAGCTCTTCGACTTATTGAAGTTGAAAACGAATGATGAAAAGGGAAATATGATTGAGTGTCCACCCGGGAAGGTCCCTTTGGTTGAAAATGGTGAAATGAGGTGTGTTGTGAAAGAGAGAGTTGAAACTCCGTTCGAGCCCGTTATTGCTACTCCTGATGTGAATTATGGGTGTGGATGAAATGGAACTTTTGTTTCCACTTTTGACCTTTGTTTTGTATCTTTTTTGTATATTCTCTAATCTTTTGACATACATTGTGATAGTCTGTGGGTTCAGATTGTGTTCTAATGTCTCTTAAATGCAAGTTTTTGTGAGAGCCACAAATTTGCTTGAGCTTTTGATAAATCTACTTAGTTTCAATTTTTTGGCGATTTGTCTTTTGTTGCAGTTGATAGATTAATATTTTGTCACTATGGTTCACCAAAAAAACAAAAATTCACTATGGGGTAACTCTAGTTTGGATTGGTTCATCCAAATTCGAGTCAGTTCTGTGTGAATTGAATTACACTTATTATGTGAGGTTATAGGACTTTACCATATTAATAATAGTTTTTTATTCTCTTCTTTGCAAATTTATGCTTTTTTATGTTGTCAAAAAGCAATATTTTATTTTCCAAATTTCATTTTCCTCAAAATTGACCTCTTAATTGAGTGAAAGTGGTAATGTGATACGATTAATTCTCATTCATTGTTCTTTAGGGCAAAAAATAGCATTAATGAACTATTTATACAAATGTGATACATATATATATATTTAGTTTTTTAATAAGAAAAATGTGATATATATTCAAAACATGTAATGGTAACTCAATGTATTAGAGCTTTTCCCATTTTTATTTCAAGCAATTCGAACTAATACTCCATTAGCACGGCGGTCTTTCTTTAGCTTTCTATTTTTATTTCATTTTTTGGTAGAAAAAAATTTAGGTAGGATCGATTCCGGTCACTTACCAGGGTCAAGGCATGCCTCCGGCACCATAGGTCATTTACAGAGGTACTTACAGATTGTCCACCAACACAACCCTCACGTCGGCAGAGTGAATCAAATTTAACTTTCTATTTGAAAGTCACGTAATACCACTAAAATGGTAGTCTAATGGTAGATTCTCTAATTTTCTATTAGTGTTAGGAGTTCGAATTTTATTGAATCCGACAATAACCAACTTAAAGGAATTAAGTTGCGCTGACCAAATTGAGCCTTACCTTTACGTGAGATTTGTCGCAGCCCAGAAGGAACATTTATGAAGGGTAAATTCATTTTAACGGGGTAATCACTACAGTTTTCACCCAACCAAACCTTGTAATTATTGTAAAAAGAGGAACTAAAGGGCCGATTGATTGGACGTCTATTTTTAATTTTTTATAGATAAAGTAAAAAAAAATATTTTTAAGAAAATAGAGATATGAAAGAGAAAATGTGTTTGGATGAGTTTTTTTTATAGAAAAAAGTGTGATGTGATATATTTTTTTGGTAAGAAAAAATCTTTTTTTGTGGGAAATTGGTATGGATGAGATTTGCTTTTGTAAGAATATTTAACATATTTAAGTTAAACTTATCGATTAAGGCATCCAAAAATATGCAAAGTGGATGTTATTTCGTAGCTTACATTATTTCAAATAAAGATATATGATTATTTTGATGATTATATCAAAATATTGGAGGATAAAGTATTTTCAATTATTGGGTGAACTGTCTAATCATGAATAGTAAAAATTCTGACTTTCAGAGAGAAATGCCAAATAAATTCATTTTTCAAAAAAAATTGAGATTTTTTTTCTGAGAAATTGTGTGTGGTATTTTTTTTGGGATATTTTTCGGAAATGTCAAATATATGCATTTTTGATAAAAACAATCTCTGAAAAATCGAGAAATGAGAAACAACATCTCATCCAATCAGGGCTTAACACTTCTCACTTCATTTGTTAGAGAGGAAAATGAATCAGTATTTTGCTTTCACATTTTTATTCTTCATTTAAACAAACATTAATTCCGATTGTCTAATCTTATTAGGGAAAATTACGCAAAGATCTCCTCACTTTTTGTAATTACCAAAATCTCTCTTATTTATTAAAAACTACCAATATATCCTCAAGGGGTCTATTTATAAAATTTATAGGAGTAAAATTGTAAGAATTTTGAAATATACAGGGAGTGTAATAGTAAGAATTGTCTTGCCATGAAGCGTGTATTGATAATTTCCAATACGTGAGGGGAGATTTTGGTAATTACACAATAAGTGATGGAGTCTGTGTGTAATTTTTCCTTTTTATTATCACCATGGGATAAGACATTTATTTATTTTGAACTTATGTGATAACATATATTAACACATACACTTGCACTTGGAGCGATTCAATGTCAGACTGGATCCAACAGAGCTACTGAACTATACATCATTGGATGCAGAAACAAGATAGTAAAACACACTTAAAGTACATATATCTAATAATAATAGATGAACTGACTCCATTGGATCCGATCCTTCTTAGAATTTTCCACTTGCACATATAACATTTACAAATTTGTTTTTGTTTTCTTTATTAAAAATCTTAGTATGGTATTATTTTGACATTAATGTCCCCACCAACCCAGCAATGAGGGTGGTGGGATCCCCTAGTACAGCCGATACCACAAATTGCAACGCCAATCCAGCCACCTCACAGCATTTCTGGGCTTTCCCTTTGCCCTTTTTGTGATTATTATGAGTCTGCAGCGTGGCTTTCAAGCTGGGGATTTGATTCTCTACTTTTCTGCTTCCGGTGTACCCCTTTCCCCCACCACTCCCGTTGTAGATCTCATGCCAGCTGTCCACCAGCATCTCCTTAACGCACGCCACGTGTAGGTTGTACTTCTTGCATGATGATCTGTAGCTCCAGCTCCTCCCCTGTCGTCCGCACCTGATTCCAACTTCCCCGTGTTATAATATCGTGAGGAAAATTGTTATGGAATAATTTATGGGGAAAATTTATGTCAGATCGAGTTCAATAGTTTTAGTGTCTATATTTTTCACGTATTAAGGTGTATTGTGTGTGGTCTCCATGCACGCTTGCATGAAACAAATAGACACAAAATTCACAGTCGTACCATTGAACTCGATTTGACATGAAATTACCCTAATTTATAGGGATTTCCAATTTATAGAAAATGTTAATAATATAAGGAAAATCATGAGATTATCTCATGCTATGAAGTAATTTATAGGAGATTTTAATAATTTAAGTCTCGAAATAGTTATAATTAAAACGGAAAATTACACTCACACCTCCTCAATAATGGGGTAGTTACACAAACCTTCCTCACTAATTAATAATTACAAATACACCCCCTCATGGGGTCTATTTGTAAGGTTTACAGGGGGTGCAATTATAGGAATTGTTACACACACAGGTGGTGCAACTGTAAGAAATTTTTAACATGATGGGGTGTGCTTGTAATTATCAATTAGTGAGGGGAGGTTTGTGTAATTACCCCATTATTAAGGGAGTGTGAGTGTCATCTTCCTTAATTAAAAATTATGTGAAAAATTGTTGCATTTTCAAGAAATAGTGAGATTGTCTCTGGTGGGTGCATGTTATGGAATGATTTAAGTCTCAAAATAATTTAAGTCTCATGCTATGGAATAATTTAAGTCTCGAAACAATTATAATTAAACATTATGAGATAAAAATTGATGGATTTTCAAGAAATAGTGAGATTATCTCTTGTGGGCACATGCTAGGGAATGATTTTTAGGAAATTTTTATTTTGAGTTGCGTAATAATTATAATTAAAAGTCATGATGAAAATTGTGGGAAATTTGCAAGAATTTTTTGAGATCATCTCTTGTGGGAAATTTTAGTAATTTAAGTCTCAATATATATAATTATAATTTATCTGTATATGATCATTCTATAATACATGGATCTACACATTTATGTTTACAATTAGCTAGGCCTAAGATTTAGATTATTAGAAATTATGAATTTCTAAGAATAATCTCGTATTATTTTGACTATGATCATAATTGCTGTGCAAAATTATTTACATGTTTTTTGTTATTGGAAGAATATTCTCACTTTCATTGTAACATCGTTTCCATCATGACTGAAAAATCAATCAAGTTATCCATCCAATAATCATTTCGAGGCAATTGCTAGAAGCTCATTTGAGAAACGAGCTTCATTCATATAATATAAACCTTGAACACATTTTTCGTTCGATGAATTTGTGTTCAGCTTCATTGAAGCTGGTTTGAGCTTCGTTCTATCAACAATCACACTGTGCTCAAAGACAATTAGAATCTCATCAACCATGCAAATAAGATTGAAAAGAAACTTATTTGGCTTGAATCAAGTCAGTTATGACCCTTGTTGGAACAATAACGTCAACCAAAAAAATTGTAAATCCAGGTTTTAATTTGATTCTAATGAAAAAATTGATATCATGTGAAAAAAACATCAACGATATATATTCAAGAAATATTTAAAGAATTAAAAAACATTTTGACTTATAATAAAATAACTGACATTTTCGTAACATATGAACATGGTCTTAAATTTCGACCGAAACACCAAAATTTTGGTCGAAATTTCGGGTTTTGTGGGGTTCCGAAGCGAAATCGAACATTCGATCCAATTTTGCAGAATATCTTCTGAAATTTCGACCGAAATCCGAAATTTCCCGAAATTTAAAATATTTTTGTCAAATTTCCATCGAAATTTCGGCTGAAACCCAATATTTCCCGAAACATTTATCGAAACCGAAATTTCGACCAAGTTTTATTTTTTATTTTTTTTAAATATCATATAATTAGAAAATTATATTTATACACCTACTACTTACCCGGTGTCACCCACGGCCTTGTGGGCCTGGGCGACGTGCGGAGTGGCCAGGCGTCAGGGGCTCTAACGGCCTGTGCGAGTGGCACCAAACGGGTCGCGAGCAGAGGATCTTACTTAAGTCGGATTGCAAAACTGTTCATATGGGATGTTCCCCATGATGTAAAGATACTTTCCACCAATTTTGAGAATATTTGGAGTCCGTTTGGGTATCGAGATCAAGGATGGACAGTGGGCTGTCATCCGTGCGTCAGGAAGAGAATCGGGAGGAGAGAGAGGGCCGAAAATTTGGAGATTGTGAAAACTGTTATTATGGGATGTTCCCATATGTGTTGTGAGTGTCTCCACCAAGTTTCATTACTAGACGGTTCCGTTTCGATAGGCAAAGACCCGGATGTTTGAGGAGTGGCAGTGCAGTGGCATTGTTGTGATTTCAGCGGATTGCAAGGGCAATATCTCAACGATGCGATATCGGTTGGGGCTGAAAGTCGAGTATGTTGATGTGGAGGTCGAGAGCTTCGATTCGGTTCAAGCGGATTGTGATTTGGACGTCGGATGAGGAAGATATTGAAAAATAGCGCGTTCCTCGGAATTTCAATGTCTAGTGGTGGCACAAGGGAAAATGTTTTTAAGCCTATTATAGGGGGGGCATGCATGGTGAGCATCGGCCAGCCTCCCTCGTGCCACGATGGCACTAAGCGAGCACTACCTTGGGGTGAAGGGGACCCCAAGGGCCGGCTCTAGGCACATCATTGGAGTGTTTAGAGTCCCCGTCTCGGGTGAGTAGACGAGCGGGCGGCGTGGACTAGGAGGGTCCCACGTTGGGCGCCCATTGTGGCCAAGAGGTTAGGCATGAGCTTGTGCATTGCCCCGCGGACTGTCGGAAATTTGGGGCAATACCTCTAGGTCGATCGTGCTATCGAGACAAACTCCCATACGTCTCGTTAGCTAACTCGTAGGTCCCGGCTAAGGGTTCAAGCCGAAGCTACGAGGGTCCGTAGGCTAAGATATGCGGTCGTTGGGCGACGCCGTGTAGTGGGCGAGTGAAGCTAAATTGTGGGCAAGCCTTGGACTAACGTGTGGCCCTACTCGGGCGAGGCACGATCAAAGGAAGTCACGGCAATCCGGGCATCCCAAGAAAGTGACGAGCACGAGAGATTGCGTTGTGGGCGTGTAAGCGACCCTCAATGCCGAGCGGAGCGTGAAAGCTCCCGCCATCCGAGATGAGTTCCCACAGGTCCCAGGTTGTCGGGCGACGTGTGGCGAGCGGGTGAGCTAGTCGGGGACCGTTGCGGAAACACGTTGCGGCGTGCGAGACGGATGCCTTCGATGAAAGTGGGCATTGTGAATAGGCGAGTGCCTTGGCACCAAGTGTAGCACTGTGAGGCGTTCGAATGTTTATGCTAAGAAGCTTGTCGGAAAAATGCGCGACGGGTCATCATCAAGACTCGGGGATGGAAGTAGGCTGGTCGAGGGTTTGGGGAATCCTCGACGCCGCACGGGCGAAAAAGAATTCCGCTGCGAGACTCAAAAGAGTCGGCCCGTGACACCCGGTTACCCCCCAACCAAACACATAAGTGATAACTCACTTTCTATCCAAATGGGCCACGGGTTTATGTTACTACTCCTGTCGAGTATGTTGTACCCATTGGATTCTTCAAAATTCAACACCAGAAGAATATCATCATCAATATTATATGCAGTACTACCAACATTCCATATAATGCGGAATATTGTCAACATGTAACTAATAACTTGCAATATGAAAGTAGAGGTACTGAGTTTCTAGGAGGATCGAAATTTAAGACCATCCGTAGGACAAATACTAGTGATAGCGATTTCGATCCTCCTAAAAACTCGATGTGGTATTGAGTAGTAACTTTTACTTAAATCTTGGTACATTTTATTTTAATGAAGTTCTCATGAAATTTGGTTATTATCTTACTATCAAATTATATTTATTTCATATTTTTCGCAACAGTCTTTAGTGACAGAATTTAACAAATTCATCATCCATATATTATATATAGAATATTATTGATGTAAAAGATGCATAAAAATGATAATTAAAGTTACCCAGAATTTTATTACAAATTTCCAAATATTTTTATAAATTTCCATGATTTCTTTAAAATCGTAACCAAAATTTTGAATATCCCCAAACCGATATTTTGAATAACCCCGAAACCGATATTTAAGACCTTGCATATGAAATATTAGTCTTCAATTTCATGCTATTATTTATGTTTTTGCTTAAACAAATAACTCACCTATATATATATATATATAATTACAAATATACCTGTGACATGGCGCGCTAACTTTTCTATACAGATACAATTTGATTTCGCCGTCATCGAGCACCATCGGCAGCTTAGCGCAGCAAGGATGCAAATCAAATCCGCACAGCTTGCAGTGGTACACGAATCCAGTCACGCGCTTCTCGCACGCGTTGCAGTAACGCCCCTCCTGTCCCGGCGGCCGGCTAAGGAACTGGAACGAACATCCGGGGTAGAACGGGTGGGTGACGGCGGCGGAAGGGACCGCGCAGTGCGTGTGGAGGTCGAAATCGCACGCGCCGCCGCCGCACTTGTAGAAGGATCCGATTCCGACTTCCTTACAGCCGTCGCACTTGAACGGGACCTCGGTGTAATCGAACTTGAGTTTGTGGTGGGGGTGGCTGAAATGGGAGATTTCAGTGTATTTCATGGTTTAATTCTTGTGAATTTTTTATTTTTTGCAATTTTTGAGGATAATATAACTATATATATATATGTGTGTGTATTTATGTTTTTAGTTTATTAAGTTGAGATTCGTTAATGGCTTCATGTTGAAGCAATTGAAGATTTATAGAAAGGCTAGGCACTTCAAATTTTGTAGAGTATAAAGAAGATGACATGGATTTGATACTCAATTTGAGATTTATTGTTAAAATTTGTTTGAATTTGAGTTTTTTAACGTAATAATAAGTTTGAACCACGTGGTCGATACGGTTAGAAGTTCAGTTTTTGAGTTTGATAAGTTCAACTCAAAAAGTTATAGTAGAATATGTGCAAAAATATCAAATTATTCGATCTCGATTCGTATTCAGTTCAATTGAAGTTCGTTTGAGCTCGACTCTGTTAGCAATCAAATCAAGCTCATATACAATATTTGAAACTCGATAAATATTCAAACAAATTATAACAATATATTTGTTCAACTAGACACGATTGGCTTGGATCCTAAAATAAAGTGATTTTTAAGTAGTTTCAAGACTTTAAAATCACCTAGAATCGGATTCCTATAATTGCTCTTTTCGATATTCTCTCATAGTATAAAGTTTGAAATAATTGGATGCAAAATGCGAGGATCACTTGTAGTGGTTTCCTGCAATATTCCAAATGTCTTTATCCATACCAAAAAGAAACAAAAGAAGATGAAGTTAGAAGCAAGAAGAAAAGAATATAAAAAGGAAAAAAGAGAAACTCTAGGTGAACCCCAAATTTAATTATTTGATGTTTTTCATCCAACATTTAGTATGTATAGAACATTGGAGTGAGATTCTCTAATTTCATCTTTTGAGTGATGCGACATGCTTTATCCATCGATCAGTTTCAAGTTTTATGTAGTTCAATAAATTATATTTTATAAATTGAATCATTTTGGTATTTGTCGCAAATATTTTGTCAATAGTGTATTCTTGAAGTGAATGGAGTTCGTTGCTGGCTCCTAAGAACTTTCTATGCCTATGGAATTGACTTGGTGATTCTTGATTGTTCAATTTTTTGTGATATATTCGCAGAATGAACATTAAGTCAATGTTTGGTTATATTTTCATACCATATTTGGTCTAATATTCTCACCAAACCATGTATGATTCACAAAATATTTGGTAAAAAATACACTACTTTTTTGGTAAAAAAAAATTATTATTATTTTTCATCTTTTTACCCCTACTTTGTCCTTATACTCCTCTCTATGTGCTCTCTCTTCTCTCTAACAGACAAAAGCTTCATGATTTGACTGCTACAGTAACTTTTGTTCCCTTTGGAAACAAAACTAAACATTATCTCACCAAAAAACACAACCAAAAACCAACTCCCAAAATAAAACCAAACACAATCTCATCAAACACGCACGTGTCCCTATAAATTTTTCACCAATAATTCTCACCAAAATACTATCCCAAAACATAACAAAACATAGCCTAAGAATTTGGGCATAGCCCCGTAATAGTGACAAGGTTAGTCACCAATACTTCACTTTTACACCGATAATGATAATTAAAAAAAATGTGAAAAGAGAGTGATTCCTTGAGAGTGTAAGATTACTAAAACAATTGGTGATGCTTTTTTCTACTTTAATATTTAGTATATGTGGAATATTTAGCATATGTGGAAGAAGAATATTATAGCTCAATTCTAAAGTTGAGAAACATTTATCTTCCATAATCAAGAATCAATTCAATTTTATTCATATATGGCACTTTAAATATCATTTGACAGATCATATTTGGGACGGGAGTTGGGTTACTGAATGATCTCCACCACACATGTAACTTATACATTTGTGAAGGGTCCATCATCACATGATGGAGGAAATCATCCCGACAGTCTAACTACCAAGAGCTCCCCAGTATGATTCGGAATTGACGGTATAAACCAGTATGAAGCATCTTCTTTGGAGGATTGCTACAAAAAGAAATATACGCAAAACATTCACATGAAATTCTGAATCATCTGGAGAAAGACAAAGCATACAAAATTAACAGAGTTTCTATATGAATTAAAGTATCTCGAGCATAATATGATTATCTTTTCTGGAACATAGTCCATGATCGCAGGGAATGATTTGAAAATCTTAAGAAGGTCAACAATACATACATAATAGTTTCTCTAGTTGCGTACTTAGCGGGAAAAAATTATCTTATAACGTTAGTGTAGATAATTCTATCATATAGATGTTGTTCAATGTTCCTAGCTATTAAAGAGTATTGTAATGCACATATTTTTTACACAATTGTGTGTAGAGTCTACATATAATATATCTCACAGTATGAAAAAGATAAATATTACAGGAGATGCACCTGGTTTTAGAATTTCACGCCCCACTCTTTTTGTATCATTTCTCACAGGAAAAATTACCGAAACCCCCATCACTTATTGTGTAATTACTAAAATCTCCCCTCACTTATTGCAAGTTACCAACACAACCCTTCATGTTAAGGATCATTTACGATCACACTCCCTGTGTGTTTAAAAATTCATACTATTTTACTTCCATTAAACCTTACAAATAGACCCCTTGAGAGTTGTGTCGATAATTTTCAATAAACGAGGGGGAGTTTTGATAATTACACAATAGTGAGAGGTTTGCGTGTAATTTTTCTTTTCTTATATGCATTTTCTTTGAAGGGTAAAGTAGACATTGCACATATGAGAAAAGGAAAAGACCATACTAATTGGCACTGGTAGGGGTGTAAGGCGAGCCGAGCAAGCTCGAGATGTCTCGAGCTCGAGCTCATTGATGAACCGAGCTCGAGCTTCCACTTAGGTGTTTATAAGCTTGCGAGCAAGCTCACGAGCTTTTACTGTTAATTTACATATATATATATATATTTGTGTTTACTTATTATATTCAAAATTATACATTATTTTTAATAAAAAATAATACTGAATAAACACTTCAACTGCTAAGTGTTAACTGCCAACTTTCATTTGTGTTATATATATATACTAATAGTATTACAATAATAATAATAATTAAGAAATTAAGAAATAATATATTTAAAAAAATTTATAAAAATACTTTTTCATCTAAATTTTTCATTCTTAATTATAATATGTCATCCAATCAAACTATTGCCTTTCACATTGTTCATCTATCATATTCTCTTAAGGAAATTTATAATAATACACATATATTTTTGTAAAGAATTCATTTAACTTGAAGATAACTCAGTATATGCATATCAAAATTTATGTAACCACATTACGTTAAACAATATTTTATCCTCTTT
The DNA here is from genome assembly GCA_019426215.1 of Buddleja alternifolia. NCBI lineage: Eukaryota > Viridiplantae > Streptophyta > Magnoliopsida > Lamiales > Scrophulariaceae > Buddleja > Buddleja alternifolia. The sequence goes on along the minus strand of CM033408.1, from coordinate 30,904,217 downwards.
TTTATTCTAAACTATAGTGAATAACAACTTAAATTGTAAAATGTAAAACTTGTCGAATCATACTAAAATTTTAGTTATGTTACGGTGGTTAAGAAAAAAAGGTAAAACAAATATAAGATAGAACCCTAAATCCTAAACCTTAAGTCCTAAACCCTAGATTTTATCCACTTTTTTTTTCTGAACTATATTAAATCACTAATTAAGTTGTGAAATTTAAGACTTGTTGAGTTATACCAAAATTCTAGTTTTGTAACGATGATTAAAAAAAAAGGGAAAGATAATATAAGATATAGCCCTAAAACCTAAACCTCAAGTCCTAAACCCTAAGTTCTAAACCCTAAGCCCTAAACTTAGATTTAGAACGTAACATAGAAATACAAAAACTCAAAATCATAACTTTTCATTTGCATGATATATTTTTGTTAGCCAAAGTTTCGAGCTTGGCTCGAACTCGAACGAGCAAATGAGTCGAGCTTGAGCTCGAATGAGCCAACGAACCGAGCCCGAGCTTTGCTCATTTGTCCCGCTCGAGCTCTAAAAAATGGGCTCGATGAGCTCGAGCTCAAATTATTTGAGACGAGCTTGAGCTCGAGCCTGTAAATTTTACAAGGCTCGGCTCGGGCTCAGCTCGTTTATAGCCCTAGGCATTGGTGATAAAGCCAGAGCAACTCTTCTAATGCCAGAGCAAATTTGTTTCTTTTGTCAATTCTACCCTTCATCGTCCACCTCATCTGTCATCTCTTTTCGTTCGTATCTATATTTTTATTTTATCACTTTGTTAATTCCTTCACAACTCCCAATTGTATTTTAATTTTTTTTTCCTTCCAAATCCATTACCATTGTGGTCTGCATTTTCTCCTAGATCACTTCCAATACTATTACTCAATGTTGTTTTATATACAGTTTATGACCTGGGTGAATCATGTGTGCGTATATATATATATATATATATATATATCGAATAAATAGAGAAAGAAACAGATGTCGATTGTTGAACCTAGAAAGTCAATAAATTAAAGGACACAGAAAGCATTGAAGCAGGACTACATCTGATTGAGCGTGGCGTTTTTTAGTTGGGTGAAATTTGACTGAGGGGTCATATTGGGCAATATCATATAATTGCTCTGGTATTAGGAGAGTTGCTCTGGCATTATCACCAGCCTTTTCTTTGTGTTTCGAGCGAAAAATCAGTGTAAAAGCTCGACAGATTTGCAGTAAGCCAAACTCATGCATGCAATCTGTTCGATGAAATTCCTGAGAGACTTCAATGGCTATCTCTCAATCAATTTCCAAAAAACCCTTCACTTCTCTTCACTATTCCCCAAACCTCACTCCTTCTCTTCATCACCACCACCACTTCCAGGCGGCGATTTAGTCTCCGCCGCCGTCACAATCCTCAAACACCACCGCTCAAAGTCCCGGTGGTCCCATCTCCGCTCTCTCCTCACCACCACCAGGAACAACCACTCCCTCCTCACCCCATCTCAGTTTTCCCAAATTGCCCTCAATCTCCGCAACAATCCCCACCTTGCCCTCCGCTTCTTCCACTTCACTCTCCATCACTCCCTCTCCTCCCACTCTCTCTCCTCTTACGCTACCGTCATTCACATTCTTTCGCGGTCGAGGTTTAAAGTCCAGGCCTTAAAGGTTATAAAATTGGCTATGTTTGAGTTCTCTGATCAAAATAGTGCACTTCTTGAGGCACTGATCAAGACTTATAGGGTGTGTGATTCTGCCCCTTTTGTGTTTGATTTGTTGGTTAAAGCGTGTTTGGAGTCGAAAAAGATTGATCGTGCTATCGAAATTTATGAAATGTTGAAGTCGAAGAATGTGTTTTTGAGAACTAGTACTTGTAACTCGTTGATCGAGTTGGTTTCGAAGAGTCGAGGTTGTTTCGCGGGGTACGACTTGTATAGGGAGATTTTTGATCTTGATGTTGATAATGTGGGTGGAAATGGAAGAAGTGGCAAGGGCATTTCTGTTAATGCGAATACGTTTAACGTCGTTATGGTCGGTTTTTATAGAGAAGGGTTGGTAGATAAAGTGGAGAAGGTGTGGGAGGAAATGAAGATGTTTGACTGTGTTCCAAATGTGTATGGTTATAATGTGTTAATGGCAGCATATTGTGATGATGGAAGAATGGAGGAAGCCATGAGGGTACTTGGGGAAATGAAAAACAATGATTTGAACGTTGATGCAACGTCGTATAACACAATCATTGGCGGGTTTTGTGGAGTTGGAGATGTTATGAGAGCTGAGGAGATTTATAGGGAAATGGCGATGAATGGTGTGGAGACTACTGGTATTACTTTTGAGCATCTCATAAACGGGTATTGTAAACTTGGGGATGTCGATTCTGCAATGGTGTTGTATAAGGATATGTGCAGGAAAAGTTTTAGTCTGGAGAGTAAAGCTATTAATGTTATTGTTAGATCACTTTGTGATGTGAATGGAGTTTCTAAAGCAATGGAGTTTTGGAGGATGGTTATGAAGAAATATGAGGTGGTTTCAGAGAAGGAGAGTTATGAGAAGTTGATTAAAGGTTTATGTATGGAGGGAAAGCTGGAAGAGGGTTTAAAGCTGCAGGGGGAGATGGTTAGGGATGGGTTTGAACCCGGTTCGGAGATATATGGTGTGTTTATCGATGGGTATACGAAACAAGGGAACGAAATAATGGCTAGTGAATTGAGGAAAGAGATGCTTGGTAAAGATATGTCCTAAGAGGAGAAGTAGACAACGATGATTTATATGCACTTGCTCAGAAACCAAAACGGTAAAATGGCCTCGTAGATGGATTTTCGAGTTTGATGCATCGCGTATGGAATGCGATAGGCGATGATGAATCCAACTCTTCAAGACATTAATGAAAGAGATGACGAAGAGAAGATGGCTTGGGCAAGTCTCAAAGCAACGTTTGCAGCGCTTCCTATAGAAAATGCGAATAATTGCATGCACACAACCTCACTTATTGGATAATTACCAGCCTCTCTGAAGTTTGTCATATTATAGAAACAACTTTTGCTAGATCTTCATAACTCAGAAAAATAAGGAATAAACTCATAATCTCCTTTTACTGATAAGAGATCTTCGCAATTCCAAAAATAAGGTTGAAATTGTAATTTGTTTTTACTGACAGGAGATCCTCACAATTTGGAAAACAAGTGGTGAAATTGTAACCTACTTATTCGACAAAATATGTATTTGTATTCTTTACTGATATGAGAAGTTATGATAATTTCTTACATATCAAAATATTTTTTATAATCCTTCGGGAAAATTAAATAAATAATACAAATTTAAAAGAAAAATCAGAAAATAGCATGAAAAAAGTGGGAAGCAGAAAATAGCACATTACGACATATCATATGTCGTCTCAATGCTGAGATGACATGTCGTCTCACGTAATAATAATTTTTTTTTTAATTGTTATGTGAGACGACATGCTACATGTCGTCTCACGCGGTCAGTAAGCCGTGTCAGACAGTGAACAGTGCAACATGCTACATGTCGTCTCTGACACGGCTGACAGTGAACAGTGAGACGGCATGTCACATGTCGTCTCAGTACTAAGACAACATGTGATATGTCGTAACGTGCTATTTTCTGCTTCCCACTTTTTTCATGCTATTTTCTGATTTTTCTTTTAAAATTGTATTATTTATTTAATTTTTCCATAATCCTTCTCACGTCCGAAACATCTGTGTAATTTATCCTAGAAAACAACTAAATACTCCTGGACTATTCAATAATTGGCTTTACCCTTTTCTTCATTTCTTTTGTAATTATATGATTATTTTAATGATAACGATCTATAATACTGTGTGGAGCTCGGCCCCGTAAATTTTTTGGAGCTCCCATATCAATTATATATATATATATATATATCAATTCCATCAGATATTTAGTTCATAGACAAGTCACCTTGTTTTTAGTTTTAAAATAGTGTATCATTCTGTACTCAATAACTCACGTCAAATGTGTATAAACAAGAAATCTTTATGCAAATGGTCATTTGGAATCTCCCACATCACAAGTAATTTCGCGGTCATATCAACGAAAACAAAGTAATAACATAAAGATGATAAACCCTCTGAAATTTCTTCATATGAAAAAAAATTGATCTATCTCCCAAAATATATCACATAATACATGGAAAATGGAACTAGTGACTCGCAGCTCTTCCTTCCAGTTTGCATTCCATATTAGCTGAAACATAAACATGACAGCAGACATTAGTCGTAAATTTACCTCAGTAAATGAGAAGAGTCTTAAGTGGTTGAAATATTCAGCAGGCGAAGGCAGATAGAGATGTACAGAGAGTTTATAGAAAGTTTAAGAATCGATTTACGTGCTTAGTAAAAGCTACATACGAATACTATATCACTTCGTGCTTTCGCAGATTTACAATAATCTAACACAGAAACCTACCCTTTTGTGTTGCATGAGCAAGTATTTGTTGCTAAATCGTAACTGTCCTTTCTAGAATTGTGAATTAAAAGCAGGGAAACAGCAGGATTTAGCTTGGGGCTCAATGTTAAACCAAATAAGTAATATCTACAATTCAATTTTGCACATACATGAATGCTTTTTTGGTTCTTTACTATGATGCACAAATACTCATAAAAATGACCAAATGCAGTATTGTATCCGTATTGTACCCGTATCCAGCACAAATACTCTCAGATACCGTGTCCGGGACATTTTTGAAGTGACCGAAAAATAAAAGGAAAAGAAAAAATTCTGAATACCGTATCCAATACAAAATTTGAAGAATCGGACACGTCGTCGATACCAAGCATAGTATTTTTTAAAATATTATACAATACATTTTGGGCTAGGAAAAAAGATAATATTTTTGATCTTTTGTCAAAAATTAAGCATAAAAGTTAAACAAATGACAAAGAAATTAAAGGAACGAGACAAAATTTTATTTATGTCAATGAACCTATTGAATCAAATTTATTTTTAAATACTATACATGCATATACATAGACATATCCTCAACGTGTCATACCCTAAAATTTTAAAATTTACCGTATTTCGTATCCTAATCATATCGTATTTGTATTCATGTATCATAGGTTCTTTACCCTCTCAAATTATGTTTTTAAGTCGAAATGAGAGGAAAACTTCAACACTATTGATTGAGAGAATGGAGTAACATCCATCAAAGTGGATAGGTGCTCTAATCTATATGAGAAGATAATAAATCCCAAACCTAAAAATTTGAAGCAATCCAGGACATAAATTGTTTACAACCAATAAACCACCAACAAATAGGATGAAGAACATGCCGATACAAGGTAATATTTATATCTCAACGACCAAAATAGTACACAAAACATCAGATTATCAATAATACACTGTAAGAATTTGAAGATCGTAGGTTTGTACACATCATGCAATTGCAGTTTAGCTCAATTAAAATAATAAATAAATAAAATCGATGCAGGAAAACAGAAGTCCATAGATAAATTTAGAACAACATATTCAACCTATGATACACGAACACGGATACGACAATGCGGACACGATATGACACGGATACGAAATACATTTCAAAATTTAAGGATATGATACGAGAATACGTAAGTCTATAGATAAATTTAGAACAACATATTCAACCTATGATACACAATATGAATACGAGGATACGGACACGATACGACTCGGATACAAAATACGACAAATTTCAAAATTTAAGGATTCGTTACGCCAAGGATACGTTTGTATGTATATGCATGTATAATATCTAAAAATAAATTTAATTCAATAGATTCATTGACGTAAATAAAACTTTGTCCAGTTCTTTAAATTTCTTTGTTATTTGTTATCCATCGACATAAATAAATTTAAGACTTTTGAAGATCATAGGTCTCTACACATCATGCAATTGCAATTCAGCTCATTACATATAATAAATATATAAACAAATTCAAGTTAATTCATAACAATTATACTAATCGGCAAAAAAATATGGCTTAAATTTAGATACCTTTAGAGTTCGAGAGTGAGTTCTTCATTATGATCGGAGAAGTAGTGGAGGAGGTACGGCGTGACGCGGACGGCGGCGACCCAAACTCCGAACATCGCCACGTGGCTCTTCAGCTGCTTCAACGCCGCCGTTTTGTCTGGTTTCCGCATAAACATTCCCGGAAACATTTTCGCCTAATTTCTTCCTAGCTCTGTGTGGGTGTGTGTTGAAGAAAAGAAAATGTGAGATCAAAAACCCTAACCCCTCTTTTCTTTTCTCTTAATTCATAGGCCGTAGATTAGATTTGTAGATGTTTTGGGTAGAGAAGATGATATAGGCCCATTAGGTATTGCAAGTAGTTATTTTATTTGGGCTTCGGGGGGATAATCCTATGTAACTCTTTTTTTTTATTTTTTGTTGTCTACCACAGTATCTCGAGTATTATCGAACTAATTTGTTGGTTGACTCGGGTCGTACACCTGGCCTGGTGGGTGAGTCTCCCAACGAAGGTAACTGCGTACACAAAAAATAGAACCCAAAAACTTGCTTAAACGGAATCGAGTTGCTTACCACTCGATCCAACCCCCGTTGGTCTATGTAACTCCTAGTGTATCGTTCTCTATCCCTTGGGGCTTTTTTATTTGTGATTTCGAATTGCTTTTTCCATTTTCATTTTCATCTGAAAATGAAAATACATATTCTACACTATTTTTAACTGAAAATATTCTTATTTTCATTCTCGTTTTAACGTTCCCAATAAATTTCAATCATTTTGCTAAAATTACATTTCACATCATTCATCTCACTTTTTTTTTATGTTTTTTTTATCATTTTTCTCTCTTCAAAATTTTAAGCATTTCTCTCTCATCCCTTTTAAATTTTTAAATTCAACACTATGTATATAATCATTCCACGCATCACAATCACTAATTTCAACCTTCTTTTAAAAAAGACAACTAAACACGTCTATTTTTTTCACTTTTCTCATACAAAAATAAAAAAATTCATTCCCCCGTACATTTTAGAAAATGACGGTTGAAAATGAAATGAAATACCTCCAAACAGAGCCTTAAACACCATAAATTCAACTTCGGGTGGGTGCTTTTGATAACCCACCAGCTTAAAAAACCAACCACCTCAAGTTGAATGTGTGGTATTTAAGGGTTCAGAAGTAATATATTAGGAGCTTTGGGCCCTGTTTTATTATTTTTATTTTTATTTCTTTTCAAAAGTTTAATTAGATATAGTTGTACGAGTGAACCGAGTTGAATCGAACAAAGTATTGTTCAAACTTGATTGAATTTTACTTTTGGCTTCAAAAATTAATTTTGTAATTGATTTGATTACTAATTGAACTGAAGTTGTACGAGATTTAATTGACTTGAACACAAATAGTTTGACAGTTTCATACTTATTTTATTGTTATTTAATTAAATGAGTCGAATTCACTTCAAATTTTATTGAACAACAGAATATGTTAAAACTTTTAGCACATTTAACAAGCCGACCTAAAGTCGGTTTTTGTTTTTTTGGTTAAAACCTAAAGTCAGCTTTAAACAAGCACAATCAAGAAAAAAGAATATAATAGTACAACATAACTTACATTGTTTTCTAATATAATTTAAAATAATTATACACTCATCAAGTGTACTGCACACTCAGAACAGATTTAATTAAAAAAAAAAAGTTAAAAAAAGTATAAAAATTTGGAGCCCATTTGTTGCAGGAAAATGTATAAGATTTTGGTACTGCCGTTAGTCAACTAACGGACAAAGTCATGTGTGACACACATGTCCATTACTTTGACATTTATGTATGTGGGGGGGTGGGGGGGAGCGTATTTTTGTTCAATTGGACGGAAAATGACCGATCAAAATGGACGGAAAACAAATGTTAGGTATTTTTAAAGGCAAACTTTGGGATTTTTTGCTCATTTGAACTCTCCAATATGGGTTTTGGAAAAATGGAACACATTAACCAAGCTTTAGTCTCCAAGCTAGCTTGGAATGTGGCTGCCAATTCTCCAAAAATCTGGGTCCAATTGGTCATTGCCAAATACTTTCATAATTCAAATTTGTTCAATCTCTCTTGTACATCTCACAATCCTTCTAGGACTTGGCAAGACATTTGCAAAGTCTCTGCTCAAATCCACGTCCGTTATAAATTATAATCTAATTTTAATTCAGTTGGATGAGTCAAATTCTCATATTTAATACCTTTAATCATATTTTAATAAATTGCTTGACTAATTACGTTGAGTTGGAGCTAAATTTTGAATCCTATAGAACGAAAATTACTATCCAAATTGGTTGTGTGCTTAGCAAGTCAAGTTCAAATGAATTGTACAGCTGATTTATGCATGGAACACTTTCATTTGTTTCCCATTCGTACTAATATATTAATAATCTGCTCCTGGTTCGGTTAATTTCAAGTATATTTCATAAAGTGAGTGACCAATCACATGACAAGTGTAATTAACTCACTTTGTCAAAGACATACTTGATTTTAATCAAATCGGGGGCGGAGTAGAATTTCCGGACATGGTAAACTCATAACAACGTTTTGACATTCTTGCTCTGATATGATTATATCATCATCTTGTGCTGGTAGCTAGGAAGATTAATTTTGAGCAAATAAAAAATACACATACATTCCAATAAAAACCAACAATATCGTGTCAAAAATTTATTAAATTACCATACTCAAAATCAATCCAAACAACAATCACCAATCACCCCAAAAAAAAAAAGCAATGTTAAACGCCCTCTGATTATTCATTATTCAAAAACACAATATAAAGTACAAATAAATTATTCCAAGCAAATTAATTAGAAAATCCAGCATCAAAACACAAATTAAACTTCATGAATTTCTGCATCCGCAAAAAATTAATTATTCCTTGAGCAGTTGATAATTAATAATTCCAACGGATTAATGGCCAGACTTCGAATTTCATCAACCCATCCATCTTTTCAACGGGAACTCGAATCCGCCGCGGCCGCCGGCGGTGATGTCTCCGATCTTCATAGCTCTTCTGAGGTCACAATTTTGGAAACTCCAGAAATTTGGTAGCAGATAAACACTGTGGGGGAATGTGGTATCGTTTGGTGGATCGTGTTACAATTTGAAGTTTTAAAACATCAAAATCATCTTTATTTTCTTTAAAACTTTGTAACATTCTTTGACCATAAACCCCACATTGAATTGTGCTTTTAATTTAAAAGTTACATCTTGCATCCTACACTATAAATAGGTTATAGGTCTTAGTTAGAATACACAACAACACAAGCATACATCATCTTGCATTTTATATTTTCTATATACTATTGGGCAACTATGATAAGGTCTTGTTCACAAAGTTTTCTTGTGAACGTGCTCACAAAGAGAACACCGGCGTGGCCTTCTTGGGTTTTATCTTGGGGTGGTGATGAGCCGACAGTACCTGCACGAGGGGAGGCCATCACGATCTTAGGACAGCGTCAAGTGGCGTGACTCCTACAGGCCAGCCGTTTTTTACTCTCTTATGCTTTTAAATTATATTATATATGCATCAATTTTATTATATGATAATATGAAAATTGACATTCTCTTAATTGCATGAAAAATTGAAAATATTTACATCAATCTAAGATCGTGATTATTTGCTTTATGTTAATTTGATGCCTGCTGCTAACCTGAAATTCTATGCTGGTGTTTATTGTATTGCCTATCTATTCTAATTGTTTACTATAAAACTTCACAATCTGTATGAGCTATAGCTGCATATTTTCATTACTCTAAAACTACAAACTAAGTTCTATTTTCAATACATGTAATACAACCTATATTAGCTTTATTCTCTACGGTTCTGCAATTACCTAAAAGAAGTACATGCATATTTTCTGCAAATCTGAAACAATCTTTTCATTTGTCTATTGATGATAAATTCTAATAATTCTCCTTATCAAAAGTATATAACTACTGAGGTTGTGTCAAATTTTGCAATTACACATATTAATAGAAATTTTACTAAGACAACTTCATTTCAAAAGTTTCTGTACATACAATAAATTCAATAATCATTGTTGTGATTTCTTCCAATGAAATTTTTGATTTAATAATAATAATAAACTAACATATTTGTTTAATACTTTAATTTTGATTTTGACAGCTAGCATCTCAATAGACTAGCCCAATTAATTTTCTTGTGCATGTGTCAATTTTGATTATACTAAAATTAAAAAATAAATAAATAAAAGGAAAGGAAAAGAATTGTCATTCCTACATAACAGTAAAAGTTAATTCACCTGCAGGAAACCTTTTAACTAATATATTTTTGACATTTTCGTTTACAAGCTACATAACAGTAAAATTTGCAATTTAAGTGTGTCAACATTAGTGATAGAAACCGTTACAAAATTGAAAATTGTGGAGTGACTGATGATTTAATATCTGCAATTATTTCAAAATAATTTTGAACGTTATCCTGACTACAATTAATATAAAAAAAAAAAAAAAATTCCAACGTTACTACTGGAAGACAGCATTTGAGTTTTCTGTCCATTAATTTTATCTTAGACAATACACTAATTAATGACTCTACCTCTTTCATTGCATGTGATATGTTCTTAGTTAAGGTGTTGCATTTCAATCATTTCAAAACTGAACCGAGAAGCTTCAAATATTAACTTACTGCCTGATTTGTGAAACCGGCTGATTCAAAGTGTTATGTGTCTGTTTTGAAGAAAATACTAACAAACAGTATGCTTTGCTGCTATTATTTCATGTTTAAAATTTTGTCGAATATTAATACTATGGTTTCATTCCTATATAGAAGTAGACTTGATTGAAAACAGAAAGTTTCAAATATTGAATTAAAATTTTCCAAAACATTTTTGTTCCAAAATTGTGATAGAACCAGTAAGTTCTTTCAGTGAGAAACTTAATTTCAAGGTAATTAATTTATTTACTTAATAAAATAAAATAAAAAAAGTTAATTTCAGTCTGCTTATCTTGTTGTGTGAAACTTGAGATTGATGGTGGTTGATTCCAATGAATATGCATGAGTGAAAGAAATTTTAATTGCCTGGCTATGAATAATTTGAATATAATGTTCTTTTAATTTCATATCAGACGAAATACATTTTAAATCTATTATATGAGCAAACACTTAGTTTGTGAATTCTAGTATATAATTTTCCAACGGCTAGTTGATTTTGATAATAATAAACGAAATTAAAATGCTAGCTATTAATAATAATGAATTCTTTGGAAGTTACATTTTCATACTATAAAGATGTCATTAAATTATTTACTTGTTTCTATTTCTAGAAAATAAGAAGAAGATGTAGAGACAGAGATATAAAGAGAGGAAATTAAGAAATCATTTGATATTCTTTTTAAATGGTGATATATATTAATTTTTGACAACTTTTAATTCTCTACAAATGTTAGTCACATTCATAACGGTTTCAGAAAGGAATAATATATTTTCTTGTTATCACGTCATAATATCTTATATCTTTAGAACAAGCGTGTCGATTATATAATATTTCGTTATTATATGCATGTCGATTAAATAAAATTTTCTTTATGTGCATGTGTGATAATTCATCTTTCTTTTATCATTGAAGCTACTATATCAAATGTAGTATATGCAAGTGAAACTTTTATATCATCTTACTATATTTGAGGTTTCATGATTATTGACACCCGATTGTGTCTTAAAAAAAAAAAAGAAAAAAAAGAGAAACAAATTTCGATGACTAACATATGATTTTCGAGTACAAAATCATTTATATTTAACTTTTATGATTAATCTAATTAAGTATATTTGGATTTGTCCAAAGACAATGCCTAAGAAAATTGAAACAAGAATAGTATATCATTGGCCCATGTCATTTCCATTCGTAAAACATTTTATTTCGTTGTGAGGAATTTGAAAAGCATCTCATGGGACTATTATGGTGAATTAAATTTTGATTTACTTTCAAAAGTTTGAAAAATATATATTAATGAAATTTTGAGGTGTATGTTTCTTCTATCCAAATTACAGTATGAAAATTCTATAATGAAAATTTCATAATTACTCTTATAGAAAGAAATTGTTTAACTATTTTGTTATGTGCTATGAATGACATATTTGAAAACTTTGGAAAAGTCATGATTAGTATAATAGACTCCTAATCATGTGGGAGACGCATCTCTCAATATTTTTAAACTTCTTGGATTTTATATACATGGTGATATGGCCAATCTAATGACCTCAGCATGAGTAGAGTGGTACTTAAAAGTTTGTTTTAAGCATAACTATTATTTTAAAAAATAAAATAAAATTACATTGTCTTTAGTACAGAACTTTAAATTTTCTCTAAACATTCAATTTTCAAAATATTCAAATTTGTTGTTCCCGCTTTATAGAATCTCTCTTTAAAGAAAGTTTTAAATATAAAATTGTTGCTATAGTGATTTTATGTGGCAACGGGTGAAGTGACAATGGTGCTTTAAAATTTATTGAAAAAAAAAATACATGAATAATTTTAGAATAAAATATATGGTCATGAGACCTATGATCATCATTTTGATTTCCATATTGAACATATTAAATTGCTTTTAACATATTTTATTCCATGGCATAAAATCTAATGAGTTGACTTGGAATTTGGAAAGCGTGACAAATTTTATGCTACTCTAAAGCTCAAAACTTTGGCAATGTTATGCAACGTAAGACATATTTGAAAATTTGAGGTATGTTCACTTTCATGTTAAATATTTTGTGAATTTTAATACGAAATTGTGTGATCAAACAATATTTATTTTCTTCGGAAAGATTGTGTTAGAAATAAATGAAAGATGCAATTATTGAGATTGTGATAAATTGAGAAAATGTAGTATTTTGAAAATTGTACCATCATATGAGTACAAGTTGTTAGATATTAACTTAATTTGCGAAAAAAAAAAAAACATTCTGTGATAGTAACTACAAATAATTTTTACATTATTAATGTCCATATTATGATTGGATCAAAGCAAGCTTCCAATATTTATACTTTTAAATGTTTTCTGGTTAGACAAAATGATTTAGAAATCTGAATATTTGATTATTAAATTCAATTTATTTTTCAATAAAAAAAAAACAATTATGGTATTAAGATATATTTTGGTTGGCGTCCTAGAGTACCAATATATACCATACAAACTTTTATATTTTGTGAATATGTTGAAAAATGATTTTATATTAAATCCTAATTTTGAGCTATATTTACATGAATTATTGATTTGTTTCATTATGTCATTTTCAAAAGATCGTTGATAAATTTAAATGTGTTTCCAAAACTTGTTCCTAACACATGATATAGTGATTTTGAATTTACATGAATTTTGAACGTCTCTATTTAAATATAAAGCTTGAACTTCCTTATTATCTTATGAAATTCCATTATGCGACATAAAGTTATTTCCAAACTTAATAATATAAATTTTATTAAAAAAAAAAGTTGATATTTTGTTTTAAACAAGAACTACAAAGTTGTTATCAAAGAAATCTTTAATAATTTTCAATTGGTTAAGTCCTAGAACATTGGATCTATCTAGTGAAATGTGGGGGTTAGCTTGATGGATGAGTATATCAAGTATTGTGCAATTAATTTTGGTCTTATATCACTTAATGTGTCTTTTACTTAACCCGTCTTTTATTGGGGTTTTAAATTGCTTTGGTCTCTATGATAAAAAATATGAAAGTTGACCAAGTACAGCGAGTTAGTAAATGTGTGAATTTTACTGAAAAGACTGACTTATAAAATTCAAGGTGAAGTTTTATAAAATGTTATTTGGGAAAATAAATAAAATGATTGTGATGAAAATTTATAACTTTACACTACTAAACATTTCAATTGCTAATTAACCTCTATTGGTTATTTGTGAAGATATATATTATAACACATGCATGTGAAAAAGAAAAAAGAGAAAAGAAAAGGGAATCATTATATAATTTATATGATGCGAGCATATATGGACAAGTGTAGAGGCTAGATCCGTAATCATCGAGAGGGATGGGCATAAGCCGACAAGGGAGTCACCTCCAGGAGTAACCCAACCTTTGTGATTGGAGACCCCATGAAGAAGGTTCAATGGGTAGGAACAACCTGTAATGCGTGACTCATTTAGCACTAATTTATGAGGAGAGTGTCTCCTTCCCGTCCCTATGGTGATAGTGCTTTTGTAGTGTGATGTTAAGGTTGGCTTTGATCCTTAATGAGACCAAGGCGGGAAATAATCCGCAGGGTAGAGTTCACACGTACCCTTGGAGGTTTCACCTAAGTGAGAGTTGCCATACATAGGCCGTGGCTATGGGTTGGGCTAACCCTAGAGACCTCACGAGAATCAAGATTAGAGCGCAGGGCCTTTAATGCGCTAACCCGCGAACTGAGACCGATGTCGATACTGTGTGTGTGATGTGTTGAAGTTTGGCCAAGGGACCTAATTCCAGGCATAGTCCATTATGGCTCCCTCAAATGGAAATCATCAACACTAAGTGTAGGTTCAAGCCCGGAAGGCACCTGCACCCATTGCATGGTATTTAGTTGCCCTTTTATATATATTTTATATATCATTTTGAAGTTTTAAACCTTGTGGGGGATTGTTACAATTTGAAGTTTTAAAACATCAAAATCATCTTTATTTTCTTTAAAACTTTGTAACATTCTTTGACCATAAACCCCACATTGAATTGTGCTTTTAATTTAGAAGTTACATCTTGCATCCTACACTATAAATAGGTTATAGGTCTTAGTTAGAATACACAACAACACAAGCATACATCATCTTGCATTTTATATTTTCTATATACTATTGGGCAACTATGATAAGGTCTTGTTCACAAAGTTTTCTTGTGAACGTGCTCACAAAGAGAACACCGGCATGGCCTTCTTGGGTTTTATCTTGGGGTGGTGATGAGCCGACAGTACCTGCACGAGGGGAGGCCATCACGATCTTAGGACAGCGTCAAGTGGCGTGACTCCTACAGGCCAGCCGTTTTTTACTCTCTTATGCTTTTAAATTATATTATATATGCATCAATTTTATTATATGATAATATGAAAATTGACATTCTCTTAATTGCATGAAAAATTGAAAATATTTACATCAGATCGTACTTGAATACTGCATGCATGCATGCACAACTTAAATTAGCATATCAAATTATCAATTGAATTTCGGAGAATTTTACTTTGGTCCCATGGAACTTCGATCGCCTATTTCAGATTTACTTCAATTGGAATGTCAGTTGTACTTTTCGTCCCGTGGGACTGGAAAAGTTGTACTTTTGTTCCCAATCGTCAAAAAATGGATGGAAAAAAGCGAGTGTCATGCACGCATTATTTTTTGTAATTTTTGAGATAACGGCGAGGGTATGACACTAGCCTTTTTCAATCCATTTTTTTGATGATTGGGACCAAAAGTATAACTAAAAATCTAATAAGACTAAATCTAAAATGGGCGAAGTCTTACAGGATGATAAATGAAATTTTCCCAATTAAGTTTATACAAATAAATAAATGAAAAACATGTAATAAATATATTTGTATGCATGTGTGGTCAAAAATGTAATTTTAGTTCGTAAATCGGCATATTTTCAAGTTTCATTCTTTATCAAGTGGTAACTAGTTGTTGCCTCGTGCGTTGCACAAAGACAAAGTTATTGGCACAATAAATTATTATTGAAGTTTTTGAATTTAATTAGCTTCAATTTAACTTAGGTACATTTATGAAATAAATATAATTAAATATATATAAGATGAAAAAAATGCTTGCTGACAAAGAGAATCATATTGAATTTCATATGAAACTGACATTACCATTCGTTACTTAATTTATGAAAAAAATTAAGTGATAGATAACCGTATAGTTTCTCTTATTTGAAATAAATCTTGAGATTGCACAATACTCAATTCTACATTTGAATAGTCTTTAAAATAGAATTAGAGTTTTGAATTTCAAAAGAGACAGATATATTTATATATTCTGTCTCTTTTGAAATGAAATTAAATTCTATATGTATTAAAAAGTTTTGTATAAAATAAGTAGTACTCATCAGTAGAGATTACCCATTTATCCAAAAAAACACATAGGAATGAATTCTCTAAATATTTACAACAAATTTATGAATAACATCTTAAAATATAAATTAATTTAATTCAACATAAATGGGGGATGCATTATACTTAGATACTCTAAAAATAAAAATAAAAGAAATATATGAAAAATACGCATGATATATTCAATTAATTTCTCTATGAATTGAATTATGAAATAAGAAACTTCAAATATTATTAATTTTGATGTACAATATCAAACAAATATTATTAATTTTGATGTACAATATCAAACAAATAATATTAACCAAAATAATCAATCTCAATCCCAAACAACTTAACTTCTTTTGAAAATTTAAGAGATCACAGGAATTAGGAACAAAGTTCATTCACTTCTTTTGATAATTCTTGTGCCAATTTTATACCTCCTTAGTATGTGGAAACTATTGAGCTTTGGGGATGAATCTTCAACAACTATTAGGTAAAACAATTTGTATAGAGGATTGAAAATAATAAATAAAATATACTAACGACAAATTCATGAGTTACCTGCTCACCTTCCACCAACATAGAGATTTAGAACTGGAATGAAATTATTCATAATACACACAATAATACACACGCACACAAACACACACACACACACACACACACACACACACATATATATATATATATATATATATATAAAGTTGAGAGAAGTATAGTTAGCAATCAAAATTCATTTACGAAAATATTGAAGTTCTATCTTCCAACTTACAAAAGAAGGATTGAAATTTATTTCTATGATGAATTGGAAGAGATAGGTATGTCATCTGTGGTATGTAGGAAGAACTCATAGATGGAATTGACTAATGGGGAGGACAAAGATTGTTGCATTATGTGTGTGTGTGTGTGTGTGAGTATAATTATAATTGGCTATTAAAATGGATTTTGTTATGAAATAAACTCAAATATTATGAAATTGAGAGAATAAAATGAGAGAATCAAGTAGAAAACTCTTTTATTGATATTCTTGTGTGTATTTACAATACAATGTCATTGCCTATTTATAGGCATAAAACTAGAATACCAAAAGTTTATTACCTAAAGAGTAAATTATATTTACTCATGATGGAAAATGAAAAGTCACGGAGATGAAGAGTTTTTGGGAGATGAGTAGACATAATGATTAAAGTTAAGTGGCCATAAAGAACTTGGGAGATGAATAGACACCACAAGTAATGATTAAAGTTGAGTGGCCAACAAATTGGGAGATGAATAGACATCCACAAATAATTATTCATAATACTCCCCCTTGGATGTCTATCACTTAAAAATATGCTTCGTTAAAACCTTACTAGGAAAAACCCAATGGGACAAAAACCTAGTAAAGGAAAAGAGTACATATCAATACGCAATCAGATGCTGCCTCATTAAAAACCTTACCAGGAAAACCCAGTGGGAAAAACCTTGGTTAAGGGAAAAAGAGTGCAGCGCGTATTATCTCCCCCTCATGACAATATCAGTCAAGATCTTTAAGTCTACGTACTCCAATATTGTAGACTAGTTTTTCAAACGTTGCTGTGGGAAGTGCCTTGGTGAACAAATCAGCAAGATTATCACTGGAACGGATTTGTTGAACATTAATATCACCATTCTTCTGAAGATCATGAGTGAAAAAGAACTTTGGTGAAATATGTTTTGTTCTATCTCCTTTAATGCACCCTTCTTTCAATTGTGCGATACATGTGGAATTATCTTCATATAAGATCGTCGGGATCATTTTTCCAGAAGATAAACCACAAGTCCCTCGAATGTGTTGAATCATGGATCTTAACCAAACACATTCTCGACTTGCCTCGTGAATAGCCAAGATTTCTGCATGATTAGATGATGTGGCCGATATAGTTTGTTTCATAGATCGCCATGAAATGGCTGTGCCACCACATGTAAATAAATAGCCTGTTTGTGAACGACCATTATGAGAATCAGACATATATCCAGCATCTGCATATCCAACCAATTCGGACTTGGGTACATTTGAATAAAACAAGCCCCTATCGATTGTTCCTCTAAGGTAGCGGAGTACCTGTTTAACCCCATTCCAATGCCTTCGTGTAGGAGAAGAACTATATCTTGCTAATAGATTAACAGCGAATGCTATATCAGGTCGAGTGTGACAAGCAAGATACATTAGTGCACCGATTGCACTTAGATATGGTACTTCAGGACCAAGTAGTTCTTCATCACTTTCTCGAGGTCGAAAAGGATCTTTTTTCACATCTAGTGACCTTACGACCATCGGGGTGCTCAATGGATGTGATTTATCCATATAGAATCGTTTTAGCACCTTTGATATATAAGCGTCTTGATATACAAAAATTTCATTCTTTAAATATTCAATTCGCAACCCAAGGCAAAATTTTGTTCTTCCAAGATCTTTCATCTCAAATTCTTTCTTTAAGCAATTAACAGTTTTTGAAATCTCTTCAGGAGTTCCAACGATATTTAAATCGTCAACATAAACTGTAATTATAACAAACTCATTTCCAGATGAAAATACAAGGACAAATTTGATCATTCTTATATCCTTCCTTCAACAAATATTCACTGAGACGATTATACCACATTCGTCCAGATTGTTTCAGTCCATACAATGACTTACTTAATTATATTGAATAATGTTCTCAAGAACTTGAATTATATGCTTCAGGCATATTAAATCCTTCAGGGATTTTCATATATATATATATATATATATATCATTATCAAGCGAGCCATACAAATAAGCTGTAACAACATCCATTCGACGCAAATCAAATTTTTCATGCACTGCCAGACTTATTATATAACGAAAAGTAGTTGCATCCAACACAGGAGAATCAGTCTCCTCATAATCTATGCCAGGTCGTTGCGAAAACCCTTGGGCAACAAGACGTGCCTTATATCTTACAATTTCATTTTTCTCATTTCGTTTTCGCACAAATACCCATTTGTATCCTACTGGCTTTACATCTTTAGGTGTACGGACTACAGGTCCAAAACTTTTACATCTTCAGGTGTACGGACTACAGGTCCAAAAACATTTCGTTGATTCAAGCGAGTTTAACTCTGCCCTCATTGCGTCTTTCCATTTTGGCCAATCATTTCTTTGTCGACATTCATTAACAGACTTTGGTTCTTGATCCTCATTATCATTCATCATATTTAGCGCTACATCATATGCAAATTTATCATCAACGTTGACTTCATTTCGATTCCATCGTTTCCCGTTCATAACATAATCGATTGAGATCTCATTATTTTCACAATTTTCAGGTACCTGAGGTTCTTCTAGAACCAAAATATTAGTTATGACTGGGGACTCTTCTGGAGTTATTTTATCCTCGATTAGACCATCTTGATTCTTAGCTCCTTTTCTTTTTCGAGGATGACTATCTTTGGAACCGATAGGTCTACCACGCTTCAGGCGTGCAGTAGACTCATTACTTTGACCTTCAGGGACAACAATTCTTACTGGAGCATTAACAGCTGGTACATGTGACTTAGTCACTTTTTTTAGGTCAGTAAATGCGTCTGGCAGTTGGTTAGCTAAACCTTGCAAGTGAATTATCTTTTGAACTTCCAGTTCACTTTGTTTTGTTCGAGGATCAAGATGAGATAAAGATAATTCATTCCAACTAATTTTCTTTTCCAGCTGCTTATTTTCTCCCCCTAATGTTGGGAAATCTGATTCATCAAAATGACAATCAGCAAATCGAGCCGTAAATAAATCTCCAGTCAATGGCTCTAGATACTTTATTATCGATGGAGACTCGAATCCAACATATATTCCCAATTTCCTTTGAGGACCCATCTTAGTGCGTTGTGGTGGAGCAATTGGAACATATACCGCACATCCAAAAATTCTGAGATGGGAAATATTTGGTTCCTGACCAAAAACCAAGTGTAATGGGGAGAACTTATGATAACTTGTTGGCCTTATGCGAATAAGTGCTGCTGCATGCAAAACAGCATGTCCCCAACAAGAAATAGGAAGTTTTGATCTCATAAGTAAAGGTCTTGCAATTAACTGCAGACGCTTAATAAACGATTCTGCTAGACCGTTTTGTGTATGAACATGTGCTACAGGATGTTCAACATCAATTCCAATAGACATACAATAGTCATTGAACGTTTTTGGAAGTAAATTCACCCGCATTATCAAGGCGTATCTTCTTAATTGGATAATCAGGAAAATGTGCTCGTATTCTAATCAATTGAGTAAGCAATCTCGCAAACGCCAGGTTACGAATTGATAACAAAGATACATGTGACCATCTTGTTGATGCATCAATTAAAACCATAAAATATCTAAATGGTCCACACGACGGGTGTATTGGTCCACAAATATTGCCTTGAATACGTTCCAAAAACGTAAGAGATTTACTTCCTACTTTTGTTGTTAATAGTCGAATAATCAACTTTCCTTGTGAACAAACATCACATGAGAAATCATTCGATTGAAGAATCTTCTGGTTCTTCAATGGATTCGCATCATAATTGATCCGGGATGGCCCAACCGGTCATGCCAAACAACAAACTTATTTTGATTTGTAAACTTCTGGTTTACGATAACATGTGTTTCAATATTAGATACATGCGTGTAGTACAAACCGGAAGACAATGCTGGCAACTTTTCCAATATACATTTGTTACCAAATATTGTATTAATGATGTAAAGATACTCAATATTGCCATCACTTGTTGTCTCAATATGATATCCATTTCGGCAGATATCTTTGAAGCTTAGTAAATTTCTTTGAGACTTGGTAGAATATAATGCTTCATCAATATAAAATTGCGTTCCTCCGAGTAACAATATATTAGCTCTGCCGGAGCCTTCAATTAACTTTGCACTACTCGATATAGTACTAACATTGGCATCTTGCATTACTAAATAAGAGAAGTATTTTTTATTCTTGAGGATGTTGGCAAATTTATAAAAGACAAATTTATAAATAATTACTTCATTAATGAAAACTTATAAAATTTGTTATGATTACTTGCATCTCCAATCAAATGATCAATTTTTCTATTAGGATCATCATAGAAATCAGCAACATCTAAATGAGTGTCATCAAAATCGGCCATGATCAGAATCGCCTTCTTCAAAAGCAAAATTTGTTTCTATTTTCTTTCTTTTACTTTTTAGCGATTCTTGGTAAAGGTCAACAAGATGTTTTGGTGTACGACAGGTACATGACCAATGACCTTTACTACCACAACGATAACATAAATTTTCCACAAATTTGCTATTTTGGCCACTTTCATGTTTCTCTTCATTATTTTTTCACTTCTGGTGGAAAGATGTAATCTTTGAATAACCACCACGATTTCCATAACCATATCTACGACCACGTCCACGTCCATGATTTCTTTAATGATTAAAATAGTTATGTGCTGCTACTTTCACTTCAGGGAATGTAGCAGAACTAGTTGGACGGGACTCATGATTAAAATAATTATATATTGCTCAACACATTCACTTCAGAGAATGGAGTATAGTTATTTGCATCAAGATGAATTTCAACATCTAACGCCCAAGAAAAATAATTTTTCCTCGTAATATCAAGATCACAAAGTCAAGTTTTTTCAAGATTCATCAATATAATACTATATCAAAGTATAAGATGAATAATATAACAATCATTCAACTTCTTAAAATATTTTCAACATGATAGGATTATTCAAAAGAATAATACTAATCAAATATATGCACATATACATATGTCTTCTTTCCAAACATCAAGAGAATTATTGCATATTTCTATTTTTGTTAAATATTGAAATATACGTACCTTTTCTTTACCTTTTCTTCTTGCTTTGTTTTAAAAATCTTGTCCATCAATTTTCTTTACAAACTCATAATAACTCACGAAAATCTCTCAATGGATTTTACATCATACGTTGAGTACCCCATGTATATCTTTAGCCAAATTGCAAAATGATTAACACCTTGAGACGGATCGTGCTGATAACGTGTTATGAAATAAACTCAAATATTATGAAATTGAGAGAATAAAATGAGAGAATCAAGTAGAGAACTCTTTTATTGATATTCTTGTGTGTATTTACAATACAATGTCATTGCCTATTTATAGACATAAAACTAGAATACCAAAAGTTTATTACCTAAAGAGTAAATTATATTTACTCATGATGGAAAATGAAAAGTCACGGAGATGAAGAGTTTTTGGGAGATGAGTAGACATAATGATTAAAGTTAAGTGACCATAAAGAACTTGGGAGATGAATAGACACCACAAGTAATGATTAAAGTTGAGTGGCCAACAAATTGGGAGATGAATAGACATCCACAAATAATTATTCATAATAGATTTCAAATTTTTGGGGTCAAATATAAAGGCATTTAATTTTTAGACTGAAATTAAGGAGGTCATTAATAAATTTAATTAGAATTGTCTAATCATTAAATAGATTCTAGAAACTGATATATCCTTGCCAATTAATTCAAAACTAAACGTAATAATATATAAGTGTGCGCTTTTTTGGGGGGGGGGGGGGGGGGAGTTTATTACATATTTAAACTAATTGCATTCAATTGACCAAATTAAAAGTTTTTTAATATTAATTAAAATTAGCTTAAAATTAAGGAGTTAAAATATATATTTGAAAAATAATCATTTTTAAAATTTGCAATTATGGAAACATATTATTATTAGAGAGCCTAAACATAAATATAGCAAGAATCTAATGGCACAATATTGAAAGAAGAACTCATCCACCTCATTATCCACGTAGGTAAGAGATGAAAGCATGGGTTTGGATTCATTTTAAATATTATAATAAGATAAGATTTCAATTTTATTCAGTTTCAAAATTCGAATTTTGAGATGAAAATGTCACGTATCCATCATGTTCATATGTCAAATATACTTGAGTTCGACCAAATCAGAAGCATGCTAAAAATTTCTTGACATGGGAAATTCATAACAATAGGATTATATCTTCTTCTTTTTCATGAATAAAACTAATTAGCATTAAACAGAATCAAAAAAAAAAATTGATCAATAAAACTAGTATGATTATATCATCATCTTGGGCTAGTCGGAAGATAAACTTTTAGTAAATAAAAAATACAGATATTCCAATAATAACCAACACTATAAAAGTTTATTAAATTACCAACTCAAAATCAATCCAAACAACAATCACCAATAACCCCAAAAATCAAAACGAAAAGAGTTAAACACCCTCTGATTATTTATTATTCAAAAGCATATTATAAACTAGAAATAATAAATTATTCCAAGCAAATTAATTAGAAAATCCAGCATCAAAACACAAATTAAACTTTCATGAATTTATGCATCCACAAATAATTAATTCTTCCTTGAGCAGCTGATATTTAATAATTCCAACGGATTAATGGCCAGACTGCGAATTTCATCAACCCATCCTTGCAATGGACGCCGCCGCGTTCGCCGCAGGCGAAATAATACGGTTGCCATCTCTTCAACGGGAACTCGAATCCGCCGCCGCCGCCGGCGGTGATGTCTCCGATCTTCATAGCTCTTCTGAGGTCACAGTTTTGGAAACTCCAGAAATTTGGTAGCAGATAAACACTGTGGGGGAATGTGGTATCGTTTGGTGGATCGTACTTGAATACTGCATGCATGCACAAATTAAATTAGCATATCAAATTATCTATTGTATTTCGGAAAATTTTACTTTTGGTCCCGGAACTTTGATCGCCTATTTCAGATTTACTCTAATTGGAATTTCAGTTGTACTTTGCATCTCATGGGACTAGAAAAGTTGGACTTTTGTTCCCGGTCGTTAAAAAATAGATGGAAAAAAGCGAGTGTCATACACACATCATTTTTTGTATTTTTTGAGATAACGGTGAGTGTATGGCACTCGCCTTTTTCAATCAAAAAATAGTTGTGACCAAAAGTGCAATTGAAAATCTAATGGGACGAAATCTGAAATGGGAGAAATCCTACAAGATTATAAATGAAATTTTCCCAATTAAGTTTATACAAAAAAATTAAATGAATGAAAAACATGTAATAAATATATTTGTATGCATGTGTGGTCAAAATGTACTTTAATTTAGTTCGTATATCGGCATATTTTCAAGTTTCATTCTTTATCTATCCATTTAGTGACTTAAGTTTACTAAATTTTAAAATTCGAATTTTGAGATGAAAATGTCACGTGCCCATCATATGAAATTGAATGGGGAAACTTTTTCGAATTTAGGAGAAATTGGGAAAAAAATCTTTTTAAGAAATAGTGGGGTTTTATAATACATGAATTGTACATAGAGTTGAAATAAATTTAGTTGATACTCGAGTTAACTGTTGCAAGTTCGTTTTATTAAACATAATAAAAAAAACTCGAATATCTTTCTTCGTTGCACAAGCTCTATTAAGTTCAAGTTTAAGTTGCAAGCGCGGATAGTTTTAAAAAAATGATAAAATATATGCAAATTAAAAATCATGTACTCAACTCGAATCAATTAAAATTTGTTATGCTCATTCCGGTGACAATAAATACAAACTTGATAAAATCTCAAATGAATATGAGCAATACATTATTTGCCTCGACTCAATCTGTTTAAGCTAATATGATAACGAATGGAATGCATGGAAAAACATACCTAGCTTGTCGTTCAAGTAAAAAGGTCCATTCTTGATTGCCCAATCAGTGTAATTATACCCGAACCGCCAGTTATCCGACCCGCCCACAACGAATGTATTCGGACCCTGAGTCACATTTTTTGGTCTGTAAAATCCCCAATTATAATCCCCAGTCCGATTCCAATTTCCTGCAGTAGTGCTCCAATTCTTGTTTGCCATGGCAATGGCAAACATTGATGCAGTCACAAGAAGAACAAGAGCTCCTACACATTTCATTGTTTTCTCACTTAATTTAAGCAACAAATGAAATTACAATAAGTACTAAAATAATAATTGAAATCAAATTTTATTGATTTTGATGGTGTTCTAATGGAGGAATGAGTTTGGGGTTTTATAGTAAAAATTGCATAGAGGCATGCAAATTAGGTAGCTAGAATTGGTCAAAAGTGATCATTATTATTATTATTATTTCTTAGGTTGGTTGGTAATATGGCACTAGAAAATTGAGTTAATGTTTTATTCTTTTTTCTTGAATTTAATATCCAAGTCTTCCACTTAAGTTTTTTTTAATAATTTTACACGGTTCTATATGCTACTTAAGTTTTTCTCAAATATATTTTACGCAGATATGAGTTTGAGAGGACGTATTGGGACATTTCAGGACCTCAAGTTTACGAACAATGGAAATCAATAGGGGTTGCGATGTTCCATTTCCTATAATGCATGGTTACACAAATTGATTTTTAAATTGACTTGTCAATATATTAATTACTTGTTTACATTTTTATTTTATTTATTCAAAATGAGATCTTAGTATTTGAATGTGGTAGTTTGGCTATAATTCTATTAGATTAAAAATTAAGTAAATAATTTAGTATTTCAATTCAGACCATAGTTAAATTTACTTGCTAATGGACCTATTGTCTTATTTCGGATCATCTGATCTAGGATTGTGTTTCATATCATATTCAATTTCATGAACCTGACATGTATAGCAAATTCACATCAAATTTGAACACATGACGTGCGTGTATAAAATATACGAGATGAAATACCAATTAGAAAATTGTAACAGACGATTGAAACTGTTGTTAGACTATTTTCGGGGGCATAATGAGTATTAAAAAGCACTTAAGATTTTTTATTTTAAAATCTTGTTTCTTCTCCTATATTACAATTCACCTACACGATAGATGTAAACAATTCAAGTTGAATTTATATTTAAAAAATATTTGATACACTTGTCATGTATATGTAGGGCTGAATACAAAACGAACACCATGACAAATATATATAAACCAATAATTCAATTTGTTTTTATTTGTGCATTTGTCACATATATGTGTTGTGAAATACGAGATAAAATACTATTTTTTGCATCGAGATTAGAGAGAGATTCACTTAAAAGACATTTCTTTGGTACTTTTGGGGTCATTCTATGCCACGCCGGTACCAATGGTCCCGGTGTGGTGTATACCATTGGATCCCTCAACAGGGGGGACATTTACTAAAATACCCTCTCATCCAATGGTATACACCACACCGGGACCATTGATACCGGTGTGGCATAGAATTTTCCGTACTTTTGTAGGTCAAAAGAATCAACTCTAAGTAAATTCCGGTGCATGAGTTATTACTTTTCAATAATCTTGAGTTGGAAGTCTTCCTCGTCGGTGACTTGTTTTAATCCTAGTTAAAAAGTCTGACTTATTGTGCATTTCTCAATTCAAACGTAGTCAAAATTAGGCAAGTTTGCAAAATGCACTACAACACAATGACGTAGTTATGACCTTATACTACCTAAACAATTAATTGTTAGGCGGGGTTAAAAGACAAATCAAGTTGTTCGATTATCGAAATTCGAAATCGAATGCTAAAATTACAAACGAGCTCGGTTTATTAACATATCAAATTCAGTTTGAAGAACTGTTTAATTTGTATCTACTATTTTCTGAAACTCGGCTCGATTCGTAAAAATGATAAATATGTGCATAGAAAAATCAAGTTTCTCGAGTTTGACTCCTGTTCAGCTCAATTAACAATCAACCAGATTCAATACAAATTTTAAAGCTCGATAATAATTCAAACAAACTTGAATTCGACTCGTTTACGATATTATTATTAGGAACTCACGGATGACGGACCCAAAAAATGTTCATACAATTTTCCATGTGATGCAATTTACATAAAATTGATCACACACGAATAATTATAATTATAAAACAAATTGAAGTCCTGAAACTCTTTAAACTAAGTGATAACATATTAATATTAATGTCCCAATAGTAGAAAACTATTAATGCTATGTAATTATAATCTAAGCATAAATGAGAAAAAATTGAAAAAAAGAAAGATGGAAATAAAAATAAAAATAAAATAGGAATTGGCCCATGCAGGTCTCGAACCTGCGACCTTCGCGTTATTAGCACGACGCTCTAACCAACTGAGCTAATGGGCCGAGTTGTTGCTGTTCACTAATAGTACAAATTTTATAGCATTGCGATATATATATTTCATTACATAGATGTACGTTAAATATATGTATCTGTTAGTTAATAGTCGTATTATACCCGTATAATATATGTATATATATAATTTAAAAAATACTTTTGTTTCTCATATACATTCTGAATTTAACAAATAACACTCGTACTTACATTCTGAATTTAACAAA
Organism: Buddleja alternifolia; assembly: GCA_019426215.1. Lineage (NCBI taxonomy): Eukaryota > Viridiplantae > Streptophyta > Magnoliopsida > Lamiales > Scrophulariaceae > Buddleja > Buddleja alternifolia. Next base: position 30,876,866 of record CM033408.1, on the reverse strand, counting down.
TAACACTCGTACTTTTGAGTAGAGCAGTTTATACGTATTTTACGTATCCCGTATTATACTTGTCTAATGATACTCCGATTTTGAAAAAAAATAAAATATTTAAAATTATAATTAATTTTTATAAGTACTAATTGAGAATTATTCAATTAAAAACAACGAACCTCAATAATTTATTGACATTGTAATTATTCTCGAAGAGTGACTCATATAAAATATTATTTTCATAAATTAAAAGCGAATACAAGCTATATATCTTACAAATTTATATAAAATAAGACGTATTTTTACTCTCGAATAATTCATTTATATTCGTACATTTACGAATCCGTTTATTTTCAGCTCCCAACTTTTTTAGCCAATTTTTTTACTATAACTTTCAATAAAATTTCATAATATACTCATACGTATTAACCATGATGATTTTTTCAGGTCCCTTATTTAATTAACTAGATCCTCAATCTAGTGAATATTTAATGAATGTTATATATATTTGACATGTTTTGCGTCATGAAGTAATAGAGGTCCGAATCGATGTATCTCATTAAAGAACTTCTAGGAACTCCAGATTTTTCACTTGATCAGAAATTTCAATTAACGTCACTATCCCAAAATTTGCCAAGAAAATAGATGAAAATTTTTGTTGTATAAACGCATAAATCTCGTATGTTTAAAGGCCTAGCTGATATACATTACTATATCACATTATGTTCAAAACAACTGAGTATACAAAAGAATAACAAACAAAAGCCCCCTAGCTGAAATACACCATTGATATACCATTTTTCCAACCCCCATAGTGTTTTAACTGGATTGAACTTGGATAGTAATTGGCTTTCCCCTTCCCATTGTGAAACCGCGGGTTCCATCCGGCATTCTTGGCCCTTTCGCAATCTGTCTTGCAGATACTTCGCCCGGGCACGAGCTGGTCAACGGTGTAGGAAGACTTCGCGCAGTTTGAAGTGGACGAGGCTTAGGTTTCCCTCGGTTTCTAATCCAACTTTTCTTTGATGCAGCTGAATTTTCATCGGCCTACACGTTACACATTTAGCGTTGTCAATTCGATTCATGTAGGTTAAACTTGCAATAAATGAATACTATTTTGGTAAACCATAGGTTATCTAAAATGTGTAATCTCAAAGCAAATTCAATTCTTTTGTAACAACACAATGTGTAACATTTTCTGTTATACGAACCACTTTTTGTACACGTGTCGTGCACTTATGTGTGTATTGTTACAAAGACTTGAAAGTTGAAACGGAAAGAAGGGTGCAAAATGAGCGTGTCTGTATAAAGCAAAGGTGCATATTTTAACAAATCCCTCCAATTTATCCATATTTGTAGACTACATCTCTATTATGTATGAACGATAAATTAAATATAAGAAGATCCCACAGTATATTATGAGTTCCACACAAAGATATGGTCACAAAGATAAGAAGCAATATCTTACATCAGATGTTTCTGAGGAGTTAACCCGAGAAGAATCTTCGTGCAATTGATGGGATTCGTCGTCTAAATATACATCAAAATCCGACTTCCGGCTCTTTAGCACAGACTTTGGCTGCATATTACCCTTTACAAAATTAAATGTTTGTGGTACAGAATCATCAATAAAAATGGATGTTCTTGAAAATTAAGCGTTTTTGTGCCTACCGAACGCTTAAGCATAAGCCTCACTCGCATGCCTTTTCTCCAGTTTCCTTCATCGTTTAACTTCTCGGCCTGAGGATGTTAATGTGTGAACACATTGATCAGATCAATGAAAAAAATGAAGGCTCCGAACAGCTAAATAGAAAAGGCGTTAACGCGAACACTTACAGCTTTCTCCGCTGTTTCAGGGTTCTCGTACTCTACTAGTGCATGGAGCTTCAAAGAACAAGAAAGGACTCAATCAATTAACAGGTATAAAGAAATTCTTTCAAACCGAACTTGTAGATTCCGAATTCTCAATACCTTATTACTGATAACTACGTCGCCTTTAGAAGAACGCGAAGAATTGGGCTCCTGTGGTTGGCATATCCGGATTGATTTGATACTGTACATCACACACATATATGCATAATCAATAACTATGATACAAGAAAGAAAAAAGAAATTGAGTTAGGCAAATATGTTCCTACCTCCCAACTACATTAAACATTTTTTCGATTTTCTGATGGGAGTGATCATCAGGCAGATTTTCAGCTATAACTGTACGCAACTGCAGGAGATATATATGATCACAAACTTATGTTATACAGAATTTAGACATAATTATCTTGGCTAATAAAGGAGACGAACAAATATACCTGCAAATCCTCCTTTTCTTTCTCCGTGAAGGGGTTCTTACGCCTCACCTTCTTGCCATCATTGCTTACAACCTAAACAACGAAAACGAACAATTATAATCCAAGAGAAAATGATGCATTTTCCTTATTCGACATCGATATTTATATACTAACTGCATCAAAAAAGCACTAACCAGCTTTGTAGAAGACCGGAGAGCTTGTGCAACCATCTGATTATTTACATTGAGGGATTTGAGTTTCTTTAAGGTAGCGACAAAATTTATCGGAACTGTTTGAGAATCCAATACACAAAACAATGTCAAGAATCGGAGCATTTTGCGAAAATTCATGGTTTTGAGCTCAAATTTGAAGATGTCTCATTGTTCTTACCAAAGCCTTCAGGATCTTTATTTACATGTTTCACCAAGGATTCATTTGCTAGCATGCTCATGTCACTGAACATGTATTCTGCCTGAGGAACACCAAAAATAAAATGAAAATTAGTATCACTAATTTCAATTTAAGGTGTACTCATAATAATTATTATTTCCATTAAAACACATTAAAACTTCAGCTTTTTTCAGATGTACTCATTCTTTTGAGTATACGATCAATAGAATATATCTGATGTGGGTAAAATAATTCATACGAGGCAAATGACCGTATTGCCCTCAAATGTCAATTAATTTACAATATTAACAAGGGATCCGCCAGTTATAAATTTCCGGGATGGGTCCAAATAAAAACCCGACCCGCGTGATCCAAACCATTGGTTAGAAGACACACGACATAATCCTGTTAGATCCAAATGTCATGTCATGAATAGTAACTATTTGGAATAAATACCACTCAAGGGACCGGCATTTATAACTCTCGAATTCAAGTCGTATATACCTGTCCAACCACCTCGTATTTACTTCGTTGGTACGAGCTCTTCCAAAATAGCCTCACATATTTCACACTAACAAAGTTAAAACTTGATCCTATTAAATTAAGTACGTAAGTAGCTTGATCTAGAGACGGAGGGAGGGGTGGGGCTAGTAGGGAACCCGCCCCCCTCAACTTTTTTGAAATTTATTATACAACTTTTTATAAATACAAAGTTTTGCCCCCCAAAAAAATATTAATAAATCCTTTCTTGGGGTCAAACACCTAATATTTGTTCTCAACTAATTTTTTCACTTAATTTGGGTAATTTTCATGTGTTTCTCGTCTCTTTTATATAATAATTATTATTTTTGTTTTATTTTTTCATAGTCGATTTTACGAAATTGAATACTGTTGATATTCTACTCTATATATGTTTTGCTTTCACTAATAACAAAAGAGATACAGTGTATGTACTAAGACTAATCCTCGATGTGTTCGCACACTGTACCGCGGGGGCTAACCCCGGCATCCCTGTCAATCCTCCGTCTACCAAGCAAATCTGGTTCAACCCATTAGGGTCGGATTCATCTAACGAAATTCGAGCTAAATCAATACCAATTTTGGAATTTTCACATTTTCTTTCAAATTATCCAGCTAACAATATTCCACACATCCTCTTGATTTCAAACCCCAAATCAAAGAGAAAAAACACAAAACTTTACCTGTTTGATGATCTTCTGCTTAAGCTCATCAGAAATGACGACTTCCTTAGTAACTTGTTGTTGTTGTTGTTGCTGTGAATTATGGCCGTTTACGCCTTTCACATTACTCTTCGATTGTACCAAAGGAATCGTAATTTCTTGATCCGTAACGTAAATCCAACTCCCATTTGTACCATCAATATACTGAAAACACGGATAGAAATACCCCGTGATCGGCAATTGCCCCTCCGTGTGAGCCACCGTCGGCACAAATTCCGGCGCGGCGATGTTGAACTTGAACGAACCGCTCGTCCTCCTCTCCTTTTCCTTCTCAATTTTGGCTTCATCATCGTTATCCTTAGCATCAAAATAGTCGTAGTAACTCATTTGCGCCATTTCGATTTCAAGAAATCAAAATAAACTGTTTCTCGAAATAAATTATCTCGATCGATTGAAATTCAAGAGAGAGAGAGAGAGTGTATAGCTATCGACTTGTTGAATCAAAGTCGAGAGGATTGAATGTGAATAATTTGGAGTGGCTTTTTACAGTGATTTGGATGGTGTAGGAATGGAGGGAGATTTGTTGTTTTCTCCTGAATTATAGAGATAGTGAGTGTACGTATAATGAGTATTGAGAGAGAAGTTCATGGTGTTTCCTTCTTTTTTTTCATGCACATAATAAGTGGCGTTTTCATGGGGTTGACCACATCTTTTTTCTTTTTTATTTTTAAGGTAACGAGGGAATTTTGTATTTACGTCCAACGCACGTGCTTCGTGGAGAAGGATTAGTGTGAGGTGGGCAAAATGGTCAATCAGTCTCGAGAGTTTGTGAAAATTCTTGGGTGGAAGGTGAGTATGGTGAAAAACATCTGAACGCATGTAATTCAGTGATTACCAGTGAATCGAGGAATACGTTTTTTGTATATCATGTGTTTAGTGAAATGGATGAAACTTATGTTACGTCACTATTATCTGGATTCAATTGTTGACATATCAGCATTTTTATTGTTTAATGTGATAACACTTAATATATATTAAAATTTTATGTGGACCGGAATTCATTGAAATTGATCTGTTTATTAATGAAATGGTTATAAGTTGTAATTGTAAATCATCCCCCTAGGTTTGTCAATCAGGCGTTAAGAGTCGAGCTTAGAGTAATTCATGATCAAGTACATTATGGTCTAAGCTCAATCTCAGCTCATGCTTTTCTTTATAGGCTCGCTTCACATTGTTATTTTACCATCGGGCTTATTTGCCAACCCCAACACACACTATAACAATTTTCTTGAAGGAAAAGGAAGAAAAAAAAATGCCAACGCAGTATATTCTAAGAGTAAATAATATATAAGATAAGTTACACTAATGAATATATACATATCTAAACTTATGGTCGTCAATATAAAATGTTAAGAACATTCTGATTCGAAAAAATTCTGAAAATTTTTCAAATTTTAAAATCTATCTATATATAGCTCTTCCAGAATCTCTTAGAAAAACTGCAATAATATAAATATATATATATATATATATATATATATATATATACATTTCGTTGATTTAGTAAGCTTAAAAAGAAAAATATATTACAAACTTTATTAATGACTAGCTTCAAAAATAGTATAGCTATTGCTAATTGCATGTGTTATTTAAAATTATCGTTTCTAATTTATTTGTGTTGAGTTGGATAGGGCTCAAATTCACAACTTTTTTTGGGCTCTTGTTTTTTTCATAGGATTTTTTTTTAGCCCAATTCAAATTTCAAATTGGATCATGTTCACATTTAATTAGATAAACTTCAATTTAGATGAGTCCATCAATCAAACTTCGAGTAGATTTGAGTGAATTAACAGTTCTACAGTCTACAAAATAGGGTCACACTTGAGAACCCGTCTGGACTGAACAGGGGGAGGGAGGGAGGGACCCCAATTGGATTAATCCAATATGCCGGAATCCACTCTAGCTATTCTATAAAACAAAAAAACAAAAAAATAGGGTCATACTTGGAAGTTTTCGAGATTCGGGGTTTTGAGATAATCCCTAATTCTCTACTATCACATGAATATGTAATGGTGGACTCCACATAATATATATATATATATATATATTGGAGATCACTCGAAGCCCCAGACTCTCGAAAACCCCCTAAATATCACCCTATTTATTAGGTCAGGATACGATTAGGTCATGTCATCTTCTATGGGCTTTAATTATAAGGCCTAAAAAGATTATTTCTGTAGGTCTTGCAACTCACCCTTTAACTTCAAAAGGTACAATGACTATGAATTAAAATAAAGTTTCATGCCCAAAACTTATTGGTTTAGTGGTATCCAATTCTTACTTTATACTAAAGATCATGGGTTCGAATTCAAACTGCCATAAGTTGTGGCTCTTCCCTCATTTATAGAGCTAGATAGAGTTTTTATGGCTCAAAATTATAACTATCAACTCGAATTTGTCAGGTTAGATATTTAGGGTATCTCATTCGTCCTGAATTAAAAAAAAAAAAAATAGGGTTTCATTACTAGAAAAATAAAAAATAATAATTAAACAATCAATCATGGACATGGGAGGAATATCATGATATGGGGATTAGGGATCAACCAATGCAACACTTCTACAACTAATCAAACCTTCCACAACTAAACAAATCTTACACATTAAGGGTACAATAAAATATTGCATATAGTATTAGATTCTCCTTTTCAATAATAAAATATAGTTTATGGGATGGAATGAAGTTGAAAAATGGAATCCAATCAATTAGGAAACAATAAAATAAATAAATAAATAATAAATAAAAGAACCTTTAAGTACAATAAAAGCTAACTATAGGCATGGTCTTAAATTTCGACCGAAATACCGAAATTTCGGGTTTCGGGGGGTTCCGAAGCGAAATTGAACCTTCGATCCAATTTTGCAAAATATCTTCCGAAATTTCGACCGAAACCCGAAATTTCCCCGAAATTTAAAATATTTTGTCAAATTTCCATCGAAATTTCGGTCAAAATCCGATATTTCCCGAAACTGAAACCGAAATTTCGGTCGATTTTTTTTTTTTTTTGTATTTTTAATTTTTTTTTTAAAATATCATATAATTAGAAAATTATATTTAAACACCTATTACTTACCCGGTTACCCCCAACCATACACATAAGTGATAAGTCACTTTCAATCCAAATGGGCCAAAAAACAAAACAAGTAGTGCATTATTAAAGTCGAAGAGCACAACAGTGGGGATTTCGAAATATGAAAATAGAGGTAAGACAAATACTAGTGATAGCGATTTCAATCCACCTAGAAACTCGATGTGGTATTGAGTAGTAACTTTTACTTAAATCTTGATACATTTTGTTTTAATGAAGTTCTCATGAGATTTGATTATTATCTTACTATCAAATTATATTTATTTCATATTTTTCGCAAAGTTTTTAGTGATATTATTTAACAGATTCATTACCCATATATTATATATAGAATATTATTAATGTAAAAGATGCATAAGAATGAAAATTAAAGTTATCCAAAATTTTATTGTAAATTTTCAAATATTTTTATAAATTTTCATGATTTCTTTAAAATAGAAATAGAAATTTTGAATATCCCCGAAATTTTCATCAAAATTTCCGTAAATTTACTTCATCAATATCTACCCCGAAATCGATATTTTAGACATTGACTATAGGTTCCATAATTCTCACTCCAATCCCTTTCGCCCGACAAGTTTTGCCAATTGTTTAAGCATTTCAAGTTTTTTATTTTATTTCACCATAAGGCGGCTAGCGTTGCGTCAAAGTCCAAATACAGTACAACCCATTTTGCCCGTTGTTTCAAAATTTCTATTTAGAAAGAGCGTAGCTTATTGTATTTCACTTGAACGGTGCACGATAAATGTATATAATTTATGTCAATATTATATTTTTAAAATTCTTTTATATATACGTATTACTATGTACTCCGTGCCATGCATGGAAATTATTTACGAAAAAGTTTAAATGATGCTTTATCGTTCTCATATATTTTATTATTGATATACATTAAAGTCCAATATGTACACCATATTTTTTATGATACTTTATTCTTGAAAGATAAGATACCACTAATCTAAAATAGTTCTAGATTTAAAAAAAAAAAACAATTAGAGTGAAATTCATTTAGAAATTTGGTGTTCAATTTTATAATAACCATGTGCGATAAGTATATATAAGTAAGATTAACATTATCTTTAAGGAAAAAAGCTATTTGACGATTATACGTTATGATTAAAAACAAATTTATAATAGAAAATTTGAGCTATCTTTTAATAGAGGTCTAAAGGTGGTTCACTCGTTATTTCTTCTTTTAAAATGATTTTTTTCCCACTATTATGTTTGTGAAAGGGACTCTTTTTAAAAGGACATTGGCTAACCATATTACATTTTTAAGTGGGATATATCTTGTTTAGGTGTAAGGATCAACGTTAAATTCCTTTTGGCAAAATTGACCTTTTAAGGTCCAAGAAAGGTGTTTAAAGGTGTTAATTTAATTGGGTTTGTCGGGCTAAGACATTTTGTATTTGGGTAAACCCCCCATCATTTATTCAAAAAAAAAAAGGTGTTAATTTAATTTTATTTTATTTTATTTTTGGTTTTCCCACGGGGTGTTCAGGCCAGCTTTCACGCACCTTGACTAATCCCCGCTCGCAGTGCGTGGCTGTCGCTGGCCAAGCATTATTTTGATGACGCTGAGAATTGATTCTGGGTGCACACCAAGTCGACCTCAAGTTGTCTCAATGGTAACTTGATACCACCGGATCAAGAGGCTTGGTTAAGGTGTTAATTTTATAATCCAAAGGTTTAGTTGTTTGGGTTTCATTGCTTGTTTTATGTTTCTTAATAAACTTCTACATTTCTAATCATGAAGTCCATACTATCCATAATTTAAATTAGATTAGTCTTTTTGAATAGCCCAATAGCCTTTTTTTTTCTTTTTTTTTTTTTTTTTTACCAAAGTATCTTCAGGCCTCAAATACACTAATCCCAGGGGTTCGGAGCATTAAAGGTTGGTCTCCCTCCTATTAAGTGCGCTTTCCAAGATTCGAATTTATGTTGTCCTCCCTACGGGGTAAGAGCTGCTTACCGCTCCACCAACACTACGTTGGTAATAGTCCAATAGCTACTGTATGTCCAATACTCATTAAGCATGCATGAGATGGCTGTATCATATATATTTATGAAAAGGGAAAATTATACCTACACCCACTATTATATTAGGTAATTACACAAATTACCCCTCTTATAATTTAAATTACAAATACCTAGCCCACTATAATTGAAAATTACATTTACTCACTGGAAACTTTCGGTCAATGGTCAAATAATAGCAAATGACATTTTTGCCCTTCACTTAAATTATTAAAAAAAATAAAAAAGTTGGAATAGTATTTTTGTTACGGTTGTACCCCCTCTTATAATGTGTAATTACCAAAACCCCCTCGTGCTTTTGAAATTACCAACACCCCCTACCCGCTAATTGTAAGGCTTTCAAGGGTTAAATTGTAAGAATTTTTTAAAACATAAGGGAGGGGTGATTGTATGAAGTGCATTTTAACAAGGGATGTTTGTGTAATTTATAAGAGTGGGTTGTTGTAATTTTTTCAAAATGACATTTAGGCAGGGGCATTTTTGGAAATTCACATGATAATGTCATCAAAAAACTGATCTCAAGAGGATAAATGTAATTTTCAATTATAGTGGGTTAGTTATTTGTAATTTCAATTATAAGAGGGATAATTTATGTAATTACTTATTATAGTAGTGGGTGTTAGTGTAATTTTTCCTATTAACAAAGAACTTACAAACTCGAAAAGAGAAAAGGAAATTAAATAAATAAATAAATTGTGTTCATATATTTTTCTGAAATTCTCAAGGAAATTTTAGGTGCGTTTACGAATATTTTTTCAGATGTTTCTTTGCATACACAATTGCTCGTATTTGTAATTTCTTAATTAAGTGGTCAGAACACCGTATATTTTGGCTAACTATTTTGTATTAACTTGCGACAAGTGATGCATTGACACAAAGCAAGATTCTCCTCCTTGTCTGGCTGTGAACCATTCTAATTTACGCTTGTATCATAATTTTTTTTTTTTTGGTACAACTTGTATTATAATATGTTTTTATGCATATTCAATAATTTGGTCACAAGTCCTTTTAAATATTTGATTCCCTAAAATTCGCTTTAGTTGCAAGACAAATGGTATAAACAGCATTCGAGCCACAAATAGGTTAAATATAGTACTATATATATATATATATATAAAATAGTGTTAAATCGAACAAATGAAAACCTGAATCATGGACTAATTTCCACCAATTGCTTATTAAATTATGCGGCGGCATTAGAAAATAAAAAAGAAATCTTACTAATATCTTAGAGGAGATATCAGATAAGTTCAAATCTTCTCCATCAAACAATTCATCAACCTAATTTTGACATGTTTGTAGATTGACTTTCCCAAATCATGCACCATTAGTTTCCCAATTTAACAAATAAAATGAGGGGATGATTTTATTTTTTTTTGATAAGGTTATGGGGATGATGGCATAAATAACAATGGTTCACTTACATGACACTTGAAATTACTACTTATAAATTAAGTTATGTAACATTAAGTTTCAAAATAAAAATTATAAATGATCATCAAAATGTAGTTTTTTTTTTTTTTTGAGAGATGTTTACACCGAATTTTAAATTAATTATCATAAACCGACAATTTTCTATTATAAACCAAAAACAATGAACTAATATATAAATAAAGAAACAACTCACACATCGTTGATTTTGATAACACTTGTACTATCGGATGATTAGTTTTGTGGTGGTCAAAAGCTAACAGTTCGAAGCGTTTGTTGCAAAATGACGCTCAGACATCATACTCGTGATCTTTTAAGCAATGTAATGCTCAAAATTTACCCAAAGTCAAAGGGGAAGAAAAATTAATTCATAATTTCAAGAGATGAAGTTAAGAGACCAAATAATTCAAGAATTCAATTCGACAAAAGCCGGAAAGGAAATTAATCCTGCAAAATATTTCACACAACTCTGCCTCAATATCACTTTTCTATTGTATTATTATAGTATAGTAAATTAATCATGATTTATGATCATATCATAGTATAGTAAATTAATCATGATTTACGATCATAACTCACAAGTCTCTTTGTATCTGCAAAACTTATACTGGACAAACTAGCATTATTTCTCCCAGCTATGGCTCTCTGATTTTCCATCAACTTCATCTTCCATGCTATCTAAGTGAAGAGGGCCATGAGGAGAGCCCGATTGGGAGTTGCTCGGTTTTGAAGATTCACGACATTGTTCTTTGAGCATGTTTTTCGTCCCTCTTTGAGCGTGAATGCGATATTTCTGAAATAAAACAGCATCAAGAAACATAAAGCATTGATCAAATCTTTCTATGAAACTTGAATGTATAATGAAGGAAGAAAAGTGCACGACTCGACGTACTTGTAAATGGCTTTTTACTTCATCGTTTGTAAGACCGTCGACTTGCATTAGCTCTCTGATCTGCTTAGGAGTAGCAGCTGCCAAAGCATAAGGTGGAACAAAATTAAATGAGAAGTGAAACAAGAGAAACTTTAAAAGCACAATCATAAGATGGAACTCAAAGTCTCGGTATGATCACAATCATCCGTGTATAAGTGTATTGCGAGTTTCAATCACATGGATTGTTGAGATTTCCCTGAGACTCTGAGCCTGGAAGCTCCTAAGAATCACACAGATATCAATAAGAGCTCTAAATTCTCCAAGAAACACTCATCATATTTCATAATGAAGGCTTCATTCTGTCTCGATAAATTTACAATCATTCCTGTATGGTGAAGCTACAAGAGTTTTATCATATGGATGGTTGCGATTTATCTAAGACCCCAAGCCCCGGAAGCTCCTACGAACTACACATATATTAATAAGAGCTCTAATGTTTCCAATAAGCATCCATCTTGAAGACTTCATTCAGTCTCCATAGAATCACAATAGTCCATGTTCCATGAGAGTTTTATCATATGGATGGTTGCGATTTATCTGAGATTCCGAACCCCAGAAGCTCCTAAGAACGACACAGATATCAATAAGAGCTCTAAGGTCTCCAAGAAACAGTCATAAAATTGCATCATAACATCCAGGGAAACAAAATACTCATCAACTCAAACCAAGAATCCCCACAACTACTCGTGATCGAAAAAAATGATAAACTAATCCAATTCCCAACTAAAATTTATACAAACTTCAAAGAAAATAACTAGTTGTTTGATGCCAAACCTTGAGGACCTCCAAGATGCTGCAGGGCACTAACGAAACGACGATGCAATTCGGGCGACCAGCATCTCCTTTGCTTTCTAGCAGTTTGATGATTTCCAGCCTTATAATTCGATTGACTATTAGTTCCAGATGAGGATCCTGATCTACTACAACTGGTTTTCGAGATAAAATCACTAGAATAAATCCCATCCATCGAATTCTTGGTTACAGGCATACTAAGCGAAAGCACTCCTGGCAATTCATCACATCCCTTAAAAGGCATAGATGACTTTCCTACTGTCCTGTTTTTACCACTCTGCAATGAATCATCCATCACCGTCCGATCAATTTCTTCGGCCGTTCTCTATAAAACAAGAAATTAAACAAAAAAATCCATAAATATACATAAACAACTTCTTTGGCCGTTCTCTACAAAATAAGAAATTAAACAAAAAATACACACACAAACAAGTCATTATATATATCAGCAAATCCTTGTAAAATAGACAAAATTTTGCCATTTCTGTTGTACCTTTTTGCTGTTATCTAGCTTTAAGGATGGTTTATTGTTGCTGAAATTAGTGTTTGGATAATTAGTATCAGAGTTCCATAACTGCACAGAGCTCATCCAATTCATTTTATCTCTGCAGTTGATACTGTCCTTTTCTTTACAATTCTCAATTTTTTCATCTTTATCATCTCTGCTGATTTTCTTCAACGGTATGAATTCTTCCAACACCGGCTCCGAATCTGATTTCTTGCACTGCATTAGCTCCTCCTTCACTGTGGCAATCGCTGCAGTAAAAATCAATCATAAAAAAACCTAAACATTAGCAATCAGAAATTTGTTCGTGATATGTCTTAAATTCCTAGCCACCAGTTCTGACATTCATTTCTTTCGTTAATACTGAAATACTCTCTGATCTATCTCCGTGACCTAAGAAATTACCGAACCACGTGAATTCTTGCGTCGTTTAATCTTTATGCTTTTATAATCGTGTTTATTCTAACAGAAATTCAAGATAAAAAATGACAACAATTTAATTTTTTTAAAAAAACCTAAAAAAATCACAGAAATGAAAAGGAGATCACCATCGTTAAGGAGGAGCATGCTAAGAGGAAGCTCGCGTTTGAAAACATCGATTTTCTTCATCTCATCTTGCAGCTGATTAACGTAATCATCAAGCATCGGAATCTTCTCAGATGCGTTTCGAATCCTCGAAATTTCAGCTAAAAATGCGCCGATTGTTTTCGGAATCCAATTCTGCGATGAGAATCTACAATCTAAGCTGAGTTCTGCGGGGATTAACGGCGCCATTTTCGTGCCAGATCTTCGATTAAATTGAAATTTCAGTGTTATTTACGCTTCAATTCGCGTGTGTTGTTGTTTATGTGTGGCGTGCAGTGTGAACAATGGGAGTATCTAGAGTCTAGAGAGAGAAAGAAGTGAGAGAAAGGATGGATTGAAATGCGAAGAAGATTCTGTTAAACAACGCCGAGTTTTGACAGAGGTGAGCAGGATAGAGATAATTATATATATATATATATATATGTATGTATGTATATGTATGTATATGTGTATGTACGCAGTATATAATGTGGAAATGGGAAAAGTCTTTTTCACGTCGTCGCATATTTTATTTCTTGACACTTTTTTGGACATATTCTTATGGACGAAATTAGCCTTGGTTATTGTTATCCTTTTAAGAATTTTATTCTTTTTGGAAGATTCTAGCTCGGTATAACCAAACAAGGTAAATATATTATATTTAGATTCGATCAAATTAATATATATATATATATGTATTTGTATCTTTAATACCCTAATTTACTAGAATATATATTTAGATGTATTAAATCCAAATACCTAATATTTTAACAATATATGCGTGTATAAATTATATATATTTAACCCCAAATTAGTACATATACACATATATATGTAAATGTATATGTTGTTAAAATATACATACAAAAGATATTAAGAATATGTGTAGCTAATTTAATTTGTAATAACGCATTAGTTGCATTTTTTTCAAACATTAACTTGACGTGTTATCATCACCACTACAGCACATAAATTTGATGTTAGTACTACAAATATTATTAATTATTATTTATATTAATTAATCTTGAGGCATTAGGTAAATTTCAATTAATGTGTATAAGAAAAGAAAATTTGTGAAAAGAAAAAAATGATGGAAAAATAAAATAAAAAATAAAAAATGATGCTTAAGACTATATATAGAACTATAGAAGAGCTTAATTGTATTATTGTATAGTTCAAAAATATATTTGGTACCACGGATATAGCTTCGTTTAGTGGGATCAAAGTGTATTTTAGCCTAAATTAAGTCAAATCATGTCCAAATTTTCCAAGACCATTTTATATCTTCTGCTTTATTTTATATTAGTAATTTACAATAAAAAGCCTCTCGCCTTCTTAATTTATTTTTATTTCTAATCGATTTATTTAATAATTTTTTTATACTTATTGTTTTTTATTATTGTTAATTGTTAGTGTACATATGGTCAAAAAGCATAAGATACTCTCCCAGAATCCAAGAATGGTATCTAGCTATTTCACACTTTAAAACTCTTTTTGGAACCAAATATTTTATTTTCTTTTGAAATTAAAAAAAAAGATATAAAAAAGGATAAGTTTCGATTTTATGTTAATAGATTTTTTACTTTTATACAAAATACTCATAATCAAACGCATTTCTCTAAAATCAAACACATTTTCCCTAAAAGTATTTAGGCTTCGTTTGTTTACCAAGGAATGAAATCCAAATTTCTAATTAGATATCTGGTAATCAGATTTTCAGTTATCTGATTACATAATAGTGTTTGATTGTGTCTAGAAAATTGATATCTTTAATTCATGCACATCTCGCAAGAATGAAATTCACATTTGAAAACTTTCATTAGATTCGCTTTATTTTTAATTAAGCTATATACGTTGTGCCACTCAAGTTTGTGAAATGTTTATATTAAAAAAGTTAGTATTTTTTAATATATTAACTATAATTTGGTACTTATAGTTGATATTAAATACTAGCTATTACAATAATAAATTAGTTTGACTATGACATGTCAAAACAATTAATGAAATAGTGTAGAGTACAAATAATATATTATTATAAATATATATGTGTGTGTGTGTGCAAACTAAATTAAAATGTATAATTTTATATAGATATTATACTTATATGTATAGATGTATACACATACGTAATATATATATATATATTCACACAAATACATGTTCATATGCATGTCTTATCATGTAAATAAATATATATATATAATTGTATACAAATATATATATACATATATATTTATCTAATATATTTTCTTATATGATGAAATATAATAATTATATATATATATATATATATAAAAATAATATTTTAATTGATATAATATGAATATTAAAAGCGTCTTGCAAGTCTTAATTTCAGATTCCTTTGAAAAAAGGAATAAGAAATCCTCAAAAAATTAAAGTTTTAGATTCTTTATTTTGGGGTGTAGGATTCCCTATATTGATGAATCTTATTCATTTCCCAAAATTAAAATAATCTTACCAACAAATTGATCCGAGCCATCAGATTCTCAATTTAGATTATTTTTCCTGGCAAACAAATGGACCATTACACGCCACATATTATCTGAAAAGTCTCACATTCAAACGCTTATAGATGAAGTCACATATCTCTAAAATTTATTTTTTCCTTACTTTTCTCTATTAAACGACTCGGAATGACCTATGTAAATATGTTAATCCGATGCTTTAAATCTAAATTATCAATGTGGGAAATATAATGTGTATCTATATATAATAAAACACATTCCTTTTTTTAAAAAAAAGAACAGTACACAATCCTTGAGACTATCCAAGTAAGTGTACATGTGGATAATCTAATTGAATTTAATTGTGTCACATAAATAATTATTTTACATTTCATCTATTGAATATGGATAAAAGTAGTTATCAATCTTTATCTAAAATAATTGAATTAAAATTTTTAAAATAAGACAATTACAAGCATAATTTGAAGTCAAATAAAAATTACTTTTCCTATTTATTTATCTTATTAACGATAGCTGTCAATAGTTTATTTGTAGATATTTGTTTTCCTAAGTTCATCAATCCTGCATTATATTTTAAAGTTAAATGAATATGATTTAATATCACATAAAAGATATTTTGATGATAATCATCAAAATGTAATAAAATCTTTTAATTTTAAGACTATAAATAAATAATGTAATTATATATATTAATTATATATATATTATTAATACATCTATGTGTATGTATTAAACTATTGAATTATTTCATCTCATGAAGACCAAATACAAATACGAACGTCTTTCCAATACTAAATTAAAACGAAAGATTAAAATCACAATATACATAGATAATGAACATAATCTAATAACATGACAAAGTAAATACTGTTTGTATATGATAGGTGTACAGTTTCAAGAGAGTGGCCAATCACAATTTCCTGATTGAGAAACTCGAAACTGTACACCTTTCCTTAAGCTAAATTTGTGATAGGTGTACAGTTTCATCTATCTTTAGGAGTAATTAAGCCTCTTGGTCCAGTGGTATAAGGCTGTTATTGGGATAATTTGGGGTCAACTTGGTGTGCTCCTAGGATCGATTCCCAACATTGTCAAAAAAATGTTTGGCTAGCGGCAGCCACGCACCGCGAGCGGGGATTAGTCGAGGTGCGCAAAAATTGGCCCAGACAACCCGTGGGGAAAAAAAAAATCTATCTTTAGGAGTGTAACTGAATTTTCATCATCCTTAGTTAAAATTTATGCCACTCCAAAAAATAATGGGAAAATTACACGCAGACCTCCTCACTTATTATGTAATTACCATAACTCTACCTTACTTATTGAAAATTATCAACACACCCCCTCAATGAATCTATTTGTAAGATTTATATGGATAAAATTGTTAACTATATAGAAGGTGTAATTGTAAAAAAAATTTAACATGCATGAGGGGATGTTATGGTTATTTTTAATAAGTGAGAGAGAATTTTGGTAATTACAAAATAAGTGAGGGGTATAGTTTTCCCAAAAATAATTACTATGTGGAGATACTTAGGCTGTGTTTGGTTTTATTTTCAAACCATTTTTTGGCCGAAACTTGTTTGCTTTATGTTTTTTTGACCAAAAATGATTTTTTTGGTAAAAAAAATTGTCAGTTATTGTCTCCCTATTTGTCTCTATTTTAGGGTGCCTACTAATTACATCAACTACAATATAATCATTTAAAACTTATATTATATTATATTCTTCAATTATAAACACAACTTTTCAGACAAAAACTTACATGATTTGACTGCTACAGTAATTTTTGTCTCTTCTGAAAATAAAATCAAACACAAAACCAAACACATTTTCATCAAAATACACAATTTTCAATAGACTTTTTCACCAAAATTTTCACAAAAAAAAACCCCAAAATAAAACCAAAAACAGCCTTAGTTTCATTTTTATCCACAAAGAATACAATGCAATAAAATTACAAAAGAAAAAGATCAAGAATCTTTTCAAAGATTGAATCATTGTCACTTTGTCAATCATTCACGTGGTATGAATTTGGATCTAAAGAATTGAAGAATAATAAAAAGGGATAATAGAATACATCCTCCTCAGTTATGGGGTGATGTGCACTTTGCCCCCTAATTTATTGAAATGTGTACTTTGTCCCCTCACTTATCATAAAATGTGCACTTCACTCCTTCGGGTAGTTGGGACAGGGATAAAATGCTACAAAACACATAAGTCAGGGGGTAAAGTACTACAAAAACACATAAGTCAGGGGGCAAAGTGCTACAAAAACACATAAGCTAAGGGGCAAAGTCCAATTTTTATGATAAGTGAAGTGCCTGAATCTGCCCGAGCAGCCCAAGGGAGTGAAGTGCACATTTTTTAAAAGTGAGGAAATAAATCGCACATTTCAATAAATTGGGGGACAAAGTGTACATCAACTCATAACTGAATGGATGTATGCTATTGTCCCTAATAAAAATGAGATACCTAAAGTAATGGCTTTCGATGAGGACACCAAACAATCCTTAGCTATCACTATACAAAAGCATCTTTCACGTGATGACAAGTTCATTGTTCATGGCATTTGTGCCACCTTCCCCCCTCGTCAGGGTATCTTTTTCTTCCATTACTCTCTCTCTCTCTCTATATATATATATATATACATTTATATCTTTTTGACCTTTTGCAAATTTAGGGCCCATTTTTATCAAGTCTCAAAATATGATAAAAATTGGATCTTCATTCACTGTGCAAGTGATGAACTCCAAATCTCGATAAAATTTCAATCATCTATATATAATAAATTATGCATAACTCACACCTGGATAGTAGGAATTGGCTTAGGACCAAAAATTAGATGTGCGGAAGAGTCGAACCCGACAAAATTTTCTGATTCAAATTCGAGCTTGACGTGCCTTCTTTTATGACTTGAGCTCGTTAGACAGGTAAATGGCTCGACCTTGCGCTATTGCTTGAGTTCGAACAAAATTTGAACTTGCTTAATACATAATGTGAAAATATAAAATATTAGATTAATTAGGAAGCTCAGCGGCGACTCCATACTCGTGGACACAACAATAGAGCTAGAGGTCGTGCAACCTACTCGAGGTTGATCCAAGTTATTGCTTAACCAGCTTGCTTGGCTCGCAGACGGGCTTGATTTCGCGCACATGCCTTGTACAAATCTCAATAGCTTCTAAAAATAATTGAATTTCTACTTAATTATTGCTAGTCTTCTCAAGGATATTCTTGTCATTTAGCTTATTTGTGTTTTCTGTTTGCCTATTTTTTAAGGGGTATTGATGTGGTTGAGTTCTGTCAAGAACAATTTTTCACTTGCCCCCTCAAGACTTAGATCATTGTCTTTTTGGGAAAATTCTTGTATGTACCAAGACACAATAAAAAAATAATAATAAATATTTAATTTATTTTTATATTGAATACATATTTTTTGTATTTTTGTTATTGTGTCTTGATGCATACAACTGAATCTCACAGGGTTCATACAAAAATTTCCCGTCTTTTTGGGATACGCAATTTGAATCATGATGGTTTTCTTATTATGAATTGACTTATTGACTCATTCAAAAAGTTCAACTCTTGTTTAAGAAGCTTGTTTAATTTGCTTTATATATTTGACAAATTATTCTTTGGGACTGGGGCATGCAAAATTTTTGCTAAAGAATGTTTGAAATAACGAAAATTCAAATTTTATCATTAATGTTGGACATTTATTGTCAATGCCGAGAGAACACACCTTACCGACAACTAACTACTTTACACTGATTGGACAATAATTTGCGCTACTAAATGTAGAAAAAAATTAAATTTTACTTTTACTAGTTGTTATAACTTTTGGTTAATGGCTTACAAAAGTATAGTGATTTTTTTTTGTAAATCAATAGTATAGAGTGATAAATTTCATAATCTACACAAAATTAGTATGACAATAAAAACAAAAGGAAAATTGATAGAGGCACTCCACACTTTGTTAAATGCACTTTAATTTTATTTAAATTTTACCACATACATAAAAATAATATTTAGTCTGTTAAAGTAATTCTTATTATTTTATTTGATAAACTAGTTTTATACCACTTTTCTAATTAAATGTAGAAAGTATTCAAAATTTGGTAGTTCATAATTTTAAATCTGAAAAGTGATAGATAACTACTTTAAATAATAAGTAAAAAAAAAGTTCGTAGATATGACGAAAACTTTTACTTATTTATTTAGAACCAAATTAGGATAAATGTTATTTTACTTTGGATAAAATTGACAATTATCTTTTTATTAAATTTAACAAAAAAAATAATATTAGATGTTATTCTAGGTGGACATATTGAATTCATCAGTACTAACTCAGTGTAATATGGTCTGACTAGTTTTTTGGCCTTTGATGTTATATTAATTTCAAATATTAAATTATTTTTTTTGATATTTACTATGGAGCAAATGAGCAACACGTATTATTTAACAAGTTCGATAAAATTATATCGAGGTTTCAATATCCATGGCAAAATGATTAATCTTATTGCACAGATGAAAAATAGATTTTTTTATTTCCAAGAAAGATGCTTGAAAAAAAATGCAATTTTATATGGTATTATTTTCACAATATATATATATATATTTCAAAGTTTATATAGAAGGGATTATTCAGTTCACCTTTTAATATTAATACGAATTCTTTATGATACATCGAGGAGCATTATAGCTAATTAATTTAAAAAGAATGTGGAGTGTGTCTAACTAAATATGAATTGCCTTTATTAACTCCCACACAAAAATCTTGTAATTGATTTAAGAACACTTGTTTCTTCTTTTAGTTGAAGATGCCAAAGTTCCAGCATTTTCTGGTCCCAAAAATGAAAGCGAACAATCATGTTGTTAGGATAACTTTAAATCATTTTATATTTCTCTTGCATTGCAAAATATATGTATGAGCATAGATATGCATACGGTGTGGATTGAATCCGACTTAACTATATGCACATTGGAATTTAAAAATCCAAGGATCTCGAATCGAGCTCGTCTACAAATTTTTATACCTTAATTCTTAATGCTTTTTGCTCTGAATGAATTAGAAACACACATTTCTTGATGTGGTGGAAATTGGAATAACTATCAAATTAAGTAATCTACGTAATTACACACCTCATACGCTATCATGTTATCATAGACTTATTTATAATTGCACTAAAAAGTAAGGAAATTGATATTTGCACTCCCAAATATGATAATAACACTCCAATCTCTTTTATATTTGGCAATGGACCAAAATGTCCTTTTGCTTTTTAAACATTATTTGCATTAGATATAAAACAAAATATAACCCCCATGTACTTTTCTTCTCTTTTAGCTTTGTAATCTCATATTTTATTATGTATAACCTTCATTCGTTTTTTTTATTCGTCAATATTTCTGTGACCTGTTTTACCTAATATTAAATAGATGTAATTAATTGCCCATATATAGTAACCGATATCAGTTGACAACCAGAGTATTTTAAGAGGGGGCACAATACAGAACCAACTCGATTAGAGCTCAAGCTTTTTAACAGGACAAACTCTAGTTCAGATATACCTGCTCGCAGATTCACAAACCAATAAATAAATAATTAAAGTTATTTATTAAACATGTAATAAATATTTAATTTTTTATTATTAATTTACTGGCTCGCACGCCTGTAAGCATGTATAATTTGGCTCGAGTTCGATCCATTAAAAAGATGGACATCTAATCGATGGCTCGACTCGGTGCCCACCCCAAAAGTGATATGTAAGGATAAATAAATATTAGTCTTTTGCTTTACTTCCAATTATATATATATATATATATATATTTTTTTTTTTATTCAAGATATTAACTCTATGTCATGATTGTCAATTTATGTTACAATGTAACTTTGGTTACTTCATATATATATATATATATATATATATATTCTTTTTTAAAAATTAGCTAAATATGTATAATATTGTAAAATAGGTCGAAAGAACGTAACAAATTAAAAAAGATAGAATGAAAGTGCCGACATAGTAAAATATGAGATTACAATTTTTTTTTTGGTAATAATATGAGATTATAAAGTTAAAAGGAAGAATAATATATGGGGGGGGGGGGGGGGATTTTGTTTTACATTGATGCAAATTGTGTGCTAACATTATAAGGATATTTTGGTCTATTTGTCAACACAAAAAGGAGATTGGAGTGACATTATCAAATTTATGATGCCAATATCAACACCCAAAAGTAAAACTTAAATTTCAAAAATCAAAATTAAAGCAGCTTGGGCTCAACTTGAAGCTCATATTTCTTTTCAAATTAAGTCCAAACATTGAGTACAAAAACTTATTTAATTTGGTATTACACTTAGTGTGAGCCTATGTAGATTTAGATCACTCAGCTTCACTAGTAGCCACTAGCCACTATAGTTGGATCCTTTATTTTGATTTAGTATTTTATCTTGTATTTTACTACATAAATAATTTGTGCATGTTGATGTCATAATTATATCATAAAATATGAATTTGGATATGGAGCACACATAATCAATATTTATACTGTAGATGTAATAGAAGACAAAATACAAAATGAAATAGAGAATGAACTGTATTCATAAGCTATTGGTGCAAAGTGGGTAGAATTACACTTTTGGTACCTGGACTTTACTATTAAAATAGTTTTGGTCCCCATTTATTCGACTTGATAATTTAGTTTAAAAAGCAGATTTGGCCTCTGCTGTTAACTTTCTGTTCAAAAACTAACGCAATGAGCTCAAATTAAGAGGAAGTGAATGGAACCTCACTTCATTTCATCAAAAACTCTCCAAGGCTGTGTTTGTTTTTATTTGGGGGTTGTTTTTTGTGAAAATTTTGGTAAAAATGTTTATTAAGAGTTTTGTATTTTGATGAAAATGTGTTTGGTTTTGTATTTGATTTTATTTTCAAAAAGAGACAAAGTTACTGTAGCAGTCAAATCATGTAAGTTTTTGTCTGAAAAGTTGTGTTTATAATTAGTTAATGATTGAAAAATATAATATAAATTTTAAATGATTGTAATATTATGGTTATATATATATCGTAGTTGATGTAATTAGTAGGCACTCTAAAGTAGAGACAAATAGGAAGGCAATAGCTGACAAATTTTTTGACAAAAAAAGTCTTTTTTGGTAAAAAAAAAACATAAAGCAAACAAGTTTTGGTGTGTTTGAAAACAATAAATTCTCCCAAAATCACACAATTCGAACCGTAATACAACCCAAATTTTCTCACTTTTTGTGAACTCTAATTTGACAAAATCTAATTTTTGAAAATCCTCAATTTTTATAAATTCTAATTATAATTTTTATTCCTTGTAATTTGACAAAAATGGAGGTAGATTATGCAAATTGATATTTTTCAGCGCCAAAATCCACTAATTTTTCTCAATTTGAGCTAATATATGGTCATTCCGTTAAATTTTGGACGCAAAGTTAACGCCAAAGACCAACTCTGTTTAAAACTAAAATATGTAGGACTAAATTTATCGAGTCCAATAAATAAAGACACCAAATATATTTTAGTAACGAAGTTAAGCGACGAAAAATGTAATTGCGTGTGCTAAGTGAATTTAGACTTTAGAGTGTAATTGTGGGGCCGGGAGAAACGTGGTAGTGTCGGTTGAGAATGGAAGCTCGGGTTGCCGCACCCCGAATTTTGTTGGCCCCCACCCTTTTCAGATTCTCTTGACAATTTTTCACACTCACACTCAAACAAATATTTCACAACTTTATGAAACTACTTTTTTCTTCTCTCTTTCGACCAAACAGGACATAAAAAAAATTTCATTTTTTTTTAATTTAAGACATATCTAACTCGATAAATTTGGGTTGATAGTTATAATTTTAAGCCATAAAGACTCTATCTAACTTCATAAAAAAGAAAAAAATCACAACTTATGACAGTTTGAATTCGAACCCAGTATCTCTCGTATAAAGTGAGAGATGACAAAGAATTCAAAAGCATAACGTGCCCCACCGCCACTCTCAATGGCTCACGCTACCATCATTTCCTAGTTGTTCCCTTGCGTCAACTAAAGCGCTGTTTGGCACAGGAAATTACCACGTTTCTCTTTTATAAGTGCTTCATGGGTGTCCTCCTTTACCCCCTTTTTTCTTTTGAAGGTTCAATGGATATATTCATTGATGCAAGCATTCTATAACACAAGTATTGGGAAAAAGTTTTGGACAATCAAAGAATTATTCACGTGGCAATGAATAGAAGTATAGATAGTAGATGATAGGTGGTGAAATTCCGAGCCTAGGACAATTACAATTGTTGATATGATCGAATTTATGGAGACTTGCACTAATATTTGTATTTCGATTTCGAGTCTTTGGATAATTACAACCGTTAACATAGATGGATTTGCACTAATGTTTGTGATCATGCACGAATATGAAATTCTTAGAGTTGAAAAATCACTTGAGTTATATTCTCTTAGCTTTCATTTTTTTCACGGGATTTGTTTATGCTATTTTTTTAAATATATTAGTGGATTCAGATTATAGAACTCTCAAATAAAAGAGTTTTATTTTGCACAAGTTCATTATATTATATTATTATTATTCTCTTAGATGGTAACCTTTTTTTTTCTTTGG
Organism: Buddleja alternifolia; assembly: GCA_019426215.1. Lineage (NCBI taxonomy): Eukaryota > Viridiplantae > Streptophyta > Magnoliopsida > Lamiales > Scrophulariaceae > Buddleja > Buddleja alternifolia. The sequence continues at coordinate 30,852,507 of CM033408.1, read as the reverse complement.
TGGTGGTGTGGGGGGTGGAGGGGGTGGGGGGGCACTTTTTATTTCTTAATAATGTGACAAATTAAAAGAAAAATGTGGAATTAGTTATAAGTTGCTTCTCATTTCCTTTTACACTTTCACGATGCTTGCATACAAATGGCTGATTCTTGGTGATAATTGATGTTCTTCTTTTTCAAACCTTAGATAGGATTTCAAGTACTACAATTGTACAACAACAATAATAAAGTAATAAAGCATGATCTATGGACAAATACTTTGTTTGAGCAAGTGGGTCAAATTGTGCCGATTTATGTATACTCCAAGTCTCCAACCCACAATAACGGTCCATGATGAAAAATATGGAGTGGTTCGAGGTATTACATCTGTACCACTTGTTTACTTTTGGGTCACACCACCTATTTTTTTTTTTTTTTTAAAGTTCGTACAAATATATAGGGTATACTCTTCCTTTTGATTAAAAAAAATATATTATCCATCATATGATGCATAAAATATTACCACTATGAGTCTATGACCATAGTTGAGAGCATCATAATCGTAACGGATTCATGGGCTGGCATTTTGCGCTCATTGGGCCTAAGTGATTGAAAGATGTTGGCCCATGTATTTAAAGTTGAAACTTAAATTAATATTCAGGCCCAATCCAGAATATGGAGCAAACAGCCCAAATAAATAATCATCGTATGTTGTGGTGTAAGGTTGGCCCCTTCAATTGATAGATTTTTTCCTAAAATTGCCCAAACTTTTCTAAAGTGATGTTTAATGATAAATTCTTACTCGTGGAGCACATTGTGCTGGTTCTCGATTGAGGGTCCCTATTCTATGTCAGTTTGGATCTCATGTTGTAAATCGTATTGTAATCTCTAATTAAGGTCAGAGATGTAATAAATTGTATTAAGGCCAATACTAGGCTGTTGAGCGGATGTGCACCGAGAACAATCCTAAATGAATGCGACGAGAGCATCACATGTCAAATGATGGGTGATTTTGATACCCCACATTAGTTGTTCGAATGAAAGAGTTTATATGTGGATGCATTAGATTTCTCTAACAACTCGGGTTAGTCATTTTCTCAGAGCGAGAACAATTGGTAAGTAGTTGCTAGTCGAGAATATTATGACGGGTCTCGCTTGTGAGGTCTCACTCTATAGGCCCAAAATAGGACATTGTCAATATCCGAAGACTGATACGGTCATTTTAAAGTTTTCTCATAAACCTTACCGATACTTTTAACAAATTTTCTATCGTAGATCGGGTCTAATTTTTTTAAGCATCTACTCAAGAGTGTTGGATGATTTCGACAACTTTAACCAGGTGTTACAAGAAAAATTAGAAAAAAGAAAATGGCTGAAACAAACCACCAATAGTGTGCAAAAGAGCTGGGCCCAAGCATTGGGCCAAGGCCCAAAAAATAGTTAATTGGGCCGTAACACGTATCCACATAGATATATATCTCTTCTCGTTTTGCGTGCCCCAGTAAAGTAGGAAACCTTATCCACTGCCCAAAATGGATTCCAAGAAAGGATTAAAAGAATATAATGAAATCAAAACCTGTTGATCTAGTATTCGTCTCTCATTTTATATGAGATGTTTTGAGTTTAAATTCAGGTCGTCATACGTCGTGGTTCTCTCTTTCTTTCTCTTTTTTTATGAAATTAGATAAAATCTTTATAACTTAAGATTATGACTATCGATATATTTTTGTCGAGTTAAATGTGTAGGGTATACCCTTTCTCTTGAGCTTGTCATTTCACCACTTTATTTAAACCCCACCACCGCAACAATAATAGCCTCTTTTTCCCAAAAGACACATATAAAAATCCTCTCTCTCTCTAGAAGCTGAAAGAAGAAAGCTAACTGTCATTTTGCACAAACTAAAAGGCACCTTACTTCACGAGCACCTCCCCCTCGCCCCCCCTCCCCGTTCTCTCTCTACATGTGTGTACGTGTATATATATATATATATATATATATATATGTTATGTGTAAAGCTTCCATAAAGTATAAACTTTTAAACCCTCAACTAATTATACAGTAGTATGGCTATATGATACACACACATATAATATAAATATATATATGTATGCAATAACGTGATGCACTATGATCGAAAAGATTTTGTCAAATTATTGGGTGTTGCTGTGTGTGTGTGTGGGGTAAGTGAGTTCTTCACGGGGGTGTGCTATGCTTACAAAACCTTTCTCTATCTTCACTCCAACTGAGATTTAATTTAATTTCATCGTTTCGCGATTCATTTCGCGCCACGCAAGCAGATACTCAGCTTCTTTTTTAGCTTTTTTTTTGGTGGTAAATCGCAGAGGGGGGTTTTTGTGGAGCTGCGGATGGATCGGGTCGGGTCGGGTATGGATATGCCCATAATGCACGACAGCGATAAGTACGAGCTGGTTAGGGATATCGGGTCGGGTAATTTTGGGGTTGCCCGGCTGATGAGGGATCGGCAGACGAATGAATTGGTTGCTGTGAAGTACATCGAGAGGGGTGAAAAGGTGAATTTCTAGTTTATGTTTTTTGTTTTGTTGATTTATTTAGTTATTTTTTGTATTTTGTATGTATGACTTTTAGTTATTGATGTTCTGAAGTAATGTTTAGTTTGGTTTTGTATTATTTGTTTGAAATATTATATGGTTGAAATTGTTGTGAATTGAAGCAAGGAGTATTGGGGTATTAGGAATTGTGACCTGAGTTGAGGTTTATTGTTGTGATCAGGACGGAGTCAAGATTTGGAGTTCGGGGGCAAAGCTTGATTTTTTTTGATTTTGGGGCGGGCGAAATTTCGAAAATAAAAAATTTGTCGGGCAAAATTTGTTTTTCCTCTATGCTGAGGGGGGCGGGTGCCCCCACCAGACCCCCTTGGCTCCGTCCCTGATTGTGATATTGTTTACTAAATCAAAGGAAATTTGGAGGTTTTGAAATGAGTTTACCTTTGTTTTCTCCTGTTGTGATCAAACTAAACTTCATCTGTATATTGTATTGAAGAGAAAGCACGAGGCTTTTCCGTTTATTTCCCCTTTTTAAAAAAAAATTAGTTTAGCAATTAAAGACTTTTGGTTCCAAAATCAGCATTCAGAGATCTACTTATTTGTTTAAGATTGAATTTTTTTACCCTTTTCTATCACCGTCTCGTATCAGCCCTTTTAATTTTATTTTTTTCATGTATACGTTGTGACAGATCGATGAGAATGTGCAGCGAGAAATCACTAACCACAGGTCTCTTAGGCATCCCAATATTGTCAGGTTTAAAGAGGTATAAACTCGTTTATAAAATCCATTCATATTTCTCAGTGTCTCGAAGCTTAATGGTTTTTCAATGTGTAAATTTCACTCCTAGGTGATACTGACGCCATCCCATTTGGCTATTGTGATGGAATATGCTTCTGGAGGAGAGCTATTTGAACGAATATGCAATGCAGGGAGATTCAGCGAGGACGAGGTAATAACTACCCCTGCATGGATTCGACTATTGGCATGAGAAGTCTCCATCTTAAAATATGGTGTAAGTTGTTGTATCATTTGGTGTAGGCAAGGTTTTTCTTCCAGCAACTCATATCAGGGGTCAGCTACTGTCATGCTATGGTAATATAATCAAGCTCTCTCTCTCAGTCATTATGATTTAGTAAAACAGTGAACATATGTTTTTGAGTGTACATTTGGCTTACACTTTACTTAATGTTTATGAAGCAAATATGTCATCGTGATTTAAAATTGGAGAACACATTACTCGACGGAAGCCCAGCTCCTCGACTCAAAATTTGTGACTTTGGGTATTCCAAGGTACGATCATTTTGTGCTTGTTTCATTTTTTTGAGCTATTATTCAGTCAGATGCTAAATGTTATCACGTTTTATAGTTTCTAAATGAATTTTCACTATGACTACGGTAGGATAGAAAGTACTCACAATAATCCATCTTCTCTTATTTGATCCCGTAATCATATCTAACACTATGCTTGCTTTTTCAGTCCTCAGTGCTGCATTCACAACCAAAGTCAACAGTTGGTACGCCTGCGTATATCGCTCCAGAAGTGTTGCTTAAAAAAGAATATGATGGAAAGGTGAGTGGTTCGGAATGTTTTGTTAGCTTTTATCGAGCCATTGACTGTTTGCTATGTATTTTAATTGGCTTCTTTGTTGGGCATATGAAAATGAGACTTGAAAATAGTACGTTTTCTTTTATATTCTATTAAATTTGTTTTGCATGCCTAAGGGGTAGTGGTTGTTGGGTCAATATTGAAAGTGGTTGCAACTTGCAAAAGAGGAAAGCCTTTAAGTTTTAGCCAATATTTATAGAATTGGGTTGACAAAGTGAACTAAAGAAATAAGTAGGTAGTGATTAGCTGCAATAAGGTCTAGAAATGGGACCGTCGAGTGGGATTCTTACATTACTTCAACATGTTTTAGCCCTTTTGCTTAGTTTATGATGTATCCTGAAAGTAATGTGAAAATCCCACTCGAAATTTCGGTTTGTCTAGGTAACTAAATGTGGTTGACTTCATTTACTCGTCTACGGAGGAACCTTATATTCTATCAAATGAGATGTGCTAACGCAAAGCTTTCTCGTATTCCTCTATTTTTTCGCCTCACGGGTTTTAACTTTCTACTTTCTGTTTGAGTGACCAGATATGTTTTTTCATTGTATAATTTTCTCGGAATAATTCAGATTCTTCTTAATTGGGATGCAAATTGGCTATACACCTTTTAGCTTTTATCTACAAATTTCCATAAAATTATGCAGTTCACTACTCTTGCTAAGCCATCATTTTCTAGCACCATTTTAGGTGGTCGAATGCATATTCAAGGTGTATTGTTTTTTCTTATCAACCCCGAAATAGTGCTATAAAATAAACAATTCATTTGCATTATTACGCATCAGAGTAATCTCATCTTTTATGGGCCATTATTTGAATAGATTGCAGATGTATGGTCTTGTGGAGTAACATTATATGTCATGCTCGTTGGCGCATACCCTTTTGAGGATCCGGGAGAACCCAAAAACTTTAGAAAAACGATACAGGTAATATTCATGACCATCAATCTTACTCCTGTTTGTTTTCTTTCTTTTGCTTACTTATTTAGTTTGTTGGCATGTTGGCAGCGCATCTTGAATATCCAATATTCTATTCCGGATTATGTACATATATCTCCAGAATGCCGTCATCTGATTTCAAGGATATTTGTGCAAGACCCCGCAAAGGTCAGACGAAACGCCTTACTTGCAAATGATTGTTTGTATATGTATGCTTGCTCCGACACCTGTGATGTCAGCATGTCACTTCATCTTCATGACATCATCATATTTTCATCCGACGACACAAAAAACTCTATTACGATAGACCTAACAGGGTAGCGTGAAAGTTCGTGTGCAGACTCGCACTCTTATGATACTTGGCTTTATGTTTGTAGATCCTTGGTCGAAAATGGAGTTCTTCTAGGGAAATCACTAAAACTCCGTAAAATAAATTTTATATCAAAAAAAAACCCCTGAAATTATTTCTATCTCAAAACACACATTCTACAATCTTTACATTTGAAGAAACCCAAAAGTTAAGATTTAACAACTTTCAGGACTAAATTACCCTTGATTTCGCAATTTTAGAATGAAAATAATTATTTTTATCGAAATCTTTTTGTTTTGGATTTTTCAAATTGATATATTGCATAATACAAATTTTATTTTATTGATTATTAATTTTTTTTAATATTTGTATATAATTTAATTTTGAGTTTAACATGGTAATGATCTAATTTTTTTTTTAATTTTTTAGAAGATAATAAATTGTGAAAAGTTGAAATTAAAATCATAATCAATACAATTATCTATATAAAAGTTTAGTTCTATAAAAATACAATTAATAAATTCTTAATCTATAAAGTTAAGGGCAATTAAGTCCGTTTTGAGTGAAAAGATGGTGGAATGAGTATCTTGGATTGAAAAAATATAATCATGGATTTTTTTGGACATAAAAGTTTATTTTATTAGAAAAGTTTGTAATAATTTTCCGATTTTTTATTATCATAATTGAACTTCGTAAATTATTGCTTTTCGTTAATATCTATATAATATTTGACAGAGGATCACGATGCCTGAGATAAGGAACCATGAATGGTTTCTTAAGAACCTCCCAACGGATCTCATGGACGAGAATATGATGAACAGTCACTTACAAGAACCCGAGCAACCTATGCAGAGCGATGATCAAATTATGCAAATAATAAACGAGGCTACAATTCCACCTGCTGGGACGAATATAAATCAGTATCTTACAGGAAGCCTGGACATTGATGATGATATGGATGAAGATCTGGAGAGCGATCCCGACCTCGATATCGATAGCAGTGGAGAAATTGTCTATGCAATTTGATGGTAAAAAAATTGCATGGTAAATGCTGTTATCACTGGTTCATGGTAGCTTCATGTATTCTGATTGTGGAGTTGTTTAAGAAAAAGAAGAAATCAGTGAAGTTGTCATTTGTATGAAATGTATAACAATATGTAATTTGTTTTCAAATGTTTAACTAATTATCAACTATATTTACCTGATCTTTGTTTAGTTTTTAAAAAATTGCGACTATAGTTTAGATTTGCGGATTATTTTTAGGAGGTTTCTGGAATGTGAGATGAATATTATTCGTAATCATATTAGTACAAATTGACAATTATATGGATGTTCTATCAATATTGTCCACTAAATTTATTAGAATTAAGCAAGAACTCAAGATTATGATCAATTGACAAGCGTAATTCACTATTGACAAGCGTAATTCACTAAATCGTGCTACGTCCATGAGTGAGAATATAGAATTGTATTATATATGAAGAGGTTGATGAAAGAGGATTCAGAAATTAAAACAAATCAGAACAAAACCTATGGTCCAAAGTCCAAAAACATTAAGAAAACACATGTTCTTTATTTTTATTTTCAAGGAAAACCTGAATATATCGTACCAACTTATTTTTATTTCCTCTTTAATTTCTTTTCGTCAAGACATCATGAGTCGGGTTAAAAATGAATCGAATCAAGGTGAACAAGATAATTTTTAAATTTATTTATTTGAATTATTATCGAGCTTTGGATTTTTATTTGAATTTGATTTGATTGTCAATAAAACGAGCTGAAATTAACTTTAATCAAACTAAACACGAGTCGAGCTCGAGCCTCAAAAGTTATTAAACAACAAAAGTTGTTCATTTTTGTGTTGTTATGTTAATGAATTGAGCTCCAACAATTTTTTAACAATAAAACTATTCGTCAATCACCCCTCAAAAACTTGCTAAATTGGGATTTAGAATTTTGTTCAAGACAAAAGAAAAGAAAACATTGAAATATATAAATTTCTTACAATAAACATAAATATTACAATATAATTACCAAACAATATAAATATTTTCTCACTAACCTCATAAGTTTGTTACCAATTAATTGCAAAATATGATCATGTTAATTGGGCCAAGCCTCTCTATTTGAATTGCCAATGGGCCCCCAAAATTGGCCTCCGAATCACAACCTGATTAACCTTAGCGCCGCCGCCATAAACCTCTCCCGTCGCCACCCATCGCCGCCGACCGCCGCTCCACAACTTCGCCGGAGTGTTTTACCTATTCTACGCCGCCACACGTTACTCTCTTTGCCATTTCAAGAAAGCTTAACCCTAGCTTAAAGTAAAATCCCCAAAGTAGAAGCATGAGTTAATTTACTAAATTTGTATCTATTGATCGACTACAAATTTTCCGATCATGGCGAACGAGACTGAAGAATCAAATTCTCTTCCTCTTTCTGGTAATTTCTTTCGCTGTATTTTCTCAAGAACTCGTTTTTGTTTGAAGTTTTGTTCAACTCCATGGTTATGTTATTCAAATTGGAAATATTTTTTGTAATTCGATAGTCTAAAGTACAGTTATTTGGTTGAATTTCGTTTTCAATTAATGAAATTTTCTGTGTTATTGGTTTGTTAGATGGGAATCCAGATAAGTTCAATGTTGAAGCTGCAGAAATTCTTGCAAATGAGGCACTGGTATGTGTGTGTGTGTGTGTATATATATATATAGTTTTTATCCACTTTTGAGATTTCTTATTGGTTTTTCATAATGTAACTTATGTTTATGCATAAATTTTCCCTTCAGCGTTTGCCAATATCAGATGCAGTGCCCATATATGAGCAACTTGTGGCCGCATTCCCCACTGCGGTACACTCCTTTTCTATGAGGCTTGCGTTTTTAGATCTTTCTGTGTCGGTATATTTGCTGTTAATTGGAGTTCATCCTTTGTAGGCAAAATATTGGAAGCAGTATATTGAAGCACACATGGCTGTAAACAACGATGAAGCAACGAGACAAATATTTAGCCGTTGTCTTTTGAACTGTTTGCAAGTTCCTCTTTGGTATGCTTTTGTACACTTAGCTTCAGTCTTTTGTTGTTAGTTTTGGCTGTTTTCGGTAATTGAGTATGTTAAGCGTATTTTCCCTGAGTTTTACCTTACTTTAGTCTTGCTTATTCTATCTCTTTGTAATAGTCTTCCCATAGTTTAAGCTGGAAAACCAGTCAAACCACGCGATACATGACTCAACATCGATCGTCAAAATCATCTTCATTTAATGCTAACAAGCCAAGCTTGAACCTTTTTTTGGTTTGATAGGATTTGAAGCTTGGCTCGATTAGTTAAAAAATAGTGAAATATGTGTAAGAAGATCCAGCTATTCGAACTCGAATCATGTTCTACTCGAGTTAAGCTCATTCGAGCTTGGCTCAATTAACAACCAAAGCAAGTAAAACACAAATTTTCCAAACTCGATAAAAGTACAAACAAGCTTGAATAAACCTTATTCTGTTCGGCTGGGTTGTTTACACCTCTACTTATAGTGGCACTTTCATGTTCTTCACATATTTTAGTCATGTTGAGATATTGTTGTTGGCTTTCAAAATTTTTATTGCAGGCGCTGCTACATACGTTTCATAAGGAAAGTTAATGACAAAAAGGGAATGGAGGGCCAGGAAGAGACTAAGAAAGCTTTTGAATTCATGCTTAACTATGTAGGCAAGTTTCAACTGTAATAGTATTCGTATGATGATTATCATTCAATTTAGCTTTCTCTCTCTCTCTCTCTCTCTCTCTATATATATATATATATATATATATTATATGTCTGTGTATTACTATAATAAATGCTTCCCATGGCAAAATCTGTTGTGGGAATTTGAAAAAATAATTGATAAAGTTAGGCTTTTAACATGATCATTTGGTTAGTAATTATGAATAAAGGTTCCTCGAGTTGTACTATTCATGATCTGATAGATTTTAGCCTTTTCTACTGCCGCGGGCTATTTATCAAGGTCAGGAACCGATTTAATGCAAGTAAAATCATTGATCACAAACTACATGAAGAGCCATTCTTACGAAAAGTTTGCTGGCCACTGCTCAACCTGTCTTAGTTGTCTTGTACTGATGATTGTCTAAATATCACTATTTCCTATATGTTGTTTAAATATTGGTATTACCTGTGGTGATGGCAGGAGCTGATATTGCATCTGGTCCCGTTTGGATGGAGTACATTGCATATTTGAAATCCATGCCGGTTTGTTTTTGTTTTCTTTTTCCATTCCCAAAATATTCTGTTAACTGCTTTTCCACTTTTTTGTTGGTGTACTTATAAGACAATGGAACAGGTCCAAACAACCCAAGAAGAGTCGCAACGGATGACTGTCATACGTAAGACATACCAGAGGGCTATTGTTATGCCTACTCATCATGTTGAACAGCTTTGGAGGGATTATGAGAATTTTGAAAATTCAGTTAGCCGTGCTCTGGTAGAATTTTGCTTCTGATTTTAGTGTAACTATTTGATTTACATTTTCTAATGGTACATCTTTAATATGTTATCAAAGGTCAGGTCAGAAAGTTGGAATTATGCCATAGTAAATATGTCATGTATGTCCACTTTGCTTGTTGAGAGAGCTCTCACTTCGTACTTTTTTTGTACTTTTGAATGTGTATTTGTTGAATCATAGGAAGATGGTTTATTGTAATATTGATCACATTTTATTCATGTTTATACTTTTGTAAGTTAATGCAGACATTTTTAATAGTAAAATTGTTGTCTTACTATTGTAGCAAGTACTTGTTTTGTCTATCTATTGGCATGTGACTTTTAGATGAATACCAAAAGAGTTCGTGTCTGCATGAAATCTTGCATTTTGCCAAGGTGACAGGGATTTTTGTATGTCATTTTCTTGATTGTGTGGTGGAGTTAAGTATGATAATTGGCTACAAGATTTCATGTAATCTTTTTAATGAGATTTCTTCATTGAACTTTATGCTGCACCTGTACCATGACAAAATTAATAGAAAAAAAAATAGAAAAGGGAAAAGTGTTCGATTAGAATAGTATATGATGGACAGTATGCAAACCTCTAACGATCAGAGTTAGATAAGGTTTGAACAGTCTTGATAGTGACTTTATGCTATGTTTACTAACGTGAGCAATCATGTATGGTAGTTCAATCTGATCCTCTAAGTATCTTGTAGGCAAAAGGCTTGACGGCTGAATACCAACCAAAATATAACAGCGCAAGGGCTGTGTACAGGGAGCGTAAGAAGTATTTTGACGAAATTGATTGGAATATGCTTGCCGTTCCTCCTTCCGGTTCATCAAAGGTACTTTTTGCACCAAATATTGATTTTAGTTTGTATTTTTCCAAGCGAAGGTGGAATTCAATCTTTAGTTGCCTTCGATTCTTGATCAATGGCTCTAACTGAGTCATCAGATGATTCATTGAAATCACAAACACACTCAAGTGTGTATATATACACACTCCTAAATAAATCTATCTGTTTGCACATACAAACCTACAGATTACTAAATACCTTTGCATGTGTAGGAAATAGGATTGGGTAGACGTCTTTGGCTGGTAATGTTCATATTGAGTCTTTCCTTGGGGTTTATTGTTATAAGTTTAAAAATGGAAAATATGTATATAATAGTACAGTCTCTTTCGATTACTTGCTTTATGTATTGATGATAGTTCGGTGTCAGGTGTCATATCTGTATAAGTTATTACCTGAATGTAACACCACTGTGCATATTACAGGAGGAAATGCAATGGATGGCATGGAAAAAGTTATTAAGCTTTGAGAAGTAGGTATACTCTATAATGTTATGTTTGAACCTGTTTCTATGGCTTTGACCTTTTTCATTTTCTCATTCTGATTTCATGCCTGTTTAAAATTCTCTTTTATTTCAATCGTGGCACTTCTTAATCTTCTGACTTTTCCAAGCGTCCTCTTCGTGCCTTTTTCTTTCTCTTCCTAGAAATTATAGCTTTTGCAATGGTATCTATGTCATTTGATGTTTTTGATTGCTTTCAATGATTATTATTCCTGAGTGTGTTAGCTAACAATTGCATTAACTTCCTTACAGAGGCAACCCCCAGAGAATCGACAATGCTTCTGCAACAAAGCGAATTGCATTTGCTTATGAGCAGGTACTGAAGGCATAATTATTAAAAGAATTGCAGTTTCACTCTTGTGTTATGTCACTTCCTTGTTTGTTAGATATTAAACTATTTTCTAAAATATTATTTGAATTGCATAAACAAGTTGTGGTACGCATTACACGGGATATTCGGTACTTTGACCCCTGGACCCTGGTGAAGACCCACTATCTAGATAGACCTCGTAGCTTGTTTCGTAAATTAAAGTCTTTAGTGAAATCGATCAATCATTAAATATTTTCATAACTTGAATATTGTATAATCATTTATTTCTTCACACTGACAGTTTCATAGGATAGAACTAAGCATATTCTGTACTAGGTTTTGTTTCCCTATCAGTTGTTTTTTATGAAAATTAAGAGAAAAGAGATTTCCACTCAACACCCTGCCCACCAAAATGAATTGAGTTTTTGAGTTCGAGGTTACTCTCAAACAGAAATCTTCTCATGTTCGAAATTTCATTGCCTTTTTTTGTCATTATAGAGTTTCTGTTTGTATTTTCTGTGCTTCTATATATATATATATATATATTCTGCTATTGAATATTATCTGCTTACCATCTGTCTGAGATCCATTGTTATGGTTGCTTTATTTTAGGTGTCTTGACCTTTTCTTTAAATCATCCCCACCACCCTAAAAATAAAAAACTGATCACATGTTTGTTCCCATGCCAGTGCCTCATGTATTTATATCATTACCCTGATATATGGTATGACTACGCCATGTGGCATGCAAAAAGTGGTTCCAGAGACTCCGCAATCAAAGTCTTCCAACGTGCAATGAAGGCTCTTCCTGGTATTTACCTCTCATCTTCAAGAATTTATGCTTTCATGATTTTCTTATGTGTTCCAGTCTTACAAAGTAACTTTTTCTGTTATCAACTTCTATTATTTCTTAATTTGCCATCAATCTAAGAAAATTCTTCCTTTCATCTGAACATCTCCTGTTGCTTGTAGAGTTGTTGCTATATTCCGTCTATTATCTGCCGTGTTGTATTTTAATTAATTTCATATTTTCTTGTTAGATTCTGAAATGCTAAAGTATGCTTATGCTGAGCTCGAGGAATCTCATGGAGCAGCTCAGGTGTAACATGCAACATGAGAGTTTTCTTTTTCCTTTTTTGTGGGAGGTAGGGGGTGGGGTGGACATCTAAAATGTCGCATCCAGCGTATTTATTTATTTTGACATGCTATTCTTTTGAGCAGGCTGCGAAAAAAGTATATGAAAGTCTTCTGGGGGATGGTGTGAATGCAACTGCTCTATCTCACATCCAGGTAATGGATTAATATTTGTTCATTCATTTGCTGCACAAAAGATGTGTAGAAGAGGACGAAAATGATCCTCACACAATCTATAGGTTGATCAGGACTCATCTGATAATAAAATTGAGTTTAACTGATAGATGCTTTGTTTTCATATTTTATAATGGTCAAAAGAGTTATTTCCTTTTTGATCCTTGAATTTTAGACAATGTTATATTAGATTTTAAATGTTAAGATCTCAGAAGCCTTAGCATTCAGCCAATTAATATGTTAGTGTCAATAGTTCCGCATTTCACTTTCATAGTTTCATTTCTATTGAATGTCTCTCATGGAACTCGCTACTCTTATTCAGTCATTAGATTTTCGGTGTATGAAACACCCTTTAGTTGGAAATTGGAAGGACCATTATGATATCAGTTAGCTTTGTATTTTCTCTGACCATCTTCAGTTTAGTTTTTTTTTTGTTGTTAAAGCTTGTGGTGCATGTGGCATTATTTTACCATAACTTATTTTCCCACAAAATTAGCAATTGCTTCCTTAATGCTAATTGTATATGAATTTTGTATCAAATCTTTGTACTAGGAATTTCAGTAGAATATGTTTGTGTACTTCCTAATTATTTTATGCTGTTTTATTCTGTAGTTCATACGGTTTTTAAGAAGAACTGAAGGAGTTGAAGCAGCTCGCAGATACTTTCTTGATGCACGTAAATCTCCAAACTGCACTTACCATGTTTATGTTGCATATGCGATGATGGCCTTTTGTCTAGATAAAGATGCTAAGGTGATTTTTAATTATTGTCTGTTTTAGCTTCTGCACTTCTGTAATGGTAAGATTTGTTATTGGCTGATGATGAGAGCTGGAGGGCTCTGGCCACAGCTATGTTAGAACCTTGGGAAAGGAAATTGGAAAATAAGAAAAAGATATAATCGATGAAACAACTAATATAATATCTATCTTTTTTCTAAAATAAAATTTTTGCTTTTCTTTTCCTATTTAATTTCTCAGAAGCTATGCTACCTTTCCGTTTGACTGACATCTTAATTGAAATCTGTTTTACCTTTTTTTCGTAGCTTGCTCACAATATATTTGAAGCTGGTTTGAAACGTTTTATGCATGAGCCTAGTTACATTCTTGAGTAAGTTCTTTTTTCCATTTTTTGCCATAATAATATTTCCGTTTCACTTGGAAGTTGGAACTGTTGTGTAACTTGTGTCTCAAAGATGCTTGATATGGTTTATGGCCGAGTTTTGTAAATTGATATATAAATCAGACATCATGCCCTGAATACACCAAAGCGTCGGGATCATGCCACATCAGAACATGGTGTATGCCATTGTTTATGTGTCATAATCTGGACCTTTCTGGTGTTAACCACCGGGACTGAATAAGAATTTTCCAGTTTTTTTTGTACCTTTATAATTTAGGGTAATATCCACACACAAAGCCTACATTATGTGTGTTCCTAATGAAGTGACCTGATATTGCAGATACGCTGATTTCTTGTGCCGGTTGAATGATGATAGAAATATTCGTGCTTTGTTTGAACGAGCACTGAGCTCACTTCCACCCGATGAATCTGTTGAGGTATAACAGCATGCTATTCTTTATTCTTTTGTTTCTTTAATTCTTGTCATTTTGAAGTTGCTTGATTTTCTCTAAAGTCAAATATTACTTCTAAAACAATCTTGACTACCTTGTTCAAAAACGATCAGATTATCGGTTATCAGTTATCACATTTTAGTTCCATTTCCTCTTTTTCCTTTCTGCACATTTAATTTACCTTCCGCCTTAAAAGAACCACAGTTGCTTTTGTACTTTATATACGAATGCGTTAACTTCTTTATTATGTTGTAGGTTTGGAAAAGATTCACTCAATTCGAGCAGATGTACGGAGATCTTGCCAGCATGTTAAAGGTAGATTCATGTGTTAGAATTGTCATATCAGTAATTTCTTATTTCTTTATGGTTTTGTGGATTGTTGTGATTTTACATAACAAATTGCTTTGCTTTAATTTGATAGGTTGAGCAAAGGAGGAAAGAGGCTTTATCTCAGATGGATGAGAATGAAGAATCATCTATAGAGAATTCTCTGCAAAATGTTATATCACGTTATAGTTTCATGGATCTGTGGCCTTGTTCATCTAAGGACTTGGATCATTTAGCGCGGCAAGAGGTACTTATTGAAGACTAATTCATTTATTCTTAGCCCTTTTCTTATTTTTTAGGGAAATTTACACACAAACCCCTTCATGTATCCGTATAATTACCGAAACCCTTCTTACTTATTTAAAAATACCAATACACCCCCTCAAGGGGTTTATTTGTAAGGTTTGCAGTGGGTAAAATTGTAAGAATTTTTAAATTCTCAGGAGGTGTAATTGTAAGAAATGCCTTAACATGAGGGGGACTTTATGTAATTTTCAATAAGTGAGGTTTTAGTAAATACACTATAATTGAGGGGGTCTGTGTGTAATTTTCCGTATTTATATAAGCATACCCCTCACTTATTGTGTAATTACCACCAGCCCCCCTAAAGTTTTGCAAATTACCAACACAACCCCTCCTGACGGGAGGTGAAGTAATCTGAATGAGAGTTAAATTGTAATCTACTTATATTGGCAAGGGGGTGAAAGGTGAAATTGTAATATGCTTCTAATGGGGAAGGTTATACTGAAATCTGCTTATACTATCAAGGGGTGAAGGGTGAAATTGTAATATGCTTTTAATGGGGAAGGTTATACTGTAATCTGCTTATACTGTCAAGAAGTGAAGAAGTGAAGGGTGAAATTGTAATATGTTTTTGCTGACCGGGGAGGTTATGGTAAAATTTTCAAGTCTATGGGTGTTTTTTGTAATTAGGGTTTTACATAGAGGGGGTGGCTATGTAATTTATCCTTGATTTTATAATGAGAATATATCTTCCGCTTGATAGTCACTTCATCCCTTTTCTTTTAGTGGCTCTCAAAAAATGTCTATAAGAAGATTGAAAATCCTCTTCCTGCTAATGGAGCTACTAGTTCTGCAGCAGGTAAAGTAGTAATTTGCACTGGTATTTCGGGTCATTATCTCTTCTCTTGCACATGATCTTGCTATTGTGAATGTAGATCGGAGCGCCTCAGGACTTCCAAATAATTCAACTATCTCCCCCAAAATTGTTTATCCAGACATATCAAGAATGGTTATATATGGCCTGCAAAAGCCTGGTATTGTTCTTAATTCTTTTGCATTCTATTTGGCGTAAAATCATTTAGTGTAAATTACATAGACAGCCCTGCACTTAGCAAGAAAAAATGCATAGACACATCTGCTGTTAGGAAGTGGGCCCCCTACCAAGCCTACCAAGCCCGCCAAGCCTGGGGAGCCCACCCATGGGGGCCCAGGTCGCTGCGGGTCGCTGCAGGTCGCTGCACTCGGCCCACCCCTAACAAGGCCTGCAGGCCACGCACCCCAACCTTCAAGCACGCGATACGTGCCTGCAGGGTGTTGCCAGGGGGAGTTGAACCCCTGACCTTTGGTATAAGGGGCAACTTATGCCACCTTATACCACCAATTGGGCCAGCCCAATTGGTGGAATAATATTTAAATTCCTTCTTAATAGAGTGTAAAGCTCTTTCATTTTATTAGACTTTCGTCTTAATTGTTCTTTTTTGTAAGGTGTTAACCTTTTAGGCTTTACTAGCTTTGCAGCTTTAATAGAGTTACTTTTTATCATTTCTGATAAGCAGCGGAATTAATTTGTTTTCTTTTCTTATGATTGATTAAGGTAGAGATAGAGCATACCAGATCACCTCATGCTAACTATCTGTATCTTCTTTCTTACCAACAAAGCTCTTTTCTGATAATCCTCGTCATTATGCATACTTTCTCTCTTGTCTCCTCCAAGCGTCCGTTTGCAGGGATACAGAGCTCAATCGCACCTGCCTTAGCGTCACGGATACCTTACTCCCAACTCGCCCTCCTCGCCTTTACGTTTCCCGGCTTCACTCCTCAGCACCGGCGGCCTTTACTACGACTCCAGAGTTGTTCCCCCTGAACCGCGAGTTCTTGACAAGGATACTTATATAGATAAAGATTGGAAGACTTATCAAATAGAAAGATTCTTTTATTGAAAGAAATTACAAGATACAAACATTTGTTAGCAGAGAGATCGGCTATCTCCTCTCTGCCTTTAGGCTAATTTACTCACGATACATTTGTATTGTAGGCTTATTTTTCTATGAAGGGTTGTGAAAAACTGATGCCTTAGCAATTACAAAATGAATCTATTTATAGAGAATTCCTTCTCTTCCTAGACGTCATTGCTTACGTCTCTTCCCACTTGCGTAGTTGTTTACAGTTGTAAAGTAAACATTATTGATGCCAGCTGCTTAATGGCTGTCAGCATCGCTGTCTCCCTCTTTGTCTGTTAGTGGGCAGTGGGGACACTTGTGGTATTCTGGCGAATACTTGCAAAATATCTTTGCTGTAGTGGGGGACACCTTTAGTGCTCCATTATTAAAGATTGCCTCGAAGTTGGCGATCTTGGTCCCATCCTCTTTGGACACTTCTTCCTTAGAATCTGAGATAATTATGACTCTTTGATCATAATAATTTACTTTCACGTGACTGTCGGCAAAAATGCTGAGAAATTGCTGGTTTACAGCTGCAAGCCTTTGAGCCCTTATGTCATCGATGACTTCCTGATATTAGCAGTGATCTGCTTTTCTTCTGGTTCTGCAAATTCAAAATCTTTCTTGGCAGATCCAATTTTATCCATACATATGGAAGGAGAACTTCTCCATTGTTATCCCAGTCGATTAATGAACTGGTAACTTTGATGTACAGATGACTGTCTGGTTGTTTGAGAACTTTCTTCCTAAAATCTCTAATTGCTTTCAAGAATTCCTGAAGGGAACTCCTTTATTTCCTGCAGATTAGCACTAGGATAAATTGTAGAAATTAATCCTAAGTTAAAACAATCCCTAACACAATTCGGGCTTTGCTCCTGCTAAGAACCAAAAAGACTTAATCTCTTTTTGTTAATAGTGAAGAACCTAAATTCATCATCTGTTTTCTGAGCCTCTGCCATATGCCAATGGTATGTAAGGTCAGCAAAAGTAAGAGAAACTGGTCTCTCTTTCTGTGGTGCCTGAAACTTTTCGGGCTTTATTCTTTGTCTGAGAAGACTCTGCTTCTTTCCTCGAGCTTCTATGGCTTCTTTAAATGTTCTTTGAGGAACATTTTCTTCTTCTTCATTCAAAGCTATCAAGGCTTCCTTTTCTGATTTGAATGATTTGAAGCTCCATGGCTTTCCAAGTACTAGAGCAGAAACTACTCCCCAGCTGGTGTAAACACCTTTGTTAGGACCATTAAATATTGTGTAATATTTTAATAGGCCTGGCTGGTCTAAAACCTTCTTCATCTGAAGTATTATTGTCGTGAGGACTTTTAGTTTGGTCGTGAGGACCTTTACTAGTCTGATCAAGTCCAGACTGTGTGACTACAGTTTTTAGCAAACTGTCAGCTCTCAACGGACTTGTTGAGTCTTTACCAGTAGCCGTTTGTACTGGACTAGTTTCATCATTCACCGTTGATGAAATAACGTTTTTGCTGCCAGAAGCAGTTACTGGACATTTGCCCAATTGTTTTTCAAGCTTGTTGAGAGAATTTCTCAAAGATTTGAGCTGAAGCTCTCGAAAATATATTTCTGCTTGTATAACAATAATTTTTTCTTGAATCTCAAAGGGATCCATCATTTTATGAAAGAATGATTTTCTTCTAAGAGCAAGATCCTTTTTATAGAATCAAAAAGTGTCGGATTTGAATTCCGAATTAAATCCGGTTAAGGACTAGGATGTTCTAGAGAATTCCCTGGTCATGACGTCTGCAAGGACGTTAGCATTTCCTTTAATGTGAACAATATCAAAATTATAATAATTCAAGTATTGTTGCCATCGTACAAGCCTTGCTTGCTTGTAATCTCCTGTAATATTAGTTTTGAGAAAGTAACTAACATTAGTGTTATCAGTTCTTGCTAAGAACTTTACTGGTAATAAATATGCTTTGAAACATTTTATTGTTCTAATTAATGCAAGGATTTCCTTTTCATTACTATGGTAATTCTTTTCAGCTTGCTTGAAGCTACCTGAACAATACCTGCATATTACCTCTTGGGCTTCATTTGGTTGTTGGGCTTTTAATACACCGCCCCAATAAAGATCTGATGCGTCAGTCTCTATTATTAATTGGTCTTCTGGGCCTGGGTTGTACAGTACCGGTAGAATTCCAATTTTGGATTTTATCTTCTTCATAAGATCTGAATCCTGTTGAGTCCAAGTCCACTGGACTTCTTTCTTAAGCTTAACCTGCAAGGGTTGCCTTAACTGGGCCACTTTAGGATAATAAGCACTTATATAATTTAAAGTACCTAAAAACCTTTCTAGGCTTTTCCTGTCTTGGAGTTTATCTGGAAATTCAGATAAATGTTCACCAATATGTTTTTGTAGTACCAATGTACCTGCATCAATTTCTAAACCAAGAAAATTGATTCTAGTTTTACAAAGCTGGGCTTTCTTTTCAGAAAGAATGATTCCAACTTCTTTACACCTGTTAAGTACATGCTTAACATGATTATGATGTTCCTGTTCATTGTTAGAGAAGATTAATATATCATCTACATAAACTAGACAGAAGTCATTTAAGTCATTAAAACTTTCGTCCATATGTCTTTGAAAGATTGATGGAGCTTGTTTTAATCCAAATGGAAGTACCTTCCATTCATAATGTCCTTGAGGACATGTAAAGGCAGTTAATTCCTGGCAATCAGGATGTAACTTAACTTGCCAAAAACCGGATTTACAGTCAAAACTGCTAAACCAAGTTTTTCCACCTATCCTCTGTAAGATAGAGTCTTTGTTAGGCAATAAATAATCATCACCTTTTGTAGCAGCATTTAATTGCTTGTAATTGATTACCATCCTTGCTTTTCCTCTTTTCTGTTCTGAGTGATTCATTACTAAGAACGCTGGTGAAAAGTGTGGTGATTTACTTTTACTTATAACTCTAAGTTCAAGTAATTCATTAATTTGTTTACCAAACTCAATCCTATTATCAGGAGTATATTGCATTGGTTTAACTTTAATGATCTTAGCTGGATCAATTAATTCGATTTTAGCTGCAAAGTTACCTTTGTTAATTGTTGGATCTTGTGGATGTATACTACAAACACTAGATAACAATGTTGTTAATTCAGTTAATGAATTAAAAATATGGAAACATCGTTTTGGTCCAATGTTTTCGTCCAATGTTCCCTCTTCCCCCCCGTGAAAAATTGAGGAAATGTGATCCTGAATAGGAGTACATTTTCGGGAATAGGAGTAGGCAAGGTGTTACCAACACGTTTGCTATCAAGAAAACCTTCTTGACCATGAAAGTAAGCTTTGTTTACTTTCTTAATACTAACAGCAGTTCCATTCATATGAAATGTTATAGTATCTTTATATTGAGCAAAGGGCTCATAGAGTCGACAGAAATTATTACCAAGGGTAATATCGCCAATTGTATCGACTTGATATAATGTAGGTATAATAAATGTAATACCTGATATTTGTACCTGAATTTGTTCAGCTACTTTATCCATGACCATTATATCGTCATTTGCTGTTCGTGCTCTAATAGGCACTTTTGCTTGAATCCAGAATTCTTCTGGAATGATATGCTTGTTTCCAGTGCACATTGATGCTCCTGTATCAATATACATATCAAGACTGTATTTTTTATAACCTTTAAAATAAAAGAAACCTTTTATATAAATGCTATTTGGATTTGTTCTATTAATAGAACATAAATTGTCAGTGTTATCCATAACACAATTTTGATCAGTTTCCCACTGATTTTCTTCATCCCAAGGGATGTCGTCTTCATCTAAATTAGATGCTATTCTCTGAGCTATCAGATTCATAGTATTCTTCTTGAGAAGAATAAAGAAGAAACATTTCTTCAGCTTCCTGTGAAGAATTGCTTTCGTTATCATCGTCTGAATATACATATTCAAGATCATGATCATTTATAAATTGTAAAGCTTTGTTTACCTGATTTGTACGTTTTGTACAATCTTTGGCATAATGACCAACTTCATTGCAAACCCAACATTTACATGTTGATTTACCCTGTGGACAGAATTTTCGTTTATCCTGTTCTTTTGGGGTATTATTACTTTGAGGTACTTCAGCAAGTTCCCTGCGATTATATTTTTTCTTTCGGAAAAATTTTCCTTTCTTTCCTTTTTTAGAAAACTTCTTTCGTTTTTTAGAAGATGTTTTCTTCCATTTGTATTTTCGTTTAATTTTTCGTTTCCAACGAGAAATACCTTCTGGTGTGTTACAACCATACATTGTTTCAGGACCCTGAAACTCTGGACAACATAAATTCAAGTTTCTCAAACTTTTCTTTACTTGCCTTTCTTTACAAACCTTTTCCATTTGTTTGCGAATTAAATCTCTTGCCCAAGCAAGACTTGCTTTTTGAAAACCGTCACCTGAATTGTATTCTGGTAATACTATGTTTCCAATTAATGGTACCTTTCTAATGAAAGACTCAACGTAAGGAGCCCATTCAGTAATAGGTATTTTCATTAGTGCAGTTTCGTAATCACAAAAGAATGATTCAAACTCACATAAATCACAAATAGAAAGTCTTACCATTCTATTTCGTGCTTCTTCAGCTACAGCTGTTTTTTCTCTATCACCTGCTGTTAAATAGTTTTTACCAATAAAAACTGTATATAACGAATTAGTGATATGTCTTAAGAAATCTTCTCCTGAACCATTTCTCATAGCAGATGTATCTATCTGATCTAGGAATGCTCGTGCATTTCCAATTGTTTTGTTCTTAGCTAGAGTGAATATAAGATCATAATCATCTCTAAGTAAGTCATCAGTTTGGACTATTAGTCTCATTTCATTGTCCCATGCTTCAATTAATTGTTTCCGATTAATTGCACAATCGAGATCTAAATTTCTTCCAATACCTGAGTATTTATTCATTGGTTGATATTCCTCTGGAATATTATATCTAGAATAACCTGCGGTTTTTCCAGAACTGTAACCTCTAGTTGATCCACTAGTATAAGGGTTACTATGTGATCTAGTTCTTCGACTAGTTGTTGCCTCATCCCAAGATGATTCTGGCATTTCACTAACATTTGCTCTAACATTAGCTCTATTGTTATCAATTGAAACTAGAACATTAATTCTTTGTTCTCCTAAGTTTTCAATTTCTTCATCAGTTAAACTTAGCCATTTAACTACTTGGTCCATCTTATCAGATGTAGTTGTTTGATCAAAATAAGTTTCTAACTTGTTTTTAATCATAACTCTTTTCCTGTGAAAGGATTAATTTTCCAATCTAAGTTTTCTGGGTACCAACCAGTTTTCTTTTGATGAGGAATAATTTCTTTTCCTTTATCTTTTGGTTCTGGTTTATCAGAACTTTTAGATACATTAATATTCTTAATGGCATCTAATATTTCTTGATTACATTTACATGCAGTAAGTTCAGATAATACCTGTTGAACTTCTTTATGCAAGGCAGCCAAGATTACTGCTGAAGCTTTATCTAATGCTTCTTGAAAATGAAGCTGTTGATCTACTTCAAGTCTTTGAAATCGTTCTTCCATTGATTTCATTTCTCTGTAGACTTCATCTATCTTTCCAGACATATTAAGTCTTTTGGTCAACACTTTCAACGTGTCTTAAGATCTTCTGCAAAACTTCAATATCAAAGTTTTTCAAAGGATTCCTTTTTTTTTTGTGTGCTTCCTGTTACCCTGATCTTTAGAAAAGAATAATTTCTTTGCAATCTCATCAATATTCCTTTTTGAAAAGATTTTTCAGATGGCTAGGAAGTAAGTCAGCAAGACCTTTTGAAGGCTTATCATAATCAAGCTCTTCTTTTAATATAGGATTATTAATTCCTAATTTATCACAAATATGCGATAGTAAGATTAAACATCCTGATGTTATACAATTAATGTTATTTAATTGTCCAAGACATCCAGATATTCCATTTACTGCAGTATAAAAGTACTGAGATTTAACACGACTAATGTCCTGTTTATGAATGGGTATATATTTCTTTTTAAAATATATATACTTCTGTAGAAATAGCAATTGAAGAAAGTAGAAATACTTTTTCAAATCTATTGATCGAAGAAGAAAGTAGAAATACTTTTACAGATCTAGAAACTGCAATTATGCAATTATTAAATTCTACCTTAGAATTATTAGAATCATGAGTGATTTGTATAACTCTTCAGAAATTGAAGAATCATTAAATACTGAACAGTATTTTGAAGAAGCAAATATTTTTGCACATGATATACAAATAGATCACAGTTTACTTGATCAAATTGACAGGGCAGAACTTAGTTTAAGTCCTAAAGAAGTTTTTCTTCAAAAATCTTTTATCTCTAGAACTCTCTCTAGATTTAGAACAAGAACCAATCATATACTTACATGTATAAGCACTAGAGAATATCCTCTTGATATTAAAAATAGTCATGGACTAGTAGAGATACCTCTCTTTAACAAATCTGAAATAGAGTTTAAACTTTCTAAGTTAAAACCAGAAATCAGACGAACAATGAGTTATCTTAATATCGGCATGATAAAGATAATGATTAAATCAACCTTTAGAAAAGGAATTGATAGTCCTATCAAACTTGCTTTGTTAGATAGACGCATTAATAATATCTCAGACTCTCTGTTTGGTGGTATTCAAGGAAATTTGAGTTATGGTAAACTTATGTTTACATTTAGCCCAAAGATATCTGTTTCTCTTAATGATAAACATATAAATGAAATCTTATGTTTAGCACATGAATTTGCTAGAACAGATTTAATGAATGAAGGAGATCATCCTTACAGTATAACTTACATGTTAGGATATACAATTAGCAATTCTCATCATAGTATGAATTTCAATGCTAATGAACCAATAAGAATAGATGAACTATTCAAGAACATAGGAAAAATATCCAGTACTCCAGTACAGGACATTACACCTATTCAAGAAAATTGGACAATGGATCTAAGGAGAAAACCCTTATTAGGATCACAACCAATTTTACAAATTGAACAAAACCAAAATTCAGGTTTGGCACGTTCTTTAAGTAGATTTAATGGTCTACCAACTAATAACGATTTACATTCTGTATCTCGTAGAATTAGAAATCTAGCACTTGAACTAGATCAATAATGTCATCGTATAACGATACACCTCATATATATTTTAAAAAGAAATATATAACCATTCATAAACAGGACATTAGTCGTGTTAAATCTCAGTACTTTTATACTGCAGTAAATGGAATATCTGGATGTCTTGGACAATTAAATAACATTAATTGTATAACATCAGGATGTTTAATCTTACTATCGCATATTTGTGATAAATTAGGAATTAATAATCCTATATTAAAAGAAGAGCTTGATTATGATAAGCCTTCAAAAGGTCTTGCTGACTTACTTCCTAGCACATCTGAAAATCTTTTCAAAAAGGATATTGATGATATTGCAAAGAAATTATCTTTTCTAAATGATCAGGTAACAGGAATCAAAGATACTTTGAAAAACTTTGATATTGAAGTTTTGCAGAAGATCTTAAGACACGTTGAAAGTGTTGACCAAAAGACTTAATATGTCTGGAAAGATAGATGAAGTCTACAGAGAAATGAAATCAATGGAAGAACGATTTCAAAGACTTGAAGCAGATCAACAGCTTCATTTTCAAGAAGCATTAGATAAAGCTTCAGCAGTAATCTTGGCTGCCTTGCATAAAGAAGTTCAACAGGAGCATCAATGTGCACTGGAAACAAGCATATCATTCCAGAAGAATTCTGGATTCAAGCAAAAGTGCCTATTAGAGCACGAACAGCAAATGACGATATAATGGTCATGGATAAAGTAGCTGAACAAATTCAGGTACAAATATCAGGTATTACATTTATTATACCTACATTATATCAAGTCGATACAATTGGCGATATTACCCTTGGTAATAATTTCTGTCGACTCTATGAGCCCTTTGCTCAATATAAAGATACTATAACATTTCATATGAATGGAACTGCTGTTAGTATTAAGAAAGTAAACAAAGCTTACTTTCATGGTCAAGAAGGTTTTCTTGATAGCAAACGTGTTGGTAACACCTTGCCTACTCCTATTCCCGAAAATGTTACTCCTATTCAGGATCACATTTCCTCAATTTTTCACGGGGGGGAAGAGGGAACATTGGACGAAACATTGGACAAAAACGATGTTTTCCATATTTTTAATTCATTAACTGAATTAACAACATTGTTATCTAGTGTTTGTAGTATACATCCACAAGATCCAACAATTAACAAAGGTAACTTTGCAGCTAAAATCGAATTAATTGATCCAGCTAAGATCATTAAAGTTAAACCAATGCAATATACTCCTGATAATAGGATTGAATTTGGTAAACAAATTAATGAATTACTTGAACTTAGAGTTATAAGTAAAAGTAAATCACCACACTTTTCACCAGCGTTCTTAGTAATGAATCACTCAGAACAGAAAAGAGGAAAAGCAAGGATGGTAATCAATTACAAGCAATTAAATGCTGCTACAAAAGGTGATGGTTATTTATTGCCTAACAAAGACTCTATCTTACAGAGGATAGGTGGAAAAACTTGGTTTAGCAGTTTTGACTGTAAATCCGGTTTTTGGCAAGTTAAGTTACATCCTGATTGCCAGGAATTAACTGCCTTTACATGTCCTCAAGGACATTATGAATGGAAGGTACTTCCATTTGGATTAAAACAAGCTCCATCAATCTTTCAAAGACATATGGACGAAAGTTTTAATGACTTAAATGACTTCTGTCTAGTTTATGTAGATGATATATTAATCTTCTCTAACAATGAACAGGAACATCCTAGTCCTTAACCGGATTTAATTCGGAATTCAAATCCGACACTTTTTGATTCTATAAAAAGGATCTTGCTCTTAGAAGAAAATCATTCTTTCATAAAATGATGGATCCCTTTGAGATTCAAGAAAAAATTATTGTTATACAAGCAGAAATATATTTTCGAGAGCTTCAGCTCAAATCTTTGAGAAATTCTCTCAACAAGCTTGAAAAACAATTGGGCAAATGTCCAGTAACTGCTTCTGGCAGCAAAAACGTTATTTCATCAACGGTGAATGATGAAACTAGTCCAGTACAAACGGCTACTGGTAAAGACTCAACAAGTCCGTTGAGAGCTGACAGTTTGCTAAAAACTGTAGTCACACAGTCTGGACTTGATCAGACTAGTAAAGGTCCTCACGACCAAACTAAAAGTCCTCACGACAATAATACTTCAGATGAAGAAGGTTTTAGACCAGCCAGGCCTATTAAAAAATATTACACAATATTTAATGGTCCTAACAAAGGTGTTTACACCAGCTGGGGAGTAGTTTCTGCTCTAGTACTTGGAAAGCCATGGAGCTTCAAATCATTCAAATCAGAAAAGGAAGCCTTGATAGCTTTGAATGAAGAAGAAGAAAATGTTCCTCAAAGAACATTTAAAGAAGCCATAGAAGCTCGAGGAAAGAAGCAGAGTCTTCTCAGACAAAGAATAAAACCCGAAAAGTTTCAGGCACCACAGAAAGAGAGACCAGTTTCTCTTACTTTTGCTGACCTTACATACCATTGGCATATGGCAGAGGCTCAGAAAACAGATGATGAATTTAGGTTCTTCACTATTAACAAAAAGAGATTAAGTCTTTTTGGTTTCTTAGCAGGAGCAAAGCCCGAATTTGTTAGGGATTGTTTTAACTTAGGATTAATTTCTACAATTTATCCTAGTGCTAATCTGCAGGAAATAAAGGAGTTCCCTTCAGGAATTCTTGAAGCAATTAAGAATTTTAGGAAGAAAGTTCTCAAACAACCAGACAGTCATCTGTACATCAAAGTTACCAGTTCATTAATCGACTGGGATAACAATGGAGAAGTTCTCCTTCCATATGTATGGATAAAAATTGGATCTGCCAAGAAAGATTTTGAATTTGCAGAACCAGAAGAAAAGCAGATCACTGCTAATATTCAGGAAGTCATCGATGACATAAGGGCTCAAAGGCTTGCAGCTGTAAACCAGCAATTTCTCAGCATTTTTGCCGACAGTCACGTGAAAGTAAATTATTATGATCAAAGAGTCATAATTATCTCAGATTCTAAGGAAGAAGTGTCCAAAGAGGATGGGTCCAAGATCGCCAACTTCGAGGCAATCTTTAATAATGGAGCACTAAAGGTGTCCCCCACTACAGCAAAGATATTTTGCAAGTATTCGCCAGAATACCACAAGTGTCCCCACTGCCCACTAACAGACAAAGAGGGAGACAGCGATGCTGACAGCCATTAAGCAGCTGGCATCAATAATGTTTACTTTACAACTGTAAACAACTACGCAAGTGGGAAGAGACGTAAGCAATGACGTCTAGGAAGAGAAGGAATTCTCTATAAATAGATTCATTTTGTAATTGCTAAGGCATCAGTTTTTCACAACCCTTCATAGAAAAAAAGCCTACAATACAAATGTATCGTGAGTAAATTAGCCTAAAGGCAGAGAGGAGATAGCCGATCTCTCTGCTAACAAATGTTTGTATCTTGTAATTTCTTTCAATAAAAGAATCTTTCTATTTGATAAGTCTTCCAATCTTTATCTATATAAGTATCCTTGTCAAGAACTCGCGGTTCAGGGGGAACAACTCTGGAGTCGTAGTAAAGGCCGCCGGTGCTGAGGAGTGAAGCCGGGAAACGTAAAGGCCGAGGAGGGCGAGTTGGGAGTAAGGTATCCGTTGACGCTAAGGCAGGTGCGATTGAGCTCTGTATCCCTGCAAACGGACGCTTGGAGGAGACAAGAGAGAAAGTATGCATAATGACGAGGATTATCAGAAAGAGCTTTGTTGGTAAGAAAGAAGATACAGATAAGTTAGCATGAGGTGATCTGGTATGCTCTATCTCTACCTTTAATCAATCATAAGAAAAGAAAACAAATTAATTCCGCTGCTTATCAGAAATGATAAAAAGTAACTCTATTAAAGCTGCAAAGCTAGTAAAGCCTAAAAGGTTAACACCTTACAAAAAAGAACAATTAAGACGAAAGTCTAATAAAATGAAAGAGCTTTACACTCTATTAAGAAGGAATTTAAATATTATTCCACCAATTGGGCTGGCCCAATTGGTGGTATAAGGTGGCATAAGTTGCCCCTTATACCAAAGGTCAGGGGTTCAACTCCCCCTGGCAACACCCTGCAGGCACGTATCGCGTGCTTGAAGGTTGGGGTGCGTGGCCTGCAGGCCTTGTTAGGGGTGGGCCGAGTGCAGCGACCTGCAGCGACCCGCAGCGACCTGGGCCCCCATGGGTGGGCTCCCCAGGCTTGGCGGGCTTGGTAGGCTTGGTAGGGGGCCCACTTCCTAACATCTGCATAGGACCCTAATTACGAAAAATATACCAAGGTTTGAGAAATTACCACAACTCCCTGCCAATAAAAGCATATTACAATTTCACCCACCCTCACTAAAGATTACAATTTCACCCTCCGTTTCTCGAGTTGTCCGGATCTGACAATTTGGTAATTTGTAAAACCTACCCAATAAATGGGGTGTGTGCATGTAATTATCCCAATCATTTATAGCATTCATTATTGTGAAAGTCCCAATTTTCGACCTTTCGTTTATTGTATTTGAAATTTCAAAACTCATTCATGGAGTCGGTTTATGGTTTACCCTGATGCTGGACTTTGTAGGTTCTCCTGCTCCTGGACTTTCTGGTGTTCCAAGCACCTTGCCTAATGGTGTTGCGGCAAATAGTGGAGGAACAACAAATGCAGTTCATGATATTTTGAAAGTCTTGCCACCATCATTGGCAACCTTCGTGGCAAATTTGCCACCCATTGAAGGTATCTATATCTACACTTTTTAGTGATTTTTAAGAGTTCCTGGACTTAAAGTCCTGGTATTAATCACAATTGTTCGTATACAGTTGACCCCACATGGGTCCTGCCACATGTATGGTTATGACTACCTCAGAATCAGAGTCCTGGGAGCTCCGCTCCTAAGAATGATTGATCCTTCATTGTATGAATCTATCTTATTTTAATTAAAGGACATATTCTTTTTGTGGAAATTTGTAGGCCCATCTCCTGATGTCGATTTTGTGATATCAATATGTTTGCAAAGTAATATAACTCCGGCTACCGGGAAATTGGGGACATTTCAACAGTTGCAAGTTGGGGCTGCTCCGAGTACCAGTGATTTATCCGGTTCGAGCAAATTTAAACAAACAAGAGAAAGACAACATGGAAAAAGGAAAGGTTCAGAGAGTAAGTCATTTACCTAACTGCATTTGGATTTGCTATTATGATACTTTATAGGGGTGCAAGTGAATTGAGTTAAGCCCAAAAAAGTAATGTTCAAGTTTGTTTTAATTTATATCGAGCTTTGAAAATTGTGTTTGAGCTGAATTGTATTGCTTAATTGAGTTGAGCTCGAGCCGAGTTTCAAATCTAGTTGAAAAATGTGTTCAAGCTTGTTTGTTATGTTAAATGAATTGAGCTTAAACGAGCTTTTAACTATTGATCTCGGGTCTATTATTGAGTAGCTTGATTCTTTTTGTCTTTTTTTTTTGCCTGTCCTAGCTACTTAAATATGATTCTGGGTTACCACTATCTGTTTGCCCTGTTAGTTTTACTTTGGTGGATAGGTTTCATCATGTCACTGATCATGAATATCTCCACTGTGATCAAACTGATTCTTAGGGAGTTTCTATGTTCCCCGAGCGGGTCCCATCACAGGAATTGTGATTATGCGGTACCTGGGCTCCTCGAGGTCCTAAGAATGACCCGTTGTCCAATCCCCCATGAAAGTTGGCTTACAGTATTGAACTATCCTTTTTTTAGCACATATTAAACTATCTTTTTTCTCGTGATGGATAGGGCAAGATGATGATGACACTTCTTCCATCCAAAGCCAACCACTCCCTAGAGACGCCTTCAAGATACGCCAAATTCAGTTGCAGAAATCTCGGGCCAGCGGCGCTGCTGCTACCAGTTCACGTACGGGTGGTTCTGTGTCTTATGGGAGTGGATTTTCGGGTGATCTTTCTGCTAGCTCTGGTTGATGACCGATTACAATATATTTATTTAATGATTTCTTGAATGTTGTTTGTAAATTATTGTCGGAAATTTGCGTTGTTGTCTGTAAAATATCCATTTAATATATCAGGTCATTTGAGGAAAATTTATATTTGTAACACACTTGGTTACCAGGAAACATTAAGATGTGAGATCTATGGATGTCGTGGGCCCATATAAGTTCATCATGCTCGATTAATTGTGATCGTCCCAAAATTCAAATCCCAAAAGCCTAAAAATAACCTTATAGAAATAACATTTTGTGTTGTTATTTTTCTGTATAATTATGTTTGGATGAGATTAAGAAATATCATTTGCATTGAGTTAACTGAATCGCTATAAATAAGTCTCGAACATTACTACAACGAAAAAAAAGGCAATATACTGAGGGATGCATGTTTTGTTTGCTCTGAATATCAACAATTAATCTACCAACTTGAACAACTATAAATGAGTCTCGAGCATCACAACGAATATGTTTGTTCGGGTGCCATCTGCCATCGACTAGAGAAAAAAGCTTTCCCAGCACCTCTCTATTGAGCCAAAGTGGTTACAAAACCTCGCAAAATAAACCTCTTCCACGAGTTCGACCAACAGGGGCTAAACTGCATCTACATCTGCGTACGCTAATTCAAAATTTGTCACAATGTGGAGATCCACTGTCCACCATCACCTTGTACAGGGAAAAAAAAACAGGTATCAAATACGTGAAGGGAATAACTTCAAGAATTGGTGTTATACTTTTAAACAAAAAAGAAAATGTAATGTTCCATGTAACAATCGGAACCAATAAATGAATGAATATTTAAAAAAATTATCCATACTAAAATTCTGGAAATTTTATCCTAGAGGTTATACGCACAAGTGAAGCATTACAAGACAAACTGAAGATTTATATTAAAGATTATCGCTAGGCATCGACCTCATAAGTGCCCAGAACAATTATACTGACTAAAGTAAAGAGAAAAATATGTACGGACAAGAATGACAAGAATACGTGCATGCATACATACACATATACATAACCCTCATTAAGCGGGAATCTTATGTCGCCAAGAAGATAACAGATGAAAGTAAATAACAAGTATAAGTTGCCAATTTTGAGTTTTAGGACAGTAGGCTTCAAGTCATTCTATGTTCAAGTTACACAGGACATATTTAAGATGTTAATTACTGAAAGCCAATAGATCATTTGAAAAGAAGTCATAGCAAGAAGCTGTGTAACAGCCGAATAAGACTGCAGAATCGTGAGTATAATCTTTCAATCATGCCATTATTGAATGAAGGATTCTATTTAAAAAAGATATAAATATCTCGAGAGGAGTCGCATGTCTTACCTATGCAAGGATTTGAACGTTCTTAGGCCTCATCTTTTACAGGATTGCCCGTTGTAGGATCTGTTTGGTTGTTTTCTGATGCTTTTCGGGGCCTCCGGTACCACAGAAACATGAACCATAAAGTCCTTAATATTGCTCCATTGGCAAAGTGTGGAATGAAAATACGTCCCCAATATGGGTAATAAGGGCCAGGAAGCTTGAGCAACGCAAAGAAGACCAAAACACCAATTAGATGCCAAGGGACTTCTGCATACTGCAACTACAGAAAGAATAATAACTATAGTAAGAAATAAATCACCCAGAATTCGATTTCTCCCGCACAATTAAATGATAAGAGTAAACGATAGAACAATTTAGAAACAGTAAAAGATAGAACAATTTAGAAACAGTAAAAGATAGAACAATTTAGAAACAGAAATGCTTTATTTCACATCTTTAATAATTTATGATAATTCAGACTACGGAGTGTTAGAAAGGCGGAGAAGAAAATAAACAACACCGAATGGCATAAAGAATTTACTAATTAAATAAGAAATAAAAGTCCATATGCAGCAGCAAATATCCCCCAGTCCAAAGGTCTACCTGGTGCATGCATTCAAGCATTTTAAATTAAGGGTAAATTACATTTACACCCCCTGACAATAAATTTACCGTTATGGTAATTTAGGCAATCGTCAGGGGGTACATGTAATTTCTTCAAGACCAAGGATGGATCCGTAATTTAGGCAATAGTCAGGTGTAGATGTAATTTACCCTTAAATTAATAATCTCTACATGGCATAAAAACACATAAAAATCACAGAAAATGAATTTCTATTTATGCATCCAACTTTCACAGTTAATGTGCTTAGAAAAAAAGAACACCTTGAGATATGGAGATGATTCCAGAGCAGAATTTCTTAATACGCCAGCAACAGCAACACCAGCGAGAAATGGAAGCGGTAAGAGGTATAGCTTCCTCTCATGTGCACAATAAGACATTTCACTAATCGATGTAATGGCAAAAACGGGTATGCATAAGTATTTGATAACTGCCAAGACAAGATCAAGAATGAGTTGAATAAAATTCTCCAACGTCTTGTCCCAAGGGAAGCTCTTAACTGGCTGAGGTGAACTATCCCATAAACTTCTTGCCTTGTCCATGATATGATCCATACTTAGTTTTTTAGGGTCGTCTGATTGGCCAGCAGCCATGTTCATACTGCAAAGTGTCTTTGGGGAAATTTGACATAATCGATTGGGTTTGAAATTCAATATGCAGCTCTGAGTTCTTCGACATAATGGAAGGTTCTGGACAAGAAAAGAAACTTGTTATTGAAGAGTACTAATGGAAGGCATTTTAACACCTAGAAACATAGTTTTGGAACATACAAGTTACAGAAGATAGAGCCATAAAAGTGTAAAACTTGCTTGCTCCTAATTTATAAAAGAACTACTCCCAAGAAAATGCACGATTCATACAGAGATCAAAGAGAAAACCACACGGTTAAGAAGATTTACACTAAGTAGTAATATTCCTTTTAATTTGGTGAGTGATATGCAGAAGCAAACGTACTAATACCACAAGTCTAGAACGAGCATAAAATGTCTGCAAGTCAACATATCCTATTGCTCTAGAAAAGTACAGAAGTGTAAAATTTGCTTATTCCTAATTTATAAAAGAACTACTCCCAAGAAAATGCACAATTCATACAGAGACCAAAGAGAAAACCACAGCGTGAAGAAGATTTACACTAACTAGTGCATCAAATATTCCTTTTAATTTGGTGAGTGATACGCAGAAGCAAACGCACTAACACTACACGTCTAGAACGAGTATAAAATGTCTGCAAGTCAACATATCCTATTGCTCTAGTAAAGTATAGAAGCTAGAAGAAACGCCAAGTTCCAACTTCCAACCATGTGTAATCTAACAACCAAGAAAAAGTTCGTGACATTGAACACATTCTAAAAATGTGAATACACAATGCATACACTCTGCCGCTTTTGTACTCTAACCCAAAACTTAGAAACACATTTAATTTTTTTTTTTCTGAGAACTATTTTTCTTTTTTTCTCATTTGAAGATTAAACACCTAATTATTTATAATTTCAGCAGCTGATCCTGCAATTAAAGAATGAATGATTTTTCAACACGGTCCTCTACTTTCACATTGAATTATAGGCAATGTAATCAGCCACGACACAGAATGTATGAATATTTCGAAAATTCTGAAATAATTATTATCTAAACAAGCGAAAATTCCAATTGAATTTCCGAGCGAAAACATGTAGCCGAATCAATTGCGTAAACGCGTTCGCAAAATGAATGTATATATACATATATATATATGTGTGTGTGTGTGTGTGTGTGTGTATAAATACATATAGAAATGTATGGAAAAAACATAGAATTGTCACCTGGAGAGCGTAAACAGCTGAAGCATTGAGTTTGAGAGCCATTTTTCTGTTTGATTGAACTATAATAATAGATGTTCGATTACTATGAACAAATCAATTTGAAGATAAATTTCAGAGAGTTTTCGCGAAAAGGCGGAAACGTTGATTGGGGTTTTTCAGCGGCTTCGGATGAGGTTTTTCCATTTCTTTATTCGGAGCGCTTGTGACACGGATCGAACCAAGTTACTCGATACTTTCCGATAAAAGTATGTTCAAGTTTGGTTGTTAATATATTTGGACAACTTTTTATGTATTTCAATAAATTTAAAGCTAAATTTCATTAGTTTAAAATAATAAAATATGTGCAAAAATAAAATAAACTACTTTAGTTCAACTTGTATTTGGATCTATTAGAACTCGTTTGATCTCCACTCAATTATCAATCAAATCAAATTCAAACACAAATATAAATTTTGAAGCTCAATAATAATTCGAACAAGCTTGAATAATAACTTATTCGACTCGATTGACTCATTTAATGCACTAATCTAGGGCTTAATTAATTATTTTTAAATAATTAAAGTATAAAACAATAATTATGCAATAATATATAATTACAAATCCCTTGAAATTTGAAACTATAGGAAACCTTTGAGAACTAGTTGAGACTTAAGAGGGTGTTTAGCTCATCTTATAAGTTCATTTAAATATCTTATAAGATGTTTTAGAGCTTATAAAATCTGTAAATTTATTTGGTAATTTTTTTAAAAAAAATAGCTTATAAGACCAAAAAAATAAAATATTTAGGTCTTATAAGGTGTTTTTTAAAAAACAACTCAATCCCACATTTTATAAAATATTACACCTTATAAGCTCCTTAAATATCTTATAAGATGTTGAAACTTATAAGCTATTTTGGATAAGTTTAGCCAAACACCCTCTTATGCGTTCTTTGATTATATATTGAGAAAATTATATGTACACTTTGATTATATATTGAGAAAATTATATGCACACCCCTCACTTTAGAGCAAAATTATCAAAACCCCTCTAACCTTTTCAAAACTACATAAAATCCCCCTCAAAATACTCTAACAATTATACCCTTTTGTATTTAAAAAATCTTACAATTTCACCCCTTTTAAACCTTACAAATAGACCCTTAAGGGGGTCTCACTGTAATTTATCAAAAGCCAAGAAAAATTTTGGTAATTAACACTAAAATGAGGAGATGTGCATGTAATTCACCCTTATATATTTTAGTCGATCTTTTAAAAAAAATAGATATCAACACTCCAATTACCCTATTGGCACCCCTTTTTTAAAATAAAATAAAATAAGAGGTGCACTAATATTCAATGCAAATATATTTGAAGTTCCAATAGGAATTTCATTCTTTAAATCTTTTGAAAATGATTTGTAAATAAGGGCAAAGAAGTTCCAATTACACTCTTTAGAGACAATTAGTGCTAGAGAAACGCAAAATAAATAAGAGAAAAAGAAATCCATCCAATCTTCTCTGCTTATTTTTGCAACATTTATACAAACTTGAAAAAAGAAAAAAGAAAATAAGAAAAAAAAAAAAGAAATCCATCCACAATCTTCTCTGCTTATTTTTGCAAATTTATACAAAATAATATAATGTATCTGCAAGATCCCAACCACCTGCGTTGGTTAAGGGCAAAGAAGTCAGTTCACAAGAATTTGCTCTGACATTAAAATATTCGACCTGGCATCATCACTTAAATTACAAGAGATTGCAGGTTAAGTATAACACAGTGAATCAAGTTGAACTTCTGTGTCCTCTCATAACATAAGCTGCTTAAAAATAAGATCATATTCAACCACCTGCAGAAGGAGCAAAATATAAGAGTGGATAAATGCAGAGTAATAGTAGAAAATTTTACGCATCTTCATTCACGGATCATTAGATTAAGCAACAAAAACGGCCCGGTGAATGTAAAATATCATTAATGAGTAAAAAGTTTTCAACTTAATGTCTTAATCATTTCATGCAGCAAGCAGAGCTGCAGAGGAGCCAGAGAAAACTCTTCAAAATATGTTGAAGGGCAACAGGTTGAAAGACGTGGACCTATGGTGGTGAGCACAAAAATGGCGTAAAATAGCAGAAAAAGTTCAGAATAAATTACATAGACATCTCCTGCATGAGACCATAATTACAAAAAAGACCCTCAAGTTTAAGAAATTACCATAAATTCCCGTGTCAATAAAAACAGATTACAATATTTACCCCCTAGTTTTTTGAATTGTCAAAATATCACGGGGGTATTTTAGTAATTTGCAAAATCTCAGGAGGCTCGTGGTAATTACCCAATAAGTGAAGGTGTGCATGTAATAAATCCACAAAAGTTCATGACATATCAAGAACCAAAAATGAGGTGCATTATAAGGAGTGAATGAAATACCCTTTCTAAGGAAATAAAGGTACAGAACGGAGCCCTTCGTTCTCTGGGATCCCCATCATCAAGTTAAGATTTTGTAAGGCCTGACCAGAGGCTCCTTTAACAAGATTATCGATCTGCATGGCATCTCAGAGTTAGCCAAAATAGATGTTTCCAGCTATAGTCCAAATGGAACATGAAAAAACTAAGTCAAGGAAAATTAACTTACAACAGAGATAATTATCGCTCTTCCAGGGATTCGATCAGGAAATACGTTCATCAAGCAATAATTGGATCCTCTAACATGTCGAGTATGAGGAATTTCGTTCTTTTTTAACAAAAAGACAAACTCTTCTTTCTGTAGAAATAGAAGCATATTAATTAATTGTACTTAACTCATCAGTTCTTCCCAAAATAAGAGAAAAATTCTCACAGCACATTGTGGAAAAATAAATTGTATAATTTTATAAGATCTTGCTTCGGATCACAAAAACAACTGTGTAGATACACTAAAGAAACATATCGCAATTGCTTTATTATATTCAATAGGGTTTAGATCAAAGCTCTCATTATAGGTGATTCTGCTCATTATGCACCGGATAATGAAACTGATAGGTCAATTGTATCAAAGGACGATATTAGGGGCAAAATAGACCATTTACCTCATAAAAGTCCTTTAAATGCTGATATAAATCTTCAGTAGAAGCTCCAGGAGCCATTTCCACGTATATAGTTGATTGCATACCTCGGCTCTTGAAGATAATCGAAGTAAGTGTAAATACTGATATTTAATCTATTAAGCTTCATTACCTCTTTAGAGCAGCTATTACCATTGGCATTAAGTGTGGGGTGAAGCTGACAGTGACATTTGATTTTGCAGCCTCTGATAATCCTTGTTCGATTTCTGGAACTGAAAGTTACCAATAAAAACAAGTCACTCCCATTTCATAGTCTGGGATTGATTCTTAAAAGATAATTACATGCACCCAGGATCGAGATCGAAGCTCGTACCTACGGTGAATAGTGATTGCATGTCTGATTTGAGCACTCGTGGGTGTATTTATAGGTGACACAGTGTACGGATACATGAATGACACGTGCAGTTGTCCAGATTAAGACACGTGGCAAGATTGGACAACCCCCATAGTTCGGGTCGTGGGTGATCCAAGAACCGTGCGCGAATCCTGTCTCTGACATGGCCCAGATCTCGGCCCATATCCTTGTGAAACCTACAATACTTGTTCAGATTTTTATTTTTTTTGCTCCTTCCTTCATGGGTCGTGGCCATATTAACATATCTTTGTTCTCGATTGCCGATAATGCTTGTCCCCTTGAAGTGTTCAGCGGTATAATTCTCGAACCTTGTGTATCGAGGTCCACCGTGCTTGTCCAAGCGGTCATTCCTCAAGCTCTAATTTTTCTCTTGAGCTTTATCCTTCAACTGCTTCTGGACTCTCCATTCTTCCCTTTTGAGTTTGTTCATTTCCTCTGCATAAACGTACTTCTAAGCTACCACCATGAGTTTTTCCATATCAGATGGACGGTCCCTGATTAGAGCATCGGCAAATGGTCCCATTTTGAGGGCATTTATCATCAAATTGATTTTAAACTCATTAGTTAAGCCTAAAGATTCATCGTTAAAACGATCAACGAAAGATCGTAAGTTGTGAGGCACTATGACCATACCTCATCGATAATGGCGTTTGATCTTGGGACAGAGGAGCTTTATGAGGTAACGAAACCGAATCTTAAGGGTGTGAATCTGGGCGTGTCTCATGTTGAGGTCATGGGAGGGTGTCTAACTGCTGTCGTCCCCCGTGAGATGAATATATGGGTGATCACTAACTCATTGTTTTCATGCTATTTTTTGTTATCGATGGCACAATCCTTCTTTATGCTTCCGCTTAATCCATTTTTGTAAGTTATATGTTCTCCATTCCTAGTTGTTTAATGAATTATATAGTTACAACCTTATTTTCAACACTTCTGTAACGTATGGTAAATCATGAATGATCTATTGTTTGTGTTAAACAATGCCCCTGCTATGTTTGTAGGGATGATTTTCTATCATTGGGATTGAAGCTCGTGCTATGAAGAAATTATAATGGAAATGAGGTAGTTTCTTGTTTTTCATACAAAATGCTATTTCCTTTTCTAGGAAGTATCATCTTTAGCTATATCATCTGTTCTTTAACTGATTTTCCACTAATTGATGTTAATAAGTTTGTCACAGGTCTGATGTAAAGCTTTTTGTCGGAGAGTAATGAAGGGAGAAAGCCACAGGAATGTAAAGCTTGTAACTTTCTGGTGTAGGGTTAAGGAAGTCCAGTTATTTTTTTTATATTAGGAGGATCAACATTTAATTCTAGACTTCTAGTTTTTGGGACATGCTTCATCTTGCTTGCATCCTGTAATGACTTTGTGAATTTGAATTTCTCGACATTTTGTCTTAGTGTGAAATGCTTTTGGTTTCCCTCGTTCCTGATGACAAGATAGATATTTTGTTTATGCTTTACTGGTGTGCTGCTATCATCTAGCAATATGTGAATTGTGATCATGCTGTCACAACCAAAATGGTTAAACCACCATGATCACAATTCACATATCACTAGATGATAACAGCACACCAGCAAAGCATAAACAAAATATCAATCTTGTCATCAACAATCAGGAACGAGGAAAACAAAAGCATTTCAAAATAAGACAAAATGTCTGGAAATTCGAATTCACAAAACCATTACAGGATGCAAGCAAGATGAAGAATGTCCCAAAGACTAGAAGTCTAGAATTAACAGTCGATCCTCCTAATATCAAAAAAATAACTGGACTTCCTTAACCCTACACCAGAAAGTTAAAAGCTTTACATTCTTGTGGTTTTTTCCCTTCATTACTCTCAGACAAAAAGCTTTACATCATACCTGTGACAAACTTATTAACATCAATTAGTGAAAAATCAGTTAAAGAACAGATGATATAGCTAAAGATGAAACTTCCTAGAAAAGGAAATAGCATTTTGTATGAAAAACAAGAAACTACCTCATTTCCATTATAATTTCTTCATAGCACGAGTTTCAATCCCAATGATAGAAAATCATCCCCTACAAATATAGCAGGGGCATTGTTTAACACAAACAATTAGGTTAAACAATAGATCATTCATGATTTACCATACGTTACAGAAGTGTTGAAAATAAGGTTGTAACTACATAATTCATTAAACAACAAGGAATGGAGAACATATAACTCACAAAAATGGATTAAGCGGAAGCATAAACAAGAAAGAAGGATTATGACACCGATAACAAAAAATATCATGAAAACAATGAGTTAGTGATAAAGTGAAACCCGATATTTGGCTTTACCTCTTCTTCTTAATCTGTTTCCCCTTCTTTTTCCGTTGCACATTTCGTTTCTCAGTCGCATCAGCCTGATCAGGACTGTCAAGCGAAACAAGGCTGCCAACACAAACCTCAGCACAAAAGATGGAACCAGGATAATAATTCGGATAAAATTGGCGAACCAAACCATGAACCGACAGTATCCTACTAGATTTCTTTCTCAAATTGTACGAAAGGAGGCACCTCCCATCGTAGTTCAAGTAAACCTTGTCACCTTTCTTAGAATAAGCTAATGGGGACAAATCATCGTAAGGTTCAAGCATAGGTGGGGAAAAACAGTTTAGTCCAAGACTCCTTCACACCATATTCCTTCATCACCCATATCTCGCATATATTCATCTCACGGGGGACGACAGCAATTAGACACCCTCCCATGACCTCAACGTGAGACACGCCCAGATTCACACCCATAAGATCTGATTTTGTTACCTCATAAAGCTCCTCTGTCCCAAGACCAAACGCCATTATCGATGAGGTATGGTCACAGTGCCTCACAACTTATGATCTTTCGTTGATCGTTTTAACAATGAAGCTTTAGGCTTAATTAATGAGATAAAAATCAATTTGATGATAAATGCCCTCAAAATAGGACCATTTGCCGATGCTATAATCAGAGACCGTCCATCTGATATGGAAGAACTCATGGTGGTAGCTCAGAAGTACATTAGGAAATGAACGAACTCAAAAGAGAAGAATGGAGAGTCCAGTAGCAGATGAAGGATAAAGCTCAAGAGAAAAATCAGAGCTCGAGGAATGACCGCTTGGACAAGCACGGTAGACCTCGATACACAATGTTCGAGAATTATACACCGCTGAACACTTTAAGAGGACAAGCATTATTGGCAATCGAGAACAAAGATATGCTAATATGACCACGACCCATGAAGGAAGGAGCAAAAAAGAAAAATCCGAACAAGTATTATAGGTTTCACAAGGATACGGGCCATGAAACCGAGATCTGGGCCATGTCAGAGACAGGATCCGCGCACGGTTCTTGGATCACCCACGACCCGAACTATGGGGGTAGTTCGATCTTGCCATGTGTCTTAATCTGGACAATTGCACATATCATTCATGTATCCGTACACGGTATCACCTATAAATACACCCACGAGTGCTCAAATCAGACACACAATCACTATTCACTACTAAATTCACTGTAGCTCCGAGATACAAGCTTCGATCTAGATCCTAAATAGACCCACTTATAAATTACAAGGTTTATGTTAGGACTCCTTAATTGAATTGAACTACGTTAGACTTGATCCTATTGATAGGCACGTAGGCAGCTCTATCATTGAGTGCAGTCTATAATCTATTAATCTCCGGGTCGGGTCCAACCTGAGCCTCGACTGGTCTGTGTTGTAGCTCTAACGAAATACGACCTAGATCAAATACGCTTTTACTGATGGGAAATTATGGTAATTTCTCAAACCTCATGAAATTGTAATTAGGATCTCACGTAGGGGGTGTCTATGTAATTTATCCTTATTTTTATAATCAGGAAAATTGTGCCATCAAAAGTACGATACTGCATACCAACTTTATTTACTGACCATGACGATGCCTTGTTACACCATAAGAATGTATTCCTTCAGCTATTTCTGTGTACAAATTTGTCTCCTTAGCTCCACGTCCTGCATTGTAACAAGCACCAACAATTAATCAGTCATTGCAAGAAACCAATATTTTTTTTCTTTTTAAATTGTAAAAAGCTTCAGAAAGGCTGTGGACATGTTCAAACCTGCTCCGCTAACACCAGATTTTGAATCAATAATGATATTCTTAACTTCAATGAGATTCGCCTGTAAGAACATATGGGAAATGGGGAGCAGAATCAGTATTACTATTCTGTAAGTTGTGTTTCAAGGTCCTTGTCTTAGACTGGCTAAAATGTGGAAAAACCGGAGTATAATCTTTTTTGAAATGGTCAAAAAAATGACACGGTTTTACCTAAGCACAGCCTAGACGTGTAATCTCTCTTGAAGATGTATAATACAAATATTCTAAGTTTAGATAACTGACTAATATTGTGGATTATGTGTTAAGCCATTTATTTTCATTGTGCAAGATCAACCATGGTGTATTGTGGTGCATTGCGCCATGTTACATATTAATTTACTATCCCGTGTTGGAAACTTATTGCGTACATGCCCAACTAGGTATATAGATACTTAAGTAAATAAAAAAACAACCTTTATCAATGGGATAAGCGGAAGCTGAATAGAAGTTGGATAGCAGCCAGGATTTGCAACTAGTCGTGCACTTTGGATCTCGGGTCTAGATATCTCGGTCAAGCCATATACAGCTTCTTTCTGCATTCATCACCACAAATGTCTTACGTGCACGCAAATTAAATTATAGTATTTTCTTCTCTAAATGTTTTCCGCAACACTATTTTCTTAGGCTCTGATTGGTTCTTGGATTTTGGCGCAGAAAAGGAAAAGAAAAAATGAGAATGATCGTGATAAAAACACCAAAATACTATAAATTGAAGTACACATAATATTTTCCCTTTCTTGTTTTTTTTTCTTGGATTTGTGGTGGGGAAAAGCAAAAGAGAAAATGAGACTGATCATAAAATAAAGCACAAAATACTATAAAATGAACCTCGCATCGTATTTCTCATTTCTTTTTTCTCACCAAAATCTAAAAACCAACCATAGTCTTAGTGTTTGGAGTAGGAGGAAGTAATCATCATTAAGGACAAACGAGAAAGAAAATCAACCTGTAATTCTAGTGCCCTATGAGGCTGGCCATACCATTCCTCATATTCGCCAACATCTTGGAGCCGAAAGTCCTACATAACAATCAATGACTTGGATAAAAAGAAAATTCAGTGAAAACAAAGAATTACCAAAAGGATTGACGCATGATAAAAAAAAAAAAAACAAGAAATAGCATTCTAAAAATATTGGGAAGTGGAGAAGAAAGAAAATTAGTCAAGCATAGTAAATACCGCAGATAGATCGACTATCCTCAAACTATTTGGGAGACCTCTTATAATTTCCTGCCGAAGAGGAAATATTACATTTGTTATACAAAACAGCAATAACCATGATTCTCCATATTAAATGTATACAAAAAGGGGATCGTAATATATAAACCAGAATTTAATTTTGACAGCATCAAAAAGATCAAAAAGAACCTGAGTAGTCCCGTGAGGCAAACAACAAAAAACAGCATCTACATTGGAAAAATCCGCATCTTTAACAGCAACCATATCAGGCAACTCCTATAGCACCACATCAATTTTAAAATTAAGTTATAATTTGAAAACAACAGAGAAAGAAATATCGAATTTCAGCCCATTGTATCTTTCTATAATGTGCAAAATTATAAAACTTAAGGAACGAAATTCATAGTGCAATTAATAAACTAGTAAGGGAATCAAACAAAAGATGATACATAAAAGAATCGTGTCGATATTCATTCATAAACACGATACATTCGACATACTTGTTTGACCAAATGAGGAAATACTGATCCAATCGACTGACCGGCTTTCCTATCTGCTGTCATCAAAGTTATTTGATAGTTTGGATGATTTGCAAGCAGCCTAATTATCTGTACACAAGAAAATCACTTAAGCAAAAACTCACAAAAATCAATTCTTTACGATGCAACACTAATTATTCACTGTGCATGGTAGAAAACAATACAATACAACATATATATATATATATACATATAGAAAATACTTAAGCAAAAACTCACAAAAATCAAATTAAATAGCAAAATTTAAACAAAATTCAGTTCTTGACAATGCAACACTAATAGTCCACTGTACACAGTAGAACACAATACAGAATATATATACATATATATATATATACATATGGAAAATACTTAAGCAAAAACTCACAAAAATCAAATTAAATAGCAAAATCTAAACAAAATTCAGTTCTTGACAATGCAACACTAATAGTCCACTGTACATAGTAGAACACAATACAGAATATATATATATACACACACACACACGCACACATACATATATATATATATATATATGTAAATCAATTATACCTCAGAACCAGTGTAACCACTGGCTCCAAGTACACCAATTCGGAACTTTTCAGATTTCTGAGCCTTAATTTCTTCAAACCGTGGTGCTGAGCTGGCAAGAGATGCTCTAACACAAAGCTTCGTAGCCACTAAATTCTTCAATTCATCCTGCAAAAAATAATTAATCACTCATATAAATATTATTCATCATTAATCCCAAAAACAGAAAAAAAAAATTAAAAAAAAACCCATCGCTTACTGCTTAAATGCAATAAAATTTACCTTATTTCATGTAAATAAACGAAAAATTACAAAAATATACGAGATAAAATTCCAGTTTCGCAGAAGAAATAGTTCCACATTGGTAAGTATTTACCTGGAATTTAATTAAACAGCCTCGATCAATGCAAAATGAGTTTAAAGAGGATAATGAACTCATTTAATCACGTTTTTAATCTTCGATAAAAATC
This sequence comes from Buddleja alternifolia, assembly GCA_019426215.1. Taxonomy (NCBI): domain Eukaryota; kingdom Viridiplantae; phylum Streptophyta; class Magnoliopsida; order Lamiales; family Scrophulariaceae; genus Buddleja; species Buddleja alternifolia. The sequence continues at coordinate 30,808,565 of CM033408.1, read as the reverse complement.
TGAAAAAAGAAGAAATCAAAAGTGAAATGGAGAGAGATTTCAACTAGCAGAGCTGCTGTCAGCGAAGATGAATGTTAGGGGTTTAGCAGAGTAGTCTTGGGCATTGTTTGTTTATGCTATTAGTTTGAATTTGAAATTTTCTCGAAAAATGTGTACCACGGGGATTTTTATGAAAATAATTTGTTTATATTTTTAGAAAAGGTTTAAATTGGTAAGATACGTCAAATCAAAAATGATATGATAAGTATAAATTAACAATTATAAAGTAAGAAACCGAAGGAGAAAAATATCAGTTGACGTAAATTATTAATGATTGATGATGGTGTGAAATAATAAACGTAGTAATTTATAAGTAGTTATATGGGGAAAAAGGAGAGTGAAGTTGAGAAAAAGTGAATCTAAATAAAAATAGTTCGGCTCTGTTTGAATGTGTTCTCATTTTATTTTCAACCATTATTTCCTAAAATGAACGGGAAAATGAGTTTTTTGGTTTTCGTGTGAAAATGTAGGCATATTTGGTTGCGTTTCTGAAATTTGTTAGAATTGATGGTGAATGAAATGATTAAGTTAGTTAAAAGTAATGATTATGTGAATAATATATATAAAATAATAGGTAATAATATTTTGATTAAATATATCTATAAGTAAAAATGATAAAAAAAATCGATCTCAAAAGAGCATTAAAAATATTCAAAATAAGTTTTAAAATGTACACGTGCCTATGAAGGTTAAAATAATTTATTTTATTCTACTATAGCACCATAATTATTGACAAAAATGTGGACTTTTAGAAGGAGATATGAGAGAATGAAAAATGTGAGTATGATTTGTTTTAGTGAAATGTAGTTATTGGAGAATATAAAAGTGAAAATAAAAATAAGTATATTTTCAGATGAAAATAGTGTAAAATGTGTACTATTATTTTTAAATGAGATTTGAAAATAAAAATATGGGTTAGAAAACACAAAAGCCTTTGTACTTTTAGGATTTTTTGATTCGGGTATAGAGAATGGAATTCAATAATATTAACAAACAAGGCCTTAACTTTTTGAACTAAAATCGCATGTATGGTGGTTTTCAAGATTTTCACTCGAATTAAATAGAATCGCTCTTAAGAGCTTTGGGTTTAGTTGAAAGTTTAGAGAATAGGAGGGAATGCAACCGGACAGGAAGTCCAAGGCAATATATGGGCTTAACCCATTCTTGGGTTGGGCCTGTTTATGGACTTTAGTATGAGCCTATAACAAGCCCAGGCCCAAAAAGCAACATTGATGGATTAAATGACGTAGACACCCTTACAGAATCCGAATTCTCTATTACACAATGACATTACATTTCGAGCAGGTATCTTAACACGTGTACAATATTAAGGTTGCAATACGGAGAGAAAAAAGAATTAGTTACTTTTCTCTTTTTCTCCAACTGTATATACATAGCACATGTCTTCATGTAATAAAATAGGTTACACGATTGTGTAACAGATGATTTGAATTGCTCTGTAAATTTATAATAATACAACAATAATCTCTCTATCTTGATTTAGTGTAATTTTTGCTATTCAACTCTTGAACTAACTTATCATATCATTCTTTAAATTCAAATGATAACAATCAAATTTTATTATTTAGTATCAAATATACAATAACTCGATTGGCTTAGAAAAAGCAAGTAATTTTTAAAAAAAAATTGTTGGTCAAATTGATTCGTCGAAAACATTAACACATATATCATTTTGAGACGAATAGTGTATCTTTTATATGATCTCATGTTTTTTTTAAGTCCTTGATATCCAATTATTCAAGATGTAATTTACAAAATTTGTAAATTTAATTGATTAAGTCCTCTTCACAACCAAGTGAACTATTGATTATGGGGCCAAAAGTTACCACTTGGTACTTAAATTATTATTGATTGGATAAAGAATGATTTATGCTACTCCTTTTTAACTTTTTTTTCCCTCTTGTCGAATCAAATTCCTAGGTTGAGTTTATTTATATATAATGTATTTTATATATATATATATATATATATATATATATAATCTGTCTATTTCTGTTTCACCAAGTGGCGACCAACCCGGTATATTTTATGTGTCCACTAACACTTTATGGTCTTTAATCATAATAATATTATGAGAATATTAAAATATATATATGGTGTCAATGATTAAAAAAGGGCAATTATGAAGCATATAAATAATCATTAGTCATTTTAATATAGGAAATTGCAGTGCTATTTCCTTTCACAATAGTATAACATAGAAAGATGTTTGATATGTGTACGGATAATTACTATAATTAAAATGGAATATGCCTTTCCATACTAATGAACCATATTTCTTTCTACTATTGTTTTATTAACCAATAGTATTATATTTCAAGTGGAATTAAAATGGATGAGACTAGTGGTATCAGTTTCTACTTTCATGTGGGAGATTTTGAGTTCAAACTCAGATTGTCACAAGTTTGTGATTTTTCTCTCCTTATTTGGAGTCTTATAGGGTCTATGTAAACTATGATTAAAAATTATTGGCCCAAGTTTATTGGGTTAGGGTATTCCTCCGTCTAGAGTCAAGAAAATTGGATGAGACTATGTGAAGTTTAGTTTGAATCGAGTTTGTGTTTGATCGAACTCTTACCAATTCTCTATAATATGTGGATGCATTTGTCATTTGGTTAGCATATAAGAATTTTGATTCGATTTGATGTTTCATTTTATATTTGAAATGACTTATAACTGCTATGTGTATAAAATATTTCCTAAAATATACACTTAGGTTTTGGATGAACATTTAATGTATATTTTCACGATAAAACATAAGATAAAACATGAGTTGCAGTAGAATGTTCAAAGTGATGCAACTGATATGCAAATAAAAAAGAATGATCAATAGCAAAATAAATATTATTAATTACATTCATTTTATAATTAATTAAACGTGATCAACCATTAAAATATTTCATATTCTCAATAACATTAAATAATGTCACATTCACACTTTGAAAAGCAAGTCCAATTTCTCCAACAAAACAATAGCCATGAATGCATTCCTTATCTTAAATTACGTGTCAAAGCTCAATAATTTGCAGTTGGGATTATTATTATACTCCTTGTTATTATTTTTTCGTGTATGTACTATATATATATATATATATGTATATATGTGTCTTGAGAGATGACCTTTATTTTATTTATATGGATAGAAAAGTTCACTATATTTTGTCCCTTGGAGACTTCAAAAGGCCATATATATTTTAGCTTCATTTCATATCTAACACTATAAATACCCTCAAACACATCAATTATACGAAGAGAAGACGAATAAAATAGAAGACAAGTGCTAAATAGAGAAGGGGAAAAAAAGCATATATACTTATATATATACATATATTTGCAAAAAATGGGAATTCAGAAGCTGGAAATATGCTTAGAGCTATTGAAGATGGCCATGGGGTTTATGTTTGAATTTGTTGAAGCAGTTGGATCTGTTATTAAACAAAATAATTCTGCAGATCATCATAATCATGCAGTTTCTGTGCCATATATTGGTATTCTTCCTTGATTTTAATTTTGTCAATTTATTTTGTCTGAGAGAGGAATTTATATACAATTGGAGTAGTCAAAATTCAAGAATCAAGATCGGATGGTGATGTTTTCAATTTTTTAAATTTTTTTGTAAAAGTAGACAATTTTGTTAGTTAATTAGGAATTTTGTGGCTCATTTTGATGTGTAAAGTTAATTTTTGTTACTTTGTTTCTTGGAGAAGGAAGAAAATTTCATGTGATTTGGTTTCTGCAAAAGTTGTAGTTCAACATAAAGCGTATGATTTTCTTGGGAGAATTCTTAAATGAAACGGTATATTCTATATTATATATGATGGATATACAGTGTGTTAGATTAGAGAAAATCCCATAAGAAACTTGTATTATTGAGTAACATATTTATAGAGTTACAAGAGAGAGAATACAAGAAAACCCTAAATTATAAAGAAGGTAAAAGATAAATAAGGTAATAAAAATATTAGTCTAACTAGGAAATCAATAATAATACTAATCTAATTAGGAGGACAATAATAATATCTAACACTCCCCCACAGTCGAAACGTGAAAGTTTTGAACATTGAGACTGAACAAAAAATCGAGAAAAGATGTTACGACAGTTCGGGCATAAGGAATGCTTAGTAGAGAGATTTTGACGAATACGTTTTTCAAGGTGGAGCAGTTTTGTCTGTAAATCATTAAATAAGGCGGCGGTTCGACGAAGACGCTTCTCAATGTGGAGCAGTTCCATCTGAAAGCCCTTTAAAAAGGGGCGACTCCAAGTTCTTGTTTTTCCTAGGGTGAGTGGCGACAACATAAACAAAGATAAAGGGAAAAAAAACTATCCTAAACTAAAGTAGATAAGGTGCGACGGACGGGGTCGCCGACTTAAGGGGGTCGGCGACTTGAGGATGGCGGAAGCTAGAGATCAAGATACCATGGCTCGAAGCCATGACTCTGATACCATGTTAGATTAGAGAAAACCCCGTAGGAAACTTGTAGTACTGAGTAACATATTTATAGAGTTACAATAGAGAGAATACAAGAAAATCCTAAACTATAAAGAAGGTAAAAGATAAATAAGGTAATAAAAATACTAGTCTAACTAGGAAATCAATAATAATACTAATCTAATTAGGAGAACAATAATAATATCTAACACAGTGGAGCTGGATAAATAATAAGTTTTTATATTTTTATTTAACAATCCTATTGGTTATATATTTAGGTAATTTATAGTACATCCACATACTCAATGTATATCCATCACATGTGACGTATAATAGACCTTCAAATATCATAATCATGTCATGTCAACATAAATTGAATAATATGCATGGTTTTAAATTTTGCTCAAAATATCAAAATTTCGGTCGAAATTTTGGATTTCAGGGATCCCGAAGCGAAATCGAACATTCGATCCAATTTTGCAGAACATCTTCCGAAATTTCGACCGAAATTCAAAATTTTCCGAAATTTTTGTCGAAACCTGAAATTTTCTAAAATTTAGAATAACATTTGCCAAATATTCATCGAAATTTTGACCGAAACTCGAAATTTTCCGAAATTTTTATCAAAACCCGAAATTTCCTGAAATTTAAAATAATATTTTAAAAAATATATATATATATATATATATTTTATAGTTAAAAATTAGGGTCAAATGATCATTCATATTAAAAGAAGAGTTAATAAATGACCAATTATGTAAATCAATAAGCAATAATTTAATTAAAGTTTTGTAAAAATTAATTGATACGCAATAAATTAATAAAAGTTTGTGTCTGAACACAAAAATTATTAAACAAGACATTATAAAAATCCTTTTAAAAGTTTGATGTACTTTTGAATAATGATTATTACTAAAATTGTGTTACACTTTATTTTAATGGAGTTCTTATTATATTTGATTCGTATTTTACTGCCATTATTTCATATTTTTCACAACATGTTTTAGTCATTCTATTCAACAAGATTTATTATGCAAACATTATATATGGAATATTATTAATGTAAAAATTGCATAATTATAATATTTAAAGTTACACAAAGGTACATTGTAAATTTTTAAATATTTTTATAAGAGAAAATGACTCCTATGGTCCCTCTGCTTTTAGATTTGTCTCACTTTGGTCCTTCAGCTATTAAAAGTGGCACATTAATCCCTCTTCTGGATAAGTTGTGTCACAATGGTCCCTCCTCTATTTCAAACTTTCCTCATAATTTTAATCTTTTGCAAAATAACCCATAAACTTGTATAACATCCAAACACTCATACGTTTTAGCAAAAGGGAGTTTCACTTAATTTTGGGCCCAACATGCTTCCGAAATAAAATTAACAATACATAGATTTATACCTTCTTTTGACCAAGATATAACCGGGTATTCTGAGTCCTCGGTTTTACGGCAAGCCGGTACAAACGACTCTAGACCAACCACACAATCGCAACCGGTGGTTCGCAGTACCCAGCTCCTTCAGCTATACTCAGCACAGCCCCCTTCGTTTCCTGCCCGAGGGCGTAAAAGGTATAAATGGATATAAATATAATTTGGATTTTGGACAACACGTTGGACAAAACCTTATTTATTGATGAGATACAGAATTAAAATTACATATTATTATTCTACTCCGCTATTGGAGGAGAAAACCTTTTAGCCTTCCATCGAAGGACTTACTATTGGGGAATCCCCCATACACTCGTATATTGTGAACTATAAAAGAAAGATTACAACTTTGCTGTTTTGCTAGTTTTGTAAATTTTGAAGAGTTGAAGAAAAAATTTGATGATCTTCATCTGCTTCTGAGCTCTCCTTTTATAGCCTCAGACCTCGGATTCCAAATGCGGATTCCAAACTTGTACAATTTTCTTGACATCATTGCTTTGCTGTCAAGATTCCTTCACCTGTGTGTAGACCCTAGTGTTTGCCACTTTGTCTGCCACTCCTTGACTTTAACAGCTGTTAGGTCAAGCAGCCACCAACCAATCACATGATTGATTCCTTTCTTGGTGCGCCTAACGCTTTTGTCGTTTACATGGTTTTACCTGGTTTGTGAAAACCTTTTGGGTAAAACGTCTTCCTTTTTCCTTTGTCCTTTTCTGACTCGGGTTTAGTCTTGGTAACCCGTATCCGTGTCCCGAATAGGGGTTTCTCTTGAAACTCGCAACTTGAGCACTCCCGGTTCTGCCATTGATCAACATGCATCATGTTGCAGGCCTTCTTCCTGGTTGCATCCGTTGCTGGTAACTTATTTTCCCAGATTAGCGCCCTTTTTTGTTCAAAGAGCTTCTCTGCGAAATCAGTACTTTTCCCTGTCATGGAGTTTAACAGGAATGATCCATTCGCTGAATTTGTGAATATTTTGAATGGATACTTGACCTTGTCCATCTCTGTAAGACAGACCCACATTCCCCATGCTCTTCTGGTGGAAATGTCATCTTTGTTGATAGCGCTAACCAACGAAGCTTCCTCTGTTGCTGCCTTAATTCGTGTATAGGCGGCCATGTCTGGTCTCTATAACTTAATAAAATGAAAAACCGGATGAGACCCTTTTCCTGCCATTTCTGATGCTGCTGATATGAACTTTAGCTCCAGAATATCGCCCCTTTTAAGTTGTTGGTTGTTTTGCCATGAATCATACACGGCACTTGAAATCCAGTCCGGTAATTTGGAGATTTCCGGAAAGTTAGGTGACATTGTATGAACTGAAGCAAGTGCCCCAAAATCATACCATTCGCGGACCTCCTCTGGCTTGGCTCCGTCCTTCATCCAAACCCTAGGATATTTCTCTGATATTTCTACCAAGGATTTATTCCTTTTCTTGAGATCAGTTTTTCCCAAGAACGCTGATAACCCTGCCAATGTAAATTAATCGGGTTAGTATTAATCTTAGAAGTGCCCGTCGTTTGTGGCCTAAGATTAATCTCTTCCTCTTTAACCCCAGAGGTGTTGGGTTGACTTGAACTAGTAGAAGCTTGCGCTTTCTCTTGTTCAACCTTTTCCTTTTTCTCAGAATCTGAGAATGGACTTGTGCAAGTGGTATTTGAATCCACCGCTCCGGGTATAGAGCCCCGTTCTCTAAACGCAGGTGTAGAGTCCTGCTCTCTCAACTCCCTAGCCATCACCGATGGTGAAGCCTTGTGAATTGGCGCATGTAGAGTATTCCATAACGAAGTCATGGCATACCTTGTCTCGTTGATTTGATTCTGAACGGTGTTCAGATCAGCTCGTTGTATTTGGCCTGCTACTTCAGCATTAACTGTTAGCTTGCCAAAACTCTTGTCAAGCTCCTCAAGGTTTTCCCTGAGATGCCTGTACCGTTTGATGATGGAATTAGCTTCCGATACTTCCATCTCTTGTTAAGAAATCTGCAAGAACATTTTCATAAGATTTCACAATAAGGATGTCAAAACAATAATATTGACATTCAGCTTCCCATCTGAGAATACGAGCTTTTTCAATTTTAGATTCAAGTTTATTTTTCAAAAAAGCTTTAACATTCGTATTATCAACTTTTAATATAAATTCTTTGGCTAATAAAAATAAAGGTCATTTCTTGAATGCCTTCCAAAGCGCAAAGAATTCTTTCTCGTTAATATGCCAAACTCTGGCTTGTTGTTCACTGAACAACCCTCCTGTGCACCTACAAGGTTCTTCACCTGTAGTTGTTCTTTTCATGAGCACTGCTGCCCATCGATAATCATTGGCATCAGTATAAACTTCCAAATCATCCTTGTCTTGTGGTATTGAGAGTTTAGGCAAGTTTTTGCAAACTTCTTTTAACTCACGAATCCTTTGAGAGTGAATTTCTTCCCACTTCCACTTTTGGCTTTCCGTTTCTTTTAAAAGTGGACGGAACTCCTTTCTGTATTTAGCTAGATCTTTAATAAAGATTCCAGCAAAATTAACAACTCCTAGAAAACTTTGAAGTTGTTTCTTGTCCCTTAGAACATCAGGAAAATTTTGTATTTTTTCCACAATATGTTCTTGAAGCTCAAGACCTGTTTCGTCAATAAGAATTCCAAGAAATTCAATCTTATTAACACCAATTATTGCCTTCTTTTCAGAAAGCACTAAACCTTCCTTATAACATGCATCGAAAAATATTTTAAGATGTTTCATATGTTCTTTCATATTTTTGGACGCAATCAAAATGTCATCAATATAGACAAACATAAACTCGAAATAATCTTTAAAAAGATTATCCATCTTCCTTTGGTATATCTGGGGTGCATTTGCCAATCCCATTGGAAGTACATTCCAGATATATTGACCCTGAGGAGTAGAGAAGACAGTATATTTTCTAGACTCCTTTTCCATCCTAATCTGATAGAAACCAGATTTACAATCGAACTTAGAAAACACTTTGGCACCTTTAATGCAATCTATTAAGTGCTCTCGACTGGGAATATAATAACCATCAAACTCAAGGATCTTATTTATTCCTTGATAGTTGATTACTAATCTTGCCTTTCCTCTTTTTACCTCGCTATGGTTCCTTACTAGGAATCCAGGGCTACTGTAAGAGGAGACTCCAGGTTCTATGAGTTTCAGATCGATATGCTCTTTTATGATTGCATGCATATCTTTCTTGTCCTCCATATTCATCTGGATAGGCTTGTATCGAACATACTCGTACTTACATTCTTCCTTGACTTTCAGAGTAGCTTCGATCTTGTTTTTAGTCCACCAAGCCAAAGGATTCTCGTTAAAGTTCCTTTGAATTAGTCTTTTAACATTTTCGAGATAAAGTAAACTTTCTTCATCCACACTATCTATGGGTTTGGCTTGTAAAGTATTCTTTAGAAAGAGAATACCTTCTTCATACATCCCTTTAGACCTATTCCTTAGAAGGTTAACCTTTCGATTATATCCTTCACAGAAACTGTCATAACCTTTTTGTTTGAAAGACAGTAAGGCATTTCCAAATTTCCTTTTATCCTGCATTTTAGGATGGGTTAATTTGGAATCATTGTGTAAATCACCACGTTTGCTGCGAAAATTGATGGGCATAAGGCGATTAAAAGCCTTGTCGCGGCACAAAACTTGTATCTCACTGCCACAAGTAGTGGTAAAAGTGAGCAAGTTCTTGTGATTATCTTGCACATATTTTGCAAAGGTTTGAATAAAATTATTACCCAGCAAAATATCTGCCCCAGTATCATGAAAGTAAAGAGGAGACATCTTTACCTTGAACCAAGGTGTTCCAAATGCTCCACCTATCATGATATAAGCTTCACGAATACCTTTATTGAGGATAAGGATTTTCTGCGAAAAATCTCTTCCTGCAATAGTAGGTAAAGATTCCATAGCATTGCTAGGAAACACACCAGGTTTTGCTGTACAAATCTCTGAGCCTGAATCAATATAAGCTGCAAAATATTCGGACTTATATTGTTCATATAACATACCCACCGATATGTATATAGAAAAAGGGCTGGTCATTTATTCAACTTGAATCACATGTCCGTCCAAGCTAAATTCCATACCTTTTCCTTTTCTTCCCCAAGGTTTGTGTTCGTCAAGGAAACTTAATCCCAGAATAACCATTCCAGGTTCTCGTTCTGCAATGCCTGTAACAAATACTTCATAGCCTGCTATTTCTAGCATAGCCTCGTATTGGTTTACAGTATCTTGCTGTAAGTGATATAGATCATCACAGGGAAAGTAATTATCTTTCTCCGTAATGTCAAATATTACTTGTATGTCCTTCCATCCTTTTGGGCATTTAATTTTGACATTATCTACCCGAATAGCCTGAGGAGTCGGATTTTCAAATAGTTCTTTTCCTCTTAGACTCCTAATCCTTTCTTTTGAAAAGGATATTCTGCTATAATCTGTTCTAGAACTCATTGATCGATCTAGAACTGGATGATCTCGGATTAAGATATCCACACCGCCAATTTTTGGTATTTGAATTGGATCTGGTGCCATTACCTTAGCAAATTCCTTGAAAGTGGATTTGATTAAAACTTCAATGGTTCCTATATGGATCCATTTCATTGTAATCGCTTCTTCCTCTTTCATTTTGCTTAATTCCTCTAGAATTTCTTCCTTTGGAATAAGTTGCATATCCATCACGTTACCTGTTAATTCCATAGGAATTGCGAATTCCCCAATATTAACTTTATACTTGATGTTATGCTTTCGCTGTTTTAATCCTATTTGATTTAGGATTCTGCTCATGCCGCTAACTCTAAAGCCATCGTATTTACAAATGTTAGAGTCTTGCCTCATGATCTGTTCCATAGTCTTTTCGGAAATAGACGTTTTGGAAAAGAAACCAGCTAGGCTATCCGTTGTTTGGAGCCTATCTCCTTCATGGGAATTAGCCATTAGGAGAATCGTTTCTAAATATAGAACGATGATATCTGATCATATTTTCAATATGATCTTCAAGATCTTGAACATGTCTTTCCCATATTTTTATTTTGTTTTCATGTTCAATAATCTTTCTTAAGCGAAGAGGTGTTTCGCCTAATACCTGGATAGTAGTCTCATAACATCGAATCATGGTTCTACTTCCCTCGATTTTCTCCTTGAAATCGGAGACAACGGTTCGGAGCTGTTGAACCGTGTAAATAGGAATTCCCGGCATGAAAACCTATTCTGATTCAGTTGATGTTTCTTCTGAATCACTATGGATTTCCTCCTCATAAACACTTTCGTCTGAGGGGATGTTTTCGAACTGATAGACGGGTATCAATTCGCCATAGTATACTGCGTCCAGAATGTCATTAGTGGCTTCGAACCTTTTAACTTCGCCACCCTTTTGTGGACAATCTGGGGAAATGTGGCCGCGAGCTCCACACGTCCAGCAGTTACAATCCTTGAAACTTTCATTTGTTCGGGTATGCGCCCTTTTGAAAGTTCGTCTTGTTGCGTTTCTTTCGTCGGATTTTCGAGATCCTTGAGAAGACGCCTTTGTTGGTCCTGATCTTTGGCCATATTTATAAGATCGAGCTTTTGATTTAGACCACCAAGACTTTCGTCTGAACGAAGAACGCCTTTTAGAACCCTGACTTGTATCAGAGCGATATGGCTGAGTTTTCTTCTTTCTGGGCTCGCATGATTCTCCTATGATTAATGGAAAATCATTGTTATCACATCGAAGAGGGGTTTTCTTCATTTTTCTTTTAAGCCTCTTCATGTTCTTTTGCAGGGATGCTTGATAACACCAGTCCTTTAGTTTGTCTTTTAAGAAAGACATACGTCTGGCTACTGAATCAAGTTGTCCTTCCGGTACCTTGTAGGAATGTGTTAACATTTCTCTCCAAGGGCTGCAAATTTTTGCAAAGAACATTGGTGCCGCAATCTGCGCATCAACGTCACTCTGAAAGAAATACTTCCTATACCAATAGATGTATTCATCTATTGCACAGATATTTCTTAATTCAATACCATAAAGAGCTTGGGTATATTCTCGGTATTACTTTGATCGAAGTAGCCATCTCCTACAAAGTTCATTTTTAGAAGTCGTCCGAATCTTTCGGCAATCATGCTTTTAGATTCGCCTTCTACAACTCTCTGTTTGGTAATTTCGGGGGTATAATTCCATCCGATTTTTACCGAACCTTCCAAACTTAACTCTATTAATCTGACAAAGTTTTCTTTATCAAAATCAAGAGCTGTTGCCGCTATTTTCATAGCCGCTACCCATTCATCGATTAGTTTTTCCATGTTTCTAAAGTCGATGACATCCAGATTCAGGATAGTACCATAAGGATGCAAGGGTTGAGACATAGTCCTTCTCCATGGTGTATTTTCTGGTACCCTGTTTGGATTTATGGCAGGATTTGCTCTATACGTTGTACCCACAAAAGGGGGTCCTGCGTTAGTATGCAAATCTCCTTGTTCTCTCATCGTAACCTCTGGTGTTGGAGGAATAACCTCTGGTGGGGGTTATTAGATGCAGAACTTTCACCCGGAAATCCCAATGCTAAGGGATTCGTTTCATGGGCTTTTACGTTGACCAAGTCAACGAAAGCTAGTTGAGAAAAGGACTCAGCTAACTCTTGTAGATCAGATGGATCTAATCTTGAGACATCCATTATTTAATACTCCTAAGGATCTCAAGCATTAGTTCCTCCTGAGTCTTTGGCTTAGGAATTTCCTTAGCCTTTCCCTTCTGATGTAGAAGAGGCACTTGACCTAGTGAATCACGGATTCTTTCTTGTTTTTGTTTAGAAGAACTAGCAATTCCTAGTCTTTCTTTTAGATCTAAAACTTCTGTTTTTAGATCTGAGACAGATCTATCCAGATCTGGAATAATCTTGAGGATTTTTTCAATATTACTGTTCAAGTTTTCGATTTTCATAGGTAGATGTTCTATCCTATGTTCGTAATCTTGAACAGTCTTTTGGATTTCTCTAAGATCTTTCGAAATCTTAGATGTATCCAGTTCAATTTCCTTCCAGTTCATTAATTAAATGAAAGGGTTACCTCGTTTGTCTCGTGTAAGGCAATCTTGGTCTTTTGTCCATTTGCCGTAGATTTGTGCAAGTTGAAATTTCCTTGCAACGTTGCCCTGGAAGTGACCATCCATATCAAATTTCCTTTGATAGTATCTGATCGACTCTGCGAGGTCAGCTTGGGGTGGAACTTCCTTTGCTAACTCCTTCTTGATTCCGGCTGAAATCCAAAGTACGTTTTGGATAAAACGATCAAACCGTTTTTCCTTCTGTTTTTCCAGAATCTGGAAATACTCTTGGTTTTCTTCATAAATCGAACTATTGTTCGGTTCCATTTCTTGGTTTTATTTCTCCTCACTTAGGGATTTAGAATAAATCTTGTAATTTTATTTAAGTATTTCATCAATAAACCTAGGCTCTGATACCATTTTTGCGAAGGATCCTTCTTTTGCTTAAAACTAGAGCTAAATTGGGTATTTTGAGATAAGAGAAACAATTAGGGACTTAGTTTGAAATAAAATAAACCTTGAAAGCGCCTGGAGGACTTAAGTGACATAGAATTTTGAACATTAGGGACTTAAGTGGAACAAATATTACCTGAGGGACTTAAGTGATACAAACAGAAAAGATGGAGGACTATAGATGCTATTGTCTCTTTTTATAAATTTCCATGATTTCTTTAAAATTGAAACCGAAATTTTGAATATCCCCGACTATCGAAATTTTCGTAAATTTACTACCCCGATATCGACACCGATACTGAGATTTAATACCTTGATAATCTGGCATAATTTGTTCAAAAATAAATAAATAATATGGCATAATTAACACCTGTCCTATTAGATGTTCAATTAGTTGATATACACCGAGTCCGTATATGTATGATACACATCCCATGATTTTGTAATTAATTGATACCAAATAAAATAATGGTCACTTGTGTTTAGAATTGTCAATGAGCCCAAGTCAATTTGAATTTTTTTTAAATTGGAGCCGAAGGTAGGGCTTGAACCAAATTCAAGCCGAACGTGAGCGGGGTAGGCTCCGTTGGTTTAAATTAAATTTGGGCTCGTATAAGTAAATAATATATATATATATATATATATATATATGTGTGTAACATAAGTGAGCGTGAGTGGAGGTAGATTTAACTTAAATTAAGTTCGGGCTCGTATAAGTAAATAATGTATATATACATATATATATATATGTAACATATATTATATATACAAATAATATACTAGCATAGAAATTTATACAAATACTGTTCATAATTCATAAAGAAGAATCCATACTTTCAAGGATTATATGGATTGTTTAAATCATAGTTGTACCGGTTTCTTGGAAAGTTTAAGAATGTAATAGTAGATTTTCCAATGAGTTTATGGAGGAAATCACTTCAAAGGGAGAGAGCCATGTAACTTTCCTTAATTCCTTTTTTATATTTGGATAGGAAAATAGAACCAAAAAGACCAAACATATGATTAGTGTCAAAATCACTATGAATTAGGGTTTATTTCATGTTACTCATTTTGGTGTCACCCAATTATGTGTGTGAACCATTGGATATATAAGTGATGATGTCATAACTGACATCATCATATATCATTCAACGGCTTACAACCCACTTAGGTGCATACCATTGATCACCGAGTCAAATGTAATTTCATGCAAAACAAAGAAAAAAAACATGTTTTACTCTAATGTGCTTAATATTATAAGCACAAATAGTAAACAGTAAAAATATTTTACTGTTCTATATTAGGAGCATAAAACATTGTATCAGCACCTCATTTGTTCATCCTTAATTGACACACAAAGCATAATATTTTGACATTCAACACATTTTCCGCGGCAAGAATTGACTTTTCCATATTGCTAATTTATCTATGTTTAAAAAAGAGTTATTGTTCTATATTACAAGCATAACATATATATTATGTCAGCACCTCACTTGCTCATCCTTAATTGACCAAAAACTGATATTCAACTCATTTTCCGCAGCAAGAACTGACTTTTTCATATTATTAATAAATAAAATTGAGTTATTCCAACGAGAATTGCATGGCTAAATTACTTGATTTAGTAAAAAGCGTTGGGCTTTCAGACAAACCAAAAATGATAAATCTAGATATTCTCGACATTCAACTTCTTAAAATTACTCTAGTTTCTGGTCGTATGAAACTTTCCCTGTCGCAAGCTTTATGTTTTTCCGGGTTTCGTTCATTGATCAACTCGTTTATAGGTGAAACCATTGTTGGAAATCGGATGTAAATAAAGTATGTGTGACGTACTTCCGGTAACAAATTCGAATTACATGGTGTGCATTTCGAATTTCTCTAATCCGAGTTCGGACGAATGAGAAATTAAATGCTGAAGTTGTGGTTTGATATTTGTGGGTTTACCGTGAATTTCTTCTGATCCAACGGTGTAAAACGATGAGGAGTTAAAGATACTACTCATTACAATCGGTGGTCACGATCGTACGAACTGTATTTTTAACACACATGTGATTGGTCGTGTTTATGACGATCAAAACCGTTACGGCCGTTACATGTGAGTCATTAAATTGGATTTAATGACATTTATGTGAGTCATTAAATTGTATTTAATGACACTTATGGCCACTCATGTTTCTAACACTTATATAAACCTCCCTCGGATGTTCATTCTTTCCAAGAGTGAATAACAATTCCTCTTCATCCATGTTTATTCTTTGAGTTTTGTTATTCCGGGAATAATGAAATCAAGAGTTGAATTATGTTGTCATTGAGAGTTCGAAACAGGGTTTCGTTCGTGGGTCTCGATTTTGAAGTAGTTCAATCCCGAGAAGAATCGTTGTATCTTGGGACACAAATTGCACGAACCCGTACCACCAATAGCAGGGCTATAGCGGGGCAATATTGTGTTAAGGATAGAGAGTCCAACTCTCGCCTCGATTTAGATTTTACATATCCATTTTATCACGGTCAAATTTAACCAAGAACCATAACCGAGTGGGTCGGGTTGAAGAAGAACAAAAGTAAAAAGTAAAAAGTAAAAAGTAAAAACATCTCACTCGGAGTTAACCATCACCATGTGCTTCACACTCTCATATTTATCGTCGCTCCATACTTGAATAAAATAATTTCACCCCTTTAGTCAAGAAAATGGACAATAGAACTTATCCCACGTGCATAAGAATTGCACGTGGCTAGGTCTGTCAATGGTTACATACTTGCATCTTACCTAGTCCCAAACCCAAACTTTTGGGTTTGGATTTGGGTAAGACCTACCCGTTAACAACTTACACGTGATTGTCGTTAATGCTTTTTTAGAAACCGGGTCCATAATCAATTCAGACAATTAATTTGGTTGATATTATTGTTATTTTTGCTATTGACCTAACTTATCATATCAATCTTTTAAATTCAAATAATACCAATCAAAATCTAATATTTGGTATCAAATTTACAATAATTTAATAAATATAAAAAGATGGAGTACTTATTTATAATTTTTAGTCAAATTGATTCGTCAACAATATTATGATATACATAATTTTGAGACGAAGGGAGTATCTTTTCTTTTATAAGATCTCATGTTTTTTTTCTCAAAGTCCATTGATATCCAATTATTCAAAATCATTAACAAAACTTGAAAAACTTAATTGATCAAGTCCTCTTCACAACGGGTGATATCAGGGACGGATGCAGGAGTGAAACGTCGGGGGGGCTGAATTACCGCTAATATTTTTCTTGACAAAATTTGTACGTAATATATTCAATTTTTTTTAGTTTTAATAGATAAATAAAATAACAATAATCATATGTAAAAAATTTGACTTTTAATAAAACTTAACTTAGTTGAAGTATACAAGCAATTCTTGAAAAAAACTATCTAAGCTTTATACAACATTCTTTTATCATAAAATTCATCTGTAACAGACTACGTATCAAGATGCATGACTACGACTGAATATGAAAATACACATAAAAATATATACTAAAAAAACAAAATGACTTTGCCCATTTTATACAAGCAATTATTTCTTAAAAATAAAGCTTTGCTTTTTACAAATCAAAGCATAATTAAGCGAATCAAGAAAATAACACCAAAAAGATAAAAGATAATTCAATCGAAAAATCTCAATAGTATTATAATGACAATTTTTCGAAATACTATTAAATAAAAACTTTTAAAATGCCGGTAGACTTTTTTTGCTTAGATTTGTAGATGTTGTACTTTTTCTTCTAAAAAGTGCTTCTTATAGATTTTAGGTAAAAAATTATTAATTCTAATTTTAATCTTAATAAGTATAGGAGAGAAATTCAAAAACTAATATTAGAGATGTTGACAATTTAACTACCGTTTTTTCTTTTGTTATTTTTTAATTCAAAATAAGTATTTCTTTAATTGAAAACAAATATCTAAAGTAGAAGAAAATAAGACCTCCTTTTCCAACTTTGTAATTGTTTTTTAATTCAAAACAAGCACCCTTTTTATGTTAAACTAGTTAAAATAGATATCTAAATAATTAAAAAAAAAAGAAACACAAAGCTTAGGAAGAGTTACTGCTGACTTGAACCCTAACCACTCGGAACCCTGACCACTCGGATATGTCAGTGTCTTAAGCAGCCTTGCAGCGCCAACTGTGCTACAACCTCTGTTTGTACAATTCTAACAAACTTTTAATATATTTGAAGGAGGGGCCACAACATAAACTTATATATACCTGACATTGAAAATTTGAAGTCTCGCCCCCCCTGGATCCGTCCCTGAACTTAGTGGCTCTCGGTGTTGGACTTCCGAAATGATTTCCACCATCACATGTATATATAATGGTGGACCTCCCACATGTATATGAGTGATGATATATACCACCTTTTATATATCACCGATTTTTTACTTCCCCTGCTTTTGGCAAAAAATCATTTTCAATTAATTGATTTTAATGAATTTAATATATCTATACATTCTAAATCAAGTGGAGGTGAAAAATCGGTGGTATGAAAATGGGGGTATATAACATTTGTTCATGTATATTTATACATGTGAGATGGAGATCGTCCGATAGTCTAACATCGAGAGCAATTAAGTATGACCCGTTCACAACTGAGTGGGGCTATCGATTAGTGGGGCCAAAAGTTATCCCTTGGCACTTAAAGAATTATTGATTGGATAAAGAATGATTTATGCTACTCTTATTTAACTTTTTATTTTCCTCCTGGCGAATCAAATTTCTAAGTTGAGTTTATTTATATATATATATATTGTATTTTTCTATTAAACCTGTCTAATTCTGTTTCACCAAGTGGCGACCAACCCTCTATATCTTATGTGTCGACTAACACTTTATGGTATTTAATCATAAAATATTTATGAGAATATTAAAAAATTATATAGTGCCAATGATTAAAAAGGGCAATTATGAGGCATATAATAATCATTAGTCATTTTAAAATAGGAAATTACAGTGCTATTTCCTTTCGCAATAGTATAACATAGACAGATGTTGATATGTGTAAGGATCATTAATATAATTGAAATGGACCATGCTTTTCCATACTAATGAACCATATTTCTCTCTACTATTGTTTTTTTCAAACCAATACTATTATACTTCAAGTGGAACAAAATATGGACAAGGCTTAGCTCGAATCGAGTTCGATGGATCTCAAACCAATTCTATATAATAAGTGGAGGCATTTGACATGTAATTGCTAAATTGAATTTTTCATTTTAATTTGATATTTCATTTTGTATTACACATTATTTATAATTGTTATGTGTGTAAAATATTTCCTATAATAAACTTATAAGTCTAGAAGAACATATAACGTACATCTCTATACTATGCAATATAAAATGAAATACAACAAGTTGCTTAAATGGGCCAAAGTGACGTGCAAATCAAGAAGAATGTTAATCAATCACAAAATAAATATTATTATATTTATTATATAATTAGTTAAACGTGATCAACCAATTGAAATATTTCATAAATCTACCTTTCTCAATAACAATAAATAATGTCACATTCACACTTTGAAAAGCTAGTCCAAGTTCTCCAACAAAACAATAGCCATGAATGTATTCCTTATCCTAAATTACGTGTCAAAGCTCAATAATTTGCAGTTGGGATATTATAATAATAATAATTATTTCTACGTGTATGTACTATGTATATATGTGTCTTGAAAAAGGACCTTTACTTATTTATTATTTTATTTAATTATGGATAGAAAAGTTCACTATATTTTGTCCCTTGGAGAGTTCAAAAGGCCACATTTTAGCCCTTTTCTAAAACCAACCCAATTCTTATCTCACACTATAAATACCCTCAACCACATCAATTATGCAAAGAGAAAACCAACAAAATAGAAAAAAAGTGCTAAATAGAGAAGGAAAAAAAAGCATATATAATATATATACACATATATTTGCAAAAATGGGAATTCAGAAGCTGGAAATCTGCTTAGAGCTATTGAAGATGGCCATGGGGTTTATGTTTGAATTTGTTGAAGCAGTTGGATCTGTTATTAATCAAAATAATTCTGCAGATCATCATAATCATGCAGTTTCTGTTCCATATATTGGTATTCTTCCTTAATTTTTTATTTTTTTCAATTTTATGTTACATGAGAGAGAATTTTGTATACAAGTGGAGTTGTCGAATTTCAAGAATTCAAGATCGGATGGTGATTTTTTCTTTTGTATAAGTAGACAAAATTTTGTTAGTGAGGAATTTTGTATCTGATTTTGATGTGTAATATGGTTATAGTCCAATTAATTAATATAGTTATAAACTCATGTTATTTTGTCTCTATAAAGAAAAAGAAGATATTCTCATGTGATTTGGTTTCTGCAAAAGTTGTAGTTTTAACAACTAACATAAGCACATGATGGGTTAAATTCTTAGATGCAATCGGTATCATATATCGTATATTCTTGCTACATTTGGTATATCATATTGATTTAGCTCGATTATCGTTGGACTAATTTGAACCAAATCGATGGCCCAAATGGGTCGAATTTGGAACTATTAAATTAGATTATAAACTGGACTTGACGAAGTTAAGCTGTCTACGTATCTAATTGAATATGATTAAGTTTATGTGTAGTTCAAAAAGAGGGGTTGTCATATATGTATTTGCTTCGTACAATACGAGGCCAAATACTCTGGCTATATGGGTAAAAGAACAAGAATGAAGTCAATTTTGAGAGCATTGATAGATAATTTATTGCAGGTCCCCTAAATGGATTGAAATCGGTATTTATAAGAAATGAGGTGGTCACTCACTATTTATGATGTGATATTTGGGCTGAGCCTAAACATATGATAAACGTCTATTGGACCTAATATTTAAGTTATTTGGTCGGTGATTTGGGTCGGCAATACGGGTTGGGTCGTAACTCGACTCATATATCAAGATTACGCAGATCCAGTTCACTGGTAGTATAATATTGGTACTCTGAACATTAATTGAGGAGGCGGATAGTTCACTGGTAGTATAATATTGGTACATTGAACATTAATTGAGGAGGCGGATATTTATGTTCATCACATATACTATATATTTTATGTTTATGTTATATTTGGTGGATAAATGTTAGAGAGATAGATATATGGTACGTGTTTACGTTTTATTCTATATTCACAGGTTACAGAATTATGACACACTTATCCTACATCCGCATAGTTTGTATATATCCACCCAATGTAATATTTAGTTGATCATCATACACCAAATATCACGCCACATCAAACATGTGGTGCATACGTGATATTGCACCCGCAAGATATATACTGAGTGTATCTCATTATTTCATGGTTAATGGATATATACAAAACAAAATTTTATTTCGTGGTTAATGGATATATTCAAAACAAAATTGTAGACACTCCGTCACACATTTAATCATCCAATTAGTATATTTCCACCAAATATATCATAGAATATACCGTCAATGTTCCTTGACGTCTAAGATTATGTGTATCGAAGAATTTTCCTATTTCTTGCAAGTTTAAAAACATTATCTCATGAATCAGTGATCGAGATGTAATTTCACGGCCCAAAAGAAATAAACATATACTCAATATTATAATCACATTTGTCAAAATAATACAAATATTTTCCTATAACTGCTTGTCTTGTTCTATATTATAAGCATAAAATATTATATCAGTATCTCATTTTTTCATCCTTAATTGACGTAAAACATGATATTCAACATATTTTCCGCAGAAAGAACTGACCTTTCCATATTACTATAAAAAAACAGAGTTATTCCCACGCAAATTGCATGGCTAAATTACTTGATTTAGTCAAAAAGTTGGGCTTTCAGACAACCTAAAATGATAAATGTGACATTCTCTACATTCAATTTCTTGAAGTTGCTCAGGTTTCTGGTCGTATGAAACTTTCCCCAGTTGTAAACCTTATATTTTTCCGGGTTTTGTTCATTTATCAACTCCTTTATAGGCGACACCATAACCGAGTGGGTCGGGTTGAAGAAGAACGGAATTGAGAACCTCTCTCTCTCGGAGTTTACCATCACTCTGTGCTCCACGCTCTCGTACTTATCGTTGCTCCATACCTGTATAAAAGAATTTCACCCCTTTAGTAAAGAAATGATGGACAATAGAACTTATCCTATCCCGCGTGACAAAAACTGCACGTGGTTAGGTCTGTCAATGGATAGATTTTTACCCTTGCCATGGTCCAGCCCCAATCTTTTGGGTCTGGATTTGGATTTGGGTAAAGACACCTATCCGTTGACAGCCTACATGTGGTTGTCGTTAATGCTTTGAGAAAACCGATCTGTAATCAAATCAGACAACTAACTAGGTTGATCATTGGTCTGACTCGATTCACAATTGACACGAGATTCGTAGTATATATAGTTGACGTGAAAGATTTTAGGCTGCGTTTGTTTGCCAGGGAATGAAATCAAAATTGGGAATCTGATTCTTACATCGGATTACTGTGTTTGGTAACACTGCTTAAATTATGGGGAAAAAATCAAATTTCTCAAAACAGGGAATCCTGCACCCCAAAACAAGGAATCTAAATCCCTATTTCTTTGAGTGATTCTTATTCCTTTTTCAGGGGAATCTGAAAATAAAACTTGCTAGACATTTTTATTATCCATATTATGTCTTTTTTCTATCAAAAAAATATTATATATATATATAATTATTATATTTCATCATATAAGAAAATATATTATATAAATTAATATATATTTATATTTGTATATATACAATTTACATATATAGCTTTTATATTTGAATATATATTTACATGATAATAAGATATATATTTAGATATGTGTATATATATTTCAGTATAATGCACATATATAATCATATACTTTAGTTTAATTTTTTATTTATTTTACATAATATATGTGTGTGTGTGTGTTGTCTGTGTGTATGTGTGTGTATATATATATATATATTCAGTAATCTATTGTTCGTACCTCACATTTTGAACCCATTAATTGTTTTGACGTGTCATAGTCAAATTAATTTATTGTTTTAATAGTTAGTATTTAAATATTAATTATGCGTACAATATTACAGTTAGCATCAAAATATATTATTTTTTTTAATATAAAAATTTCACAAGTTTAGGTGATACAACGTATACAAATAAATTAACTTGAAAATAAGGTTAATTTAATGAAAGTTTTCAAATGTGAATTTCATTTCTTATGAAATGTGCATGAATTAAGCTTATTTCTTCCAAAAAAAAAATAAAATCCATGAACTAAACATTAAGAAGATCTAGACACAACCAAACACTATTATGAAATCAGGTAACTAGGAATCTGATTACCAGATATCTGATTCCCAATTTGGATTCCATTATTGGCAAACAAATGGAGCCTTAGGTGCAATAGAGAGAGGGTGAACAATCACACATACTAGGTGCCCACTATAGAGTCAAAAGAGAGATCGAGTCCGGAAGGGAAACAAAATTTTAGGTTTTCAGAGATGTAACCAAGATTGTCGACAACCATTTGGTTGAATAGCATCGCTCCAGGTCTAGTATTCAATCCCCACCCATACGCTCCCACCCTTGTAAATCAAAGTTAAAAACAGAGACGCAACTAGAATTTTAGCTCTAGACGGGAAATAGTTTGTTTCACGTGGAACATGCAATTTTAAGGAATTTGCAAGGGCAAAAGTATTGAATTTCGTCTAATTTATGTATAAAATTTGAAACTATACCAACATGAGTGGCGGCTGCCAAGTGTTATAAACTTTCAGTCCTCAACGGATAATTGCAATTTACACAACATTCTACCAATAGTCACACTTACATGAATACTAAGTATACAGTTTTTAGATCCTTAGTTTTCGCCATGACGAAGCTTCACTGTGCGTTAATTATCAACTTCGAGAATCAAATGAAAATACGCAATCGAATCGTTGAACTAATTTTTTTAAAAATTGCGTACCTGAATTACGTCGCCAACGTTGACAATAAAAGCATGTGGTGTAGGTCTAACTCGAATCCATTCGCCATCTGTTTTACGCTGTACTTCAAGTCCTCCAACATCATCTTGTGCTAGTATGGTTAATGCACCGGAATCCTTATGACGGCCAACGCCTAGAGCTAGGCGAGGATTAGGGCATCGCGGATAGTAATTGAGCCGCATAAAACTCGTTTGATCTTTGAAGAAGCTGTTTAACCGTTCAGCTGGTAAGCCTAGGCTCAAGGAGATTAATTCCAGCAAGCTGTAAGCTAGTTTTTCCATTTCTTGAGCATATTCTTCACATGCCTCCCTGCTCAAGAACAACCGAAATTTCATTAAGTTTTTTGGAATTCTAAAACGAAGGATTTTCTTCGGGTTTATTTATCATGCTTCATCAATTACTGAGTCAAAGTTGTTGAGCATAATAAAATGCACAACCCCTCATTCATTGAGTAATTACCAATTACCATGAGTCCCCCAAGACTTTGCAAATTACTTAGACAACCCAAGATCCCGACAGCTCGGAAAATAGGGGTGAAGTTGCAATTTGCTTTTTACTAATATGATTAAATGGGTTTTTTTATTAGATTAATATATAAAAAAAATTCTCAAAATAATATAATTAAACAATCATTCTATATTTAATATAAAACGGCATTTGATATGTCGTCTTCACCGTGCATTTTCTTTTCCTTTTTTAAATGAAAATTAGAAGATGACATTTTATGTGTCGTCTTCATTAATTTTTTTTTTAAAGTTGAAGGCGACATTTAAAATGTCGTCTTCAATTTTCAATTTTTTTTTAATTTTTGAATAGTGAAGAAATGTCGTCTTCAATTTTTTTTTTCTTCCGAAAATGGAAGACGATTTTCATTTTTTTTAAAATTTCGAAAATTGTTAGGGTTAGAGTTTTGTTAATTACATATAATTTTTTCTACCTTGCTGATAATTATGACAATTGACTTTAAATTTCAAACATTTTCTAATTCTATTTTTCATATTTCATTTTTAAATATTTTATTTTATGAATAATAAATCATTCAAGTGGTTTATTTAAAATGAAAATCATGATTGTCTAAAAACGTCCCCCAGTACCACAAGGACGGGGTCGCCTATTTCTATGATCTCTATCTATTTACTCATCTTCATGAGCACGGGAATCATAATAGTGACGTTGCATCTCAGAAGGTTGTGTTTCTTCATCATCACAAGTACTACTATCATTCAATTAATCTCATGGCGAGTTGATGCAGTTGTCCCACTTGACTCTCCGCGATCACGATATGCCATACTCAATACCAGCCATGGGATGGGCGAAGCGTTGAATTCTGAGCGTGAAGGCGCAAATGCAGGTGCAAGCCCGAGGTCTAGAAAAAACATATCCACCTGTTTATATAAAAATTCTCCATGTGGCGCCGATGGAGTGAATGGAAATTGATCGTTTTGTTGTAGTGGCTGAGGTACGTAACAATCTTCTTGAACATTTTCACATTCCGATACAGGGGGTGCTGATGTAAATGGATCTGGAACAGCTATTTCGGAAGACAAATACTGAGGAATGCTATAAGAAGTTGAAACACCGCCAGTAAATGGCTGATCAGGGACATGATATGACTCTGGGGCACTAACAGAAAACGTATGATCAGGATATGATGATGATGCGTGACCAGTGAATGCAGGTTTATGATTGGATGTTGATGGACCTACTCTATCTTCAGAACCACCGGACCTCATGCTACGAGTTCTCTTTCTTGTAGTTTTTCTTTGCCCAACCTCTGGTGCCTCTGTTTGGTCGTTCGTCAAAACATTCGTTGACTGTCGGCGTGTGGGGATTCTATGGACGTTGGTAGCTATGGATCTATGTTGGTCCACTAATGAATTCAGTCCATCTATGTCATGAGGCATATGATCACATCCAATCCTAATAGCTGACATCTGACCAGCCTGAAATGGTATAGAACGTTGTAAATAAGAAGAACTAATTGATTTATAGAAACTTAAGCTCGCAAATTATAAGTAAGTTTTCTCTTTACGTACCACAATTTCCCACAATGGTGCCTTCCCCGGTTGGAATCCCGACTCGACGACATGCATAGTAGGTGATATATAACGACGTGTAATTTTATCATACCACTCATCATATCTACCTTCTGTAGTGCATTCGTCAATGATATTTTCTCCCCACACCGACTGGACAAGTCGATCATTCCATATTGTAATGTAGTCTCTGTGGAATGTCTCCCTGTTCCGTCCTACACGCTCCCTGCGGTCGATTCCATGCAAGTAGAAATTATTAAATTCAGGCTCACGAGGAATCCCTTGTCGTAGTCCAAACTGGCGTAAAACTCGTTCGGGATAATGCCCCTCAACGAGGGCATAGAATATCAATGGACAAGTTGATTTCCACACTCTCAGTTCAAGACATTCACGTGGCAAAAGTAGGATTTCCTGGTCACTCGTGTTATATGGCTACCAATCAAACTGCAACAAGAGAAACATACTTAAAAATGTAATACTAAGATGAACATTTCATAATATTATGCATATCAAATTATCTTGCTTACCTGACTCAACAGCACAAGATCAAGGGCTTCTCTAATTGGTCCTAAGGCATTGTGAAACATATCTACGTATGTGAACTCACAATTCCATCTCAGACCACAAACAAGTTATTTTTGTTATGATATAACATCTATTCTCCAAAATTCTTTTATTTTATTTTTTTGTTAAATTTGTTCTCGTAAAATTCATTTCTATAAAAGACTTGGAAACACAATATACTACCTTGCGCCATATGGAGGAATTGGAAGTATTACTTCGTTAAGCACATTTGTCACAGGAACCATGTCAATCTTACGATACGTGATACTGGGTCTCAGAACCAATATCCTTCACCATGCCCAAATCTGCAAGAGGTTATATAAATAAATTATTATAATAAACAATACAACAATCAAGAATAATGCATTAATTTCAAATGTTGATTAACCTGCAACAACTGCAATGCACCACCGATATTTTCATGTCCACTCTAACATGCTCTGCATAACTCCCGGCATAAGTGTGCCAAGACAGTACTACCCCAACTATAGCTGTGAACCTGAGAAACATGTTTCAATTTAGTCAGCCACAAAAGTGGAACACAATCTCCTGTGGTGTCCGGACACATAACACCACCCAAAAGCAACAATGCACATGTGCGTGCAACTTTTTCTACTTGTAAAGGTGTACTATCATCCTTAATTTTGGAAGTTTCCAAATGGTTGACCAAGACATTTGCCTTAATACGCTACCCATTTATATCTTCCTCTTCAATATATAAGCCTAAGAGATTGTAACATAACTCTTGCTATTCAGCTAGTGGCCTTGCTTTATCTTTACCAGTAATAGCCTTATCATCGACTGGGAGACCCCAAATAATAACGACATCTTGTAAAGTAATAGTCGCTTCTCCTACATGAAGATGAAAAGTATGAGTTTCACTACGCCATCTCTCAACTAGCGCAGTGATCAAGGCCACATCATGGCAAAACCACCAACACGAGTATACACCATAGAATCCCATCTGGTGTAACACAGAGAGTACGCGAGTATGGGGTGGGTCATTCACAACTTGGCGCCAAAACAAATTATCCCCGCGTCTCACTCGAAGAAGTAATTTTTTCTTTTCCACATCTGGATTGAGCACATCTTGAGATCTATGATTACATTGATCTCGTAACACACTAGTATCAACTGGTCCATATATCAATGAAGTATCCATCCTGCATTTAAATATAATAAAATATTGATACATTAATGATTTAAACATTATTTCTGAAATTACGCAAATGGTTAAATTTGTTATAAAAATAATACAATAAATTTGATTGCACATAATAGAATAATATATTAGAATAATAACTAATTCGGCAACAGAAAATAAGAAGTTGCTCACAACTCATCTCACATTTGGCCCAAGAATTCGGTGGATTAAGAAAAATATAACATGAATAATATAAAACAACCAGAAACTAAAACAACAAATAATATAAAAAAAAAATCGAAATAGAAGACGACATGCGAAATGCCGTCTTCTATTTTGATTTTTTTTAAAAAAAAAATTGAAGACGACATGCAATGTGTCGTCTTCACTTTTCGTAAATATAAAAATAATAAAAATTGGTAACATTGAAGAAGAAATGGGCTTACCTTAATTACGCAGCATGCTCAACAACAACCCAAAATTTAAAAGATAAAATTCTGGAAAAAAAAAAACTCACATGTTATCATAAATAACTAACATTTTATTAAATAATAATAATGTGAAATATATTGTTATAAATGCACAATATTTAAAATCTAATAATAATAATGTGAAATATATTGTTATAAATGCACAATATTTAAAATCTAAAACTAATATAAATAATAGTAATAGAAGAAGATAATGAAAATTATGAAGAAGAAAGATTTCAAAACCTCCTGCACTGTTAACACAATAATAGGATAGCAAGAGTGTCTTCATTTAAATAAGAGTTCAATACACTATTTTTGTCAAATATATCACATGTGATCCATCAGATAAAATTTGACTCGGTCCCGGGACTTAATTAATTTTGCTGACAATGACGCGGCGTGTCAGTATTATTTTTTCTTTATTACTTATAGCCACTGACGCGCGTCCCACTGATGTCGCGTCAGTGGCTTTATTAAAGCCACTGACGGGGCAGTTGGCTCAGTCCATTTTTCTTTCTTTTTATTTTTTTTCATTATATAAATTATATATATATAAATTGTGATATGTGTCTTCTTTTTTTCGTGATTTCGGGGTGATTTTTTGACTTTTTTGTAGATTTTTAGGGTTTGACTTGAACATAAAAAATGTAGATTGACTCACAAAGTTTCTAACGGTACGAAAATTGATTCATTTTGACATCCTGGTAAAAAAATACAACATGTAAAAGAACACACATTTGGGTAGTAACTTCAATCCTAAAAAACTCAGATGTTAACACATAATAAGTCAAAAATAAATTAAATTTATTCATCCTTATCCGACATGTAATAGTCTGACCTATATTGGGGATGAGTCAAAACATTACAAATTTCACGGCGTGTGAGTCTTTGGCCTCTTGCAAACGCAAGTTCTTCTGCTAGTTGAAGCATGTGATATCTACAACCATGTAAAAACATCCTGTTGTTTTCTATTCTTATTCTTGAAACAGCCTTCCTGCAATTTTTGACATTGTTTCTCGGCATCAGTATTGATCGACGACGTGGATTTTGAACGCCAAGTGTGAGAAGATCATTGACCAACTCCTCAGATTCAATAATTCGATGAGCCCATTCCCTCCTGAGTCCACAATAATACTCAACTGGGTCTTCAAAGCGAAGTGCTTCGTATTCATCGTTTCTTTCTCGTAATAACCATGTACCTCTAGAGTTTGGATTCTCTCCCATTTTCAATTGAATCTCAGAATTATGTATTATGACGACTTTGTGCTGTTGATTTATACATTTACGAATTGGTTACTGATCATTCACCTGATCGATTTGATTAGTCAAAACCATCACATGTCTTTGCAATATCCTGATGATCCATTTGTCATAATTTGTCTGCCCTACTCACGTGAACGAATTGTATAATCTGAAACATCACATGTCTTTCTTTTTTTGTCAGTTTGTGTAACTGTTCATGGATTGCAACACTTCATTGTCATAATTTCGTTGGCCTATTCACGTGATGGATTTGATGATTTATTAGGGTTTAGGCAGCTATATACGTAAAGAGCATGGTTGTAAATCAAATTAACATTACACAAATAGAGCCTTTTAGAGCTCCGAAATTGCACTACACTCCTGGTGATATTTTTCGTGCTATGGGGCGTAGTTGGCAGTTGGATGATGATCACTATTACTCATTAAATCCAAATCAAAGATATTCAGAAGTGTATTTACAAACAATGGAAGATTAATGGAGGTTTCGTGTCCAAGAACAAGATGGGCTTGTTACCGATTGTCGTGAACGTCATATTCGTTGCCCTAGACGGAGAGCTATAATCATGCCTCGGGTAACAAACCATGAAAAGACACTAGCCCTCAATAGGACACGTGAAGAGAATAATAGGATGGCTATGCGTATGACGCGTCTTAATTTCCAAGAAATATTTAGAGAGTATGCATTATCTAGTTATGTGCAAGAAGCAAAAGCTAGGTGGGAGCTCAGTGTAGGTCCTCAGTGTCGATCAGATACTGAGATGTCTGATGAAGAAATTAACTAGATTGGTGTTAATTTGTTTAATATAGTTAATATGTCTATGTTTTGATTCCTTTTTTTTTTAGTTGGTCCTTTTTTCTTTATTTTTAATATAGTTAATATATCTATGCTTGATATAGTTAATATGTCTTATTTTCGGCCTTTCATTCATCTGTTGGGTAGAGACTTAATACTAAATTCGAAATTATATCTAAAAGTTCAAAATTCAAACATAAATCCTAAAATTCTACTTTCTAAACTAAAATTCGAAATCATTAAAATTCATAACTAAATTAATTTATGAGCTGAAATGAAAATTTTCTTACAATCAACGAAAAAAGGCTGACACAAAATACAAGCACATATGAGATCAACGACGTGCCCAATCCATTTCATTACATATTCTAATTTGTTTGATCTCTACCTACACGACGACTGACACGTAGAGTTTCGTTATGGAACAACTTAAAAGGGGAGGGGGGTATCCCAATAGTGTTCCCCTGGCAATGGCGTGTAGATCCTTCTATACGTTGCTAAATATGGACAAATCCCATAATACGGTTTCACATAGTTTGCTACTTCTATATCCCAGCTCTTGCATACAGATTGAACATGTGAGCAAGGTATTCCAAAGTCACTCCATTTGCCACAATCACACTCCATTTTCCTAAGATTCACAACGTACCTATTCCCACTTCGTCCTCTCATCGGACGTGTGAAAACATTAGCAGATTGCTCATGATAATTAAATGTTTGTACTGCATTATGAGTGGTGCTCTCAGACCAATGTGTGTACATCTTATGCACATAGCCCTTCTCAAGCATCGCCATACCCCCCGCAGACGGCAATTTGAAATGCTCTATGGAACGAAAAAATGTTATCTTTGCAATAGCCGTGACCGGAAGACGACGAGCACCTTTGAATACATTATTTATGCTTTCAGCCATGTTGGTTGTCATAATGCCACACCGCCATCCTCCATCATAAGCAAAAGTCCATTTTTCTCTGTCAATCGCATTTAAATACTGATGAGCATCTCTATCATGTGATTTAATCTGATCCATGGCATTTTCAAACTTTTTTATTTGAGTCGATGAACCAGCTACCCAACATAGGTCCTTTAAGACCTTATTTTTGAACTGATTATTAAAGTTTGAACATACGTGCCGCAGGCAATAGCGATGAACTACTCTAGGAGGGCAAAACTCAGGTATGCTTTCAACTGCTGAGAGGATTCCGGGATGACGATCAGAAATAAGACAAATGCATTCTTCAACCCGTTGTACAAAATGTTTGCTCAAATTCTCTAGAAACCATTTCCAAGATGCAAGTGTTTCATCATCCACAATGGCGAAAGCAAGAGGAAATATCTGCTGATTTGCGTCCATGGATGTCTCGATCAACATCTTATGCTTGTATTTTGTGTATAGATGCGTTTCGTCTATGCATATTACTTTGCGACAATGTCGAAATCCATCTATACACGGCTTGAATGCCCAAAAGACGTATTTGATCACCTTTTTTCGATCATCATATCTTGTATCGTAGTTATCCCATTCAACAACAGTGCCCAGGTTCCATTTTTTGATAGCTCCCAAAAACTTAGGCAATTTTCATACTGATTCCTCCCAAGTCCCATAAGCAACTTCGCGTGCACATTTCAAGCTGTACCAAGCCTTAACATATGGAATATCAAACCCGAATTGATCATTCACCATTGTAATGTCGTTGGCGATCTTGTATGCTGGATCAGTGCGAACAATATTTATCAAAAGGGTAGCAACCAAATTTTTGTCCAAGTTACAGTGATTGCGAGACACTAAATCCAAGAGACATGTATGAGGCCCATAATACTTTGTGATCTTGAAGCATCGAATATATACAAAGAAAATATTCGATGCTTCAAGATCACAAAGTCATATGCATAGACGGAACACATCTATACACAAAATACAAGCATAAGATGTTGATCGCGACATCCATGGACGCAAATCAGCAGATATTTCCTCTTGCTTTCGCCATTGTGGATGATGAAACACTTGCATCTTGGAAATGGTTTCTAGAGAATTTGAGCAAACATTTTGTACAAGGGGTTGAAGAATGCATTTGTCTTATTTCTGATCGTTATCCCGGAATCCTCTCAGCAGTTGAAAGCATACCTGAGTTTTGCCCTCCTAGAGTAGTTCATCGCTATTGCCTGCGGCACATATGTTCAAACTTTAATAGTCAGTTCAAAAATAAGGTCTTAAAGGACCTATGTTGGGTAGCTGGTTCATCGACTCAAATAAAAAAGTTTGAAAATGCCATGGATCAGATTAAATCACATGATAGAGATGCTCATCAGTATTTAAATGCGATTGACAGAGAAAAATGGACTTTTGCTTATGATGGAGGATGGCGGTGTGGCATTATGACAACCAACATGGCTGAAAGCATAAATAATGTATTCAAAGGTGCTCGTCGTCTTCTGGTCACAACTATTGCAAATATAACATTTTTTCGTTCCATAGAGCATTTCAAATTGCAGTCTGCAGGGGGTCGGGGGATGCTTGAGAAGGGACTCCCTTGGACAAGCTATGCGCATAAGATGTACACACATTGGTCTGAGACCACCACTCATAATGCAGTACAAACATTTAATTATCATGAGCAATCTGCTAATGTTTTCACACGTCCGATGAGAGGACGAAGTGGGAATAGGTACACTGTGAATCTTAGGAAAATGGAGTGTGATTGTGGCAAATGGAGTGAATTTGGAATACCTTGCTCACATGTTCAATCTGTATGCAAGAGCTGGGATATAGAAGCAGCAAACTATGTGAAACCGTATTATGGGATTCGTCTATATTTAGCAACGTATAGAGGGATCTACACGCCATTGCCAGGGGAACACTATTGGGATACCCCCCCCCCCTTTTGAGTTGTTCCATAACGAAACTCTACGTGTCAGTCGTTGTGTAGGTAGAGATCAAACAACTAAAATATGTAATGAAATGGATTGGGCACGTCCTTGATCTCATATGTGCTTGTATTTTATGTCAGCCATTTTTCGTTGATTGTAAGAAAATTTTCATTTCAGCTCATAAATTAATTTAGTTATGAATTTTAGTGATTTCGAATTTTAGTTTAGAAAGTAGAATTTTAGGGTTTATGTTTGAATTTTGAATTTTTAGATATAATTTCGAATTTAGTATTAAGTCTCTACCCAACAGATGAAAGAAAGACCGAAAATAAGACATATTAACTATATCAAACATAGATATATTAACTATATTAAAAATAAATAAAAAAGGACCAACTCAAAAAAAAGGAATCAAAACATAGACGTATTAACTATATTAAACAAATTAACACCAATCTAGTTAATTTCTTCATCAGACATCTCAGTATCTGATAGATACTGAGGACCTACACTGAGCTCCCACCTAGCTCTTGCTTCTTGCACATAACCAGATAATGCATACTCTCTAGATATTTCTTGAAAATTAAGACGCGTCATACGCATAGTCATCCAATTATTCTCTTCACGTATCCTATTGAGGGCTAGTGTCTTTTCATGGTTTGTTACCCGAGGCATGATTATAGCTCTCCGTCTAGGGCAACGAATATGACGTTCACGACAATCGGTAACAAGCCCATCTTGTTCTTGGACACGAAACCTCCATTCATCTTCCATTGTTTGTAAATACACTTCTGAACATCTTTAATTTGAATTTAATGAGTAATAGTGATCATCATCCAACTGCTAACTACGCCCCATAGCACGAAAAATATCACCAGGAGTGTAGTGCAATATCGGAGCTCTAAAAGGCTCTATTTGTGTAATGTTAATTTGATTTACAACCATGCTCTTTACATATATAGCTGCCTAAACCCTAATGAATCATCAAATCCATCACGTGAGTAGGCCAACGAAATTATGACAATGAAGTGTCGCAATCCATGAACAGCTACACAAACTGACAAAAAAAAGAAAGACATGTGATGTTTCAGATTATACAATTCGTTCACGTGAGTAGGGCAGACAAATTATGACAAATGGATCATCAGGATATTGCAGAGACATGTGATGGTTTTGACTAATCAAATCGATCATGTGAATGATCAGTAACCAATTCATAAATGTATAAATCAACAGCACAAAGTCGTCATAATACATAATTTTGAGATTCAACTGAAAATGGGAGAGAATCCAAACTCTAGAGGTACATGCTTATTACGAGAAAGAAACGATGAATACGAAGCACTTCGCTTTGAAGACCGAGTATTATTGTGGACTTAGAAGGGAATGGGCTCATCGAATTATTGAATCTGAGGAGTTGGTCAATGATCTTCTCACACTTGGCGTTTGAATTCCACGACGTCGATCAATACTGATGCCGAGAAACAATGTCAAAAATTGCAGGAAGTCTGTTTCAAGAATAAGAATAGAAAACAACAGGATGTTTTTACGTCGTTCTCGATATCACATGCTTCAACTAGCAGAAGAACTTGCGTTTGCAAGAGGCCAAAGACTCACACGTCATGAATTTGTAATGTTTTGACTCATCCCCAATATAGGTCAGACTATTACATGTCGGACGAGGATGAATAAATTTAATTTATTTTTGACTTATTATGTATTAACATCTGAGTTTTTTTAGGATTGAAGTTACTACCCAAATGTGTGTTCTTTTACATGTTGTATTTTTTCACCAGGATGTCAAAATGAATCAATTCTCGCACTGTTGGAAACTTTGTGAGTCAATCTACATTTTTTATGTTCAAGTCAAACCCTACAAATCTACAAAAAAAGTCAAAAAATCACCCCGAAATCACAAAAAAAAGACACATATCACAATTTATATATATATATATATATATATTAATTTATATAATAAAAAAAAAATGGACTGACGGGACAGTTGGTTTTATTAAAGCCAATTGCCGCGTCAGTGGCTTTAATAAAGCCACTGACGTGGCATCAGTGGCTTTATTAAAGCCGCTGAGCATCAGGGGCTTTTAAAAAGCAACTGACATGCGTCAGTGGCTATAAGTAATAAAAAAAAAGAAAAAATAATACAGACACGTCGCGTCAGTGTCAGCAAATCAATTAAGTCACGGGACCGAGTCAAATTTAATCTGACGGATCACATGTGATATATTTGACAAAAATATTGTTTTGAACTCTTATTTAAACGAAGACACTCTTTCTATCGTATTATTGTGTTAACAGTGCAGGAGGTTTTGAAATCTTTCTTTTTCATAATTTTCATTATCTTCTTCTATTACTATTATTTATATTAGTTTTAGATTTTAAATATTGTGCGTTTATAACAATATATTTCACATTATTATTATTTAATGAAATGTTAGTTATTTATGTTAACATGTGAGTTTTTTTTTTTTTTTCAGAATTTTGTCTTTTAAATTTTGGGTTGTTGTTGAGCATATTGCGTAATTAAGGTAAGCCCATTTCTTCTTCAATGTTACCAACTTTTTTTTCTTTTATATTTAAGAAAATTGAAGACGACACATTGCATGTCATCTTCAATTTTTTTTTAAAAAAATTCGAAATAGAAGACGACATTTCGCATGTCGTCTTCTATTTCGATTTTATTTTCTTTTTTTATATTATTTGTTGTTTTAGTTTCTGGTTGTTTGATATTATTCATGTTATATTTTTCTTAATCCACCGAATTCTTGGGCCAAATGTGAGATGAGTTGTGAGCAACTTCTTATTTTCTGTTGCCAAATTAGTTGTTATTTTAATATATTATTCTATTATGTGTAATCAAATTTATTATATTATTTTTATAATAAATTTAATCATTTGCGTAATTTCAGAAATAATATTTAAATCATTAATGTATTAATATTTTTATTATATTTAAATGCAGGATGGATACTTCATTGATATATGGACCAGTTGATACTAGTGTGTTACGAGATCAATGTAATCATAGATCTCAAGATGTGCTCAATCCAAATGTAAAAAAGAAAAAATTACTTCTTTGAGTGAAACGCGGGAATAATTTGTTTTGGCGCCAAGTTGTGAATGACCCACCCCATACTCGTGTATTCTCTGTGTTACACCAAATGGGATTCTATGGTGTATACTCGTGTGGGTGGTTTAGCCATGATGTGGCCTTGATCACCGCGCTAGTTGAGAGATGACGTAGTGAAACTCATACTTTTCATCTTCGAGTAGGAGAAGCGACTGTTACTTTACAAGATGTCGCTATTATTTGGGGTCTCCCAGTCGATGGTAAGGCTATTATTGGTAAAGATAAAGCAAGGCACTAGCTGAATGGCAGGAGTTAAGTTACAATCTTTTAAGCTTATATATTGAAGAGGAAGATATAAATGGGTACCGTATTAAAGCAAGTGTCCTGGTCAACCATTTGGAAACTTCCAAAATTAAGGATGATTGTACACCTTTACAAGTAGAAAAAGTTGCACGCACATGTGCATTGTTGCTTTTGAGTGGTGTTATGTGTCCGGACACCACAGGAGATTGTATTTCACTTTTCTGCCTGACTAAATTGAAACATGTTTCTCAAGTTCACAGTTATAGTTGGGGTAGTGCTATCTTGGCACACTTATATCGGGAGTTATGCAGAGCATGTCAGAGAGGACATGAAAATATCGGCGGTGCATTGTAGTTGTTGCGGATTAATCAACATTTGAAATTAATGCACTATTCTTGATTGTTGTTTTATTTATTATAATAATTTATTTATATAACCTCTTGCAGATTTGGGCACGGTCAAGGATATCGGTTCTGAGACCCAGTATCACGTATCGTAGGATTGACATGGTTCCCCTGACAAATGTGCATAACGAAGTAATACTTCCAATTCCTCCATATGCCGCAAGCTGCAAGGTAGTATATTGTGTTTCCAAGTCTTTTATAGAAATGAATTTTACGAGAATAAATTTACCAATAAAATAAAATAAAAGAATTTAGGAGAATAGATGTTATATCATAACAAAAACAACTTGTTTGTGGTCTCAGGTGGAATTGTGAGTTCACATACGTAGATACGTTTCACAATGCCTTAGGGCCAATTAGAGAAGCCCTTGATCTTATGTTGTTGATTCAGGTAAGCAAGATAATTGATTTTCATAATATTATGAAATGTTCATCTTAGTATTACATTTTTAAGTATGTTTCTCTTGTTGCAGTTTGATTGGCAACCATATAACATGAGTGACCCGAAAATTCAATTTTTGCCCTGTGAATGTCTTGAACCGAGAGTGTGGAAATCAACTTATCCATTGATATTCTATGCCCTCGTTGAGGGGCATTATCCCGAACGAGTTTTATGCCAGTTTGGACTACGACAAGGGATTCCTCGTGAGCCTGAATTTTATAATTTCTACTTACATGGAATCGACCGCAGGGGACGAGTAGGACGGAACTGGGAGACATTCCACAGAGACTACGTTACAATATAGAATGATCAACTTGTCCGGTCTGTGTGGGGAGAAAATATCATTGACGAATGCACTACAGAAGGTAGATATGATGAGTGGTATGATAAAATTACACGTCGTTATATATCACCTACTATGCATGTCGTCGAGTCGGAATTCCAACCATGGGAAGCACCATTGTGGAAAATTGTGGTACGTAAAGAGAAAACATACTTAAAATTTGTGAGCTTAAGTTTCTATAAATCAATTAGTTCTTCATATTTACGACGTTCTATACCATTTCAGGCTGGTCAGATGTCAGCTATTAGGATTGGATGTGATCATAGGCCTCATGACATAGATGAACTGAATTCATTGGTGGACCAACATAGATCCATAGCTACCAACGTCCATAGAATCGCCACACGCCGACAGTCAATGAATGTTTTGACGAAAGACCAAACAGAGGCACCAGAGGTTGGGCAAAGAAGAACAACAAGAAGGAGAACTCGTAGTATGAGGTCCCGTGGTTCTGAAGATGGAGTAGGTCTATCAACATCCAATCATAGACCTGCATTCACTGGTCACGCGTCATCATCATATTCTGATCATACATTTTCTGATAGTGCCCCAGAGTCATATCATGTCCCTGATCAGCCATTTACTGGGGGTGCTTCAACTTCTTATAGCATCCCTCAGTATTAGTCTTCCGGAATAGCTGTTCCGTATCCATTTACCTCAGCACCCCCTGTATCGGAATGTGAAAATGTTCAGGAAGATTGTTACGTACATCAGCCACTACAACAAAACGATCAATTTCCATTCACTCCATTGGCGTCATATGGAGAATTTTTATCTGGACAGGTGGATGTCTTTTCTAGACCTCGGGCTTGCACCTGCATTTGCGCCTTCACGCTCAGAATTCAACGCTTCGCCCATCCCGTGGCCGGTATTGAGTACGACATATCGTGATCGCGGAGAGTCAAGTGGAACAACTGCATCAACTCGTCATGAGATTAATTTGAATGATAGTAGTACTTGTGACGATGAAGAAACACAACCTTCTGAGATGCAACGTCACTATTATTGTTCCCGTACTCATGAAGATGAGCAAAGAGTTAGAAATCGTAGAAATAGCCGACCACGTCCTTGTGGTACTGGGGGACATTTTTAAACGATCATGATTTTTATTTTAAATAAACCACTTGAATGATTTATTATTCGTAAAATAAAATATGAAAAATAGAATTAGAATTTTTTTGAAATTTAAAGTCAATTGTTATAATTATCAACAAGGTGGAAAAAAATATTTGTAATTAACAAAACCCTAACCCTAACAATTTTTGAAATTTAAAAAAAAAAATGAAAATTGAAGACGACATTTCGCATGCCGTCTTCAATTTTGAAAATAAAAAAAAAAGAAAAATTGAAGACAACATGCTAAATGTCGTCTTCCATTTTCAGAAAATAAAAAAAAAAGAAAAATTGAAGACGACATTTAGAATGTCGTCTCCACTATTCAAAAATTAAAAAAAAATTGAAAATTGAAGACTTCAACTTTAAAAAAAATTAAAAAAAAATTATTGATCTTCTAATTTTCATTTAAAAAAAAAGAAAATTCACGGTGAAGACGACATATCAAATGCCATTTTATATTAAAAAAATAACGATTTTTTAATTATATTATTTTGAGAATTTTTTTTATATATATTAATCTAACAAAAAACCCCAAATTCTTACCTAATACCAGTTGTTACTTCCGCCAAACGATAATTGATCATACCAAATCAGCAATGCAAATTTGTGATCCGCAATGCTGTGACATGGCATGATTGCGCCGTTTGGTATGGACAAACGTGGTTTTTAGTCTTTGCTAAGAATGTAACTGAGCAAGAATGCAAGATAAGTACAGTTAGTTTTAAATGTTTTGATTTGAAATTGCTATTGACAACAATATAGTATTACCTCTCTTCCAAAATTATAACACACTTTTGCTATACTTTAATTAACTTAGGTCTTAATTGTTTGATCACTTTAATTAACTTAATATATGTTGTGTTTAATATTATGCAATTAAATAAAATAAATGTTGAGTGAATATTCGTTATTGTACTAAAAAAAATTTAAATGTATTAATCAACAACACAATGTTAAGAGGGACAGAGGAAAAGTTTAAATGTTTAAAGCATTAGCAAGAAGACAATCATAAATTAAGTCATGGTATTGAAATCGATGAGAATAGATTTTCAATATTGTATCTAAACGAGTAGAGTCGAACAAATTGTTGTTTAAGCTTATTTGAACAATTATCGAGCTTCAAAATTTGTATTTAAGCTAGATTTGATTATTAATCGAGCCAACCTCAAATAAGCTTTAATCGAGCCAGACACGAGTCGAGCTCGAGTAACTTGGTTTTTTTGCCCATATTTTATCAATTTTTACGAATCGAGTTGAGCTCGAGCTGCCAACCTCAAACAAGCTTTAATCGAGCCAAACACGAGTCGAGCTCGAGTAAATTAATTTTTTTGGGCCATATTTTATCAATTTTTACTAATCAAGTCAAGCTCGAGCCAATCTTCATCAAACAGACAAAATGTTGTTTAAGTTTGGCCTAATATGTTAGCGAACCAAGCTCAATCAAGCTGTCAGCGATCTATCTTAGAGTTAGTATCGAGTAACTTGGTTCGTCATTCCAACCTAATTGTATCCCACTAACAAATTCAAATTAAATACCAGACATTAATGGAAATTATATTTACCTAAATTCAGGCAATGTTATGAAACCCGGCCCGGACCGGCCGGTCGAACCGGTAAAAACCGGAACCGGTCACTAGGCCGGTCCGGTTATGCCAAAAAAACGTTCGGAGCTCAAAACCGGTCAAACCCGGTCAAACCCGGCCAGAACCGGTCAGACCCGCGGTTCAACCGGTCAGAACCGGTTGAACCGGACAATTTTAAAAATAATGCAATTCAACCCTTTAATTTCTAAAAATCTGAAATTGACCCCTTTAAAATCTAAAAATATGCAATTGGCCCCCCAAAATATAAGAAATACAATTATTTTTTTCATATTTTCATATATATATAGAAAATACATTTTTTTTTTCATATTTTCATATTTTATATATTTAATAGTATATTAATTATTATTTATTGCATAATTATGACATCACCGGTTCGACCCCGGTTGACCCGACGGTTGAACCGGTGACCCGTGACCCAGTCACTTTTCCGGTTCACTGTCCGGTCCGGTTTTCAGAAATTCAGGTGGATACTGAGGCCACTGATTGACAACCTCTCTCAGCTCCAAATCATCCGGCTCATGCGACGCTGGAATCACCGTCGGAATCTCCACCGTGAAATCAAACACTTGTTTCCAATCTCTCACATTTTTCGTATGCTCGGTGTCATAAAACCCCATCGGATTCACTTCGTCTCTCACGACTTTCATCTTCTCCTCCGGCGGCCGCGCAAAGAAAGTCCTCGACGCTTGCTCTATGTTCGCGCGAACGCTCGACGGAACGCCGTGGTTGATCACCTGAAAGAACCCCATTTCTCGCACGCGCCGCCGATTTCTGCTGCGAGAGCGGCGATTTCATTGCGACTGCGGCAATTTAGGGCGGAGAGATCGATGACGGGGATGAATCGAGCCTCGACCGCCGTGGATTTAGGGCGGTGTTCGGATGGTTGGATGAAGGCCTCGTCGATTTCTCTCATGATTTTTCAGAGAAAAACTGCATTCAGGTGATAGTATTGTATCTGAGTTTATGATGAAGTAAAATATATATAATTATATATATATATATGTATATATCTATGGGATAAATGCTGACACCCCTAGTGTATACTTTGCCCCTTCATCTATTAAAAAGTATACCCGACACTTTCACTTATTATAAAATATGCACTTAACCTCCTCGATCAGTTCACGCATAACACAAGGGACAAAGTATTACAAACTGCTTAGTTCTTACATTTCTTGCATTTTTTATTTTTTCTAAATTTTAAATATTCTTAATTTTTCAAAAATTAAAAAGATAAAATATAAAAATTCAAAACATCAAAACAAATTTGAGGAAAAACCACAAAAAGAAACGAAAAATTCAGACATAATCTTTAAAATTTTAAAACTTTTATATTGAAGTCAAAGGGAAAAAAATAGAAAATTCCAGAAAAAACAAAATTCAACTAAATTTCTGAAAAATTCATTAAAAAAAAAGTAATAAAACAAAATTAAAAAAATTGAAAAATCCAGAAAAACATAAATTAGATCAATAAAAAAGGAAAATTTTAATTTTTTATTAATTTTTTTTATACATTTTTTCATTTTTTTCTTATTCATTTTCATATTTCTGGATTTTTGAATTGTCTTTTTTATTTTTGAAAAATTAAGAATATTTGAATTTAAAAAAAATTTAAAAATGCAAAAAAATTAAGAATTAAGCAGACTACTCCCTCACCTATGCGGTTTGTAGCACTTTGCCCCTTGTTCTGTCCAAACTGATCGAGGGGGTTAAGTGCACATTTTATGATAGGTGGGGGTGCAAAGTGCATATCACCCTATAGATGAGGAGGGTGTCTACATTTATCCCAACATATATATAGAGTAAAATTGTAAATGGTGTTCTTGCATAGAAGATACATACGCTGAATTTGGACGTGTTTCTAATTTCTTTCGTTCGTGTGTTAATACTTGACCCGAGTTTGATCGACTTGAATTTCAATAAGAAAAAAAAATTGAGGTCGAGTAGTTTAATATTTTTATATACATTATCGTTTCTTATCATCTGACTCGAGCTCAACTTCAATTTTTGACTTTATAAAAAACAAAATGTGTGTTCGCATTTACTCGTTGCGTTACAGACTTTGAACGGATATTTAATAATTAGTCCCGAAACATGCAAGTGCCTTGGTATGTTTTTGAGTCCTATGCTTGACTATACGATCCATTGATTTAAATTTAATTAATTTCATACGTATTTCAATTTGTTTAGGCTCTAATTGACTCAATTTTTTTTTTAAGGAACGATTACAACATCATAATACAACGGTTGCAAGAGAATCTATTACAAGCAAGCATCATAAGCAAATACAATCATAAACTACAAACTATTACAAACAAACTACTATTACAAGTAGAGGAACAACCCACATGCATCCAGTGAGAGTCGAACTCATAACCTCTTGGTTATGGGGCTTCAACCTTAACCAACTAGACTAGACATCATTGGCTAATTGACTCAATTAGATTTAATTAATTTCGCATTCACGCTTCATTGTTTGCTTTGGCTTCATTCTACATGCAAATATAATTAATTAATCAAACAACTTGCCAATTTGTTTTGCTTAGCTCCAATGGACAAGTCAACATTTGTAACATAATTATATAAGATCTTCTATTCAACGCTAGATTATTTACAATAAGTGATTTAGACATGGAACTATGGAAGACCAAAAATCTATATTGTGAGATGCATGCATCGGGTAATTGGCGAGGATCTCATCTGATCAATGTTGCGTATCAAATTCTATTCGCAACAATAGTATATCTGATTTGGCAGGAAATCCAAAAATGCGAGGGTTTTGGTGCATCTAGCCTTGGAAATTGTGAGGAATCGACTAGTTTCCCTAAATCTGAAATAGTCGTTACAAAGTGTCGGTCTAAGACGCATTTGGAGAATTGCTTGATAATTTGTAACGTGAGGTAGTGAATATTGTAGCCGTTGGATGGCTTGAGTGGTATTCCAGGAACTGTATGTTGGCTTGTGAGACTTGATATTCGTGTATAACAGTTATCGGTTATGTATATGTGATGTGAAATAATAGCCGTGATGGGAGCATAATGAGGTTCGCTCTGTGGGTTATATTACCCGTTTTACTAAGTCCTAAGGGTGTCTTAGCACTTAAAGCTTTAAAACCGTCTGGTTTGAGAATCTTTGGCGGAAAGCTCGTCAAAAGTTTAATATAGAAAGCCCAATAGAATGTTACATTGCATGGATTACAGGG
The DNA here is from genome assembly GCA_019426215.1 of Buddleja alternifolia. Classification (NCBI taxonomy): domain Eukaryota; kingdom Viridiplantae; phylum Streptophyta; class Magnoliopsida; order Lamiales; family Scrophulariaceae; genus Buddleja; species Buddleja alternifolia. The sequence goes on along the minus strand of CM033408.1, from coordinate 30,765,505 downwards.
CTTTAATCATTGGTGTTTTACATCAGTATCGTATACATAGAAATAAGTGGATCGTTTATCAAGTCTAGTTACTAATCTGCTGTTGATTTATTTGTTTGTGACAAGGCAATCTCGTGTGCACTTGTATCATCTTTATTTTAATGTAATTGGTTTTTTCAAAAAAAAAAAATCTATATTGTGAAGAAAATGTTGAAGAATTAGAGACCGTTTGGACTCTTAACCGCAATTTTTGGTATGTTTGGCCCCTTTCTATAATTTTATTTGGACATTTTTGTGTTACTAAATCACGTTTTGGAAACGCAGAAAATCCTAATTTTTGTCATAATCAATTATCCAAAGCTGGGCTGAGCTCACCTTTAAAATACTCTAGTGATTCTTAATACGGACATAATTGCTTGTATTAAGATGGACCTGGGGGACTTGGATTTTCCTAACTTCAGATTTAGATGGTCTTAGTTTATGGTTCCATTTTTTGTGTTTTATAAGGGAGCAATACTCCTTTTTTATACTTTATTAGTTTTTTATTTTGGTTGTAAGGGAGGCAGTACTCCTTATTTTTATGCTTTTTTAGAATTGCTTGTAAAGGAGTTAGATTTTCTTATTTATCGCTTTATTTTTTAGATGATATAAAGAAAGGATGAGTGGCCGGACTACACCCTCCCCGTTAGGGTGATTTTATTTTTTTAAAAAAAAACTACATGAGCACAATGAACATGCTCGAAAGCCTATTAAATTAATGTTTCAAGACAAGTAGAACAAAGCATCATTTCATTTATCAACAACAAAATCAAAAATTAATAATTGCATAAAATTTCTAATTGGATATTAAGACCTCAACCAGTAGCCAATTATTAACATTGAACCCATATTTCAACTATAAAGTATAAACTATCGTCAAGAATGCATTTTTTTAAAGGAAAATTAAAATATTAGATGAGTACTTAAAGAGAGAGTCCGCTTAACTTGGTTTATCCCTAATTTGTAAAAAAGGACAATGAAAAGGAAAATGGCTCACAATCATGTTAGAATTATGGTAAGAAAGAGCTCCCAAATTGTATATATAGTAATGAATTTGACTAGTTTGCACCCACAAATATGGCAAGAAAGAGCTCCCAAAATGAGCTTGTATATTGATTTATGGACTACTAATGGTAAAAAGTAATACAAAACATAATACTCCTTAATATCCCGGGATAATTGGTGGTGGAGGAGATGAGTATTGGGCACCCAAGACATCCGGTAATTCAATTGGAGTGAAAACATATGGAGGTGATGGAGAGGAGACAGGAAGTGGAGAAGAATGGGGTAAAGGGGGTGGATAGAAGACCGGTGGTGGATGTGAGTTTATCTCTTGTGGTGGTGGTGAGAAAATGGGTGTAGGTGGAGAGTGGACGGGTGGTGGTGATAAAATATACGGAGGTGGAGAATGGACAAATAGTGGTGGTGGTGGTGGCGGTGAGAAGAGGGGTGGTGGTGGAGAGTGGACGGGTAGTGATGGGGAGACGATGGGTGCTGGTGGTGGAGAGTGGACGGGTGTTGGTGGTGGAGAGTGGACGGGTAGTGGTGGGGAGTGGATGGGTGGTGGTGGAGAGCGGACGCGTGTTGGTGGTGGTGGTGGAGAGTGGGCTGGTGGTGGTGGCGAGAAGATGGGTGGTGGTGGAGAGGGGATACGTGTTGGTGGTGGTGATGGAGAGTGGACGAGTGGTGGTGGCGAGAAGATAGATAGTGGTGGAGAGGGGATGCGTGTTGATGGTGGTGGTGGAGAGTAGACGGGTCGTGGTGGAGAATGGGCCGCTGGAGATGGATGGGGTGATTGTGTTGGTCGCGGTGGTTGGTCAACATATTGTGGAGGGGATGGAACTTGTGGATGTGGTGACTGAATTGGAGTAGGCGGCGAGGCAATCGGTGGAAGAGGTGATATAGGGGTCGTCTTGGAAGTTTTTGGTGCAGGAGCTGGGACCGGAGCCATTTTTGGAGCGGGGGTTGGTGTTCTGGAAATAAGAGGTGGAAATGACAATGGTGGTTTGGCAATGGGTGATGGGATATATGTATTTGGAGGTTGCACGATTGGTTGTTTGGAAGGACTAGGGACTGGAGCCAACTTTGGACCAAAAGTTGGTGGCTTAGAAACAGTTGGTGGAACGACAGGCTTTAATGGTTCTATGTGTGGCGGTTTGATAGTGGGTGGAGAAAGGAAAGTCTTCGGCGGCTCTGCTGTCTTTGGTGGTCGAGAAGTCTTTGGTGGTTGAGAAGGTTGTGCTTTAGGACTATATGAAGGTTGTGGAGAAAGGGAAATCTTTGGTATGTTGGGCTTTGGTTTTGGTATTGGTTTATATGTCGGAGTTGGCGGACTTGGTGTCTGTTCAGGCTTTGGCTTTGGTTTTGATGGAGTATCATTCTTTGGGGGCCTTGGCTTAGGGGAAATACCATCTCTTGGCGACCTGCAACCAACACTGCAATCCACCTTCTTGCTTAAGGCTAAACGACATTCCTTTTCGGATCTTTGGTATCGCTCTCTAGCAAAACAATTGTTCTTATCATCTACCGCAAGCCCTGGCATGGTACCGAAGTAGCATTGTGGGTCTTTAGTATCAAAATAATTGGAGGAAAACGTGAAATTCGTTAAACTTGGCAAGGTGCAAATGGTTTCAGGAACCTTGCTTCTGAATTTGTTGCTTGCAATGTTTATGATTTCCAAACTCTGCATGTATTCCATGCCTATAGGAAGGTCTCCCATGAACTTGTTATTGCTAATGTCCAAAACCGTGGTGGAGTTCAACAAGGTGATTTCTTCCGGCAAGCAGCCAGAGAGATCATTGTTCGATAGAATGAACTCGTCCAACTTGCCCGCCATCTTACCAATGCTGCTCGGAATGCACCCCATAAGCTTGTTGTTAGAGATCACCACCACTGAAGCTGGAGAATTGCCAATGTTCTCAGGGATAGTAGATTGAAAACGGTTGTTGTTCAAAAAGATTGCATCAAGGTCCTTGTCAAATAGCTCTAAAGGTAATTCCCCTTCGAAATCATTAAACCTGAGATCAAGGTACTTGAGGTTTGGAAGTTCCAACACAACCTTTGGAAAAGATCCAACAAATCGGTTATTGCTCAGATCTAGCTCATAAAGAATCTTTAGCTTTTTTATGCTCTTAGGTACGACTCCACAAAATCTATTAGAGTTCAAGTGGAGGAGGCTGATGTCTGTTAGATACTCGATTTGCCAAGGGAGGTGCCCTGCAATGTCTGCATGGTTTAAGTCGACGCCAGCAACCACAGTGAGGCTAGGATCATCGAGCGCCTGTGCACAAAAGACACCCTTGTAGGCACATACATCTGGGCCAATCCAATTGCTCGTGAAATTGAATGGATCGGAGAAAATAGAACTCTTCCATGCCTGGAGGGCATTGTAAGCCCTTTCCAGCCTTGAATTGGGGAATGTGATATGAACATCAATCGTAACTTCTTGTTCATGATGATGATTATCATTACCAGAATGAATTAAAAGTGGGCCACGCGCAATGGGAATTATTTTTCCATCGTCTACTGCGTGAGAAAAGGAAGAAAAAGAGAAAATAGAAAGAAAAAGAAAACAACATAATACATTCATTTTCTGAGGGTTTGCCATGTTGAACCCCTAGGACAAGCCCAAAGCCGGTTATGGTAGAGTCATCCACGGAAAGAAATAAGGGAGTTATGTGAAGCTATTTTTTGAGGCATGAGGTTGGAGCATCATACATTATGAAGCGTCCTTGTAAACCACATAATTTTGAAGGTCTACAAGAGTTCTACACAAAAATATAGGAGGTTTTGCTTGTTTTTTCACTTGTTTCTATGAATGGACCTAATGGAAGAGCTAAAAATAGATGATGACTATGTCTTTCTTCAAGCTATTGGTAGGGAGATGTTGTGTTAATAACCATCCATCATAACTTCATAAAAACTGTACATACATATATATATATATACACACACATATATATATACATATATATATATATGTATATATATCGTATATAGTATATCAAATTAATAACTTTTAAAATTGTACATCATGTTATTGAGTATGCTCTAATATCATGATTTTCTCAAAACAAAGTTTTGAGTAAAGTTTGTCTAGAACTTATTTGGAATCTATTTTATTTCGGCATGGGTAACATGAGTGAATATTTATCGGATTCCTAAGTTGCTGATTGCTCATTGAAATGCGATTTTTTCCTATCCAATATACAACGAATTATGGATAATTATCTTAAGAAAATAATTGTACTAAATGAAGACGCGAATACCGAACTTCAATATTTCAATATTTTGTTCATTTTATAGAAAAACTTAATTATTTTATTCATTTTATCAGTCAAATGAATAGAATGCTGAGAACAGTACAATAACTTCAATAAAGTAATTTACACTATTAAATCATTAAATATAGTTATCTCAAAATATATGAAATGTCAAAGCTCTCAATTGAGAAACTCCAAATTTCAAACCTAAATTCTCATATAAACTCAATTAAATATCATAGAACATAGTTATTATTATACTTCAATATTGTCATGTTACAACTTACAATGAACTACTTCACCATCAATAAAGGGTAAAATGCAGATACCCTTGAATCTATAAGAATTTTGTATTTTGACCCTCATCCTTGTAGACTTGACATCTTAATATTGAATAATTATTACAAAATACCTCCTATCCCGTTTCTAGTGGAATATTACGCTGAAAATTCTTAAATATTTTGGTTATGTATATTTTGCCACCCTACCTTTTCATTTTATTCGTTGAAAAAGTAATAAGAATGAGAGGTGTTAAGCTTTCTATCATCCTGGCGTCGAGCTATTTTTCCGCAGGACCTCCCCTACAGTATCGTCACCGCAGTAGAATTTAACCACCAAGTTCGGGATGGATTGGTGTGGTTTCTCTACGCCTAGGACACCAGAATATCGAACCATGAACGAAGAAAGGCATGAGAGAAAAGCCTATTGGCTAGTGATTAATAAAATGAGCCTTTTACCACTGAAAGCATGCACTTAATCATCTATTTCTTGTTTTGATTGAATAAAATAGAGTGTTTTTACCAAAATTTTGCCACGTGTCATCTACTGTATGGACATTTCAGTCAATTTAGTAGTTTTATAATTAAACTTATTTTATGCCCATTCTCCAATCATTCTAATGAAATACATAAAATTATGCAGGAATAACGTATAGGTATAAAGTTATGATATATATAAAATGTGTAGATCAATATAAAAACAAATTAAAGTTGTGATGTTGAATACCGAATTCCACTATTTTTGTTGTTCTACTCCGTCCGAACGACATTGTCTATCCTATTAAAACTTAATGCAAGCAATCCATCAACTAAACAAGTATGCAAACTCTCACGCGCGCGCGCACACATATATAGTTTTTTATTTTTTTTTAACAATGATTCAGGATTAACCATTTTTCTCAAAGTATCTTAACTCCATGAACTTAAAAACATATTCTATATTTTACAATTATGAGATAATTCAAATTGATTAGATATCAATACATTAGGCAATAATTAGCACATTACAACCCTTTTGATAAAATATTCCATCTTATTCAACCAAAATAACAATGCATGGAAAAATGCAATATTTTAAATAGTCTAGAATCTAGATGGTTAATTGTTTTCTTTGAATCCGAGGGACAAAGTGCATATGCCTTCTTTTTTCTTTTGGTTGAATAAAAATTTAGATAGGGTCGGCTTCGGTCACCTATGAGGGCCAGGACATGTCTCCGAGACCATATATCGCTTATAAAGGTACTTACAGATACCCACTAACACAGCCCTCACATCGATAAAGGAAATCGAACACACAATCTTTTGAGGGAAAGTGACATGTCTTTAAAATATGACTTAAAGTATCTAAAAATCTACGATAAAATATTCTACCAGAAACAAGATCAGGGGTATGTAAAAACATTTTAAAAAGATCACGATCTCGAATCCACAAATCGATTAAATGGGGCGCAAAATGCAAAATCCCTATGTTGGGGGGATGTCATTCCAAATGTTGCATGAGTATGAGTCATGACCCATCGAAGGGCATATCCGTCAATTACTCGACAGTTAAAAAAGGCGCCGAAGCCGCACAGCTAGCTACCGTGTACAACTGACACAACGACGTCGTATCATCTTCCTTTCCCTCGTTTTTTTCCTCATAAATACTCACAGTAATTTTTTTTAACAGAAATAAAAAGAAAAAAACAGCAAAAAATAGCAGAAAATCTTACTAAATATTTCAAAATCGTTGAATTTTTTGTTTTATAGGTTGAAATTACACGGCATTACACAGATTTTTCTTCATTTTTTATGTTTGAATTTCGATCGTCAGAATTGTTTTTGTAGTGAGAAGGTCGAATTATATATATATATTCCTTCTTTTTGTGATTCGATTGTTGATTGTGTTGTACGATTAGATTATATATAGAGAAATTCATATATAGCTCTTGTAAATAATGAAGAATGCTGTGGAGATTTTACAAGATCTGATCGAGGAAGCCATGCTTCGAACGGTCTGGTGGATTCTATGTATATTCGCAGTGTGTTACTTCTTGACTCGTAAGCTCTTATCGATTACGAAAACGATAACATTTTACTTCTTCGTTTCGATTTATGAAGATCACGTAATTTGCATTGCAAGTGTTTTTGAATTGATTTTATATGTTGCTTTCTGTTGGATTTAAATGCCTATGATTTACGTTGTGTATTGTGCTATTTTTATATCAAGGATTCTTGCGTTGCAAATGCTGATGCGTAGCAAGTACATAGCTCGAATTATCGGTTAAGCATTGTTCAAATGTAAAAGCAGTGATGTTAGCTGAAATGTAGTTGTGTATTGGCGATAAGCTATCAATAGTTTGAACATTTTTTGTTATTTTAGTGATATTTTATCCAAATGTGATGTTATTCAGCCTATGTTTACTATAATGCTGATCATTACTCTGATTATATATGCTATTGCAGATACTAGTAAATCAATGTTAATGAATCTTCCAATAGCTGTACTCTTGGTTTCTGGTCTAAGAATATTATTTAACGAGGTGGAATTACGATGGAAGGTCCGGAATGCCAGACCAACCTCCTACTTGTCGCACTTAGAAAAAAATCAGCTCTCTGTGAATGATTCTGGTCTTACTACCCAGCCTCCGCCACAAAAGTGGAAGAGGAAAATAGATTCTCCTGTTGTGGAAGCAGCTATTGAGGATTTCGTCAACAAACTTTTGCATGATTTTGTCACAGATTTGTGGTATTCGGAAATTACGCCTGATAAAGAGGCACCAGAGCTAATACATGCTATAGTCATGGATGCTCTTGGCGAGGTATCTGGAAGAATTAAAGAAGTGAACCTTGTTGACCTCTTGACAAGGTATTATTTTCTAGTGTCGTTTGTACTTCAATAAAGTTGTGAGTTAAAATAATTAATGATATAATAATTGAACCTTGTGTCTCTTTTTTCTCCAGGGATGTAGTAGACCTGATAGGAGATCACATTGACCTCTTTAGAAGAACCCAAGCTTCTATTGGCGTAGATGTTATGGTGACATTGTCTTCTGAAGAACGGGACGAAAGGTTGAAACACCAACTCATGGCCTTTAAGCGGCTTCACCCTGCTTTGATATCTCCAGAGTGTGAGTACAAGGTGTAGAAGTGTTCTAATTCAGAAGGAATTGTTTGCCCCAGATATTTTTGGTTCTTGTTTCGGTAATCTCATGACATGTGATACTTGTTAAATATAGGTTATTCAGCGGCTAATTGGTGGACTTTTAGCTGTTGTGCTAAGACCAAGGGAAGCGCAATGTCCTTTAGTTTGGTGCATTGCTCGTGAGCTCTTGACTTGTCTGGTAGTGCAACCGCTTATGAATCTTGTTAGCCCCGTGTAAGATGCTATTCCTCTAGCTTCCTTTCTTTTCCTCTTAAGAAGTATTTCCAGCTTAGCCTCATCATACTCTCTATATAAAGAAGCTTTATGTTCGGGTTGGTTTAAGTTAGAATTATTTTAATCATAAGATTGAATAACAAACTTACGTAGTTGGATAGCACCACTCAAACCTATATACATATGATTCAAATCTAAGAATCAATATCACTCATTCTATATTGAACGTTGACTTAATAAATAATGAATTATTATCTTCTTTAATTTCGCAATGTCTTTGTTGGATTCCAAACCAATGTATTGATAACAAAATGTGATATTGAAAAAAGCATCAAATATATTTCCATCAATAAATTATCATGTCAATATTATCAAAAGAATCTTCCACTTGTATGTATAAATGTTTGGCCACCTCTTTTTCCCAATTTCGGTAGATTTGAGTTGCATTGTTGCTAGAGTTATAGCTTTTAGCATAGCAGCAGGCGCTCGCTCCTACAAAATTGAGATACAAACTTCCATCTTGCCTTTTTGGGTAATGTATAACCTATCTGACATGGTTATGTTATGTTATAATTGTTGGTTGATTTGCATCACTGCTTTTATTTCTGAGCTCCAAGGTCTGGATGAGTCTTTGTAATTGTCATGCTAGAAATTTTTCCCCATCCTTAAATCTTCTTAACTGAGAAGTCAAATTATTATTGCTTTATGTGATTGATGACAGGAATATAACATTTTCTTAATCCAGGTACATCAATGAGTTGATTGAATACATAATCCTTGCCTTCAACAGTGAAGGGTTAATGAATTTTTTCACTGATCAATCACCTAATGTGGAGGGTCATAAGAGTGATCACAGAGTTTCTGGAGAAAATGGTCAAAACAATGAATCTAATATGAGAAAAAATACATCTTCGGACTATCATGGGGATGATTTGTGTCCCTCAGGAAATACAATGCATGATGAGCCTTCACATCCACAGCCTGACTGGGCGAAAGTGTTTGACGCAGCTACTCAGAGAAGAACAGAAGTTCTTATGCCTGAAAATCTTGAAAACATGTGGACCGTGGGAAGGAACTATAAAAGGAAACTCCAAAAGAAGGCTGCTTCAGGACTTCAAGCTCCTGAAACATCTCATGGAAGAGAAGATAAAGAGTCTGTGGTGTCCCAACAAGATACTCGATCTATTGATCTCCATACGCATGCCTTAAGCAAGTCACAATATCTTAGCAAGAAGGAGTTTCCAAAAGACGGCTCTATTATTCTTGAACTGGAGAATAATGCTAATATCGTTTCCCAAGAAAATAGAAATAAGCTTAAAAGATCAAACAGCACTTCTGATTTAGAAGTTCAGTCAGAGCCGGGACATAATTTTACGAGTCAAAGCAGTGCACCCCTCATTACTGAATTCTACACTTCAGATGTTAATGAACTTAATATACACAGCCTGAAGAGCAGTTTAGACATGGTATTACACAGTGAAGTTCCGCATGTTCCGAAGTTGAGATGTCGGGTAAGGCCGCCAATTTCCTTTTTCTGTTTAATGAGTTTTGACAGGATATTATCTTGCATTATTTACAGAAAATGTGTACGTTATTCAAAGAGTAGCTTCATAGGCCCAGGTTTCATTCCTTTGTTACAAGTTTCCAGTTATTTTATACTATTGCATGATGAAGTTGTTCGTGGAGAAGTAGTCTACTAACTTTTAGGATCAAAACTTGTCTGTGTAATTAATTTACTATCTATCAGGTCAAAAAATATAATATTTTACTAATGATCTCTTTATAATATTAACTGCATCAATTACGATATTTGTGTCATTAGCTACTTTATAATTGCAGTTAAGGATTATAGTTACATTTCTGATCACCTTTGATTAGTGTTGTCTGATGATATTTTTTGCTTTAGCTGATTATTGGCCATTGATTCTGCAGGTTGTTGGAGCAGACTTCGAGAAACTTGACTCAAATTCTTTTGCAGTTTACGTGGTTGTTGTGACTGATGCTGACAACACCACCTGGTCTGTGAAAAGAAGGTATGAAATTTGAAAGAAGTTTGAATAAAAAGTACTATTTGCTCGAAAAACAAGTCCTATTGTTGATCTACTACCGTAGAGTTCAGCGCGAGAACAATTTTGGTTTTATCATCATGAGAAAGTTTTCTAAGTCAGGATTAGCTAGTCTGTTACTGTGCTCTGGTCAGTTGATTCTTCATTTGTAATCCTCTGCCAACAGATATCGGAACTTTGAGAGATTGCACAGGCATCTTAAGGACATTCCTAATTATACATTACATTTGCCTCCCAAAAGGATATTCTCTTCAAGTACAGAGGATACTTTTGTTCACGAGCGCTGTATTCAGCTTGACAAGTATCTCCAGGTATGATTGCTCGTGCTCCTTGCAATGATAGAAACACATATTCTTACTAACTGTTCTGACAATAATGTATGTATCAGGATCTCATGTCAATTCCCAATGTTGCTGAGCAACATGAAGTATGGGATTTTCTGAGTGCCTCGTCTAAGGTCCTCATTTACACTTCCTGTTAAAAGCATATTAAACATATAGATTCTTTTAGTGATTTGTGGTTTTTGATCAATGAAGAATTACTCTTTTGGGAAATCGTCCTCTGTGATGAAGACTCTGGCAGGTAATTGGCTTCTCTTCTAATGTGTTCACTTTGTCTGTCTTTTTGATATCATTCATCGGCATTCTACAATATGTACTGTTCAATATTGATTTGACTTGAACACTTATGTGGCCCTTCGACATGTTGCTTACTGCTGTAACAATTATGGCATTCATGACATTGTGAGAATACTAAATACTAGCATACATCTCTGTGTTGTATATTATGACATATGCCCTGGTAGTTTTACAGGAAATTTTCAAGATATATTAAAAGGTGTCAAGTGTCATGAATCTATCTTCATACCAATTGATTTGTTGTCTATATACTTCTTTCTTTCTTTTTTGGGGGGTGGGCAGGTGGGGATTATTGTCTGTATACTGACTATTCAGCAGTACTCGGAAAATATGGTTGTAGTGCATCAATTTGGTACTTGTGCTTTAATCAAACTTAGAAGGGAAGAGACTCCGAAAAGTCCCCCACCGTGACATTGGTGGCCTCCTGTAAAAGAAAAACATTTGGTACTTGTCATAGAGATGAATAAAAATTGGTGATCTGGACCCAGAAAATGTATGCAGAAGTTTATTCAGAGAATTATTTGTCAGTGAACAGATGCAACTAATTAATGATGTGTGCATGAACAATGTGTTCAAAAGTATATCTACCAGATATCGTAATCATTTCGAACTCTCCCTTGATGAAAACAGTCATTGTGGATGATGCTGTGGATGATATTGTACGCCAATTCAAAGGGGTTTCTGATGGCCTAATGAGAGCAGTTGTTGGCTCACAGGCCTCTTCTTATGAACCATCATCTTCGGTTACAAGCAGAAACATGTCCTGGAATGCAGATGATTTAAATAAATTGCCTAGGCAGACTACCTTAGATTCAATAAACAGTTTTTCTGACATTGAGGAAGATGATAAAGATGTAGAGCATGACCAAGAGGAAGTAGAGTCTGCTGCGCATGCGAATGGGTGGCATTCGGACAATGAGTTCAACTCAAAGAGGCTTCCACAGAGTATTGTTAAGCGTGGTAAAGATGTGAGTAACTTGGATTCCTTGGAAATCCATAGTTCTAAGGTGAAGTTTGAATCAAGCAGTTTGAACAGATATCCAGAGTCGAGTTTAGCCTTAATATCTGTACCCGAAGAGGATCCAACAGGGGTGCCTCCAGAGGTACTGTGCATTTTAGTAGTCTACTTTTGGTTCCCTCGTTATCGTATTTACTCATAAGCCCTTTGCATTTTCTACCTGTGCTTTTGACTGTTTGTTTCTTTGAGCAATTTCATAATCTTATTTAGCTGAAGCTAGCTTTTGCTGGCCCTTTCTTTTAATTACGATGCTTTTCTGTCAGTGATACCAATTCTGTGACATGTAAACAGAGACTAAAAATATAATAATACTTCTTTTCTATTTATCCATCATTCACTGGAAGTTTCTCAAAAGTTTTTTTTTTACTTCGGGTGTCTCCAATACTAATCTTTACACCTAGTTGATTACTTAGAGATTGCACAAGTATTGGAGAATCTAAATTTTAGAAAATATAAATCTTTAGGAGATGTATATGTATTCATCCTCTTCAATAGTCATTTTCTTGATTTATTTTGTCCCTTGGGCTGGGATAGATGTCGAAGACATGAAATGTACTGTTCGGGGCTAAGCTACCAAAATCATTCCTGATTGTTACACATGGGTCTTATTACGCACTTTCAGTCAGTGTTGCATGATCTTGGTTATGCTTACTGTAGTTCACTTTTGATTATCCTTGCAGTGGACACCACCAAATCTAAGTGTTCCAGTTCTGAATTTAGTTGATAACATATTTCAGCTTAAGAGAAGAGGCTGGCTAAGGTAATGCTATTTCTTCACAGCTTCGTATTCTGAACTTGGTTTTGCTGTCATATCACACTATCGTACATATTAAGTTTGTACATTTTCCGTTTAATGAAAAGGAATGTTTCGAGTTATCTATCATCATATTCATTCGCCTGTACATTTTACTCACAATTGAGTTGTGCTGTTGTGTTGGAGATCACCGTTTAGCCTTAATCCACGTTCCATTTTTTCATCAATTGTAGGAGGCAGGTCTTTTGGATGTCATTGCAAATAGTGCAGTTAATCATGGGAGATGCAATTGATGACTTGCTCTTACAGCAAATCCAATGGCTCCGTAGAGAGGATGTTATTGCGCAAGGGATTCGATGGATCCAGGATGTAAGTTATCATGCTTCTGACCTCTAAAGCTGTAACTGCTAATTGACCATCCCCATGATTAAAGTATTTGAATTTTCTGATTATTATTTAGCCACTTGGTGGTATAAATTGTGCTTAAAATATATTTTTCTTTTTTCAATTGAACTTCAGCTCATAGCGTTTAAGGTCTTTTTGGTTCAAGGATTTTAACGAGGAAAAGAAAATGTTAGGATAAAAGAAAACAAAATCGAAGAGATAATAGGGAGGAGGGAGGTCCCGGTTGTGTTGGAGTTTAACATATGAGCAAATAAAATTTTTTTTCCTCATGTTTTTATGTAGTTTTCTTCACCTTAATGTGAGAAAAATGAATTTTTCCCCGTTGCATTAATGTTCCCTCAATTTTTTTGATATATTTTCTTGTTTCAAGAAGCTATTATGCTGTCTTTCTGATATCTTTATCTATTGTCATTAGATTCTCTGGCCTAATGGAACATTCTTTCTGAGTCTGCCCATTCTAAGTCAACTAAATGGTAGTCAAGCTAATGAGAAACCTCAGCAAACTACAGGAAAACACGATAGGAAGACGGATACTCGACCAGGGTCCTTCGAGCGGCAGCTCGAAGCTGCTCGTAGAGCTAGTGATGTGAAAAAGTTTATCTTCGGTTAGTAATATCTTACTCTTTTGTTTAAGCACATAATGTATCATCATATTATTAAGACTGGATTACATGGACATTCCTATGTGAGAATCTAATTACGAAACTAAATAAGAATTGTAATGGCCTTGCAATATGAGCTAGGATTATGTTCTTCTAGTTTGATAGAGTTGTTTTCTGAGTTTATTAATGTTAGATTCTCATTGATGTGGAAATATAATTGGCAGATGGTGCTCCAACTGCTTTGGTTAGCTTGATCGGGTATAAGCAGTATAGGCGTTGTGCTAGAGATATATACTACTTCCTTCAGGTAATTTAATTCTCGTCCTTACCCTCCAGTCCACTCACCTAACACCTTAGTTCCTAGCCACGTGAAAATTCTAGTCTGGATCGAGTTTGGTTGAATATAACTAATTATATGATTATATACTTTTTATATAACTGGGTACAAATTATAATGCGAGAGAGTGATCAATCACAAGCAATAAGACTTGTGGTTGGTCAGTGTGACCAAACCTGGTCTGATATTAGTCTTACAGCGAGCGCTCATAAATATATATGTATATATATAACAGTATTTTCTTTTTTCCAACCCTTTTTCTAAAATTATTTTGTTATGGTATTTATTTTTTAAATGACTGATATTTATTTTTTTAAATGACTTGCAGTCTGAGGTTTGTTTGAAGCAAGTTGGGTATGAAATAGTGGAACTTGTTCTAATATCAATTTTCCCGGAATTGCGTGATGTTGTGAGGGATATCCACGAAAAGAATCCCCTGCAGCCTGTGTAGATATTAAATTTTGTCTTTCTTTTTTTCTCTTTTTTTTTTTAAAAAAAATAATTCCAATTCACTATGTCAATATTGTGGGCCAATTTTGAAGATTTTTGTAATTATTTCAGCTCATTGGAGAATCAGGAATTATTAGAACAGAAAGTTTCGGTTCTCTAAGTTAAAACTTAAAAGCAGCATTTCCCTGTATTGTATAATTTTAGAGATTTTTTATATGAATGTGTCTTATTTACACCAAATGGTACATCATCATCATCATAATAATAATAATAATAATAATAATAATGTAACTGAATTTCAATATACAAAATAACGAAAAATTACACAAACTTTTCCTCGTATAACGCGTGATTACCCAACAATCCCCTCATTCTTTTGAAATTGCATAAAGACCCTTATATATAACACTTCTTACAATTACCCCATCCTGTATTTAAAAATTCTTATAATTTAACTTTTAAAAACCTTACAATTAGGCCGGGTGTTGGAAATGTAAAAGAATATGAGAGAATTTTTGGTAATTATGCATAGGGTGTATGTCCGTAATTATCCCTATATATAATCCAATACGTATATAAGGCCTGTTTGCTAAAGCTTTAAAAAAACACTTTTCAGCTTTTTGCTGGATTTAAGCTGCTTTTTGCTATTTGGTTTCACTGCTTCTGATTCTGCTTCATTGAAAAAAAGCTGAAAATAAGCAGAAACTAGAAGCAGGTCCTTAGGTACTTCTACCAGCTTCTTCTATTTTTTCTGCTTTTTAGTAAGTTTTGCAAACACACTTAACTTTAACTTTTCAATACCTTTTACAACTTTTTCTAAAATTCAGCACTTCTTTAAAAGTATAAGCTCTCGCAAACAAGCTTATACTCTAGAGCACATAATTATCCAAAAAAACAGCATAGTCTAGTGCATGTTGTGTCATTGTGTGCACTTAAAAATAAATCAATCAAATTTAATGGACAATTTTAGATTGGATCGAGACCATTGATCTCCGTCTAAAATCCATCATGGGGCTTTTACTTAATTACCCCAATGCAATGGTGGATTCTCGACGTCCATCATAGAATTTTCCAAATTTAATATAGAAAGAAATAAAAATCATTGAAAGGTCGGGAAAATCCTAGCCGTCTTCTTTTCAACCAATCATCTCTACAACACCTTATCCACATACTCCCTATACAAAAATCCACACTTTTAATCTCCCATTACTTCCACCCCCACCCCCACCCCACCCCACCCCCCAAAAAAAATTATCCCTCCACTCAATTTCCCACTTCCGAGTCATAAATCAATGTCAATCGCCTCGGCGTCCATATCTCCGGCGAAAATTCCGGCTACCGCCGCCGGCCGGAGCAGATCATCCCAGAGGACAACCAAAGTTAAGTACATAAACGGATTGAACTCATTTGGTGGGCTTAAGGCCCATAACAATGTCGTCTCATTAGGGCTTCCAATTTCCACCGAGAATTCCTTTGCGAAGATTGTCAGCTCATTGAAACCGCCGTCACACGGCGGCGGCGGCGGCGGCGCTCTTACTTCGACCTGCAATGCTATTGGTGAGATTTTCAAGATTGCAGCTATTATGAATGGTTTGGTTCTTGTTGGTGTTGCCGTTGGATTTGTTCTTCTCCGACTCGAGGCCGCCGTGGAGGAAGAATGAAATGTTTTTAAGGTTGGTTAAATTAATATTGTTGGATAAATACTCTGCCTTTGTATAATTTCCTTTTGGATGTGGAGTTGATTTAGTTATAGTATATATACGAGCGTAATTCTAGGTCAGATTGAGTTCAATGATCGTCATATTTTACGTGTCTATTACTTTTTAACAAGTTTGTGTGGCTTATAGTATAATTTCCTCTTGAATGTAGAGTTGATTTAGTTTTACTATATATATAAGCATAATTCTAGGTCAGATTGAATTCAATGATCAGCTTGTTTTACGTGTCTATTTATGAGAGAGCTATATACCGCCATTGAACTTGGCTTAGTATAAATTTTTCCATACAATGAGGAGGTAGCCAGGAGGATTTTCTTTGTTTTCTATTATGCAATCGTACTCGAGTCAAATAAAATATCATTTAAATTTACTTGAATTTTTATTGAGCGTGAAAAATTATGCTTGAAATAATTCTCGTTATTGATTGAATCAAGCTCGAGCAAACATTAATTGAGACAAACATGTAGAGCTCAAATATATTGATTTTTCTTCAGATTTTTCCCTTTTTTAACTAATTGTGTTCATATAGAGCTCTTATTGAACAAAACAAACGTGTTCAAGTAGACAAATCAAACTCAAACAAACATTTAACATTTATCTCCAATCGAGCATAAAATAATTTGTTTTTCCAAGGACCCTATTGTTTAAGTTTATTGAAAGAAATTTTTCATATAGCATCACATAAAATTATTTTGAAACTAATTTAGGAGAAATTTTAAGGTGGATCGGGTTCATTGAAATCGATTTGTCTAACATCATTGAATGCAGGTAATTAGAGTATTTTGTACCATCTTGTTCCTTCGTCCAATAGTGTTAGGTGCAATGGCTCTAGTCTAAGTGCACCTTAGATTTATGACCAAAGTTCATTAGCATAAATGACTTTTAGTCCAATGTCACACTTTTTTGACTTACTTTGTGGTGTTTATATAAAGAGCCCACGACTCTTTAGGCGTTAACATGTGGAAATCATGTAAACATTTTATGGTGGAGAGCTTTGGTACATCTTTAAAATATATAATTATGGGGTTCACTATTTTTGGGAATTTAGTCAAGCCAAGTTTTATCAAATTCAAATCATTCAGAAGCAGTGCCGGTAAATTATATTTGTCATGTGATTATTATAAACTCGAAAACGAAGATGAATAGTAAGATATAATAATATTGTCATGTGTTTAGTTAGATGCAACCAAACCACATCGATGCAAGGTTTTTTTATTATTATATAACCACATAGATTTGGTTTCACCATATGTACTAACAGCAACATATTAATATGAACCTAAAAATTGGCCTCCACTACAAATCACACCTTAGCCAAACCTGAAAAGTGCCTTTTCATGATCAAAAGCTTTTAAAGAGAAGCACTTAAATTTTCTCCAACAATTTAACATTAACCCTATAGATTTTCCATCACCCCTTATAGCCACTTAGCCAGGCAAATTCCTTACTTAAATAACGAACTTACAACTGAATTTGTTTGAATCCAACGGTTGCAACAGGATCATCTGCACCTCGACTGGAGAGTCGATCATACTCGACTAACTGCCTCCTCGCCACACACCGTCTGCCAAAAACTACGCAAATAGACGCCATAAAGATCAAAATTGCAGAAAATATCCAACAAAATTGCAAGTTAGCCAATGCCCTAGCCCGAAAATCAGCGTCATTCGTTTCACACACAACTGCTCCATGCATCATATTGTTGCTATTATTCATAATACATCCTCGGGGGACGAAATCACGAACCCATAACATAAATCCCATGTTTATGAACCAACATCCTTGGAAAATTACTGATAATGCAAGAATTAATGCTGGGGGAAAGCTATTAGGGGAAGTAGTTGCAAATATAGCCGTCACAAAAGAAGCACAAACTATTAACTGCATTAGCCAATGGTAATGGCCCTCGAGCCCAATATGATCGGTCGAATGATAATGAAGTAAGAAAAGCTCCTGTCCAAAAATCGAGGAAACAAGAATTCCATAAACTTCTAACGTGTTTTCAGATAAATGAGTCAACTCGGTGAAAAGAGCGAAGCCCGCGAATATAACTAACTGGAGGAAAATAGTGGCGTGTTCGATACTGTCGAGCTCGAATGATAAGTGAAGGTGTTGAAGGTCTAAAATTTGAATGAAAATTGCAAATATGGAAAATGATATAATAAGTATGAGCTCAAGGTGTTTTAGTTTATTATAAGGACTCTTGAATGGGTACCAAAATCTTAACATGAATTTGGTAGAGCCATTGAGATAGTAGATGTGAATGGTGTTTATAGCATGCCATAAACCGAGGAAGAGAAGGGCTAGGCCGGGCACTAGATGTCCGACAAAAGTTCCCATTGAAGTTTTTTGTTTTTGATTTCGAAGACGAGGATAGTTTATAAATGAATTTGGATTCAAGTTTAAATACTTGAATGCATGAGCTAAAAGATAAAATTTAGTTGATATCTTATCAGTTGTTTAGGTGCATGGTGCATGTGTTTCCACAAACTAAAAGATTATACATGACCTTTTTCGTACAATTATTAAATATTAACAACTCTAGAAATGCTTTCCCCTACTACTTAAAGAAACGAGGAAATTCGAATGCAAATGTCTCCTAGTGGAATGAAAGAGGCACCAGAATGAAAGTGAAAAGGAAAGAAACATATATGACAATCTATGATGCACGGATACGGATACGAGAATATGGGTACGATACGATATGGATACAAAATACGGCAAAATTCAAAATTATAGGATACGATACGTTAGGAATACGAATACATATATATATAAATAATATTTAAAAATAATTGAGATAGTATGTTCATCAACATAAATAAAAGTGCAATACTGATACATATTCATGTTTATAAGTTCAAAAAATTTCGAAGCCAACCATAATATTTCATCATTTGTGGTGGTGTAAGGATGTCATTTCATTGATACCAATATTTACCTTCTTATTTAAAATCTTTGGTAATAAGTGTAAATGATAGTTTCACATGGAGCAAGAGAAGAAAAAATATAATAAGAAGTGAAATCGAAACGGTTTTTTGCTTCTTTAAATTTCTTTATTGTTTGTTTAACCTTTTAGCGTATGGTCAAAATTATTATTATTTTTCTATTTTAACTAATAAAGTATTATAAATACTCAAAAATACTATGTCTGATATTCAAGGCGTGTCAAATACTTCAAATTTTGTATGGGATACGGCATCCCGAAGTATCGGATCCAGAATTTTCTTTTTTATTTAATTTTTGGATACGAAAAAAGTATCCAATACGTATCCGGATGGCATCCACAAAGTATCGTATTCGATACGAGTGCGATACTACACGAGTCCAATTTTAAAAGTATCCGTGCATCATAGACGACAACAAAGCACCAATTAAAAGGAAAAGGTAGGTTAATGGTTATGTGAGGCCAAAAGATGTATCTAGAAATCTAAATATAAGGGAATTAGACAACACCACATATTTATCTCATCGGCATGTAGTGGAACAAGAATGACTCCAAATCACTGACTAGGAAACTAAGGCAACTCCACTAACTTAAGAGGCGGAAAAGTCGTTAGATTCCGGGAATATTACCTTTCCTAGAGAGTGCTGCGTGGCAGACTGTCATTGGCAATCATGTCCATAATCCATAGTACTCGAACCACTACAAACAAAAACTTGTATTTTTTTTTGTTATACCAAGGTATCCACCGTCGATCGCAGTGACTATTCCCTTTTGCAGATGAGAGGCACCTCAAAGGGTGGGACTGCTGGCCAAGGAAATCTGCTCCATTTCCAAAGTCAAGGATCGAACTCTTGACGTTTGGTTAATGGTGGAGAAGCCCCTACCGCTCCACCACAACCCCTTGGTTAACGGAAACTTGTATACCTGAAAAAGAAGATTGAATGTTCTCCAAATGTTATTAACAGGAACTGAATCTGAACGAGACAAAGGTAGGTCTAGTACAGAAAACAATATAGTATATAATTTATTAGCACTAAAGTCCAATGTGCATAAAATTCGATCTAACATAGTATAAATTTATACTTTGCTGCTCACCAAAATACCAAAAAGAAAAAAGATACTTGGGCTTCATAAATACAAGCAAAAAAGAAGATGTTAACTACTGAAGATATGAAAATTAAAGGTAAGAAACTGCAAAACATGTAATACGATACCTACAAGCAATTAGGAATCCTCATATCAAGAATCCGTAAGTGAAAACTCTCGACTGGAGAGGCCTTTTCTCGGCCAATGGTAAATATCCTAGCAACATATTCCATCAATGACCTATTCTTCACCGGTATTCATATTGCCTTTCATTAAAGAGATATAAGTACTGTCATTGGGAGCAATGCCTTTACTAACCATTTCTTTAAGGAGTCCCTCAACACTATCTCTTCCTCCAAATTTGCATAAGCCTTGTATAAGAGCATTATAAGTGGGACGGGTAGGACGAAAACCTAAACTAACCATCTCTTCCCTGGCTCTCATAGCATCTTCCAAATCACCCCTTTTGCTATAACCACTAATTAGAGTGTTATAGCTAATATAATCAGGTTTAATTCCTCTTCTCTTCATCACATCAAGAAAATCACGAGCTTCTTCAACTTTACCGGCCCGACAATATCCCTGCATTATAGTGTTGTACGTTACTTCATCTGGGGTAACCTTCATTCTATCCATCTGCTTTATAAGCGAAAGGGCTCCTTCAATGTTTGCATTGGCACAATGACCAAAAAGCAATGCATTGAACATAACAAGATCGAGTTTTATACCTTTTAGTAATACCTTTGCAAGTAAATTATCCAACTCCTTCATCTTTCTCCTATTGCCCAAAACCTGAATAAGTGAAGTGTAAGTCACACGCGTAGGCTCAATCCCTTTACTTAACATTTCATCATGCAAACAAAAAGCTTTTTCTGCATCCCCGGCCCTGCAATAACCATTGATCAACAGATTATACGTAATTTCATCAGGAAACATCTTCTTGGCTTCCATCTCTTGTATCATATCACTGGCCTCTGTAAAACTACCCTTTAACAAAAGCATGTGGATCAACATGTTATATGTCGACACAGTCGGGATTATCCCTTTATTTTCCATATGATATCTATAACTAAAAGCTTTTTCCAACTCCCCTTTATTACAACATCCATTGATCAGATTATTATAAATCACAGCTGTAGGAACCAATCCACATTCCTCCATTTTCTCAAAAAGTGCAGTTGCTTCTTCAATCCTCCCATCCTTGCACATCCAGCTGATTAAGAAACCATAAGTATACGAATCTGGCTCAATCTCTTTCTCTCTCATTGTCTCCAGAACCTCATTAGCACCTTCAAAATCCTCCTTTATGCAATAGCCGTGAATAATCGTATTATACGTTACTACATTAGGCTTAAACCCTAAACCCTCCATATATCCAACAAACTCCTCTGCTTTCTTCAACTTCCCTTCCTTACACAATAGATTGATCATCACATTAAACGTAAAAACATTCGAACTAATCCCCAATCTGAACATGTCATCATACAAATCCCAAGCCTTATCAATCTTATTCAACCTAACAAACATACTTAACATACAATTACACGTCTCGATCTTCGGTAAAATCCCATTCATCTTCATCAACCAAAAACACTCCATAGCCTCATCACCCCTTTTCAATTCACAAAACGCCCTTATCAACAAATCCAACACAATATAACTGGTTATACTCAACTACTCCCTAGCACTAACCAAACCATCAAAAATCTCTCGATATGACGAGACGCGAGACGTGATCAGTTCCTTCAAGAGCTGCAATGAATGTTTCGAGGAAGGGGGGCGCGAAGCAATCGCAATGGCGAGGCAGTAGCATTCATTTGTGAGGGAACTGGGATCGACATTCTCGATGAAATTGAGAACGAGGGAAGGGGAAAGGCGGAGATGGAGGAGGGTGGAAGTGATGAGTGTGGGGGTGAAGTTGGAGGAAAGGTGTTTGATGAAATGCCACTGAGAAGATTTGATTGCGGAAATGAGTGTTTCTGGGGTAATGGGGGTCGTCGGTGGAGGTGGAGGTGGCGGTGAGGGGTGGCGGAGTGAAGAGAAATGGTGGTTCTGAGCTTGTTGCGGTGGCGATAATGGTGGAAGTTTATGGCGGCGGCGAAGAATGTTGCCGGATTTCATGGGGATTCTCCGAAGGCGGGAAGTTTACGAAGGCAAAGATTTATTACCAAAATATTATTTGAAAACAACAGACCCCCTCACTTAAATTACCAAAATTTCCCCCTTGTTTATTGGAAATTACCAACTCACCCCTTAATATTGAAGGATTTCTTACGGTTGTACTTTTTGTGTATTTAACAATCTTACAATTTTACCTCTGTAAAGCTTATAAATGAACCCCAAAACTCCCACCCACTTATTAAAAATTATTAACAAACACCCTAATATTAAGAATTTCTTATAGTTACAGCCTAGCCTTTGTGTGTTTAATAATTTTTACAATTTTACCCTTGTAAACCTTACAAATAAATCTTTTTAAGGAGGTGTGTTGGTAATTTTCAATAAGTGAGGAGGAGTTTTGATAATTACACAATAAGTGAGGGGGTTTGTGTGTAATTTTCCCTTATATTAAAACAAATTAAAATAACACATGGAAAACTAATTAACAACTTTTTTAACCAAAACTTATAGTATTATGTGATTATTACTTTTTTTCCATAGATATTTTGCTTAGGGATATTTTGATCATTCAATTAATTTTTTGTTGAAGAATTTTGATTACACAATAAGTGATCAAATAGGGGTTTATACTATAAAATAGTTTGGGCTTTCGAATTACAAAGCCCAAACTATAAAAATTCGAAAAGAAGGAAGTTGGACCCGAAAATAAATAGGACAAGGCCCATTCAATTTAGAAAATGGCAAAAAACATGGATTGAATTGACAAAAATCCAAAAATCGAATTTATATAGCCAATATCTGCAAACTAAGTTGAAAAATTGAAAGAAAAACGGTTGACAACAGAAGTAGAGGAGAACAGGGAAAACAAAAGAAGTGGAGTATATAGGGGGATTCACAAGAACACTTCTGCATTTTCGTTTTCTTTTAGAATTACTCTACTTAGGAGTAGTTGTAGCATGTAAACATAGTATAATTTAGGAATAGCCGTAATATAATTTATTATGACTCAATGAATTTGCCTTTTCAAGGCTTTACTTTTTTTCATGGAGATATAAATTATCTTTTATTCATAGATATTTTGCCTAGTCTTTCGATTCACTGTTTTCATATTCGAAATGGATCATTCAATTAATGCGACTAAGGGTTTTTTGTCACGTAGGAAGAATCTTTTGTTTTAAGATCTGAGAGATAATTTTTATCTGAACTTGAATCTTATCTTTCATCTAAATGCTCAATGATTCACTGATTTGTAAGAGTTCCGAACAACAAATTTTTTAAAGTCTGAATACGTTTAGCGTAAATAGGGGTTTAGTCGGGGATTTGATCAAATATGGTGTTATAAAAGAGGTGTATATTGTATATCATAACTTGGGAGGTTCGTACTAAAAGCAAAACTCGAAGTGTAGAAATGCAAATGCATCGACTAGAGCTGAACATGATATTCTTCAAATTTGTTTGAATTTTTATCGAGCTTAAATATTTATTTGTGAACCTGATTTAATTGTTGCCGATTGAGCTTTTGCGATTTATCTTTTTACACCATTTTATCATTTTTTAAATTAATTATATCGAGCTTGAGTCAAATTTCAAATTTTATAAAACAACCGCGTTCCCGAAGGCACTCCTCTCTTTCAAGAGGATTCGCGGCATGTCAAGCCCTGATAAAGTTCTTCGCTTTGCATCGAATTAAACCACATGCTCCACTGCTTGTGCGGGCCCCATCAGAAGCTAAAACCAATTTCACGGGTCATCAGAAGCCTAGAGGACAATTCTTCATGGAGGGTATTTTTCTCTCTGCCTAGGGTTGTCTCGCGATACCCTCTACGGCTTGACCCGCAACAGTCCCTTGACCAACTCCAGGTCAGGAGGAAGAATTGGTAATAGACACAAAACCATCCACTCTGGTTCTATATTTGCTCGAAGAAAATGTAAATAAGTGTTAAGCTTGATTTATTATATTAAATGAACTGAACTCGAAAAAAAAAATTTAAACATCGATCACAAATTGAGTGGTTCAATTTATATTTTAGCTTTGTAGTGGATGTTAAATTCCCATTACAATAAAGTAGATCGTTTAATGCGTTATTTTTCTCAAAAGTGCCATGGAAGGATAATAACCACACCATAATAATACTCTTATGTCATTGCTTCTGAGAATAACCACACCATAATAATACAATAAAACATAAAAACAAGCCATTGCTTCGGGGTGTTCATCACTTAGCCCATACCATATGAACTATTATAATTGAACAAACTCTGTGCTATATTGGACAAAGAGTTGGTCCACTCGGTTATTTATATTGGTCAAACTTTTAGGTTATTTTATGTCAAATCGGGACAACTTTTAGGTAATTACATGTCAGATCAGGTTCAATAGCTTAATTATATATTTTATATTTATTTCTTTTACATAAGTATGTGTAGGAACCACATAAAATACACCTAACTTAATATTTGAGAAATATAGATACTAGAACCATCAAACTTAATCTAACATAAATTTTCCACTGAGTTTTCTGCAAATCACAGTCTACTTCCCTTCCAGAGCACTGAAGTTAATACAAAGAACAAAATGTCACTAAATTTGATACAGTTGGTTAAAGGAATTCTTGCAAGATTGTTGGGAAAACCCATCCGCCACGAAAAAACACGAGATGAAAAATCATTTTGAAATCTTCGATGCATTTTGATCTTAGCCTTGAGTGGTAAAAGTAGGATAAAATCTTCTATTTAAACACGAGGCCTCATCGTATATTTCAAATCATAGATACACCTCAAGAGGTTAAAAATATACAAACATTTCAAATGTTTCCATAAATAATTTCACATTAATAGATTTCACAACAGCATGTTAATGATCTCTTTGACACAATCCACAATTTAAACCAAACAAGCAAGTTATAAAAGCAAAGGCCTTGTTTGTTTATGTTTTCAAATCATATCCCAAAATCTTCAAAATCAACATTACAAATTATTTTAACCAAACACACTTTTTTTCAAATTCATCTTCTCATTCTCCAATATATCTGAGCATCAATCACTACATCCATAATTTCACACGATCATCAATCAATATTCATTTACTTCACAATACTTTTTCTTCCGCTTGCGTACTCTACAATCATTTAACACATCATACATCAATTAATTATTATTGATTTGACACATGTTATGATACAAATTCTAACCATATTCTAAAAATACAAACAAACGCACCAACACATTACATCAAATTCACACGAATACCCATAGTACACATTTCCCAATAAATTTTCAATATTTAAACTCAATAATAACATAAAACAAACAAAACCAAAGAATCTTGAAAATTGCCCATATCCAACAAACACTATGTGAATCTCAAATTCAAAGCCTTCTCATAATGTCACTAGGCCTTCAAACAACAAACTAACATACACACAAAAGTTCTTACCATCTGGCTTATACATACATATTATACAATATATATATAGAAGCTATTCAAGAAGCCATTTCACCATTCTAATCTCAAAGCCTTCTCATAATGTCACTAGGCCTTCAAACAACAAACTAACATACACACAAAAGTTCTTACCATCTGGCTTATATATACATATTATACAATATATATATAGAAGCTATTCAAGAAGCCATTTCACCATTCTAATCGCAAATCAAAAAGACTCACCCACCCATCAACGCACCAAAAACAAAACAAAAAAAAAATCCCCAAATTCGATACATATTTAAACTCTTTCATGAATCACCAAACTCCAAAACCAATTCACAATCAACACCAACACCTCAATCACGCTCGTAAAAACATCAATCCACGAATAGCATCAAAATTGTACATAACCTGAAAAAATCATCAAGCCACGGCAACCAGCTGCTGCTTAGCCGGCTCGATTGTTTTACTGGATTTATCCTGAAAATCTTCCATGTTATAGCAACTCGAGCTCAACTCGTGTTTGGCTTGATTAAAGCTCGTTTGAACTCGGCTTGATTAACAATCAAACCGAGCTCAAACACAAATTCGAAGCTCAAAAATAATTCAAGCAAGCTTGACGTATTGAACAATAACTTATGCGGCTCGACTCATCACATTTACTGCCTTATTCATGGACATACACACACAAGTTCTTACTATTTGGCACACCACATAAGATCATCAAAGAAATAAACAAGAATCAATAACTGCGTGACATTAATGAGCTATTTAAGAAGCCAATTCACAGTTCAAATTGCCAGTAAAAATATCCTCCTAAACCCTAAATTATGCAGAAGACCATTATCAAAGGGCCAGTTCTGAAAAATTCGGGAAAAAATCCGAAGCCAGGTCTAATTCACACTTTTGGCATTCATTGTAATAGGTACTCTCTCTTTCATAATAGTGAAATACTCTCTTTCGAAATAGTGAAATACTCGCTCATTTCCCGTGGACGTAGACAATTACTGAACCACGTAAATTTCTTATCTCGTAATCTTTATGCTCTTATTTCATGATTCATCATTATCAATGCGCACAAAAAAAAAAAAAATTCTCAAATTCGATACAGATTTCTACTCTCTCATGAATGACCAAAATCCAAAACCAATTCACAATCAACACCAACACATCAATCACGCTCGTGAAAACATCAATCCACGAATATAGAATCAACAAAATTGTACATAACCTGATAGAAATCAATCAAGCTACGGCGACCGGCTGCTGCTTAGGCGGCTCGATTGTTTTGCTAGATTTATTATCCTGAAAATCTTCCATGTTATATATAACGGTGATATATAGCGAACAGCTAGGGCAGCGGGCGATTTCCTCTCCGATTCGGAGCTCCTCTTTCGTAATCTGGAAAAGGTCGCCGCAGGGGCAGGGGTACGTGAAGGCCTTCAGCTCCTCGTTCCATTCCATGTCTTCGATCTCCACGTCGTCGTACGACATCGTTTCGGAGAAGAATCTAGGGTTTTGCTTCTTTCTTTCTTTGCCCCTTTCTGGAATTGAAGGAGCAAGGGTTGAGCTGGAAAGGCAGCTAGAGTTGCGGAAAAGATTTATATGTGGGGAGTGGAAATTTTTATATATTGCCAAATATTTTTTTAAAAATTCAAGAGGGAGGGGATACCCAATATATTTAGCTCTGCAAATTCGGGTTGATAGTTATAATTATGAGCCATATGAAGACTCTAGCTCCATAAATGAGGGAAGAGCCACAACTTGTAGCAGTTTGGATTCGAACCCAGGACCTCTCACATAAAGTGGGAGGTAGATACCACTAAACCAACAGGTTTTGAGTATATATTGCCAAATATTAGGACTTGAATTTGGATTCAAATCGAACGTGAGCGGATATCGATTAGCTATGTATCTTAATTTATACTGAGATTTTTGAAAAAAAAAATCATAATTATAATGGTAATATAGATGATTCAAGTTAAAATAATATAAATAAATATATTTGTATTTGTTATGATCTTAGTTGCAATTTTATAGGGACTTGAATTCCATATTAAAATTGAAATTATGGGGTTAATATTGAGTATATATCATTTTGGGTTATTTCACCTTAATAAGCTAATTTTTGGGGTTGAGTTCTATCAATGTCATATCCATTGATATCAGAGCTGGCCATCATGTTTTTCAGTGCAATCTTGTGGCGCAAGTGGTGAGGCCGCCTGCTCGATGGATATAGAAAGAGACGAGGTTCGGAGGCTGCTGCCAGCATGAGGGCGAGTGTTTACACAGAAAATAAAATGGGCTTCTCAATTTAAAAAGTCCAAACGATCCATATATTAATTCGAAATTGGGCTTAAGATAAAAGAGCCGAAGCAACTGTTATTAATAGAGTAATTCGAAATTGGGCTCAAGTTGAAGAGCCCAAGCAGCCTCATTAATTAGTTAAATACGAAAGATGGCTTAAGTTGAGAAAACCTAAATAGCCCATATGTTGATTAATTAATTCGAAAATTGACCCAAGTGATTTAGATTTGTTTTGTAAGGAATAGATCCAAGCTCAATATTCTACAAAGTCAAAAGTCTGAGAAAGAAGGCCCAAAAGAGTAGGAGGTTATCCAGTTCAGGGACGCGCCAACAAAATGAGTTTGAAAACACGGTTCAAGGCAGTTCCCAACCGCAAAGGACGTGGTTACGTGATAAAGAGCAAGGCGAAGAGAGAAAAGAAGACACAACAGATCAACTCTGTTTCTTTTTTATCTTTTTCTCTAGGAGTAGGCATAATCTTAAAAGTAGCGTAGTTTAGTTAATTCCGTAGATTAATTCCTGGTGATCAAGAGTTGATATCAGTCATATCTTTTGCTCGAACAGCTTTGTTGTACGCGATTGAGGATCAATATGGCGGTATAATATTTATTGTTTTTATCAGATTTGAGTATTTGGTAGATAAATTTATATCTGGACTTGTATCTTCCTTTCTTCTCTATTTTCATTAATTGCGGTCCGAATAACAATTTTAAACAACACATCGAAGTGTTAAAGTCTGAACCACTGTCTAGCGTATTGAGTTCGAACACGGGGGTTGTTAGATAATTCTAAATGAAGAATTATCACGGGGCTTGAGTTAACCGAATTAACTTTTCCTTATTCAATTTATTTTTATCCAGAAACAGCGGGATTGCAAGCTTCCACCTTAAAAAGCTAACTTTTGGGGTTGGATTCTCCAAAACCATATTAGTATTTTAGCCTGAATGTTCTCCAAATGAGAAACAATATTAAGATATGTAATTGGTGTTCTGACTTTCTGAAGTCAAGCTGAATGAATTTTAGTACGGGTCTTATAATAATTTTGAAATGTTTTGAAATTGTTAGTTTATTTTTGTCATATACTAGGTTTATTTGAAAAAATAAATATTAAATTTCATATTCAACTTTGTTCGGGCTCGATTTGAAAGTCATCAAGTCAAGTTCAAATCTTGAATATAAAAACTTGTTTAGTATCAAATCTAGCGTGAATCAAGTAAGCTCCACTCTGGTTTATAGTCCTAGACTAGTGGTCTCATGATTATGACGTGATGAATTCAAATCTCACTATACCGGTTATTGACAAGGCCTGAGTTCTGGGTCTCCTGGCCCAACCAAATACGGTCAAAGCCCAGATGAATTAAGATCAAATTCCATTGATAAGCCCACAATCTGACTGGAAATCAATACCATTTGCAAGCCGCTGTTTTGAACATTAAAAACTAAGTAGTAACTAATAAGTACTACCAGAACTAATTAATTAATTAATTAAATGAACATCATTTTCAAGAGAAATCTAATCTCCATTTTTAAAGACTAGTGGGTAACACACACTTGCAGAAATATTAAAAAATGGTAGGAAATTGTTTTTGAATAAAAACTAATTAAGTGAAAGGTGGGAGAAAAGAGAAAAAAGAAGTGATGAGAGAAGATAAAATTAAATGTGATTAAAACAAAAAAAGAACAAATAAACATGGATAATGTGTAAAAGATAAGAGGAGACATACAACATGACAAAATAAAGACAAGACAACGCTTTAAGTGAATCGACTTGAGACAAACAAGTTAGTATAATTGAAGCTTATTTGAATTAATATTCAGCTTCAAAATTTGCGAACAAACTTAATTTTAGTGTTAATTGAACGAGCTTTGATCTAACAAATATAATTCGAGCTCGAATAGCTAGATATTTTAGTATACATTTTTTTATTTTTCACTAATCGAGCTAAGCTCAAGCCAAGCATAAAACTAATCAAACAAAAAAAAGTTGTTCAAGTTCAATTTGTTATGTTAGTGAACCTAGCTCAAAAATGAATTGTAACGACCGAACTAGAGCCAACGAGTAACAAATAACTTGGTTCATATCAGTTACATGATGCATGACAGCATGAACGCTCAATACGAGTAAATTTCTAAATTTCTCTAACCCTATAAAAACATGTGGCCAGATAAAGAGAAATTAATTAAATCAAACCCTCTTGTACTCCAACAGAGTGTAGACAAGCCCACAGGTATTTTCCACTAAAAATATGTATCAACTTTCAAACAACTAAAGGCCCTCTGCCCACCAGAAAGCAAAAACCATGCATAAACCCATTACTTATCTATACATATTTCCTGTATATATACACACATATATATTTGAACTCAGACATATCTCAAAAACATCATTAACAGTACAAAAATCCCATTTAATTGACAAAAATAAAATGTCTAGTCTTGTGGACATATGGACTAGTGAGGTAGCCAAGCTGAGGAGTAAAGATCAAGCTAATCTCTCAGGCGGCTCGGCTCCAACCAGCCACGAAGCTGCAACTGTGACGGCTCATGCTGATGAAAGTAGCGGCTCGCTTTGGTGGCCAACCGGCTTGGCGCCTCTAGCTCAGCGAGTGATCGAGAAGTTGCCGGCTTTGCACTGCTCAGAGGCTTCACTCTCAATGCTCGTTGATAGCTTTAGTGCTTAAACAAGGAAAAACATTTGTTTTTTGTTTTGTTTTTATCAAATAAAATGATGTATATTATTTAGGGATAATTACATTCGCAACTTCGCCCTTGTTGTGTAATTATCAAAACTCCTTCATTTTAGTAAAATTACTGTGACTTCACCAAAATCGTTTAACGGTCCAAAACAATTTTCGTAGGGTGTTCTTCAATTCAATATAATAGTGTAGATTATATACTATTACATTTTTCGTTTATTCAAGTTGTAGTATTTTTGGTCAATTTTTAATTTAAGTAACATTAATTCTTATATATTATGGTATCTTAGACTATTTTTCCTCCTTTTTTTAATTACCAGCAAATTTAATATGAATTTTCTATCTTTTTGTTCAACATCACGAGTTCGAACTTATTCAGAACGTCAAGTTTATTGCTTTATATTAATGCATTAAGGGTATATTAATGTATTAAGGGTTGGTGGTCGTCGGCTTGTAATGCTTAATCCAGTGGGGCTATCATTTATTTCTTCATGTGTTATGAGTTGTGGTGGTCAATTTAGTTATGTCACGTGATATTTGATGAGAGAAATATTTTGTGCCAATTAGATTTTCTTTACTAGATATTATTAAAATAAAATTATTATGTTCGGTGTATAAGAAGTTATATATTTGCACATTTATAACATGACAGGAGTAAACATACAAAGCTTAAACCCCGATTTAATTAAAGGTTAAAGCACTTCAAATGAATAGAAGTAGATCATTTTTAGAAGTTCCTTGAACATATACTCTCAAGACATTTAGGGATCATTTATGTATTGAAAGTCATTTGTGATTTAACTTGAATTTTGTTCGACCAATTTGAACCAAATTTATGACTCAAATGGGTCGAACTAGAACCCAAATAACGTTATTAGATTATAGAGTGGACTTGATCTAGTCAAGCTGCATATATACCTAATTAAATAGTATCAAGTCTACCAACGGGGTTGGTCCGAATGGTAAGCAGCTCGGTTCCGTTTAACCAAGGTTTCGAGTTCGAGACCTTGTGAATGAAGAAAACCTCCGCTTGGAGACTCATCCACCACTGCAAGGTGTGCGACGCGGGTTGGATTCGAATGTAGTCAGAGCAAAGCTCTGGTGAACCGGGTGGGCAACCAAAAAAAAAAAATAGTATCAAGTCTACACATAGTTCAAATTGGAGATAGAAGGCTATTGTAGGTAGCTCGTATAAACGAAGTAAATATGAGGTAAATATGTAAGGTAAATACGAGGTAAAACGAAATAATTTATGAGGGTAATAAATGTTGGTCCCCACACAAATGAATGGAGAGGGGTATTTATAGTGTCCAAAAGTCATTATTCTGATTTAACATTTGGGTCAACTAGATCGTGCCACGTATCCCATAATCAATGGCCTCGGATGGTTGGGTAGTCGGGTTGGATTGTATTGATAATCCGGTCCGAAAAATAAAACACTCGGATCCTTTGATAAAATTGTAAATTTTAGGACATTTGAGGGTGATTTTGACCTTTGCCTCGTGTGGGCAGGTCTTCAGTCTTTCACTCATTAATATGAATCCAAGATATATATATATATATATATATATATATTTGATTATATCAGAAATTACTTGAAAACTGTTGAAGCCTTATCCTTTGTTGAAGCCCCAGTCCACATTAATAAGCCCACAATCTGACTGGAAATACCACTGCAAACCGCTGTTTTGGAAACTAAGTACTAGAAGAAAGTAATTACGAAGTAGTATATATATCATAAATATGTCCAGAAATCTATGTTAGAAAATAAGTTGATAAAATAATTTTGAAGGATAAAATGAACAAACAAGATAAAATAAGAATTTATATGGTTTGGCTAAATCAGCCTATATCAAATATCAATGGCCACAATTGATACTTTCTATAAATTTCTAAAGTAATACATATTATAATGGGGTAATTGCATAAAACCCCCTGTATTATTTCGAAAATGCTAAAAATCCCATGTGTTAACGAAATAAGTTAATTATCTCCCTGTGTTCTTAAAAAGTGTGCAAAAAAACCAAATTTCATTAAAAAACGAGTGCATTTTTCATATTTTTCACCTTTATTAACATGCTCATTTATCATTTATATACTCTTCATATTTTATAAGGTAAATAGTGTTAATTCACCCAAAAAATACATATTTTCTTCTATCATTTTAACAAAAGTTGGCTTTTTTGCACACTTTTTAGGAACACAGGGGGTGATTTGCCTATTTCATTAACATAGAGGAGTTTTTAGCATTTTCGAAATAATACGGGGGGTTTTTATGCAATTATCCTATTATAATGTACACGCTCATATTAGTTATATATATACGACGGAAATTTGGGCCGGGGCACAATGAATCGGAAACCTAATTTAAATTTGACAAAAATGCCCAAAAATACACACAATTTGCAATCATGCCATCGTATCCATGCAATCATCAGAGATATTGAGATCGAGTCGATCTATTATACACGCAATTATCAATTAATGGAATCGATCTATTAAACACTATTGAATTAAGGTGAGCGAGGTGGTTTTTACCATCATACCCCTACAATCAGAAATATTGAGATCAATGGAATTGATTTACTATACACTGTTGGATTAAGGTGAGTGGAATAATTTTTACCATCATACCCCTGTAATCAACGATGTTAAGTTGACTGAATCTACTGATTTCGATCCACCCAAATATTATATGCTACTTTTTTCTCGATTTTTTTGTGTTAGGACCCATATAAATCCCATCAAACTAATCTCCGTTAATTTCTAACACAAGCCCACAGGCCACAATACTTTAAAACAACTAACTGTCTGCCCACCAAAAATCAAAAACTATATACATATTTAATGTATATAAATACACATATATTTTGGAACTCAAAACATATAAACATCATCAACGAAACAAAATTACACCTCCAGCTAATTAAAGTTCTTCAATTTGGTACCAAGATATATATATATATAAATATGTCTAGTCTTGTGGATATATGGACGAGTGAGCTAGCCAAGGTGAGGAGTAAGGATCAAGCTAATCTCTCAAGTGGCTCGGCTCCAACCAGCCACGAAGCTGCAACTGTGACGGCTCAAGATGAAAGTAGCGGCTCAATGTGGTGGCCAACCGGCTTGGCGCCACTAGCGCGGCGAGTGATCGAGAAGTTACCGGCTTTGCACTGCTCAGAAGCTTCACTCTCAATGCTTGTAGATAGCTTTAGTGCTTAAACAACAAAAAACATAAAATGGCGCTTTTTTTTTTTTTTTTTTGTGTGTGTATCAAATAAAATGTTGTATATTATTCAATTTACTAAACTATGTTTGCCTAATTAAAATGATATGAATGTTTTAGAAATGTGTTCTGATTATTTATTTTTGTATTTTTCGGTCTGGGATAGTTTGAGCTGTGATCTTTTTTTTAAAAAAAAAAAAATTCCCTTGAAATATATTATATATATATATATATATAT
Organism: Buddleja alternifolia; assembly: GCA_019426215.1. Lineage (NCBI taxonomy): Eukaryota > Viridiplantae > Streptophyta > Magnoliopsida > Lamiales > Scrophulariaceae > Buddleja > Buddleja alternifolia. The sequence goes on along the minus strand of CM033408.1, from coordinate 30,731,550 downwards.
ACACAATACACACACACAAATTAATCAATAGTCTTAAATCCGGTTAAGAGAGAAATAACGAATTTCATAGTAAAAAGCAAAAATGGAGGTGCGGGGAATCGAACCCCGTGCCTCTCGCATGCGAAGCGAGCGCTCTACCATATGAGCTACACCCCCAAGATGTTTTAATTTGCTTCTTATTAAATTAAATTATCTATGACAGGTTTTCCTACTTAGTTCCTTGAAAGGATAAATCAAGTTTCAACACTTGGTGCGGCAAATATTTTTAAGTTCATGTTTAGGATATTTTCTTGGAAATATGGATTATTGAATTTTGTGTTATGTTGATCGTATTTTTAAAGAACAATTGGAAGTAGTGTTGATATGATATAAAGATGATATTTTTATGGAGATTTGATGTAGGAAGTGATTGAGTTAGTTATAAAGTAAGAGAGATAATAAAATTAAGGGATAATTGCATATCATACTCCTGTGAAACATGAAATTTGCATACACACACCCTGTGTTAAAAAAATAGTCTGAAATAATCCTATGATTTTCAAAACTCTGCACGAAACCCCCAATCCGTGTTAAATCCGCGGAAGGTAGCATTCACACGCAGTGTATTTGAAGCAGGGTTATGGGTTTTGTGCAGAGTTTTGAAAAATATAGGGGCATTTCAGGCTTTTTTTTTTAACACAGGGGGGATGTGTGCAAATTTCGTATTTCACAAGGGTACAGTATGCAATTATCCCTAAAATTAATTAATGATAATTGATGAGTGATAGTATGATATGATTAAAAAGTGTAATAATGGATGTTTGTATAAAAAAATGTGTAATAGAAATATGGTTTTGAGAACTGAGTTTGGGTGTGGATTTTTGATCCAAAAAATGAAAACATGACTAAAAAATTATCGTCAAACACAGCTTTAATTTTCCATTGAAATTTAGCTCATGTTCACAATTCGTTTAGCTAAAATACGTTTAAAAAAACAAACTACTTGAACTCGATTCATATTCGATTTGATTAAGCTCGTTGAGTTCAAGTCTTGGTCGATTCAGTTAAAGCTCGACCAAACTCAACATTTAGCTGCTTCAATTAAAGTTCAACCTAATTCGACTCTTGTTCGTTTTGATGTGTGGTCAATCGACATCCATTTGTAGAACAATTAAATAATTTTTAAAATTTAATAGAAACTCAAATAAATTTGGACAATAATTCAATATCTCCAATTTTCCTTCGATGGATCATTTGATAAGATTGAGATGACACGTATGAGGAGGTGGCACTTGTAAGGATTTTCCTGATTTTTTTATGGTGAACCGGGAGTAACGCTCCATTATCCTCATCTCTTTCACAGACTGAGGTGTACTGTATGTGGACCCCACACACAGTTATGTAAAAGAGATAGATACAATGGTACACCTTGAAGTAATAACACTCCTAGTGTGCCATAAAATCATCCGAATTTTCCACAATAGCAATCTCCACAGTCCATACTATTTATTTCATCACTATTTAAACATGCTATTGACCAAGAACATGTGAAAATTCCTCATTTACCCTCATCTTTTCCTCTTTTTTCTTCTCAACTCCAACATGATCACGTGGGCTAAAAACCAACAGCTCCAGCAGAATCACGCCACCACTTGGGCCAATATGAAGTGTTTTTGTTTGTCTTTTAGGACCAAAATGAATGAATGATGAAAGTGGACAAATTGAACATGTACAAGCAATAATAGGCTTGAAGCTCATATTAAAATTTAAAATCAAATTTAAAGTTATTCGAACTCGATTTAAAGCTTGTAAGGTTTTAAAGTTGATGTGGTGTGATAATTAAATTGGGTCAGGGTGGTTGAACGGTTGAACTCAGGCATATTTCAAAAAACGAGTTTGTGGTAGAATAAGTCCGACCTACGACATGACAAATCAATTCTTTCTCTGGTAATGATGATTACTAGAGGTTTTAGAATGATTCGATCCTCCCCAAATGATCTGATTATCTTAATATCTATAGGGGTGCTTGTTGGCATCGGTCATTATACTTCTTTAGCGTTTTGATTAGTTAATAAGATTAGTGAGTCAGTTCTTATAACTCATATTCCTTTTATAATAAGTCAACATGTGTATTATTAATTAAGATTGAAATGTCCGAATTGTCCTTGATCAAAATTATGACACATCAAAAATCAATCTCTAATCTTAATATTAAAGCAAACAAGCTCATTGAACAAAACTCCGCTTAAAATCTTAATATTAAGTTGAAGCAAATTCGACTAGATTCACAGTTATATTTTTCTAGTATAATTATTTAGATCAGGTTGAATTGCATCCAATCGATCACGCCACAATATGTTATATTATCATTATTCTTGGCTTCTTGCAATAATAGGGTTTAGTCAAATCTAGCCCGAGATGAAATTTAATGTTTATCTTGTAGAAATATGATGAACAAATTTTCTTGGAATATTCTAGGAACAAAACCACGTTCCACGACCAATGGGACCGTGTAACAATGGGCTTTCACACACTGATATTTTCTTTTCCTAAATTTCTTCTTTCTATTATAATTCCACACCACCCTATAAAACTAGCATAATTTCATGCACTTTCCACTTCATTCATCTACGATTCATATATTTCATAAAGAATTAAAGAAGAGATAAAATGGCAGCTGTAGCTGATATGTGCATTGGAGAATTAACAAAGCTAAGAGCAAAGATCAAAGCCACAAATCCATTCTTGTTAAGACGCTGCAAAAGGGATGCTGTTGAAGAAGTAGAAGAAACCAAAAAGTCGCCGGCTACACCGAAAAATACAAGATGTCAAGAGACAATGTCAGAAACGACCGTGTTTTTGCTCATGGACCGGTTTGCGCCTAGTTGAAAGCAAGAAACCATAGAATTTGAATGGAGGAATAGATCTTCTGTTGGATATGTAAATGGGAAATATATTAGTGTATATTTGTATTTAAGGATGTTTTCTAGATGTAAGTAATGTTGAAAGATTGCTTTCAAGTTTGTACCATTCTAAAGCTGTTAAAGTCCACTTTCCTATTAATATCTCATATACATAGGAGTAAGGACATTTAGAAAATCAATATTCCCATGTGGAGTGTGACGTTATATGCTAAAAGCTATAGCTAATAGTAATAGTACAAGTTAAATATGCAAAAACGTACAACAATTTAACCGATGCGTTTCAAATTCGACTTGCGAGCAATTACTACCATACAAGCCAAACAGCCTCTTCACATCAATGGCCTCGACGCTAACAATCCTCTACCCAAAATCGCTCCCACATTAGTCGAATCACAGAAATTATTACGACAAAAGTTCAATCACGTCTAATCGCCATGTTTTGAGTAAGTCCACATAGCAAGTGCTACCACACAAGCCAAACAGCCCCTATACATCAATTGCTACAAAGCTAATAATCCCCAATCCAGCATCGCTCCTACTGGGAATCGAATCCTCAATATTAGTTTTAACACGAATCGTAGGACCAACATCTCCGATTGTGCTAAAAGATATAGCAATGATGCAATTCAGATCATTAAACAGTCCAACAACCTAAACACCAATCCCTGATTGTGGGTCAATCACGAGGGCAATCGCCGCCACACAAGTTAATACTACCTGAGACAATAACTGAAACAAAAATAACCGCGATAAAGGGATTCACAGGGTAATAAAAAAATCTGAATCAATAAAAGATCTCAAACGTTGAGATATATAGTTCTTACAGACACAGACACCTTTACAACTTCATTTATCATATTTTACAAAGGCATAAATGATGCCTTATTCATATTATTAGACCTAAACTTGAATATATACATTTAACTTGGCAAATTAAGTTAAAAATGATAATAAAATGTAACTACAATTACATTTTCTCTATTACAATACTCTCATGCAGATGTGGTGCTAGGCTCAATGCTTTCACTAGAAAATTCATTCATACTAATAGTATGTATCTCATTATCCCACTTCAGAATCTCCCTACCGTATCTAAGCGCTGTATCGATGGTATCAGCCTCTAATCCTGTAACCCGTGATACAAACAGCTTTTGGCCCGTTAAGGAATCAAACAGCCTTTTGAACTTCACAGCTATATAATGGAAAGCCCGTTGAGCTAAAGGCGGGTTGTTGTTACTATTATTTTTGTGTGGATGACCACTAATCACGGGCTTAAAATCGTGAAACCATTCACATTGTGCTAGAGGGACTTGTTCGATCTTTTCCTCGAGAAGATCAAATTTGTTGAGGATGAGAAGAAAATGTTTGTCAGCAAAAGTTGGATGAGTTACAATGTTTTCGAAGAGTTTCTTGGATGCCATCATCTTGTTTGTGCAGACTCCGTTTATGTCTTCGTAATATTCATCGTAATCCGTCAAGGAAACGCTGTATATGACTAGGTCGACATCTTCAAACATCTCCAACCACTTGCAGTTTTCTCCGAGGCTGCTCGAGTGAACTCTAATGAGTTGGTAGCTGCATGGACAAAAAATCAACAATAATCTGAATTGTTAGTTATATCAGAGGATTTGGATTCAAGGAAAGTATTAGAAACTAAGGTTGTATTTGGACATGTTTTTATTTTCTTTTCAAACGTCATTTTCAAGAATATATGGGGAAATGAGTTTATTGGTTGTTGTTTGAAAATGGTAGGCATGTTTGGCCGTATTTTTTAAAATGGTTGGAATTGATGATTTGATGATTGATTGTAAGTAATTATCGAGTTAATTAAGAGTGATGACTATGTGAATAGTGTTTTAGATACGATAATAGACAAGATTGAATTAGTCAAATATTTTTGTAAATGGAAATGACAAAAATTGATCCAAAAAAGAGCATTAAAATACTTTAAATGGGTCTTAAAATATGCATAAAGTTGTGAAGGTTGAGACTATGTGGTTTACTTCGCCATAGCACCACCATCATCTGGAAACACTTCTTTTTCGGACAAAGAGGTGAGAGAAAGAGAGAAGTGGGTGTGATTTGGTGAAATGATAGGTAGTTACACTGGAAAATGTGAAAGGGAAAATAAAAATGGATATTTTCATTTGAAAATGGTATTAGTGTGTATTTCCGTTGTTAAATGAAAATTAAAATGGATGGGTAAAAAAACACAACCAAACTAAGCCCAAGTACTTCAAATGACTTCAATATTGGGTGTATTTGCAATCCGTCTTGAAGATTGAAAAAATACCTCATAATGGGTGCTAAAGGAATTGAAATCCATTTCAAAATCCTCCCGTCTCAATTTTTTTTAATTCAAATGCAATCGTAGGGTGCAATATTTTAGAATTACCTTATTAAGGGATCATTTTGATCCAAAGGTTCCATGTACCCATCCTGAGGCAACTTTGGAAAAGAGAATTCCATGGACGCAATCCCATTCGAAGAAGTGATCCCCTCCGCATACAATATATCCATTTGACAAGGCTCATAGTCCATTCGTGAGATTTCAACCGCCTTTCAAAAACGAGAAACAAGGCTTATAAAAATAAAAGAATGCAATTACCAACTCGAATTTAATATATATATATATATATATATATAAGCACGACTTTTTACCCGATCCAAGAAATAATTAGCAACTCTAGGTAGCATCGGCAGTTCATTTCTCCGCTTGTAAGTGGCTTGAAAAGCTTTATCCTTCCACAACTCCTCAACTTGATGTGAATACTCTCGTGTAGCAGCTGGAAATATGGCGTCCAAGTTGCCTGATATCATAATTTGGAGTAGCCAATTTGAGAAAGCTTTAAGGTTTGGACTTAAGGAGTATATATTCCTGTCATCAAAATTTTCGGGTTCCTCTGTCACCAATAAATTAGAAATTGAAAAAAGTTAGATACAACTCGAGTACGTTTCTTTTGAAGCATTTATATGTGTTATTTGTTACATGCAATGCTTGAGGATTGTGTTATATCTATACTATTAAGAATTGAAGAGCAGTGATTAGGAAATAACTTTGTTTTGTCAAGTTGTTTTGGTATGGCACAAATTACAGGTAGTTTTTTTTTCTCTGGTCTCTCTCACTTAGGTTGTGTTTGGATTATTTGGATTTGAGAAATGGATTTGGAGGAAGAATCTCACATGACTCCAAGTTGGAGTCATTTCAAACAAATCATAATGATCGACAAAATAGCTTAAAATGAGTTCAAAGGAGTCTGAAATCTGTTCGTATCTTGAAATTATCCAAACAAGCTCAATGAACTTGTTGGTGAATTTGAAATTTATTGCTTTCAAATCCTTCAATCCATACACATCCCTATTTTCTCACTTTATCACTCTCTCTCGCCTCTAGCACATGTTCCCTATTATGGCTCACCTTAAGCCCTCTCAGGGAGTGATCTAGGGGAGGGTGGGGGGGGGGGGGGGAGGGCGGCCCCGCCGAGACTTCAAGATTTCAGCACCGGGTATATATGTTTTTAGGATATGGCCCCCCCAAAATATTGTAGTTAAGGTTTCAAATTTAATCAAACAGTGGCTCTAGCAGCGTAGGTGACGGCGTGAATCTTAAAGTATGCTGCCAGCCAACCTCGAGGTTGGGAGCTCTAATCGAGCAGGGCTCAAAATGCCCACTTTCCTTTTGTATTTTTATTTAGTACTTGTCTTTTAGTTCAAAACCTATTAGCAAAAAGAAAAAAAATCTGAAGTACTTTTACAAGAAGAATACAAAATAGTAACCATCACTTTTCCTTAAACATATAAAAAATAACTTTTATAAAAGTAAGAAGAATGCAAAACATCAATAGATTTAAAAATGACAAAACGCTATGTTATTCACTACATAATATGCAAAAAGTGTGATATTAGTAATTATATTCTTTTGAAGAATTATGATGTACTATTAAAATTTTGACGGTTGATTTATCTTTTACTTTTTGATTTAATGTTATCTTTTTATTCCACATAGTTGTATATTCATTTGTGATGATCAAAGCATTGTGTTTTTAGCTAATTTCTAAAGGATAAAAGAGATACAATCACTAATTCCATATAAAATGAGACAAAAGATCAAACAGAATGGAAAAAATTGAGAAAACGTTTTATCACTAATAAAGCAGATATTAAGTTCAATCATGAAACTCTAATAAAGTAGTCAATGTAATGAGTATTCATATGAGCAATGAGGTAAAAAGTAGAGTTCAATATGTACTTCTATGTATTTAATTTACTTATTCAATATGATAAATAGGTACTCCAAAAACGTCATGTACGACCATGATAAACTTTTTGAAGAACTGCTTATATATTTCAAAATTACTATAAATTTAAATTTAAATTATCTTTCTTTCCTTTACACATATGTTTTAATTATCTATTCACACTAAATAAATTTGAATATCTATGTATGATTTTAAAAAAAGCAAAAAAAAAAAAAAGGTCGAAGGTAACTTGCGCCCCCCACCCCAACAATTCGATCCTGGATCCGTCCCTGAGCCATCTCATCTCATTTTTCTTTATTAGTCTTCGTCTTCTCTCTCATCTTTATTTCATTGAGTTTTATTGAAAAAACTACTTATCAATCGTTCTCTTTTTCAATTAGCCGATTTTTACTTTGAAATCTTTTTTTCATTTTCACCTTTTCTTTTTTTGCACTAGCCGGATATTAAATAAAACAAAAGAAGACGGTAATGTATGAAATGACTATATATGTACCTGAAGTACCAGGTTCGTCCGCATGTTGTCTCCTCAACTCAATCAAATACTCTGTTTCAAAATGTTCATGCCCCTCGAGCAGAATACAAATGTAACGGTACAAATTTCTTTGTATCATGCATTTGATGTTTTGCTTCTCGTCTTCTGAAAACGGGACATCATATAGAATTTTGGCCTGAACCCAACAAATGATTAAACACATTCAGTGGATGTAATATATTTTCTATTCAAAAGAGGAAGAAAATAAAGGACAAAATTCTACCTGTTTAAATATGGTACTCGTCCCAGATTGATCAAAACCAACTAGGAGAAATTTATTCATCGTTTTCTGTTCTAAATTTTTTGAGTTACTTTTATCCGTATCTTTATCAACATCTTCACCACCAGGATTAGAGGTATCAGAAGGAAGTGGCAAAGACAAAGCAGCACATACTATCCTGACCGTTGTCTGAAAACAAATTTTCGACATCATTAATCCGCAAATAATAAAAACAAAGGATAATTTTGAGTAAACTCTTTGACATACCTTCTCCCATAATTTTCCCATCACGTAATTCATGCCTTCAAGCTGATACGATCCATCTGCAGTAACCCAAAAGTGAGGTTCTCCTTCACAATGGATTCCAGCAGCCTGCAAAAACATTTGATAAAATCACTTACATTTATGTTTCAAAATCGAATGCCATGTTTGTTATGTTTTTTAATACCATTTTTTGTTTTATGGATCACAACATTTATAAAATTACAATTACAAACCATTTTCAACCAAAAATATTTTTCTTTTAACTTCACTTTTTCAATATTTTATATAACTACCTTTCAATCAATAAATGTATCAAATACCAATTCTCGCTATTTCTAATCGATAATTACCTATTTCAACTATTATTTTCTTTCTCTTTCTTACTTTACTATTATTTTCTTTGTCTTTCTTACTTTACTCAACCATTTTCTAAAAACATAACCAAACACAAACAACATCACATCATTTTCACACAAATGCCCATAATACACATTTCCCGATAAATTTTCTGAAAATTTACTCAAAAACATAGACAAACATGGCCAAAAATATTTAAAACAAGAATTCTTAAAGCATAAAATAACCTTCAACATCCAAAGCTCCGGTTTAGTGATTTCTCGGTTATTTATATACACTTTTGTGTCTCCATTGCTAGCATCTTCCCTAATTTGAGAACCGAGTGCCAGCTGGGCGCTTATAATCTGGCTCGGTTTCTGTCCTTCCTGCATGATTAAGCTAAAACTATTATTCATCATTACAAAATGAAAAAAATAAATAATTTTGAGACAATTCTCACCTTTCCCCAGAATCCCGAGACCTTATCATACCAATAGTTTCCGGGCCTAAGCTTCTTTGGAGGATTCTTACAGCTTTGCAATATAACCAACTCTTCTAGACACAGAGGCTTATCATTAACACATATAAGATGAGGTGACAGCTGATTTACTTCACAAGACCTCTCATTACTCATAATTTGCTTTGCTGTATCGTTTGTAAGCATTCTCTTCAACATTCTTGAACATTTCCCAAGTGATGCCCGTTTCGACTCGTCAATCCTATAACCAATGCATGTAATGCATTTTCTCCCTTCTGGCATTGACCCCATTGCCCTTATCAAACACTTGCTACAATACTTAGCCCCACAAACAATGCAAAATTCCTTATCTGAGAACCGATTTATTTTTTGACACTTATTACACAGCCCTTTTCTCCCATCGTTTGGGAAAGCTCGTGGCTTCTGGGGAAAAATTTCGGGCTCTTCTTGATCATCACTTTCTTCAGAGGTTGCATCACTTGATGGCAAATCACAAAAAGTCACTGCAGGGATTCTATTGCCTTGGCCTACATGATTTCCCACATCTACCCTTCCTTCACAAGATGAAATTTCAGAAGAAAGCTCTTCCGACTCCAATTTCGATATATTTAAGTCCTCAACATCTTCACTTCCCCAAAAGTGATTCGAATCATTTTGACTATTAGAAAATCCCAATGTACCAGAGCTAGTAGAACTTTTAGCTCTATCCAATTCATGTACTATCTCCAATACACCTTCTCTATCAGAACCGTTTTCAGGTTTTCTTGAATAAACCCTACCAGAACTCCCAAACTTACCTAAATTCGACTCCTCTGACAATTTTTTCCCAGAATGATCACTTTTGACAATTGGTTGAATAATGGGTAGGGATAAATTATTCAAAATCACCGCCCTAGCAGCCATGGCTGCAGTTGGAATCTTACGAACATCAATCGGAATCACTTGGGGAATATCATCATTAACTAAAGGGCCAGTATACTCCATAGCAAATGAGTATTCCACATTATAATCATCACCGTGATCATCGGTTTTCGACGATGAACCAGGCAAAATACTTCTCAACACACTCACCATCTTAACTCAAAACCCCCCAAAATTCTTCAAAACTCTAACAATTCTAAACCTAAAGCCAAGAAATTAATCAGGGCCTTCAACAGATAAGCTGTTTAACAAAAACCCATCATGAATTCAAACATATACGAGCAAAAACTATCAAAATAAAGGCAATTAAAACGGTTAAAACTTTGTATATTGACTTGAATGAATTGGGAATAAAAACATAGAAGGAATTATTAATAAGAGAATATGGGAATTTCTGTTCTTGTCTTACCAGTAGTATGATAGAGATGGAGACTTTGACAACTTTGAGAACTCAGTGCGAAGACTTGAAGATTGAAAGACTTGTTCTAGAGTAGCAATTTTCAAACGACCCATTTTTTCTTGATCAACGCGTTTCAAGGAAATTTGACGGGAAGATGGTGGGAAAGAGAGGAAATTATCTGGCTTATTGGTTATTTTATTTTGGATATCATTTAAATATTGTATATGTATGTATCATTGTATATATAGTAGACTAAGACCGGCAAACCTGCTACTTTATGACTTTGAATTGTGAAGCTGCATGACAAGTTATTTTTCAGTTTTTTTAACAAAAATTTGGGTAGGGTCGGCTTCGATCTTCTATCAGGATTAGAGCATTGTCTTTGGGATTATAAATAGCTTACAAAGTTACTTAGGGATCGTCCACCAACTTAGGTTGCTCGATAAGTGATGCGTTTAATAAGTTGTGCTTGTTTATTTTAAAATGCACTTAAGTGTCGTTAAATCGGAAGTAAACTAGAAATTCCATTAAAAACGTGTGAATTGTTCTAATTGAAAATGGAAACCTTATAAATGGAAATACAATTGTTTCTAGTTGCAGTTGAATAAATTGGAAATTCGTGCGTTTAAGGATTATTTGAGTGGGATCCGCTCTACATAATTATTATTAATTGTAATAGGTATAATGGTAAACACCATTTCATTCGTTCTAAATTCAGTGATGTACGATAAAAATTTGAATTTTTCGACTATGGTTGAGTGAAATACACTTTGGATATGGTCGAATCGGGAGCGGGTTAGAATTTCCCTTAAAGAAATTTGAATTGTTCTATTTAAAATGGAAACCTTATAAATGGAAATACAATTGTTTTTACAATGAATCGGAAAATTTTTGTGTGTACTATAATTTACCACTTCAATCATTTTAATTCAATGATGTATGATAAACAATTCTCAATGATGTTCATTTACCATAGAATGGTTCAAAAAAAAATTGAGAGTAGCTTGGTTCATTCAATATTATCAACTTGGGTATGGATTCAAGCGATTTAAACAATACTCAATGATTTTCATTTACCGTAGAATGGTTCAAGAAAATGAGATTAGTTTGGTTCATTCAATGTTATCCATTTGGGTATAAATTCAAGCAATTCAGTAGTCGAATAGTATATGATGGCATCATTTTGTACATATTTAATAATTCATACTTAAATAATACTCAATAGGGTAGTGTAAACTAAATTGTCTATTCTAATAATTGTAAACAAAATTCGAGAATACTACAAAAAGAAGTCGATTATTTCTTGTAGCTCGCAAAACTAGCAATTAAAGCGATTAATGAGACAAGATCTAAGATTTAGTTTACAATAATAATCGTGATTATATTGAAACTTAAAACTCGATCACTTGAATCGGTCACTTATGATGAATATGAATAGCTACTAGCTAGTGAGGAAATCTAGAAAAAGGAGGACCCGCAATTTTTTTTTTCTTTGTCAAATTTCAACTTACAACTTGATCTTTTCAAAAAGGAAAAGGAATATCCTTTCTTTTATTGGGCATTAGTTCCACGTGAACGAGGGTTTATAAGCAGATTTTTACTATGGTTAATCAATAATTAATATTAATTAATTGTTGAGTTTGATTAATTAGTAGTTTCTCTGGTTAAGTTTGAATTAATCTAGAAGTGCTAATGGGTTGGATTAAGGCATCACGTGATTGACACGATATCATATTTTGGACTTTGACTTCCAAGTGGTTTGGTATAAGTATAACCCTCCCTCTAATTTTTTTTAATTTATAATTTTTTTCTTTAGTAAAATATTAATGTATTTTAATAAGGTGTTGTGATATTACCGGATCATATTTTGAAAGCATTGGGCAAATTATTATTGCTAAAAGTGATTGAATATAGGAGTATGCACAGTTCGATTATCTGTCCGAATCGAAACGAAAATTGAAACTTCAGTTTGAACCGAAATTGAATCAAAAAATTCGGTTCGGTTCAGTTAAACGAAAACCAAATATTTTATTTTATATTTTCTACATTAGGAGTTTAATATAGACTATAAAAGTGTGTTTCCTAGTGACAACTTATAAGAAAAGAAAAAAGAATTAATTAAAATTAGCCCTAATTAAAACTCAATTATTTCAATCTAGTTTTAATTTTTTTGTGAAAGTTTAGGAAACTCATTTGAATGCTTCTATAATTGATTAATTGTTTTAGCCACTTCATAAATAAAATTATCTTTTCCAACCTGATACCGAAAAAGACGAGGGTCAAAATTCTAGTTTGACTAGTTTTTTTTCTTCTGGAAATTCAATTTGACTACACCAAATCGAACCAACTTTTTTTTATTTTTTAACCAAACTGAACCGAACTTTTGGATCGATTTCGGATTGAACCAAACTGATGAACACCCCCAATTGAATATTTGAAATCATTTTACATATGTGAGGTAAATAAATAAAATAGAAGAAGAAATTGTTTGGAACGTTTCTCTCTCTCTCTCTCTGTGTATATTAGTGTGTATATTAATAAATGTGTATATATCTTATAAGTTAAATCAAGTTTTGATTATTTTTTTTGGTTACATAAGTTAAATCAAGTTAAACCACTTAATATTAACCTTTTATTTTCTTGAATATAATATATGTCAACCTCCAAAAAAATAAATTAACATAACATGAATTACATTTGTCATTTGGGCCATAAGCTCCTCTTGGAGACTTGTACCATACAAATTTACCTTTGTAATTATGACATGTTTATACAACATGGCCCAAAAGTTGGGCCTTTATTAGATGCAAGTTGGATAGGAATTATTGTAGATTCAACCACTAATAAAAGAATGGAATTGATATTGGCATTGCAAAAATTACTACTGAAATTTTACTTTACTTTTTATTATTTTTAGAAAAAAATTTGTATTGAATAGTGGAGTGTCAATATCATTTACCTAAAAGAAAGGCCATCACACTATTTGTTTCTCTTAATATGAATTTATCTTGTAATTCATATCAATATATTCACAAGTTTTGTAATTCATATCATATATTCACAATATGTGTGTATATAAATTTATGTCAACATAAATTTATTCAACAATTAGTTATGGAACAATGTGCGCCTAATTCAGCTAGGACATGGTGGTTCTTTCTCATTACTAAATAAACCCTTTAATGGAAGTTTGGTTCGTATTCATTTTTTCACTTTGAAAGTATGTTTACTACTAAAAGTTGAACTTTCCTTTCTTAAAAGTCATTTTTAGGAAATTTTGAGAACTAATACGACTGCGTACTTATACAATGAGTCCACAAATGATTTACCCAACATAAAATATGTTTGATTATACCGTTTTGAAACAGAAACTCCCTGAATGACTTATATGATCTATACAAATTCATGCCTTGCATTTACTTTCGTTTATCTAGATTATAATTATATGGTTATAAACGAGTCGAGTCGAACAAGTAGTTGTTCAAATTTGTTTGAAATAATATCAATTTTTGGAATTTGTGTTTGAGTTTGATTTGATTGTTAATCGAGCTGAACACGAGTCGAGCTCAAATAAGTTGATTTTTACACACATTTTATTATGTTTTAGTAATCTAGTCGAGCTTTAAATTTATGAAACACACAAAAAATTGTTCAATCTTCATTTGATATGTTAACAAACCAAACTCAAATAAACTTTAAAATAACGAATAATTTTATTCGTCTTTCACCCCTAACTATAATTCATCATATGCTCAAAGCTTAAACATTAAAACATGTCTACAACTAACAATCAACATCCCTATTAATGTTCTCATTGGACATTTTTACCACTTCTAAATTTTCCCTCTAAAATCTCCCCCAATCTAAACACGACTCCGCGACCTCAAACGCCCCCATTCTTCTTTCTCTCGTCTTCAACCAACAAACCACATCCTCACCACTTCGGCGGCGCGTATGGTGAACGCGCCGTAACTTTCACTCCTCTTGCAATTCCTTCAAGCTCGGCGCGTGCTCGGAAACCCTCCAAATCTTAACACTCTTGTCCAAGCTCCCACTATACACAATCCACCTCTCATTCTCACCCTCCTCCTCCTCCACCGCTAGACACTTCACCGGACCACCGTGTCCAGTCAGCACCGCCACGCACGCGTGGACCCCACCGACATCCCTCCGCCACACGCATATACTCTTATCCGCCGATCCACTCAACACCAAATTACCCCCCACAGCCAAACACAGCACCGCCAACTTATGCCCCCTCAAAACGCCGCCGTATAACATGAACCGGTTCTCACACTCCCAAAAGCTAACCAAACCGTCCGAAGAACCGGCGTAAACCGTCCCGGCGGCCCGGTTCACCGCCAACGACGTCAGCGCGTGTTCCTGCCTCAACAACGTCTCCACCAACACGTGCCGAAACTTATTCCGCTTCGCCGCCACCTCCCGCCGCCAGGCCTTCACCGTGCCGTCCGCCGAACCGGTGAACACCATTCCGTCGAAAGCGACGGCGACTGAATTCAACGCGTCGTCGTGCGCGTCGATCGATTCGACGCATTTAAAATCCGAAATTCGCCACACTTTCAAAGTCCTATCCCATGACCCCGAGTACAACAAACCATGATCAACGTCAACGCTCATGCACGATACGGCGTCGTAATGCTTGATCCACGTAACATGGCGCTTTCGCCACACTTCAATGTAGTTTTTTGGGTTTATCGATTTCGTTAATAAATCTTGTGTCATCGGTAAGTTCCCGACGCGGTTGTATTTGCAAACACTCCTTTTATCATCGCTCGAAAATCCCCAAACCCTAATTTTCCCATCTTGATGACCTGTGAAAATCTTTTCCCCCAGTACAACAATTGCTTTCACCAACCCGCTACCGGATTTAAACCCCGAAAAGTCCTCTAAATTTTTCCACACCCTCACATTCTTGCTATCGGAGCCGGTGTATAACAAATCCCCGGCGGCCGCGAGGGAATAAATGTGACCTTCTTCGCGGAAAATTGAGCCGATTAGGCCGTATTTGGTGAATGAATTACACTTGTCATGTTCATCGTCGTCTGAGTAATCGTTCGAGGATTGATTGGCCCAGGGGGATTTCATGTAGGGTGAGGGTTGGGTGCTACACGGCGACGAAGAGGTGAAATTTGGAGAAGAAATGGCGGTTGTAGGGCTGGAATTTTGCTTATGTATGGTTGGATTAATGGAGGAATTACTGTTACGCCGTGAAGAGGGGTGGACGTCGTTCAAATCATTTGAGGAGAGGAGGGCTGCGAGCTTTCGACGGCGGAGATTGTTTTTCGCCGGAGAATAAGGGGCGCCGTTGATTTTCGTGATCCTCATTGTTATATATAATTTGGAATGAGGATATATATATATATATATATATATATAGTTTATATATTGATGGTTGAGATTTTGAGAAGAAAAATGGTGAGAGGGTTTTGGAACTGAAATATGGATTATTGAGTATGGGGGCATACATATATTGAGACTTGAGGGGAGGGGTGGGGGTGGGTGGGCTAAGAATGTGAGAGAGGGACACGTGGGAAAAGAACATTAATTGATAATGTGGACGGGAGTTTAATTGGTAAATTTACACTCCTAAGAAATTCCAGTCATTCCAAATGAATTTCGTAAAATGCGTGATTAATTATATAAAAATTATAATCCACTCACATTGTGATAATGCATTTGAGTCGATAGAGCTTGGAATAAACTAGAATTTTTCATCCTGTTCGTGTTGATTTGAATCATTTCGAGAGGTCCTTGCAATTGTGTCTCACAATATCTCGAGATGTTGGTCTTAGGCCCCCGAGATTAAGGACACCCTGAGGAACCAAAAAGAGAAAAAAAAAAAAGAATCACTTGGCGTTTAGTCTAATCTAATTCTTGGTTTTGTCTTATATTATGCATCATATATAAATTATCATTTTACTAAATATCATTTGTAATACACATTTGAGTCTGAATAGAGGGAGAAAATAAAATACTCGATAAAATTTGAGATTTACGTACTTAATATTTATTTCAAGCAAGAAGAATTAGCTAGGCTGATTTAGTAAACCACATATGAAAACAAAATTTAAAATGTGAATTTTCAAAGTTAGGAATGTATACTCCGCCAAACCTCTCAGGGCAGTTGCTTGTATAGCAAAATAACTGCTATAATGGAGATGCAAATATTGTGATACATGTCCTCTTTTTATGTTTTTGCTAAATATAGTGATACATTTTTATTTTTTTGAATAAATTTATTGTGATACATTTGATTCACATTCATTTACAGGCCAACACGTCAACGGTCACCAGGTGTGGCCACCTGCAAAATAAACTCCCATAGTGAGATGATGGTGAAAGTGAGAACGATCGGAAAATTCTTAAATGAATTGAGTACTATAATTTTAGTTAGAGTTGAAAATGAATCCAATCAAGCTAATTAATGTGTCGTCGAGATTTATTTAAATTATTATCGAACTTTAAAATTTGTGTTTAGTTTTGATTTTATTATTAATTAAATCAAGCTCCGTCGAACTTTAATTGAATTGAATACGATTAACAAACCCTTTTTTTTTTCTTCATACAAATATTAAAGAGAAAATTACATGTACACCGCTTCATTTTAGTGCAAAATTACCGAAAACCCCATGACCTTTATAAAATCCCCCTCATGTTAAAACATTCTAACAATTTCACCCCCCGTCATGTATTTAAAAAATCTTATAATCTCACCCCTGTAAACCTTACAAATAGATCCCTTGAGGGGATCTCGTTGTAATTTACCAAAAGTCAGGGGGAGTTTTGGTAATTAACACTAAAATGAGGGGGTGTGCATGTAATTCACCCAATATTTAATCATGTTAATTAATTGAGCTAAAATAAGCTTTTTACAATTGATCCAAAATTAAATCTTGAATAACTTGATTTATTTTTCAGCTTTAATTTTGGATCACTTATGACTGTTAAATCTATTAATCAGTTAGGCATGTCCGGAGCTCAATTGCTCATTCCGCTTATATCTGAGTCGAGTCTCATCAAACATGAGTATGACTGAGTTTAAGACTTTAAGTAATCAAATTTAACCTAATAAATTTATGGTTTGAATTTAAATCTTATTAATTAGGCTCAGCCAAGCTAGCCCGTATATTTTCTAAAGAATTTCAACGTTCTTCATGTCATCGCATTTATAATTAGACTTTAGTCCTCATATTAATTGTTGCAGATTCTACATGTATTATGAAATGTTAAGCCTTTCTCGATCTTTGGCTAGTTAAATATTAATTAGTTCCTTCAATTTGTATGCTTCAAGGGAAAAAAATATTAGTGTGAGTGTGTGACTGTTAATTGACTTATAATAAACCTGAAAACTCATGTAAAATGTGATACGATTTCGAATTGAGCCTAAGAATTTTTTTATTAGATGCATGTGATTCAATAGGTGATTATTAAGCTCCATGATAATTGAGACGAGATATTTATAAGCTGAATTTAAGCATATCGTGATAAGCTCAAAGGTAGCTAGTGAAGCTCGATCGAGTCACTTAGCTCCTAAGGTCGAATCAATTTCTGGATCATGCCTCTATTATTTCATATTTGAAAGTGGACTAATTGCGTTACATTCATGACGACTGCCGTATTAAGCCGCCACGTAATATTATCTTTGTACAAAGATGAGCAAATTAAATAAAGCCATATGTGCACCGCTGGGAATTTAAGCCTATCATGTGGTGCCACGACTTAGGTACTATACGTCAGCTTAAGAGATACTAACATGGAAAATTGAAAAAAAAAGTTGCTATAATTCAACGAATCGTAACCAAGATCTTGATATATTATTATTATTATTACTACTATAATTATTATAAAATAACAATTTAAACAAATATTTTGAATAAGCTATTGACTTTTGAAAAGGTCTATTTGCATAGTATTTGGACCACGTATATTAATTGGTAATATTTTTTCATAAAAACTTGTTCACAAATATTTAATAATTATGCTTGCTGGCCCAACCTACAACTGTCACATTGTCATTGTTCGTCACATAATATGATACGAATCAAATTAGGATTCACGTTATCTCGCCTCTATCTATCAAGAAAAAGAAAAATACTAGTTATCTTTTTTTTTTTTCTTTCTCCACCGATGATGACTTGGTGAAGCAGTCGCCTCCTTCACCATTTTTGCCACCACCATCGTCGGCGGATTGGGTTGGAGCACCCTCTTTAAATTGTATAACCCAACTTCAAATCTGACGAAACGGTGATGGATCTAACGAGACAGACACGGATCTGACGAGATGAAGACGGGTGATTCATAAGATTTTATATAGCTTTTTAGATAGTTTGTTTAGTATTTTGTTTTCTCTCTCGTCTGAGAGTTTGTTTTCTCTCTCTCGAATGAGAGTTTCGTCTCTCTTGAATAAGAGTGTGGTTTTGTGTTGTTTATTAGTTCTTAAAATTTGTTATCTTGAAAAACTTGATATTTGGTGCTTTAATTGTTTTTTACTACATCGTTAGAGACAGTCTCAGTTGTATTGTTCTTGACATTGTAAACTGATTATTGAATGAAATAAAATCACCGCTTCTCCTTCAAAAAAAATTGTTCGTCACATAGGCTTGATTTTGATATATAGTTCCAATGTGTTCTTGCAAAATGGTATTGTATCACGTATTTCGCTCAATGTATATTTATCGAATGGATTAAAGAAATAAACATAAAATTGATATGTATTATACCAATTCATTTTGCAAAGGTGTTATGAAATATTTAAATAGAAATTTTGAATTAAATGATTCAAATATCGATCAAACTGCCTTTGCTAATTTTTTCATTTGGGGAGTGTTATTTAACTATTTTTAAGAGCTTATGGGAATAATTTTCATTTTGCGTATGGTGATATCATATAAATCCAACCACATAAGTAGTTATCAATATTAGACGGCTCAAAAACTCATAAAAAACCCTTTTTTTGGGTTTAAATGATAGTTCTTTTTTTTTTTTTGAAAGGACCGATTACAACATCATAATACATTGATTGCAAGAGAATCTATTACAAGTAAGCATCATAAACAAATACAATCATAAGCTACAAACTATTACAAACAAACTACTATTACAAGTAGAGAGAAAACCCACATGCATCCAATGAGAGTCGAACCCCTCAACCTTAACCAACTTTCATTTACTATCAATGGAAGTGATAGTTCTTCTAATGATGGGCTTTTTCCATTTAAAAAGAAAACATGAAGAATATTATTAAACTTTCATTCATTCAATTAAACTATAAAATGACATAAGACCCTAAATAGTGATTATATTAGCATTATCTATTACAATTTGATGTTCTTTATTTTAGAGAAAATTTCTATAAATATCTTCAAAAAATTGTATCTTAAAAACTCATTAAAATATTTTTTAATTTAAAAAACTCATTTAACCGTCTTTCATTCAAGAAACCGAAGATTGATGGTCAATAGATTTATGAATTTATCTACCTTTAACCTTACATGTTAAGAATTAAATTGCATTTTTTAGTGTAAATATTATTATTTAAGAAAATTTAAATCAACAATTGTATTATTTATAATATTTATTTCAGTGTTTTAATTTTTAAATTTTCTAAAATATAAAAAATTAGATAAATTATATGTTACTAATAAATTATTATAAAATTTAATATTTATCGATTCAAGATATTTGCGAGAAAAGCAATATATATAAAAAGACGTTAATGAACCTTGGCTATTTTTTTTCAAAAGAATGGTTGGTGGAATTGTCATTTTAGGTTGAAAAATATTTTAGTATTTTTTTGGGATATAAGAATGTAATCTTAGAAAATTTTCAATAGCCTTTTCTATATTCTAAATTGAAATAATGACTTAATTAATGTTAAGCTTAAAAAATATCTCCTTATACGTACACGTTAGTGTGGATCATATACATTCATTACAAATTGAAAAAGACATCAAAAGTACATAATAAAAAAGCATACATATTGACAATTAATGTACACCCCTAATGGTAGCTTAAAAGACCATGCTAATGTGTTAATAAGTGCTTTTGACACGATTTCTATCTACTAATTAAATTATACTAGTACTACTTAATTTTTTTTTCCTTAATAGAAAATAATATACATATTACGTAGGTGTTTTTAAGTAACAACTAAATAAAATATGAGCTTAAGCATGTCTTCAAATTATCACATACGTTCCCTTACACTAGGCATTTTACTATGAATTTTTTGACATTATAAATCAAAAGAAATTAAACACGTAGGATGCCCGGATTATGGAAGCAAAAATTATATTAGGGAGACATTATTATTAATTAATCACCCCATGAAACCACCTGTATTTTTGGTTACCAACTTTGGAAAGAAATACAATGGATCTTGATTATCAATCCAAATCATATATTTTAATTTAGTATTTTATATTATAGATACATATGTAGTATATAATACTTAGTCAAAAATACAGTTGATATGAAATATATATATATATATATATATATCATACATAGAAGTTTATAATTATTTAAAAATTTAGGAACTCTCTAAGAGTCGGAAAATTCTTGTATAAACCGGGTCTTGGACCCCATCTGTGGACATTTGTGGATATGATTAATCTATCATTTGTTTTTTAAATCAAAAAATCAAAATAAGTGATGTGAATTAATCACAGCCACAAGATGCACAAGTGAGGCCCAAAACCGGTGTACAAAAGTGTTTTCCCTAAGAGTCACTCTAAGTCTGGACAAATTGTTCGAGATAAATTTGAAGATCGGGTTTCTCTAATTGGTTTTGCTGAGTGTTGTAGTTCTTTGGACATCAATAAATAAGATTTTATTATTTCTTATTTTTGTTATTTTTCGCTTGATCAAGAGTGTCAGTCTCTAAGGTATGAGAACTAAGTTTTCGCGTACAAAATTTTTGTTTTATGTTGATTTTGATATTAGTCGAGTCGCTAATATTTGTTTTCCATTTGGTCCTCCCTTTAGTGTATTTACTATACTAGAGCCTAAAGAAAATATCTCCACTATATTATTGTCTATAATTTACTTTTGAACTAAAATTAAATGATTGGTTTTCTTAAAAATATATAATTTGATAATCACTGTTAATTGTATTAAGAACCACTTGCAAAAATTAGTAAAACTTTGCTCAATAAATTCTTTTACGAAAAATGCAAATTGATCATCACATATAGACCTGAGTGGAATAGATTTTGGTCGCTAAACAAAATACTCGATTTTGAGCATTTTTGTTTGTAAAGAGATTACTTAGGAGACTTCTTCGTTTCGCTTTTGATAATATCTTAAAGCATTAGTCTTGGCCCACGGGTTTGAGATATAACATGATTTTTGTTTCTTCTGCATATTGGACCTAATTATTAATTATTGGACCAAATTATTAATTATGAGGATATCCTGATCCAACAAACTCAGATCGATAGTTTTTAATCATGAGCTGCACTGACTTTATAAGGCTCCAAATAAAGAGAAAAAGTCACAATTTGTGACAATCTGAAATTACAATCAGAACCTCTCAGATAAAAGTGAAAACTCATACGACTGGCCTAACAAATTTTGGGTCGCAAATTGGACCTATTATTTATATCTTAATAGCTTTGCCTGAAATGTGAATCTTTAAGGCCAAAGTTTGATCTGGAACATCCAATAATATAGCCCATGTATAAGCCCAAATCAAAGCCCTCGTTAGAACTTCGTATGATATTTAGGCGCGTTAAGAAAAAATCGAAAATCCTTTCTTCTTCTTCAAGAAATTTCACTGTTAATTCACTCAGAAACTGAAAAATTGTTGTATAATCACGATTTGATACTCCATATCATCCGTTGAATTACACGCATGGAGTTCTATCTCGAAGAAGGGAAACAATTGAACCCTAGCTGCTCTACTTTAATTCTGGTTCGATTTTAGGGTTTCGAATTCTTTTTCCTTTGAAATTCATGTTTTTCCTGATATTCTGCTTTACGATTGAAGTGTTTAATGTAATTTTGATGTTTTGAATTGTTCAGCCGGCGCTGTCGATCGGAAATGTAGGTCAGTTAGCTGTGGATTTGTTAATTTCGTCGCTAAAAGCAGAGAAAATCGGATATTTAGATGAACCTAATGTGCTTCCTTGTGTCGGAAATGATGCGTATTCGCCTTCGCCTCCTGGAAATCTTGCACTCCCTGTCGAAGGTGATTTTTCCTGATTTTTTTTTTTTTGCTTCTACTGTTCTGCACTAGAATTTTGTATGTTTGATTCTACTTGAATGTTACAATATTTGGTTAAATTTGGCAGCTTACGAGTCGTCTTCGAGTGCATTGACACTTGTGCAGCAGCGGTCTCCTATTATTAAGGTATTGAATTTTGGTTATTTTCAGTTATAGAAGCACTAGTAATCCGTTTTCTGGTTATGTTATTTGTTGCGCATTCGAATTTCAGTTTATTGTTCAATGTAATTGCATCATTGTGTAACTCTGGAGTATTTGGATCATTTAAAAGCTGGCCTTTGTATCTAAAATGATTTGCATAGAGCTGTAGGCTTAGTTTCATTGTAAAAACACCTTCTCAAAATGCTTGTGAAACAGGGCATGATGATTGAATATGCTAAGAACATGGCAAATTTTGCGGCTGCCAATGGAAAGAAGCACGTTGTAATCCTCTCCAGCTTGGATTTTGGGCGGTGGCGAAACATTGATATGTCAAGGTATAGACTCCAGTTAACATTTACTTCAATGTCAATTGCGCAAACGACTATCTGCTGGTTTATTTACTGTCAATTGGTAGACGTTCAAATTTTCATGGCGTGTCTGACTCGCTAGAATCTTTTTATCATGCATTTTTCTGCTAAGAAACGACCTAAAAGCAGCAGCTAAATAATCGTAAATAGCTACTGCACAGCTAAAAGCAAAGCTTCGTTGGGCCCCCAGAAACATAGAGGATCTACGTTTTGTGAATCTACATATGCTTTTGTATGTTACTGCAAGCTTATGTGTAAGTTATCTGAAGAATGTTCTGCATTCTTTCAATAAATATAATGGATTTGCTCTTCTTATGGCATGATGTTTAAATCTGAGTGAATCATTGGTAAGTTTGGCTAAACACTAGAAATCAAATTTAATGGGAGAAAATACTTTATCTGAGATAAGAGATAAGTTAAACTTTATCTGGGAGTCCACTGCCTTTTGGAGGGGGCCATGCACATGCTTATAATTCTTTGCAAAAGAAATGATTATTATTTACCAATGCCAATCTCTAATAACCGAAATGTCACAACTATGCATATCGGGAGTGCCATATAACTTGAGTTTCGAATCTAATTTTACCTCAAGCAAATCAGTTCTCATTTATTTCTAAAAGAAAAAGAAAAATTGTCTGATTCAAAAAGCTGTTTTCGAATTCGAATGTTATGAAAAATATGTGCCTTTTTACCATTAATCATGCATTTACAATATTAGGACCCTGAGTAGTTTCATGAACTACCTACATATATATGTATACAGTTAGGTACGCAGTAACGTGAAACATGAGAGTAGATGCTCACATTATTAACTTTTGTACTATAGGTTATGCTGCTGATTGATTTCTCTTCACGTGGACATTAGTAACTTAACTGATTCTGTGGTGATATGTTCAGTGGTTTGCAGATACATTATTTATCTAGTTCCAATGTGGATGGAATTGATGCTGACTATGAAAGCCTTGGCTGGAAAAGACTGCAAGATTATAGTCCTGCTCAAAGGACGTGGAAGTATCTAAATGAATTAGTTGAAGAGGGGTCTGTGCCTGATGAAGATTTTGCCTCTGAAGAACTAGGAGATGAAGATTACTACCCAAGTTTGCCTTTTGCTGCACTCTTTTCCTGCTTTAAGGTAATGGTGTTTTAAATTGTGTTCGATCTAAATGATCTTTTAACGGGAATTTACATTCATTTGGATGGTCGAGTTTGCCCATCCTTATTCTCAGCACATTTTTTTTCTGCTATTTGTTTGGGTTTTAGTTTAGTGTCTTTAGTTTTGTGGCTGGGCCGACTGTTCGATACTATGGGAATGAACTTGTATACTCTCTTTCAAACATATGCTGACATCTTGAACAACCAGCAAAACATTATAGTGAGACATACTTTTGTTTTCTGAGAACTTTCTCTTCACCCAAATGTTTGGTAGAGATTAATTGACATGATGTCTCACAAATTCTATTGAGAGCTTGAAAAAAATATGAATTGACAATTGGTTTCATATGATATAACTCCTGAAAAGTCGTGTTTTCTTGATAGTTGGACTTCTACTATTTTCTCTATTGTCTTTGGTATTTAAATGGAAAGATCTGACTCTTTTTTCTATCTATTGTGCTTCTACTTGGACGCAGAAAAAGATTTTTATTCTTCAACTCTTCTAATGTTTTGATAGGCCAAAGGTTTAAAAGTTACTTGCTTATTGTGTTACTGCTCGGAGGGAGACAATATACCTGAAGCTTTCTGTTTGGCTGAGGCAACAAGCAAACTTACGGGACTCAGCCAGAATGAATTTAAAGGTGAGCTAATCTTAACCTACAATCAACCACTTGACGTCCTTGTTCTCAAGTACCATACTTTTTTTGTTATCGTTTTTCTCCACCAATGCTATATGCGTATGCATATAGGCGTAAGATACCAATTTTGTATGCTGAAAGTGTAAACCAAATAGCTAATTAATGAGTGAAATTTTCTTAAATATTAAAATCAATTGTAAGTATATCACAATAATCAACAGCAATAACAACTCTTAACACAATAGAGAACCTGGTCGGGCAACTGAGCCTTGGGCCTTAGGCACAGGTTTGTTCCCCTTGAGGGAATGCCTATTGGCCTCCTTTGTTGTGAGTCTGTCAGCTATGGGCAACCTAGGCTGACTTATCTCTCTTGTGTGGTTTGCAGTCTATTATACAGGAGCGGGGTTTACCCAGTGCGCACCCCAAGGGTAGCAGTTGCGGGTTTCCGTTGTCATCCAAAAAAAAACAACTCTCAACACAAAATATAGGCTTCAACATATATATGTACATATATATGTGTGTGTATATATATATATTGTGAAAATACAGATATGTGCGTATATATATATATATATATTGTGATAATGGGATATTATTCATCTGAGTATGATCTGGAATATGAACAATTATGTATATTACAATTCAAACGAAAACGTATGAATTTCTTCATTATTTGAGTAAGTTTATTGCAAAAACTGAAGTATTTTCTAATTATTATATGCATGTTTGTTACACGGGGTTCATACGCGTTTTGACTAACTACTTTAGCACCATTTAGTATGTTTCTACCAACTAGTTTTGCACCATTTGATATTTTATATTTTAGAAGTCAACTAATTGTTATTACAATACGAGTTCCAACGAAGACATTCATTTTAATGAGTGGGATGACGAGGTCATGGTCTAGACATCCTGGTTTGATATTTTGTTAAACGGGACTTTGGTCAACACAGTGTGATTTGTATTTTACATTGCTTCGAAGATGCCAAACTAACTTTCTTTGTTGTAATTGATCAGTGAATGGTGCTGGTAAATGGATTACACCTTTTTCATGGCAAAGTGTTTACGGACCCCCAGCAGATATGTCTCTATTCTAGCTGCCACTGATGGTTGAAGGATCAAAGGTTGATATTTTGTTTACTCATTTCGTTTTCTTGCCCCCTTTAACGGGGCAAGTGCAACCTTCAACGCGCCCTGGTGGGGTCCACTATACACCAACGATTGCTATACCTATGAATCACCTTCAAGAGGCTATTATCAAATTGTTGTATACAACCTAATTCGGTAGCGTGCTCGAGTAATATGAATCATACGACTTTCACACTGGTTAGAACGTTGGATTAATATATACCTAGTTGATAAGGTCGACTTTGGCATGATTAGCCTAATTAGTGTGCTTTTGTTTCGTAAATTGCCTAAGTAGTGTATTTAAAATGTTTTAGCGTGTGGGATTGTATTTTTAATACTGGGGTTTGAATTATTCCACGGATTATGTTGAGTTTTGAATATAGTATTGTGATCCTATTGCTTCTCTTAGGAGGCAAATTATAGATGATTGTTTGGGCCAACTCGTGTTAGATAATGTATTATTGGGGAATCCAATGCTTAGCGACTATTTAAAATTGTTTCCAACCTACTTAAATATTAATAATAATAATATTAGGTTTATGGTGATTTTTTTAAGGTTAATATGCAGGAAATAATCTATAACTTAAATCATATAAACCTCATACAAGGTTGACGTTCTGGTGCTTCGAGTTTGCTCTATCGACTTGAGAGCGAGATATTTGTTCTCTGCGCTAAATTTTGCATTAATCATTTGATAGAGCACGCTTTAACAAATAACAAGATTTCTAGCTCATTTTGACAATTTATGCTATGGCTGCTATACATTTAATTTTATATTGGTGACTATAAGTGAAGGGATTCCATAAAATAAGGAAAATAAAATTAGCAAATGTAGATGTTACAGAGATGCAAAATTATAAGTTGTAATATAGATTCTGAGCATGTGTTCAAAATAAACAAATATTGATTCTGAACAACTAAGATTATTTTAATAGTCTCAATTTTCTATATTTGTCATGTTGAATCAACGAAGAACAACATTCACATGATTGAATTGTTTTCAAGGTTAAAAAATGAACGGATTCTTCAACTTGAGATTATTATAACATATAACTTGTGATGAATTATAGCAATAATTTAAGTTTTATTTTATTAAGAGATTATTTAAGATGCTCTCGTTCTTTAAGTATTGTGAGACGTTTTCATGATTTTAAATACAGCCCCGAAACATTATACATTTTCCATGGAGACAAAGAAATTTCGAGACGAAACATGCTAGGCAATCGCTTCGATTATCTTTCAATTTGTTCTTTTGTTGACCGGCAGATGTAACATGTAAACACCTAACTATTTCATGGATGTAAGAATATTTCAGCCGCCTTAATCCAGATGCAAGTTGTAATACTTCTTTTCAAACTTCCCTTTACTTACTCTATCTACCATATCTTTACTTTTGAAAAATCTATTTCTTTTCCATTTCCGTTTCTTGACGGATGAATATATATTAAACAAACATGGGAAATTCTAGTTCGCTCTCGGCTCGGCCAAACTCATGTGTAATTTTTAAAATAACTTACTAATTATATGGCAAGTGTAATACACTCTCCTTGTTAAATACACTTGGGTGCGGCCAAGCCGGATCTGGACTAGAATTTTCCAAACAAACGGGATATATGGCTTGTGATTTTTTTTACATACGTGATTAAGTTACCAAAAATACAGAAAAAGAAAAAGAAACATGAATCAGTAAAGTGAAATATAAGAAATATCACGGATGCACAAAACCGAATACGAAGAAAAAAAAAATGGAATTAGAATAGATGATCCACATTATATTCTCTTTACATATATAAATAAATGGCAAATATCTACACGTATTTATATTATTCAACTCAAGCATGCAGCCATCTTCCCTAAGAATTTTATTAATCAAACTATATCTGATCATAGACTGATATTCTTTACACGTTATATATGCTAGTACTCTCCATTTGACCTTTTACACATTGCTTGAAAATTCCAGGTTATAAACACTATAAATAAACACTCATAATTGAGCACAAAAAAGCACTCCTTCAATCTAAATTTTCATCTGATAGTTCAAACAAAAATGTCTTCATATTCTGATCAAAACCCTTCTCGTACATCGGACATCCTTCCAGTGAAAGAAATTCCAGGTGGCTATGGCTTACCCTTTTTCGGGCCGATAAAGGATCGTATCGACTTCTACTACAGCCAAGGCGCAGATGAATTCTACAGGTCCCGAATAAAGAAATACAACTCAACTGTGTTTCGGGTTAACAGCCCGCCGGGCCCGTTCAACGCCAAAGACTCGAAAGTTGTCGTGCTTCTTGATGCACTCACCTTCCCTATCCTCTTTGATACTTCGAAAGTCGAAAAGAGAAACGTGTTTATAGGCACATTCATGCCTTGTACTCACTTCACAGGTGGATACCGCATTTGTGCTTATCTTGATCCTTCTGAGACCAAGCACAACGTCCTTAAGAGCTTCTTCTTATCAACACTTGCTAAGCTGCATAAGCAACTCATCCCAACTTTTCGCGCCTCGGTTACTCAGATGTTTACTGATCTTGAATCCGAGTTATCTGACAAAGGGGAAGCGAATTTCAATCCCATTAGTGATAAGATGTCGTTCGATTTCTTGTTCCGTTTGTTCGGTAACAAGAGCTCGTACGATACGAGTGTTGGAGGGGAGGGTAATTCGGATCTTGATAGGTGGTTGCTTTTTCAACTTGCTCCTTTGATCACATTAGGGTTGAAGTATTTACCAAATTGCTTGGAGGATTTGTTGCTACACACTTTTCCTTTACCTTATTTTTTGGTGAAATCAGGGTACGAGAAAGTGCACGACGAGCTTCACGAGGCGGCCGCAGGGTTACTTGATGAGGCGGAGCAACATGGTTTGAGTAGGGATGAGGCTTCTCATAACTTGCTTTTTCTTGTAGGATTTAATTCTTATGGTGGCACAAAAGTGATTTTCCCGGCTGTGCTAAAGTACGTTGGCACGGGGGGAGAGGATCTGCACCGTCGTCTGGCCGAGGAGATAAGGAGCGTCGTTAAGGAGGAAGGCGGGGTCACGCTCTCGGGGTTGAACAAGATGAGTTTGACTAAGTCCGTCGTGTGGGAGGCACTTAGGATCGAACCCCCGGTGGTGTTCCAATATGGTAAGGCTAAGGAGGATATAACGGTCACGAGCCACGACGCGTCTTATGTGATCAAGAAAGATGAGATGATTTGTGGGTATCAACCATTTGCAACCAAGGACCCCAAGGTTTTCGAGAATCCTGAGGTGTTCGTGCCGGATAGGTTTTTGGGGGACGGGGAGAAGTTAATCAAGTACGTGTACTGGTCGAACGGGAGAGAAAGCGACGATCCAACGGCTAATAATAAGCAATGCCCTGCCAAGGATATGGTGGTGTTATTGTCAAGGATGATGGTGGTAGAATTTTTCCTAAGATATGACACTTTTAGTGTTGAGGTTGGGACGCTCCTCCTAGGATCATCTGTTACATTTAAGTCTGTGACAAAGGCCATATGATTGGTTTTTATTTTTTATTTTTTTGTCAATTGTTTAATGGTGTATTTTGTTTTAATGCTATGTTTGTGTGAAAAGTTTGTTGTTTGTAATTAAATGAAATATAATTTGCTATCAACAAATGTTGTTAGTTTGATTGCGCAATACTTATAATTATAAGTTATAATTGTATAAATTGCATCTATACAATAAATAGTTACATATATATATATACTACATGCTTACCAAATATATATAAATATACTTACATATATAGCCTTGGTTGTAATTGCATGTGCGCATCAATTTGGATAATTTTTGAGTGGACCGAGTTTATTGGAGCCAGTCCACTTGATAATGTTAATTGAAAAGGGTTGTGGTGGTATAAACTACTTCGATTGTATGAAACTTGTCTCTTATTCGTTATTATTATAATAATAAGGCTATGTTTATTATTTATAAATTATAATCAATCAAGCATACTAAAATTAATTTTAATATGAAAACTCGGAAAACAATTGTTAATGTATATGCAAATTTGGACGTACTAAATAAATTACAATTTACAGGTAGTCTAGTTTTGACTAATATCCTGATATAATAAGTTAATAATATTAATTATTGTAAAGATAATATTTTGAAAATAAAATTATAGAAACATTTAATTTAATCAACACCCCACCAAGTTAACTGAAGCTTATATAGTTCATGTGGGTCATGCATTTAACAAGTATACAATTGTCTGTCCCAGCAAGACGTTCCTTTTCTTATAATTATTTCATAATAATAATAATAATAATAATAATGATGATGATAATAATAATAATTTATAATAATAATAATAATGATGATAATAATAATAATTTATAATAATAATAATGATAATAATAATGTTAATGTTAATGATAATGATAATAATAATAATAATAATAATAATGATCATAATAATGATAATCATAATGATAACATAAATAATAATAATGATGATGATTTATCATAATGATAATCATATTGACAATAATAATAATAACAACAACAACAACAATATTATTATTATTATTATTATTATTATTATTATTATTATTATTATTATTATTATTATCATCATCATCATCATTATGGCAAAATGCATTTTACACCCTCCTAATTCATTTTTAGCACAATGCACCCTCAAAATATAAAAAACAGACTATAAGAACATAGAACCGATGTTAAGAATTCAAATTTTCACTTGATCACTTGTGGCACCAGTTTACATTAAAACGTAACTGATTCACGTTGGAGTTGATAAATGACATTCATGACACTAAAAATGCACAAAATATGACCGAGAGTCCAATGAAAATATAATCTAAGTATTAATGTTGAGGCTAAGTGCTACAATTTAATTTTTCTCGGAAGCGTAGTCTCTTTTGTGGGTTTTGACGGGGTTGGTGCTAAAATGTGAGATTTGGTGTAATGTAAGTATAGTGCATATTGCCTTAATAACAACAATAAAAGAACAGAAAATCTACTATCAATAAAAATAAAACGACAAAGTCCTCAAAAAGGCCCATTAGCTCAGTTGGTTAGAGCGTCGTGCTAATAACGCGAAGGTCGCAGGTTCGAGACCTGCATGGGCCACATACTATTTTTGATTTTTTTTATTTCCACCTTTCAATTTATTTTATTTTCAATTTTTTCTCACATATTCTCAGATTATAATTACATAGCATTAATCTTGTTCTACCATTGGGACATTAATATGTTGTCACTTAGTTTAGAGAGTTTTAGGGCTTTCAATTTGTTTTATAATTATAATTATTCATGTGTGATCAATTTTATGTAAATTGCATCACATGAATAATTGTATGAACATCTCTTGGGTCCGCCATCCTTGAGTTCCGAGTAATAATATCGTAAACGAGTCGAGTTCAATTTTGTTTGAATTATTATCGAGCCTCAAAACTTGTATTTGAATTTTGAACATGGTTGATTGTTGATCAAGCCGAACTCGAAAACTTGATTTTTCTGTGCATATATTTATCATTTTTACGAATCGAGCCGAGCTTCAAAACTTATCAGACACAAATTAAAAAGCTCTTCAAATTTGGTTTGATATGTTAATAAACCGAGCTCGTTTATAATTTTAGCGTTTCATCTAGAATCAATTTTCGAACAACTTGATTTGCCTTTTAACCCCGCCTAACAATTAATTGTTTAGGTAGTTATAAGGTCATAACTACGTCATTGTGTTGTAGTGCATTTTGCAAACTTGCCTAATTTTGTCCAAGTTTGAGTTGAGAAATGCACAATAAGTCAGACTTTTTAACTAGGATTAAAACAAGTCACCGACGAGGAAGACTCCAACTCAAGACTAGTGAAAAGTTATAACTCATGCGTCGGAATTTATTTAGAGTTGATTCTTTTGACCAACTAAAGTACCAAAGAAATGTTTTTAAGTAAATCTCTCTTTAATCTCGACTCAAAAAATAGTATTTTATCTCGTATTTCATGACATATATATGTGACAAATGTACAAAATAAAAACAAATTCAATTACTAGTTTATATATGTTTGTCATGGTGTTCGTCTTGTATTCAACTCTACATATACATTACGAGTGTATCAAATATTTTAAATAGAAATTCAACTTGAATTGTATACATCTATCGTGTAGGTGTATTGTAATATAGGAGAAGAAATAGAATTTTGGAATAAAATTTTTTAAGTGATTTTTAATACTCCTTATGCCCCCGAAAATTGTTTAACAACAATTTCAATCGTCTGTTTTGATTTTTTAATTGGTATTTCATCACGTATATTTTATACACGTACGTCAGGTATATAAATTTGATGTGAATTTGCTATACATGTCATGTTCATGACATTGAATATGATATGAAACACAATCTTGGAATAGATGATCCGAAATAAGACAATAGGTCATTTAGCAAGTAAATTTAACTATTTTTTGAATCGAAATACTAAATTATTTACTTAATTTTTAATCTAATTGAATGAGAGCCAAAGTACAACATTCAAATACTAAGATCTAATTTTGTATAAAATAAAATAAAAATGCCAAGAAGTAATTAATATATTGACAAGTCAATTTAAAAATCAATTTGTTTAACCATGTATTATAGCAAATATTGGAACATCGGCAACCCCTATTTGATTTTCATTGTTCATAAACTTGAGGTCCTGAAACGTCTCAATACATCCTCACAAACTCATATCTGCATAAAATATATTTGAGAAAAACTTAAGTAGCATATATAGAACCGTATATAATTATTAAAAACTTAAGTGGAAGACTTGGAAATTAAATTCAAGAAAAAAGAGACATATAAAACATTTTGACTCCTTAACTTTCTAGTGCTATTTTACCAACCAACTTAAGAAATAATAATAATAATAATAATAATCACTTTTGACTAATTCTAGCTACCTAAATTTTGCATGCCCCTATGCAATTTTTACTATAAAAACCCAAATTCATTCCCCCATTAGAACACCATCAAAATCAATAAAATTTGATTCAATTATTCATTTAGTACTTATTATAATTTCATTTGTTGCTTAAATTAAGTGAAAAACAATGAAAAGTGTAGGAACTTTTGTTCTTCTTGTGACTGCATCAATGTTTGCCATTGCCATGGCAAACAAGAATTGGAGCACTACTGCAGGAAACTGGAACCGCACTGGGGATTATAACTGGGGATTTTAAAGACCAAAAAATGTGACTCAGGGTCCGAATACGTTCGTTGTGGGCGGGTCGGATAACTGGCGGTTCGGGTATAATTACACCAATTGGGCAATCAAGAATGGACCTTTTTACTTGAACGACAAGCTAGGTATGTTTTTCCATGCATTCCATTCATTATCATATTAGCTTAAACAGATTGATGAGTCGAGGCAAATAATGTATTGCTCAATTCATTTAAAATTTTATCAAGTTTGAAAGTTTGTATTTATGGTCAACGGAATGAGCTTAAATAAATTTTAATTGATTCGACTTGAGTAACATAATTTTTAATTTGCATATATTTTATTATTTTTTTAAAACTATTCGCTCTTGCAAATTAAACTTGAATAGAGCTTGTGCAACGAAAAAAGATCTTCGAGTTTTTTTTAATTATGTTTAATAAACCGAACTTGCAACAGAGTTCTTAACTATAGTATCAATTAAATTTATTTCAACTCTATCATGTACAATTTATGTATTATAAAACCCCACTATTTCTTTTAAGGATTTCCCCCCAATTTCTCCTCAATTTGAAAAAGTTTCTCCATTCAATGTCATATGATGGGTACATGACATTTTCATCTCAAATTCGAATTTTAAAATTGAAATTACCACTTAATCAAAATTTAGTGAACTTAAGTCACTAAATGGATAGATAAAGAATGAAACTTGAAAATATGCCGATTTACGAACTAAAATTACATTTTTGACCACACTTGCATACAAATATATTTATTACATGTTTTTCATTTATTTGTAAAAACTTAATTGAAAAAATTTCATTTATGATCCCGTAGAATTTCGCCTAAATCAAATTTAATTCCATTAAATTTTCAGTTGCACTTTTGGTCCCCACCGTAAAAAATGTGATGGAAAAACGCGATTATCATACACGCGCCATTGAAATCCTGTAGGACTTTGTTCATTGCAGATTTAGTCACGTTAGATTTTCAGTTGCACTTTTTGTCCCAACCGTAAAAAAATGGATAAAAAAAGGCGAATGTCATACACGCGCTGTTATCTCAAAAAATACAAAAAATAATGCGTGCATGACATTCGCCTTATCCCATCCAACTTTTGACGACAGAGAACAAAAGTGCAACTTTTCTAGTCCCACAGGACCAAAAGTACAACTGAAATTTCAATTGAAGTAAATCTGAAATAGGCTATGGAAGTTCCATGGGACCAAAAGTAAAATTTTCCCAAACTTAATTGATAAGTTGATATGCTAATTTAATTTGTGCATGCATGCAGTATTCAAGTACGATCCACCAAATGATACAACATTCCCCCACAGTGTTTATCTGCTACCAAATTTCTGGAGTTTCCAAAACTGTGACCTCAGAAGAGCTATGAAGATCGGAGACATCACCGCCGGCGGAGGCGGCGGATTCGAGTTCCCGTTGAAGAGGTGGCAGCCATATTATTTCGCCTGCGGCGAACGCGGCGGCGTCCAT
Source organism: Buddleja alternifolia (assembly GCA_019426215.1). NCBI lineage: Eukaryota > Viridiplantae > Streptophyta > Magnoliopsida > Lamiales > Scrophulariaceae > Buddleja > Buddleja alternifolia. Next base: position 30,696,901 of record CM033408.1, on the reverse strand, counting down.
TGCAAGGATGGGTTGATGAAATTCGCAGTCTGGCCATTAATCCGTTGGAATTATTAAATATCAACTGCTCAAGGAAGAATTAATTATTGTGGACGCAGAAATTCATGAAGTTTAATTTGTGTTTTGATGCTGGATTTTCTAATTAATTTGCTTGGAATAAATTATTATTTCTAGTTTATAATATGTTTTTGAATAATAAATAATCAGAGGGTGTTTAACTCTTTTCGTTTTGATTTTTGGGGTTATTGGTGATTGTTGTTTGGATTGATTTTGAGTATGGTAATTTAATAAACTTTTGACACTATAGTGTTGGTTTTTATTGGAATATCTGTATTTTTTATTTACTAAAAATTTATCTTCCTACTAGCCCAAGATGATGATATAATCATTCTAGTTTAATTGATCAAAAAACTTTTTGATTCTGTTTAATGCTAATTAGTTTTATTCATGAAAAAGAAGAAGATATACTCATATTGTTATGAATTTCCCATGTCAAGAAATTTTAGCCTGCTCCCGATTTGGTCAAACTCAAATATATTTGACAAAATGAGTGAATTATACTTGTCATGTGATTGGTCACTCACTTTATGAAATACATTTGAAATTAACCAAACCAGAAGTAGATTGAAATTTTCCAATTTAGAATTCACATTAAACTAAACATTTCAAAATTTTACGATTATTAATTTATTGTAGGAATGGAAAACAATTGAAAGTGTTTCATACTTAAATCAGCTCTACAATTCATTTGAACTTGACTTGCTAAGCACACAACCAGGTTTGGATAGTAATTTTCGTTTTATAGGATTCAAAATTTAGCTCCAACTCAACTTAATTAGTCACGCAATTTATTAGAATATGTGTAAAAATATTAAACTATTCAAAATTGACTCATCTAACTAGGTTAAAATTAGATTATAATAGATGTGGATTTGAGTAGAAGAGACTAAAGTTACTTAACTAAGAGGTTTTGAGTACAAATTTTTTTATACACATTAAACTTATGCGGAAGATGTCCCAACAAACGTGCATGAAAGTATTAGTTTTGGATCTTTTATGTATCAACTCATACTAATTCAAACATTATTTGAAGCTCATCATAAAATTAAAATCAGCTTGAATGTTACCTTGTTGTCCTGAGCTTAGTTCATTTACATCCCTAATATTTACTAGGGGAAAATTCCATTTTTGATACCATGCACGGTTTTACAATGTAACATTTTTGGTATCAAATTAAGTTTTTTTGTTGTTTTTGGTGCTGATGTTAGTCAAAGTCACAATGTGACGTGTCCGTTAGTTTTGATATTTGGGGGGAAATTTTGCATGTGATGTGTACATGTTGTTAAAAACTCAAAGCTGTTATAACTGTCAGTCACTTTCCTAACCTTAATTTCATACCTAGTTTTACGTCCCAATCCAAATTCACAAGAAACCCTAAAAATCCCCACGAAGTCTGCTTTCACTAGCTTGAAAGGAAAAAGAAGGTCGAATTCCCCATACACAAGTCCCATTTTGTCGCCAAATCCTTTTTGGAAGGAGAAGAATGGAAACATTTGAATTAAACCCAAAATTTCTGTTAAATCTCGAGAAGGAAGATCCATTCTCGACTATAAATGAGTCTACGCGACCCAACCCATACAACAAATACCCTCACGGCCTCACCCAGCATACCGTAAATTGTATTTTGAAGTTTTCGTGGTTTTTGAGTGATGTTTGATTTGGAAGAAATAATTGGACAATTGGAGAGTTAAATGAGCCAAAAAAAAACCCAAAAGTTTGCTTTTAAAAATACCTAAAATTCATTTTCACTCCATTTTGATCTGTCATTTTCCCTCCAATTGAACAAAAATATGTTTTGTCCCCTTAAATGTCAAAGTAAGAGACATTTGAGTCACACATAACTTTGTCCATTAATTGACTAGCGACAGTACCAAAATCGACAAAAAAAGACTTGATTTTAACAAATGGTACCAAAAGAGGTAGGCTACAAAAATTAATTTCCGTTGTTAGGAGGTGTAAAACGCAATTAATGGAACTCTAGACCACTATTTAACAAACCTTTTCTAACATTCATTTCTTCTTCTAAAACTTATCATTTTTCTCCGAAATGCCCCTCCGTAGACCATTACACCGTCCTCTCCACACCCTAAATCTCCGACCTAAATCGGTAATTTCGCCATCTCCGGCGGATGCGCCGCCGCAACTATTCTCCACTCCGCCGGACACCGCCCTCGTCGACAAAGCCATAACAATCCTCAAACGCCACCACCCCTCCCTCCTCGATCCTTTAAAAGTCCAATTTACACCTCAATCGGCCTCCTATTTACTCCTCCAATCCCAAAATGACCAAACCCTAACCCTAAAATTCCTCAATTGGGCGCGTAAATTGCCATTCTTTAGTAACCACCTGCAATGCCACTGCCTCTCGATTCACATCCTTACTCGCTTCAAGCTCTACAAGACCGCGCAATCCCTAGCGGAGGAAGTTTCGGTGATTTTTCGCGACGACGAAAATGGCGATTTGGTGTTTTCAGGCCTCAAAGACACGTACCAGGTGTGCCGCTCCAGCTCTGCGGTGTTTGATTTGATGGTAAAAGCGCTTTCTAAGTTGAGAATGGTAGATAGAGCTTTGAATGTTATGAAGTTAGCTAAATGTCATGGATTTATGCCTAGTGCGTTGTCGTATAACTCCGTTTTAGAGGTGATAATTCGGAGTTCAGCGAGTGGATGTCTTGAATCAGCTAGAAATGTGTATCGGGACATGATTGATAACTATGTTTCACCGAACGTTTTCACTTACAATATATTGATTAGGGGGTTGTGTGCAAATAAGGAAATGGATAAAGGATTAGGTTTCTTTGATGAAATGGAGAGAAAGGGTTGTTTGCCGAATGTAGTTACGTATAATACATTGATTGATGCCTATTGTAAAGTGGGGAACATCGACAAGGCGAATGTATTACTGAAATTGATGTGGGAGAAGAATTTAGAGCCAAATGTGATTACGTACAATGTGATAATCAATGGGTTGTGTAGAGAAGGGAGGATGAAGGAGACAAGTAAGTTTTTTAAGGAGATGAAGGGAATTGGATTGGCTCCTGATGAAATTACTTATAATACACTTGTCAATGGGTATTGTAAAGAGGGAAATTTCCACCAAGCTCTTGTTTTACATGCAGAGATGGTGAGGAATGGGTTGTCTCCCAATGTGGTGACTTATACTTCTTTGATAAATAGTATGTGCAAAGCAAGGAATTTGCATCGTGCCATGGAGTTCTTTGACCAGATGCGGATAAGAGGATTGAGCCCAAATGAGAAAACATATACAACTTTAATTGATGGTTTCTCTCAGCAGGGGTTCATGGATGAAGCTTACAGACTTTTAAGTGAAATGAGTGACAGGGGCTTCACACCTTCCATAGTGACTTACAATGCACTCATCAATGGACATTGTGTGTCCGGTAGGATTGATGATGGTTTAGAAATGATTCCGAATATGATTGCAAAAGGAGTATCTCCAGATGTTGTTACTTACAGTACAATCGTGTCTGGGTTTTGTAGAAATTCTGATGTAGATAAGGCATTCCAAATGAAAGAGGAGATGGTGGAGAAGGGGATTTTTCCGGATGCAATTACCTATTCATCGTTGATTCAAGGTCTTTGTGAGCAGAGGAGATTGATTGAAGCTTGTGAATTATTCCAAGAAATGTGGAAACTGGGTTTGCAACCTGATAAGTGTACATACACTACTCTTATTGACGCTTATTGTGCAGAAGATGATATTGTAAGTGCAATGCGTCTTCATGATGAAATGATTAATAAGGGTTTTTTTCCTGATGTTGTTACCTACAGTGTGTTAATAAACGGGCTAAACAAGCAGTCTCGCAGTAAGGAAGCAAAGCGACTTCTGTTCAAGTTGATCTATGAGCAATCTGTTCCTTATGATGTCACATATGATTTGCTGATAGAAAGTTGTAGTAATATTGAATTTCAGAGTGGGGCAGCTCTTATAAAGGGGTTCTGCATGAAAGGTTTGACGAGTGAAGCGGACCGAGTTTTTCAGACAATGCTTCAGAAAAACCACATGCCCAGTGAAGCAGTTTATAGTATTTTAATACATGGCCATTGTAGAGCTGGGAATTTGCAGAAAGCTATTGATCTTTACAAGGAAATGGTGCATCATGGATTTGTTCCTCATGCAGTAACTGTTATTGCTATAACTAAAGAACTCCACAAAGTGGGAATGACTGAGGAACTCAGTCAAATTTTGCAAGATACATTAAGAAGCTGTAAAATCCTTGATGGTGACCGTGCCAAAGTCCTTCTTGATGTCAATTTTAAAGAAGGGAATATGGATGCAGTTTTTAATATTCTCACAGAGATGGCAAAGGATGGGCTTCTTCCAAACGAAGCAAGAGCACGCGGATAAATTTTGAAAAATGAACCATATTGTACTGAGCTATAGTGATATGGGCAATGCTTTTGTGCACATGTTACGTACCGGACTGGACATGATGAATTTTATTTTTAGATTGCCAGTTGATCTATTTATGATATCATGTCCAGAAGTTGAGTCAAATTAAACAATATTCATCAAGAGTTGCTAGGTCTCTTATGGTGGACTCGATGAAGTCTTTGTTGAGGCCAGCCTCAGAGAATGGGAATCGAATCGAGCATTTAAGGCCTGGGATGGCCTTCTTCTGAATGAGGCAAGAATTGCTGCTTAGACTTGTGAATGGATAATGTGACTAAATGAGTTATTCAATTTAGAATGACAATACCTTTTATAGAAGAAATGAATGTGGGATATTGTGAAGTATATTTTTCGTTAGAATCCCACCATTCGTTCTCATTTTGTGCTGCATAGGAGTGAGTTTTTTGGATTGTCAGAATGCAATGCCTGATTTCTTGGAGAAAGATAAAGACAGAAGCAGAGGCTGGACCTCACCACCTTAAGTCAGGTATAGTTTCAAATTATATATGAAAGTAAATTACAATTCGAAAACCACAATTACCTAAATCTCTCACTCCGTAAGACCTGGAATTCTGGCTTCACCCTGCTTGAAGTGCTCTTTATATTTTCCAAGCATTCACAAAAGATATAAATAGGAAACATTGTATCTGAAGACATGAAACAGTTTCTATTGAATACAAGGTAGACCATTAGAACTCAACCCTCTCATCATAAAAACAATAGACATCAGTTATTCTTCACAATTATTGTGATTCCTTATTTTATCTGTCGCTTGGAGGAAGCTTTCCCTCTAAGAAGGACGAGAATAAAGTAAGAGCACGCTCAGGCTGGTAACTTGGAACAAAATGCCCAGCTCCTCTTATGGTCACAAATGTTATATTCTGATACTCAACCACGTAACCTCCAACCTTCAAATAAAATGAAATTAGACAAGATTAGGATGTCATAATTGAAAAAGAGGAGATGGAGCAGAATAGGTTCTTTCCTATGTACCTCGCCTTGGGTGTACCAAGGGTACCATGGAGTCTTTACTGGCGTCCCGAGTTTGGGCATAGAATACCTAGTTGTTGTGACTGGTACCACACTGTCTGTGTCTCCACTGGAAGTTCACCTCAAATTATTTAGCAGAGCGATTTAAACTCTCACAAAATGACTGCCATAGTTTTTTCAGGTAATTGTAGCTAGTTTATGCGAAAAATGTTATCCGAATTGAATTTTGACGGGTATGAGATATAATGTTCAGTCATACTTGGAGTTCCCATCTCTCCATGTATGGGCCCCACGCGTGGGCCCAAACACATGAAAGGTGATAATTTCCCTGGACTTGCACAGCCCGAGAGTCACCACGAATGAACCAATAATATTTACTCATGAGACACTTATTTTTGAGTGGGTATTATTATATATCACTGTTAAGATAATCACCTATTTAGCACCTCTCTTTGTTTTATAAAGAATTTATTTGTTAAGTCTTTCAAGAATTGCATTACAATAGGCTTTTGACATAGCATGAGAATTGTTAATATAATTAAAGGCGGTGAGAAAGGAAAGGTGATATATATCCTTTTCTTTTTCTAGCTTGGATATACTAGCACAAGAAGGTCGTATAACTTACCTATAGATCCAAAATCTAATTCCACTAGCCATCAACTCCTTCATGGTGGGTAATACTGTTAGTGGACTGTCCTGCCAATTGCTACCTACGTAATTGCTGCATCAGGTGGAAAAGAAAAAGAAATTAAGTCCAAGAAAATATCAACAAGTATTTTGAGATGGGTAATTCTTAGAAGATTTTAGGATTCGAATTCCCGGGACAATCAAAACCATCCATGTGATGGGACACAGATGGGGTCCATCATAAATTAATAGTAGTAAATGTATGAACTTCCAAGTCCCGAGATTTTAGAAAAAGTCCCATGTGGTGAAGTATAGTACCTACAGCCGTTCCAAGGCCCAGAAATTCCAGTGATGTTGGCATGAAGCGCCTTTTGGACTTCAGGAGTGTTTAAGTATGCATAGACATAATTATCTGAGCATGGATCAAATCCGGAGATCTATTTTGACATACACATAAAAGATAAGTTATAACATTAATGTCATTATATTATACATATATATGAAATAATGAATGTGGGTAATTCTTAGGAGTTTCTGGGACTTTGACTCGACTTTCGAGAAAATCACAATCATTCATATGATGGCCCCACTGGCGCTACCATACAGCAGTGATAGTGATTATCTGTTGATTGCAAGTACAAATACTGTCCAACAATCACTCATGAATGATTGCCACATACTGGTGGGGTGTTTGAAGTTGTAGAGCATAAGGGAGCATATATATCATAAGGAAAGATATTCCCATGGGCCTCATGTGCCTGTTCTATGTAATCTTCGCATACTTCTGATAGAGGCGCCCCCAAAGAAAAATTACAGTTCTGTACAATTCCCTCATGAATTTCATCTGATATGAGGGCGTGTGTCCAGAGATAGTCATTCACGCCTTTCGATTGATCTTCGTCATCAATATATGCATTCCCAATCTGGAAAAGAGAAGTCGCATCTTTTAATAACTCCCGATTCTTGACAAAATATTTCGATATCTTCAAAAAAAAAAAAAATTATTAACTCACAGCAATTCCTTTCAAGTTAATAGTAGTTTGGTTTGTGATTTTATTGTTTTGCAGGATTAATGCAGCAAGCTGAGGCACGTAATGACCAGCATAACTCTCCCCAGTTATGTAGAAATCTCGGGTTTTGTACTCTAGAAATCTTTCCAACCAGTTAACTAAAAAGGTATATGCATCTGCTGCAGTTTGTTTGTCTCCAGTGATATAATCTGATGTGTTGTTCGAGTAAGAAAATCCGACACCAGCTGGGGATTCCAGGAAGATTACGTTTGCCACTGGATACATGTTCAGCAGTGGGATTATTAAGGTCAGTTGTCATATAAAAGCAAGACATCAATTTTGAAAATGAACTATAAGAAAAAAACGACTGTTTACCGTTGTTCCAAGCATTTTTGTTATGCCATAGAGTTGTTCCATCTGGATTCACTCGAAAGGGTCCAAGTTCTGTCATTGCTCCGGCTCCTAAGGAAGAGCAACCCGGCCCTGCAGTCCAAAGATTTACCACCAAGTGGTATTTAGAGAATGTTAATACAATGTTCATTTTGTAGCATTAGGGATTTGGAATAGATGCTTTCTAATTCAGGTACATGAGCATGAGCTATTCTTAGGGAGTCTTAGGAATCTGATTTAGGACAATCTCAACCGACAGGGTATTAGCCATTGGATGAGAAGTTTCATTCTACCAACTTGGGCAGTATCCAAGTAGGTTTGATAGCAATTGAATGTGCATATGATGATGTCATTAAAATGAAATGACATCATGGGATTAATCTAAGGATCATAAATTCAAGTTTCCAGACAATCAGAATTAACCACATGATTCGTGTGGAGGGCTCCACATGAAATTAACCATAGAAGATGGTTGTAATTATACCTATACTTGACAAGGACTTTATGAGAATCACTCAATCTGATGTATCACAAGCCCACATAGGTAGTATCGAAGAAGATCGGTTATAATGAGCCGTGGTGGAACCCACATTAGTTTGAAACACGGAGTCTTGAGATTTCCTAAGAATAATCTGAACTGAAACATTTGTAATAATATTGGCTGGTTTGGTATTTGATCTCAAGAAGTTGGAGAAAATTATTTGTACTTGTACAAATAAAGCTTTGGCATTTCTCAGCAAATGCATATTATCTTCTCCATTGATGTAAATTTATTTGAACTAACCTCCATTTAGCCACAGCACCAGAGGCTTGGTAGAAGAGTCTTGTGATTCAGTGAAATAGTAAAATAATGCTCTACCAGCATTAGGATCAACTGTGACGTATCCTGAATACTGAGAAAAACTCACTTCTGGTTGCCCTGGCAAACTTATAATCCTATCAATATCTTTCAATCCCTTCTGAGTTTCGACATAAACCGGTGAATATTCGTTTGAGACTTCATCTCCAGTACGATCATTTGCTGATCTTTTGATAGTTCTTTGAACTTTGATAAATTCTCTGAGAGGATCGTATCCCCTCCCACCATAACATTGTATGGAAACTGCTAGAGACATGAAAGAAAGAAGCAAAATATAGGTGCCCTTCATTTTCTCAATGCTACCGGGGTCGGTGGGTTGGGGGGTCGGTTTTCTTAGCAATTGTGACCTCGTCTGTTTATATGGATTTTTGTGAATCTAAACAATTTTGAAGTTGTTGAAAGTACCGTGTTTTTGATGCTCTTGTTTGGACTCATCACAATTAGTTTGATGGTTTTTACAATGTTTCTGAGCTCTAAAGTTAACCATTTTATTATTGTTAGGCAGATTTTGTAACAACTTTGGAATTGTAACCTTTGACACAATCAAGTAGTATTAGCGTTATGGCGAAGTTCTCAATATTTTGGAATCAAGCTAACATATATATGTTGTCGATCCACATGTTCTGAACAAACTCACCTACAAAGTACAAACCTTGTTCAATGAATCACAAACATGTCTTCAAGGCCCTTGTCACAAGCGAGTCATGAACATGCCTTTCTCTTCGTGGTTGATTAGCTATTGGACCGATGTCGGTACATCTCGAATCCATCGAGCCCATAAAAAGAGCTTAAGGCGGGAGAATAGAGAATTTGAAAAGAAAGAAATACATACATATTGTGAAATTTTATCTACCCAATTACATATCAAATAATCCAAAATTCGACCCAATATTTCATAATCAGTCCTGGAAAATGGTGATAAAACTGGCGTGGTTGTCTTATCACAAGTAACTAAATAGAAGAATTCAGCTCAAAATTTTCATCATGTTCCCATCACATTGTTTTGGACATTAATCATATATTGTGTTAGGTATGTTCGATGATAAAACATCAAGAAGTTTAATATTTTGTCTCAGTGATCTCCCAAGACGGTTCAGATCATCTGATTTAATTTGGTGATTCATTGACTTTTCATATGGCATATCATGTTTATAATTTTTTTCTTTAAAATAGAGACGATGTGGATCTATAAAACGTGTACGTTACATATAACACGGTGGAATACAAAACATAAAAAAGTGCAACTTGCAATCATCAGCATACCTGAACTCACAAACTCACAACGTAAATTGAAATAGAGGATCTGAAATGATAAACTTAATCAATTTATGCATATTCTAGTTTTACACTTCAAGAAGGAAAAGAAAGTTGGTTGTAGTAAAAACGCATGTAAGCAACCATTTTATCGCATAAACACTGTCATTCGAGGCGAATTCAATTAACAATCTATTCTCAGATGGGGTGCAGGAGGGAAGAAATAACACATGGGTATAAACTACACATAATTTTAGTGTATGCCAATTGACAATGCTAAGCTAAACCTAAGAAAGAATGAATAATTATAACAACGAAAAGACTTTAACCCCAAAATTTCGAATGAAAATACCACCCAAAAAAAATTAAAAAGAATCTCACACCATATTAAATCCAGCTACAAAATTCATCATTCCACAGACTTAAAAAAATTCATTTGACAAATATTATTGATAGGCTTAACACAGGTAGAACACTAACAATAATTATTAGCTAACTGTCTGCTGGTGGTTTCCATGACCATTTGAAGATGCTCCATAGGCTGCTGCACCAGCAGCGTTATATCCATATCCATTGTAACCTTGTCTTCCGTAGTGAGCACCGTTCCACTGATTATTATGATCCATTCTCGACTGCCAAACAAAAAGGCGATACGGCGAAGATAGTTAAAACAAATACACAGTCATAATTTTATTTGGGGAGGGGGGGGGGGGGGGGGGGGGGGGGGGGGAGCTAAGGTAAATTACATATACACCTCCTGCTTGAGACCATTTTCACAAACAACATGCCGAGAATTGGGAAATTACCATAATTTCCCATGTGAGTAAAGACATATTATGATTTCACCTCTAATCAATAAAAAGGAAGATTCCAATGTCCACTTGTTCTTCGAGTTGTGAAGGATCTGACATGGGAGTGTCTTGGTTATTTGTAAAAGCTCAGGGTGTTCGTGGTAATTATTTCAAGAAACAAAAGACTGGATTTGTAGCGCTAAAATTGGATTTTGCACTGAGGGCTTGATGAAATTAGTAAGGAACTATATCTATATTTACTAATCACGTTATTATCAGTTGGTATTTGTCATTTTTCTCGTGAAACAAAGGTTCAAAATTCACTCTTTGAAAGGATAGGTAATCTTTGTGAAACACTTGAGAATATTAGTTTGAAGTCACATAAGGTACGAGAGCATTAAAGGTATATAATTCACACTTCCTTGTAAAAGAAATTCAGCTTGGAAATACACTAAATTACAGTTGAAAAACGGACAATTTACCTGTCTGTTTCCCATATTTCGACCCCAAGAAAGACGAACTGTCTGCTTGCCAATAACTGCCCCGCTTAATCTCTGAATTGCATCTTCTGCATTGCTTCTGTTGAAATGAAAATGTAAAGGATTATTGCGTGGTTATTTTTATCAGGTAAGCGTCCAGTTTTCTTATTTCACTACACAGTCAGAGGTATGTCTAAACAACAAGAAATAAACCACACAGAAGTATTACCTGTTCGCAAATTGTACGAAACCGCATCCCTTTCCAGCTGGTATTTTTACAGAGACAACCTCACCAAATGGAGCAAAAGACTCTCTTAGCTCTTCATCAGTGACATCAGAGTCGAGTCCTCCCACAAATATCTACAACAATCATTGGTTGCTTGGATTAGTCATGACATGACTTGCTGATAAGTAGCTTACAAAGATAAGCAGGACTCACTGTGGTGTTAGATGAATCGTTTTCTGACTGACCTAAGGGCACAGCACCATTTGATGCATATCCACCAGACAAGACCACAGCTAAAAGAACAAGTCAGAATTGTTGAATAAATGTCATATTGGATGACATTATAAAACTGTAACCAACAGCTTTTAAAATATATGAATCTTTAAAGATTGCATATTGACTTAAACCCGAAGAATAATGAAAGAAGGATGAAAAGACAAAAGGAATATTTTGATGCCATAAGCAACTTTTCCAGTATATATTATAGAACAAAGAGTAGAGGATAAAAGGTTAAGACACTTGAGAGAAAAGTTGGAAAATTCTGATTTACTCTTTCACATGAAAGTAAAGGTATCAAAAACAGAATGACAATGAAGAATAATGAAGTCCATTCAATGTAAATAACAAGTGAACATATTTAATATTTTTAAAGGTACACAACACACATATGTTATGGAGCAGAAAACATATGGATATACGTTACACGCATGTATATAAATATGAAAACAATTTATAAAGTAAGCTAATTCACGAGTTTTCTATAGCAACAAGCCAAATATTCAGGAAGGCGGAGCCAATTGGACATAGTAATATATTCACATAAAAAATCATCACATAGGAAAGGTAAGAGTTTTTCTTGGACCAAAATGTCACAACAGCAGAATACTATAAATAACAATGTACCTTGTGAAGAAAATTGTTGCTGTAGTGAAGGTTTCTTGGGGGTTGCTACACCAATTCGCATAGGTCTACTTGAACAAAACACACCATTCATTTCAGTCATGGCTCTCGTCTTCTCATTTTCATCACCAAACCTAACAAAGCCATAACCTTTTGTACGGCCAGTATTTGTATCAACCACCACCTTTGCACCTTTAACAGATGGATACCTACTAGCAAAGGTATCATGTAACAGTGCATCAGTAACATCAGTAGCCAAATCTCCAACAAATATTGACAAATCAGAACCAACTTCAGGACGCTTATCACCAGTGCTGAAACCAGCCCAGTTTAAGCGAAATGGTTGCTCTGTGTTGGGCATCGTGGTGCCACTGTAGCTTTGCAGAACGTTCTCTGCTGCTAAATGAGTATTGAACTCAACAAATCCATATCTCTCTGATTGACCAGTGTGCTTATTGCGGATTACCTTAACAGAAAGGACCTGCATGTTTGAATTCCAGAGTTGAATACGCCATTGATAAACAGAAAAGTAAACCGTTTCATAAAGCAATACTTTCCAATAAATTCAAGAAGTAACAAAAGAAAACCTGCAATCTCAAACTCACACGATGATGTATTCAGATTGCAATAGCAGACCACGCATAAAATGCACATCGTTAAAAAATCATAAAGGTTAAGATATATCGTGTTGGGTACCCGAGCATCCATTACATGCTGGTTGCTACTGTATAAAATGTTAGTCCAAGAACTTTGCATAAAGTAAAATATCCTGAGAACATAAACTAGAATGAGACTAGCAACAACGTTATATGTGCATTGCTGATCCTTCATAAGAAAATGTTATACTGTCAAGTAATTGGAGGATACAATTAGAAAGTAGGTACTCCCATGCTTCATCCACAAAACTTGAGAATCACAGAGCATCATTGATTGATCCAGGTTTTCAAACATTAGAATGGCTCTGTCCTAATGTAACAAAGAAAGGCTATGATTGTATCGTAACATTTTAATGAACTAATTTTGGGAGCTTATTACCACAGTTTACAGCATGTTAACGACAGCTTGATTATCATCTATCAATCCAATTCCTTTAACCTATAAAATTAAGTATTCACATTACTCCCAAAACATGAGAGCTTGTGTGTAATCAATACGACATAAAATTGTTTTAGCATAACAAATAGGAATATGCATAAAAATATCAACCAGATAATTACGAAGTTAAGAAAAAAAAATTGAATCAAAGAACGAAGGCAAGAGATAAATTCCATAGCTTAAGTCATTTACTTATGAAAACAAATACTTGTGCATTAGTATTAAGCTCAATTAGATTTTCAGTCCAATATTCAGGTTCTAAAGTTAGTGTGTAGCATTTCCTTGATGCTATGCATGTAGCACATTAATTAATATAATAAGATCTCATTCTCGTATCGCTTTCCTCAAAGATTAAAGTAAAGCATCCAAGACAAGAGACTAAAAATACGACAGATCACCACAATTAAACAACAATTCCAGACATTAACTTCAATACAAATTATCTTCCAAATCCTAAAGCTTAAACATACTAGCAATCACAAAACACAATCATACATGTTAACTCAGCTCGTAATCTCTAAAGCCAAACATGAATTAATTGGAATACAGAATCCAATCAAAAGACTAAAAAGATGACAGATCACCACAATTAAACAACAAATTCAGACATTTAACTTCAATATAAATTATCTTCCAAATCCTAAAGCTTTAAACATACTAGCAATCACAAAACACATACATGTTAACTCAACTCGTAATCTCTAAAGCCGAACATGAATTAATTAAAATACAGAATCCAAGCAAAAGACTAAAAAGATGACGGATCACCACAATTAAACAACAAATTCAGACATTTAACTTCAATACAAATCATCTTCCAAATCCTAAAGCTAAAACATACTAGCAATCACAAAACACAATAATTCATGTCAACTCGTAATCTCTAATGCTGAACATGAATTGAAATTATTAAATCGTCTAGGATAACTAAAGAAACGCGTTTTCTTACCTCTCCAGTTTGAGCGAAGCAAGTCTGAAGATAACCTTCATCCATCCACTGCTGGAGATCTCCAATCCAGATCGTCTTGTTATCTTCGCTGGAGCTCTGAATCTGATTGTTCTGCTTCGGCGGTTGCTGATACTGCTGCTGCTGCTGGTAGTACGGCGCGTAATGCTGGTTGTACATCATCTGCTGCTGCATCGCCATCGCCGGATACTGCGCCGCCGCCATCCACTGCTGCTGGTACTGCTGCTGCATCGCCGCCCACTGCTGCTGCTGCTGCTGCTGCATCTGCTGCTGCTGATTCAGATCTCCGCCGTTCATTTTCTCTCTCCTGAAATTCGCGATAGTAGTGGTACCTGGTCGGAGCAACCAGGTTTCAGGCAGAGATATATATATCTATATGTATAGAGAGAGAGAGAGAGAGAGAGAGAGAGAGAGAGTTTTGGCGAAGACGGCTGACTAGAGAATTAAAAGGAGGTAAGTATGAGGATCTAGGGTGGATTCAACGTGTGTGCTTCGTAGTTTAGGACGGTGAATCGGAGCCGTTGAAAGGAGAGGATTTGATTTTGGCCGTTGATGTGGAAAGAATAGGTGGTGGGTCCCGTTGATACGCCGGGGGTGAAGTGGGTCCCACTGCTATTTTAGATCTGGCCGTGAATTCTGGTGGAGAGACTGCCCACTGATTTTGAATTGACGGCTGGAAGTAGTTGTTTGGATATTTGTATGTATACTTGTATGTATATGTGTTTGGTTAAACAAATATGGAAAATTCCCATCTGTAGAATAAAATGTATACCATCTTTGTATAAAGCTTTAAGTTATTTAGAATTTTTGTGCATATTTGTACTCTAAAAGAGTAAAAGTAATAATTGGAATTGTGAGTTACTGCTTTTATCTTTGTTTCTATAAATATTAAAACAAGTGATATTTATTGACTATGTTTTATCCCGTACTTCACTTACTATGTATGCACATTAAATATAAAAAAATATTTTTAAGAATATATAATCACATGAAACATATATACTTTAGGAAAAATTCTAGTCCAGACTTAGCTTGGCCGCGCTCAAATATATTACACTTGTCATATAATTGGGAAGTTATTTTAAAAAATACACATGAATTTGGCCGAGCCGGGAGCGGACTAGAATTTCCCTTTACTTTAGCATGCAAAAGTGTTATAAAATGTCAAATGATGTACTATTTTTATGGTAGAAGATTGGGGTGCAAAATAATATAGGGCAAAATACATTTTCTACCCCTAAATTATTCACCTCGTCTCCTTTAGATCCCTAAACTATCAAATGTAATAAAATGGTCCCTAAACTATCAAACATAACAAAACGGTCCCTCAATTTAAGGAATTGTTTGGCTAGTTTTTTAAAATTGATAAATAGTATATACAAATGTTATTTTTGTATAGTAAGTACTTTAAATATTTTTATATAATTTATTAAGGGAAATTTTCTAAATCTCCTTAAAATAAAATTTATAATCAAAAAAATCTTTTATAATATTTTTCAATCCCAAAAAAATTATTTTACCAACTTTTCTTTCCAAAAAAATCAATGTTTAATTTAATAAATTTATGGATTTAATTGTCCTTAACTTTCTAGAGCAATAAAGAATCAGTTATATTTTTATCTAAAATTTATTTATGTAGAATTTTGTATTGATAATTGATACTCATTATGATTTAAAATTTATATTTTTAAATTTGTAATCATCTAAAAAAATTTAAAAATATATTTAAGCTAGCTTTTAACTCGTGCCAAGGCATGGGTACATGAATAATAAAATAAAATAAACAATAATGAGTAATAAATCGTACTCAATCCGCAACAAAAATAGACGCCAAATACAAGTTAAAAATAAATTAAATTATATAAAAATATTTAAAGTACGTGATGTACAAAAATAAATTTTGTATTATATTATTTATCAATTTAAAAAACTAGCCAAATAATTTCTTAAGTTCAGGGACCATTTTGTTACGTTTGATCGTTCAGGGACCATTTTGTTACATTTAATAGTTCATGGATCTAAATAAAACAAAGTGAATAATTTAGAGGTACAAAGTGTATTTTGCCCAATAATATACTAACAACATTTAAGAGTTCCAATTAATTCCAAGAAGTTTAAGAAATTCAATGAGACTATAGTCCCTAGAGTGACACTAATGACTACCCCTACCAAATGATTGTGAAATTGTTTAACAAGATTAATAAATGTTCTTAGCCTAATTCAGTACCAAAACACAACAAAATACTATATGTACAAATATTCATCAATAATCTTTGTTGAACCATGCTAAACACACCTTTATGAGAGTTTATACTACGTACAATGAGATTATTCTACAGTGAACTAAGTACGCCACACTCGATCCAAAATTATTAACCATTATTCACAAGGTGTCTGGCTTTTCATCACCCCGCCTCCCTTTATCTTCAGTAAAAAACAAAAAACTGTGGTGGTCCTTCAAATTTCAAATTTTGCTTTTGTCTCAATTTCGTCACCTGAGTCTAAAATGCACCTTGTTGGTTCATCAACTCTCGAAACCATCTCACTTTAGTCTCTTAGGTCACAATTTAGTTAGAGATTGAAAGAAAATATGTTAGAATAGTGCTCTGCGAGCCAATCCTAGATAGACTTTCTTTATCTATTCTTTAATAAACTATTTCGTTTTACATTATATTAATAAAAGGCATTTCTTCATCTTATGTTTATATTATTATAATTGTATGATGAAGTCCCTAAAATTCACACATAGTTATGGGGCTTGATATCTCATTGGATGGATATCATAAAACAAGTCTCTAAGGTTGTGATTTCTAAATACCGTCCAAGTCATAGAATTATCAAGATGGGACATTGATAATTCGGATAGACTTGCGTCTATGATGCACACTCTTAATTAGAGAATGTCTCGTTTTATAGACATTAGTGTAGTTGACACAAATGCACATACGCGGGTGCTTGTTGAGAACAAGTTCACTGATTGCCCTGACTGAAACTTCCTAAATTGGAATTATTTATATATATGTTGAATTAGAAGTTTCTTAATCACGATAGTGTAAAATTAATTTTTTGACTTGAGTCATCATAGTAATCTTGTATATTGACTCACTGCACTTTGACTCCTATGCCAGTTTTTTTACAAGGACACATATGGACTGGTGATTGGGTGTAGTGACTCGTATATGGAGATTGGTGTTGACAACAAATGATTCATCACTTGTCTAGATAAACAAGTGAATTTCCTACAATATTCTAAGTGATTTGACCGAGTTAGTCCTTGGCCAAGGCAAGTAAGTAATTAATTAAGAAATGAGTTTCTTTCCTGAATTAATTAATCACTAGTCAAACACACTTGAATAATTAAGATTGAATTTACAAGGATCTCGACCAATAAGATTCCTCGATCCTTAATTCAATTGGGAAATTAGTTGATAGAAGAATCTCACTTGCATGGAATGCGCGATTGGAAAGGTTCACTTTGAATCGCCTACATCTAGGTCTTCAAGATAAGTAGCTAGAAACTTTTTTTTGATTTGTGGGTATCTTATATTTAGTGGAGATTAAATAATAAGATGGTTAATTAAAAGTATTTAATTAATCGGGACAATTTAATTGTCCAAATTAAGTTATAAAGGTTATGGACCCATTACTAGTATGTTGGTGAACCTAAAGGGTCACATACAATACTCAGACAAATCAATTTCTTAACTAAGGAAATTTAATTCAAAGTAATTGAGTTAATATATTAATT
Source organism: Buddleja alternifolia (assembly GCA_019426215.1). Lineage (NCBI taxonomy): Eukaryota > Viridiplantae > Streptophyta > Magnoliopsida > Lamiales > Scrophulariaceae > Buddleja > Buddleja alternifolia. Next base: position 30,679,091 of record CM033408.1, on the reverse strand, counting down.
AATTAAATTAATTCATTTAAGACTTTTTATTTATTCAATAGTTGGATGAATATTTAACTAAATCCAAAAGATGTTTGGTAAAAGTCTAGAAAGCATTTAATTAATTGAAAGTGACTTTTAATTAATCTAGTATGGTGGATTAATTATTAAAAGACTATTTTATTGAGCCTTGGTCGAAAATTGGGTGGAGGAAAATAATTAAAGAGTTTAATTAATTTTTTTTAGAAGGAAATAAGATTTCTTAGAGAGAAAGAAAACTAATTAAAATAGAAAAGTTTTATTTGAGAATTAATTAGTCTTTTATTCCTACATGAAAAAGATTTAATGTAGAAGAGTTCTATAACTGAAAGAATTGCATGAACCTAGTTCTATAAATAGGACTAGTATGGAAAGAAAATAGGATGATGACTTTTGAAGCCAAAAATTTTCGTTCATCTTGCATAGAAAATCGATCATCTCTCTCCATATACAAGTTCTTGAGTTTTTGATTATTCATCAAGATCTTGAATTCAAGAATTCTTCCAAAAATACTTAGAGAAGTAATTTTTACTTTCACCTTAATCCCATACACTAATCCTTAGAGTTAGAATAAACGTTTATAGATCAACCTAGTTAAAGATTATAAATGAGTGGGTATCGGGGGTGTGGATCAACTTTAGAGGAGAAATATTTGGGTCTCTGAAGTGAATCAAGAATCCGATCAAAGACGTTTTTGGTAGCGGAATTCAAAATCTTCATCAAAGGAAAAAACGAAGGAGTTGATTCAAGGAACGAGGAGCAAGTTAGGGAGCTTACGTCAAGGAAGAAGAAACTCTTCGATTTTTACGAAAAATCGAATAAGGTAAGATCTTCTTTATTTAAGTTTTAAATAACTAGTGTAGAAATGCGCAAGCCTATTATACTTGATAAGCCCGTAGGATTAATAAATTCGCATGTTTAAATCCTAGTCGGACTATATGTATATTTCCCAACAAAATAAACCTATTTTCACAAAATTTTACCCTTACATGTAGGAATTTCATCCAAATGACATTCTAATCATTCATAATGGAATTGTGACTTTATGAACTATAGTGAGACGATTTTAAGAATCAAAGGACCAACAAGACACATTTTAAATTTATGAGAGAAAATGTGACAAAAATAAGATTTGAGAGACCATCGAAACTATTTGACGTTTATCCTCCGATCTCTGGTAGCATGAGGGATGACGTTCCTAGTGCATCCAAGAATAACAGGGTAGCATGGACGTACCCTTATCAAAGGAGACGTGGACCGGGTCTTTTGATTTGATGTTGGTCAAATGTTGGAGGTTAGGAAATTAGTGGGGAAGATCTTGGTCAACTAAGATGTGTGGAGAACGGTGATTATAGTTGAACTAAGCTAAATTAGACCTCCTAATATTGTAATTAATATTTTCTAAAGTGGGAGTTTAGCTAAAATAAGAATTTAATATTCATTTATTTGATTTTTGTAAATTAGTTCACTCAAGTGGTCATATGATGCAAGAGTGCCTAACTCTTTTCTTTTCTTGTCCTTTCTCGTAGTGGTTATATTGAATGAACTTTGATTGATTCCTTTTCAACTGCATTGATCGTATACATTTCAACATTATTTTCACTTTTGTTGTTTTTATGCTACACACTAACTTTATACAAATTGTTATGGACTCAACTCTAAGTGATCACAAATCCAATTAACATTAAGAAAAAAATACACATAGACCCTCTCATTTATTATGAAATTACCGAGATTCCAATTATTATTTTGAAAATTATATAACGTCTCCCTCATGTTAAGGCATTTTTACATATATATATACTCTCTATATGTTTACAAATTCTTATTATTTTAATTCCTGAAAATCTTACAAATAGATCATTTAAGGGGGCGTATTGGTAATTTCCAAAAAGTGAAGGGCTTTTTTGGTAATTATACAATGATTGAGGGGGTTAAATGTAATTTTTCTTAATCTTAACATTAATGGCAATTGGAATATAATCCGAGATTTGACATTTGGCTTGTTCATATTTGAATTGAGCTTGTTTATGCACATTTGGTACTTTAGCTTTAAAAAGAGGATTGGATAAAGTCGTAAATGAGTCGAGTCGAGTCTAGTTAAACAATATATTGTCCAAACTTGTTTGAATTTTTTATCGGGCTTCGAAAATTTGTATTTGAACTTGTTCCGATTGTTAATCATACCAAGCTCGAACAAACTTTAAACGAGCTGGACACAAATTAAGTTTGCATGACTTCAATTTTTTGCACATATATTATCATTTTTTACTAATCGAACCCAAATTTAAAATTCATCCAGTTTGATTTATTATATTCACGAATCGAGCTCAAATGAATTTAACGGGATTTGGAGCTGGATATAGAATAACTTTTCTCATCCCTCCAACAACTGGACATAAAGTGTTCCTTACTAAAAAATAAAAGACTAGAGAGTTTTGGGTCTTTTGATGCAAAAAGCACGAATCTAAGGGTGTGTGCGAATGCAAAAATCCTCTTATCCACCCAATAATATTGTCAACATATATAGTCCCGTGATATTTGGTGGCTCGAAAAGTCCTATTCATAACAAAAAATTGTTAAAACACTTTGTTTTTATAAGACAAATTGCTCCACACATATTTTAACATTGTGTATAATAAATATTTTTTTGACTAACGAGAGCCACCAAATATCCTAGAATTTACATCCAATATTATCTGCAACTATAATTATAAATGCACTCTTCTCCGCTGAAATACCAAACTGTTTACTATTCCTTTTTACCTTTTCATCTTCTTCACAAATGGCCTCAAATTCCAAACAAATCGCCATGGATATGTCGCCGTTCTTCCACATTTACACCGACGGCACGATCAACAGACTACACCCGGCGCAATTCCTCCCCCCCTCCGACGATCCAACCGCCGCCGTCCGATCCAAAGACGTCGTCATCGACGCCAAAACCGGCGTCTTCGTCCGCATTTTCGCGCCGCGCCGCGTCGATCCGTCGCAGAAACTCCCCGTCGTGGTCTACATCCACGGCGGCGCGTTCTGCATCGGATCAGCCTCCAATCCTGTCTTCCACAACTTTGTCGCTAACCTAGTCGAAAAATCTAATTCGATCGCAGTTTCAATCGATTACAGATTAGCGCCTGAAAACGCTCTGCCGATCGCCTACGACGATTCGTGGTCCGCGTTCCAGTGGATAGCGGCACACACTAACGGTCAAGGCGCCGATCCGTGGCTCAACGAACACGCCGATTTTCGGCGCGTGTTCATAGGAGGAGAGAGCGCCGGCGCTAACATAGCGAACGACGTCGCTGTGAGAGCTGGAATTGAAAATTTCATCGCAGTTGAAATTTTGGGGATTTTTCTTGTGCATCCTTTTTTCGGTGGTAAGGATGTTGATAAGCTGTATAAGTTTCTTTGTCCGGCGAGTAGCGGCCGCGACGACGATCCGCGGCTGAATCCGGCGGTGGATCCGAGGATCCGGCGGATGGCGGGGCGGCGCGTGGTGTTCTTCGTGGCGGAGAAGGATTTTTTGAGGGAGAGGGGGAAGGCTTATTGTGAGGCGTTGAGGGAGAGTGAGTGGAAAGGTGAAGTGGAGATTTTCGAGAGTGAAGGGGAGGGACATTGCTTTCATTTGTTTGATTTGAATTGTGACAAAGCTGTGGCTATGATTGATCATTTGGTTGCATTTTTGAAGAGTGCTTGAGATTATTGGAGGATATTTCTAGTGATTTCAAGTAATTGGTGTGAAGATAAAGTGATTTTGTTTGTAGACATAGAATTAAGTTTAATGTGAGCAGGCAGACGCGGGTAAATCAAAAACAGACTCTTGATCAACACGAGCCTGTCGGGTTGGAAAATATTTCAATACTTTCAAGTATTGAAGAACTAGTGGTGTATTAAGTAATTAGGTAATGTTATCGTTTACGTAATGCTCGTGAGCAAGCACGGGTATATCAAGAACAGACTCTTGATCAACACGAGCGTGTCGGGCTAGAAAGTCTTTCAAATACTTTATTGAAGAACTAGTAATGTAGTAAGTAATTAGGTAATACTATTTGTTAAGGATGCAAGTCTTGCAAGTTAAATAACTTGATTGTAAAGAGTTTGAACTCTTCAACGAGCCAAGTTTGAGTTCCGTTGTTTATATTCCGGAGGTGTTAATGTGTTTAATTAGGTTACATCAACACATATTTTATATGTTCTATAATATTATGTATTAGGTAATGAAATACAATTCCTATATTTTATATGTTCTATAATAATATGTATTAGGAATCTCAAGTTCTTTGCCCTTTTTGGTTTTTTTATTTCTTTCCCAAAAAGTGATTGAATTACATTTATTATTTGATTGATCACAAACTTTGTGAAAAATACTTGAAATTGGTTGAATTTGATCCATTTTTCCTCAAAAACTATTAATCAATCAAGACTTTCTTCTTGGGGACCTTATTGCCAAACCACGGTTTAGAATCTTCAATCATAGATTGAAGTTTTGTATTTAACTTCAAACTAGGTTTGAAATCAGAATTCCTGTGCAAACTATCTCACTCATTTTGTTTGTGTGGTGAAAAATGGACCGGGAGTGTTTCTTAAAATTACCCTATGTGTGACACTGGTTATTTTATTATAATAATTTATGTATTGGTGTATTATCTATTTTTATAAAATATTATATGAATGACACGTATCTTATTATATATTAGAGGTGATAAAGAGCATGCAGACCCATTATTTATTATGTAATTACTAAAAAGTCTCTTACTTACTGAAAATTACCCGTACACATCCTTTATTGGTAAGGTTTACCTTTGGTAAAATCGTAAGAATTTTTAAATATACATGTGGTGTAATTGTAAGAATGTCTAATAGAAGGGGAATTTTATGTAATTTCTAATAAGCAAGGGAGTATTTGATAATTACACAATAAATAAGGGGGCTGTCTGTAATTTCCCCAAACTTATAATACATGAAAATTAGTTCTAACTAACCGCCAAAACGACAAAAACTGTGTGCTGTAGCAAAATTTAACGTGCAGCGGTCCGAATCCAAAGTGATAAAAAAAAAAGAAAAAAATGTGTACTCTTTCCTTATCTATTGGTACTCTATCCCTACAATTTCTTCTCACGCCAAGACCTCTCTCTCTCTCTAAAATCCTCTCTCTCTCTCTCTCTCTAAAATCTTACCCGTTGCAATTAAAACAGCAATTTCTGAACATGTTTTCTTGTAAGATTTCTACACTAATCTTGTTCACAATCTTTATTTCACATTTACATGTCCAAACAAGTGCTACACAATCCATACTTTATGACATATATCCCTTCATAAGAGTATACAAAAATGGTACAATACAAAGATTCATCGGACAAGATACTGTCCCCCCATCATTTGATCCAACGACAGGCGTCCAATCCAAAGACGTTAAATTCGCACCAAATCTCAATCTAACGGCCAGGATTTACCTACCTAGATATGCCAATCCAGCCCACAAAATCCCTCTTCTAGTTTACTATCATGGAGGTGGATTCTTCACAGAATCAGCATTTTCTTCCACATATCATAACCATTTGAACTTACTAGTAGCCAAAGCTAACGTTATCGCGGTATCGATAAATTACCGATTAGCCCCTGAGAATCCTCTCCCCATTGCTTATGAAGATTCTTGGCTAGCACTAAATTGGACATTTTCTCACTTCAAAGGGAGTGGCAATGAGAAGTGGCTTAAAAAGTATGCAGATTTTGGACATGTTTACTTAGGTGGTGATAGTGCTGGTGCGAATATTGCTAACCAAATGGCAATCCGGGTCGGGTTGGAAAAACCGGGTTATGGTATCAAAGTTGTAGGGATGTTTCTTAATTGTCCTTATTTTTTGGGGAAAAGGGCTATTGGGAATGAATCAAATTCAGCCTATGTGAATGTAGAAACTCAAATGAAGAGGCTTTGGTTATATGCATACCCGAATAGCAAATCGGGTTTGGATGACCCGTTGGTGAACCCGGGTATGGATCCGGATTTGAAAATGGTGGGTTGTAATAGGGTTTTGGTTTTTGTTGTTGGGAATGATGTGTTGAGGTTTAGGGGTTGGTATTATAAGGATGTTTTGGAGAGAAGTTTGTGGAATGGAGTAGTGAAAGTTGTGGAGGTTAAAGGGGAAAATCATGTTTTTAATTTGCATAACGCTACAAACCCTAAGGCTATAGATATGTTGAAAAGATTGGCTTTTTTTCTCAATCATTGATTAATTGCCAATTTTCTTTTATTTGGATTATATGTCTTTGTTTTATATTTTATGGGTAAGATTGAGATATAAATGTATTCATGTTGGTGGCAAGTTGCTCATTTAATAAATTATGGTGATGTTTTGTTGGCTTCCCTATTTCATTTTTGTTTTTTAGAATCTTTTTGTCCAAATCTTTATGATTATAAATTGCAGAGTAAGTGTTAGACTCGTCAATTACGTGTAATTCGTTCGTTATATGATGATCTCGCGTTTAAATATTCGGACTCGATTCGTAAAATAATTTGATATTTGTCTAGTGTGTAAATTTTGACTTCGCCCTAGGCAAGGATTCGGGATTTTTCCGATGGTTGATTTTATTTGACGGGAGATAAGACCTGTCCACGATTTCAATTCTCAAAGGTTTTGAGTTTTAGTGCATTTGTGTTTTAAATCTAGAGCATTTATAATCATTCACATGGAATCTACTAGACACAAAGCTAGTAGTTTGACCACCGCGACGCGAGTTTGACGTGACCAGCGAGCTTGGTTTTGGCAGTTTTTGGTCCTTCTTTGATTGGAATTGTTTCTTAGTTGATAGGGTTTGTTCCCTAGTCAATTTAGGCTTGTTTTATTAGGGTTTTGACTTTCACTCTTAAATAGTAGAACTCAACTTGTAAACTTTGAAAAGCTAATACGATCTAGTTGGAATGTGATTTTTTTCCTTGATTGAGTTTCCAACAAGAAAATTCACTCTTTTTATTGCTTTAATTTTCCCTTTGTGTTTTTATTTTCCCGAGTTTTTCACCATTGACTCATTGTATTTTTAGTCCCTCAAACACTATAAATTCAATTTAGAAACCATCCACCCCAAATTGAATTTTTAGTGTTTGAGGAATTAGGAGCATTGCACTAGGAGTCCATAGATATATCAATAGTTTGTGTGTGGTGTACATGGTAAATAATATAGACACAAAAAAACACTCTAATTGGACTTTCATACTATATATAATAATAATCCACTTTTGCCTCATCCAATCAAAAAGAAGCCTTAGACGACATTGCAGGTCCAACTCGTACACAAAATGTATGTATAATTTTGCCATTATTATCACTGATTTTGGGCATACATTGTACCTCATTTTATTACGTCTTTGTTCTCTATTATTACCTTTTTTTCTTTTTTCAATGATATGGACTCATTTTACTATTTCTTTTAATGAAATGATAATATTTTGGGAGTTAATATTAACACAGCAAAAAATGATAGGCGCACTGTATTTTAAGTTTGTTTTTGAACAATTGACCATATTACCCATCATTTAATGAAATAATTTTGTTATATTTTTCTTATAACAAATAAATAATTTTCATTATGGTGAAATTTGAAATGTTTGTTCATTTGTTATCCCGTTTAATGTAGGATGCTTTGCCTTTTTCTAAAATATTATTTCATAAATAACTTAATTGACTCAAAATATTTTGGTTTTACTTGATATTCTATTTAACTATTCATATTTTATTATAGGGCGCTTTTATCTACTTCTATTGTTAAAGTATTTGGACACTTTGGAAATATAGAAATTCCTTTGTTTTTGATAATAGAGCAGGTAACCTACGTGAAACCCTTGCCTCCATTAAATTGTTTGCCTTTGATCTGGAGAAAGCATTGCCTAAGGGAGTAAAGCCTACCCGTATTTGTGCAGCGGTTCGGTGGAGGAAACCGGATATCGGTTGGCTTAAAATGAACACTGATGGTAGTGTTCGTATAGAGACTAAGAGTGCTACAATGGGAGGCATTTTGAGAGACGAGAAAGGTAACTGGGTCGTAGGTTTTAGTGCGAAGCTCGGGAATGTTTCGATTACGGTGGCAGAGCTTTTAGCAATTCGGAAAGGTTTGGAAGTGGCATGGAGTAGAAGAGTTCAAAAAATTATTATCGAGACAGATTCTTTATCGGTGTGTCATCTTATTAAAGAGGCAGACACGGTAAACCACCCGCTTGGGCGGATCATCGAGGACTGTCGGGAGTACTTTGGGCGTGCATGGGAGTGCATCTTGGACCACACGAAGAGAGAAAGAAATGCTTGTGCAGATGAGCTTGCATGAATGGGACATGACATTGCAGGAGATGAGATGATTTGGACTACTGCTCCGTCAAATTTGAATGTTTTGTTAAGTGATGATGTTATTTAGACTTTGAGTCTCGTCGATTGTACCAAAAAAAATTGTTAAAGTATTTGTTCAACTTTAAAATATTCTCACGGACCATCAATTATCAATTCGGAGATAATTAATTTAACGTCAAATCTATAAAGAAAACAACATAAATAGGTAAAAGAGTATTTCAGACAGTTGCTTGATGTAATTAAGAATTGTAAAAGGAGGTATAAGCGGTCTTGTTCAAATAAAAGATAAATATCTTCATTTTATATTATTTGTATAAAAATAATACAATAAGATTTTCTTATAAATCTATGGGCAATTTTGTCTATTGCATTGAGAAAATAGTAAGATGGAGTGTCATTATCATTTTATGGAGTGCTAATATCAACTCCCACCATAATATTTTTTTTAAGTAAAATACAATTTAGGAAAAATTACTAAAACCCTCCCTAAAATAAATTTTTTCATCCAAAAAACCCATGAAAATATTTTTCAATTCGAAAAACCCATTCCATTAACTTTTCATTCTAAAACCCCTAAAATTTAGGGTTAATAAATTTATGGGCGCAATCACCTTGGTCTTCTAGATTAAAAAATAATCAATTGTAGTTTCATATTGAAATTTATTTATTAGAACTTTTATAATGATAATCGAGATTAATTACGATTTTAATCTTAAATTTTTAGATTTTTTAATCTTTTAAAATGTATTTATAGATAGTTACCATATTAAAATAAAAAATAAATTATATAAACATATTTATAATATTTAATATTAAAAAAATAAAATTCATATTATATGTTTTATCAATTTAAAATAAAAAAGTTTCGATATAAATATCAATTGGTCAATTCATAACTTAATAAACGTAGGGTAGTTTAGAGAAAAAAGTTGTTTATTCTAACTCTTGGGTTATTTTGAATGTAAAGTTTGTAAAATGACTTTTGATATTGAAAAATATTTTCATTGATTTTTTGGATACAAAAATTTATTTTCGAGGGATTTTTAGTAACTTTCCCTCCAATTTACTATCTTGAACTATATTCATTGTACCAAACACCTGCCTAAATTAATTTTATATATCATTTACCTCCTTCAACTATGTCAAGTATCATTTACCCCTTTCTTTATCATGTAAATTGTCTACATTACCCTAAACCATTATTTTTATGTTTACTATTTTGTTTTTATTTTTTTTCTACTGAAATTCATTGATTAAATATAAAACGATGTGCACTTATTGATCCTCTAAATACAACATTTTTTTTACTATATCTTTTAGTTTTATTTAAAAATAGTATGCAGTCAAAATTGACGAAAATTAAGAGATGTAATTTAAAATGGTATGTATGTAATATTATATAAAAAAAACTCCAATTATATTTTTTGTATTTTAGTCTCAATAAAGATACGCGCAAGATTTGAAAGAACAAAGAATCTCAATAGCTATATCTTATATCTTTAAAAATTGAAAATAATATACATGTAAGCTATGTCGAGATTTCCTCATGTGTTTTTCAATGCAGCAAAAGGAAAGAAGATTTGAGGTATTGAATGAGACCAAATCAATTTATTTTGGATAAGCTTTCTTATTTTAGTAAATTACAGAATTCGGTAGTCCGTTCTCGCTAAATATTATAAAGTAATTATGTTTCTTTTATAATTTTAAAGTTCCTTGTACCTAGGGACGAAACCAAGAATTTTATTGAGTGGGAGCGAGATTGTTGCGATATAATTGTACATTTTTTGTTTTTTTGCCAAATAGATGAAGGATTCAAGGGGGTTGCGGGGAGCTTGCCCCCCGCGGTACGGTATGTTATATTTATTGGGGAAAACATAATAAGGAACTAGATTCAATTACAACTTTTGACATATTTTATATTCTTATATCTCTTTCGTTATAGCCAGGATTTTGGGTTTGGGGGGGGGGGCGAATTCAAAGAAAAGGGAGAAAGCGTGATATTTTTTAATTTTGAGGGGGGCGAAATTCAAATATCAAAAATTTTGTAAGGTAAAAAAAATGATGTTTCAAAATTGAGAGGGGGCGAGCACACCCTCCAAGCCCCCGCCCCACGGTCCCGTCCCTGCTTGTACCTTAAAACTAATTTTCCAACGAAGAAAATTGGAAAAAAAATAAATCAAATAACATAGTACACACATAATTTTTTGTAAGAGCTAATGAATGATGATCCTCCAACTTCCTTGGAATAACTCGAATTTGTATAAAATTGTGAACCAATAAATCATGATAAGCTCTGTGAACGTAGTAGTAGTATTATACGATTATATACCATATGATTTGGATCGGTTCATTAGAAGTTAATATACAATTGCAACTTTTGTGTTCTAAATTTACTTTGTACTAAAGCATGATTCTCATTTTCTCCCACAATTTTAAGGAATTACTCTCTTTATTTCAAGTGTTTTTTCTGAACTAATTCAGTTACATGATACATGTCATGAGTATCAAATCTAACAATTTAAAATCAACTAACAACTATTACAACCAGCTAACTACGATGAAAGTAGAGAAAGGTTCACACATTATCGGTGAGAGTAAAACTCAAAACCTCTAATATCTTGGGATCTCAGCTTCGCCAATAAAACTAGACTTTATCGGTCATCTCGTTATTTTATGTTTAGTTTTCATTTTTCTTTTAGAACGTTCAAAAATCTCATCTCAATTAAAAATTATTATGCAATATCACTAATTCTTAATCTCTTTTTTTCATTAACCATATATTATTTTGGTAAGGAAAATTTCACTTTTGGTCCCATAAAACTTCTCCCACTTTATATTTTAGTCCTATTAGAACTTTAATTGCATTTTTGACCCATGAGATTCAAAGAGTTGCACTTTTGGTCCCAACCATACAAAATGAATGTAAAAAGGCGAGTGTCATATATGCATTATTTTTTGTATTTTATAAGATAACGGTGCATGTATGACACTTGCCTTTTTCCATCCATCTTTTGATATGTGCATGGTTTTGATAAGTTCAAATGCTTATGTGTGAGCATTTTCTCCCACATATCATAAGATCGCAGTATCGGTAAATTACCAATTAGCCCCTGAGAATCCTTTCCCGATTGTTTATGAAGATTCTTGGCTAGCACTAAAATGGACATTTTCTCACTTCAAAGGGAGTGGCAATGTGAAGTGGCTTAAAAAGTATGCAGATCTTGAACATGTTTACTTAGGTGGTGATAGTGCTGGTGCAAATATTGCTAACCAAATGGCAATCCGGGTCGGGTATGGTAATATGGATCATGGTATCAAACTTGTAGGGATGTTTCTTATTGTCCTTATTTTTTTGGGTAAAATGGCCATGGGAACATGGTTCAAAGTCGCGGTATCAGTGATAATATCGACAGATGTTGTTTCATATCGGTCGCAGCGTATCGGTTATTATTATCGGGCGATACGAAATAAACATTATAGGTTGCTAATTTTTTTTATATAATTGCATAATAGATAAACAAAAGTTTCCAATAATTGGTACATTGTAAAAGAGAATATCGCATTAGATATATTTCGTTTAAATATAATGTTATTGTTGAACTTAAATTTGTAATAGAAAAGAGTATATTGATAATTATATCATAACCTTTCAATGTATATGTAATAATACATCCATTAAATTATATCCCAAAAATATATTTATAAAAAATAAATGAAAGTTCTTGAAAATAATATCTGAGATGCTTGATATTATCACCGATAATATCCCCATGCGGCCGATAATATCATTGTATCGGCGATACATATAGCCTCGAATAATAATATATATCGTCATATATTATTGGATCAGCCCGTATCGGCCGATATTATCGGATATTGGCCGATACTTTGAACTATGTCGGAATGAATCAAAACCGTCCAATTTGAATGCAGAAAATCTGATGAAGAAGCTTTGGCTATACGCATACCAGGATAGGAAACCGGGTTTGGATGACCCGTTGGTGAACTCGGGTATGGATCCAGATCTTAAGATGGTGGGTTGTAAAAGGCTTTTGGTTTTTGTTGCTGGGAATAATGCGTTGAGGTTTAGGGGTTGGTATTATAAGGATGTTTTGGAGGGAAGTTTGTGGAATGGAGTAGTGAATGTTTTGGAGGTTAAAGGGAAAGATCATGTTTTTAATTTGAATACCCTACAAACCCTAAGGCCATAGCCATGTTGGAAAGATTGGCTTTCTTTCTCAATCATCGATTAATCATTAATTCTTTGCCGGAATATATGTCTTATTTTGAGCTCGCACCCGTCTTGACCAAATTTAAGTGTATTTCACAAAGTGGATGAATTACACTTGTCATGTGATTGGTCACTCACTTTGTGAAATGCATTCAGCCAAGCTCGGAACGGAGTAGAATTTTCCTTTGATGAATAAGATTGAGATATAAATATATTCAAGTTGATGCCAACATGCTTATTTGACTATGGTGATTTGTTTGGAATCGTTTGGTTTTTGCTTTGTGGAATTTTTTGTCCAAATATGATTTTTCCAATTAATCAAATTGCAGGTGTGTGATTATGTCGAATTAAATCGAACTCGGTTAGGGCTAGAGTTAATTGGTTAGCATACAAATCAAGTTTGGACGACTTCTTTCTGTTTAATAATGAGTACTATAAATAACTAAGTAGTAAAGAAATTAGTAACTTATAAAAAAAAAAAAAAAAATCAAACTAGGTACCCAAGTTTCATTAAATTAAAGTTCGTATGAGTTATTAAAATTTGTAATATTTTAAACAATCCCACATGGGAAAAATTATAAAAATTGAATTTGTGTATAAAAAATTATCAATAAACTCAAGAGTAACAATGAATATCTATTTTGGGTTATGATTTAAATGTCAGTTACGTTCAGTGAGTTCGGAGGCACGCTCCACGTCTAACTGGCTTGAAATGACAATATATTACTTTTATATTTAATTTAATAATGAACTTAGTTCATTTGAGGGGTAGCCAATCTCACTAAAGTGTGTATAAATAAGAGAAAAAGACGGAGTTTGATAATTGAAAAATTTTAGAAGTCCACAACCACTAATATTTTAGATTTGCAATTTTCTTATTAATGAAAAATTATGCTTTATATTTAAATTAGTAAAAACTATGTAATTGAATGTAATTGAAGATTTATGTGCTTTTAGGTGATGATTGATAAAGATTGGTATTTTTCATGGGTGAGCCAGTAGTAGAAGCAAAAAAAGTAAGAAAAAGAAAAAAACAAGAAAAAATGGAAGAGAAAGAGACAGTGACGTGTTGAGACTTGAGAAGAAACCAATAATTAAAACAAAATGAAAAAGAAACTTTACTGAAAATATAATGTGCATTTTTTAAGTTTTGAACCCAATATTTTCCAGTATTAAAATTTGGATAATAGTTTGCTTTGTTTCTCACTATTTATGTCAAAGAAAATTAGTATGTACTATATACCATGTAGATTTAGTTTTACTACTTTACTATGTTCTACGTGTGTGTATATATATATATATATATATATATATATATTATCTGATAATTAATTTGATTGGAATTTACCCTTTTTTTGCTACCGTATTTTTTATTATTGAACGTATAATACACATACAATATTAAGGTATATATCTTTTTCGCTACCGTACTTTTGCACCGATTTTTTGAATGTATTTTTCTGTAAAAATTTGTATAATACCCGTACGTATAATAGAATGTTTAGAACACGTCACGTATTTTACTAAGAGGGTGTTTGGCTAATTTTATCCAAAATATTTTATAAGCTTCTACATCTTATAAGATGTTTTAGGAGCTTATAAGATATAACATCTTATAAGCTGTTTTAAAAAAAGGTAGGGTTAAGTTATTTTTTTTAAAACAGCTTATAAGACCCAAACATCTTATTTTTTAGTTTTATAAGCTGTTTTTTTTAAAAACTTACCAAACAAATTTATAGAGTTTATAAGCTCTAAAATATCTTATAAGATATTTAGAGGAGTTTATAAGCTTAGCCAAACACCCTCTAACCATGATATGTATACATGTATTGGGTCATTCAATATTTTTATACCGGTCCAACCGATTAAACCAACGACAAAACAATATGACCAAGTATGATGTGTGATTCGGACCGATTTTAAAAACATTGACCTCCAGTCATAGAGCGTCCACAAATGTGATGTATAATTTTGTCATTATTATCAGTAATGTTGGACATACACTGCAAATATCTGCCATATCAGCCTTGGAATTTTGGGCGCATCTAAAATATTTTTGGGCTGACGCAGAGCCCTTGTTTATAGGGGGGTGGCCCGAATTGTCTGTACGTAGTGTGGGCCAGCCCACCGCCATTAACAATTATTAATTCACAATTTATTGTTATAAACTATCATCACTAGGGGTGAAAAATGAATTAAACTACTCGATACTCGACTCGAGCTCGATCGTTAAAAGCTCATTTGAGCTCGGTTCGTTATCTAATCAAACCAAGCCTGAACAACTTTTTGTGTTTGATAATTTTTTAAGCTCGGCTCTAACTCGGCTCGATTAGTAAAAAATAATAAAAGCATGTACAAAAGAATCAAACTACTCGACCTCGACTCGTGTTCGGTTCGATTAAAACCCGTTTGAGCTCGACTTGATTAACAATCAAACAAGCTCAAACACAAACTTTAAAGCTCGATTGTATTTCAAACAAGTTTGAACAACATCTCGTTCGGTTCAACTCGGATCGTTTACACCTCTAATCATCACTAAATATCTACATATACATACATATATATATATATATATACACATATATATATAGCTTTGCAATTATATATAGCTTTACAATTTACCCTGGAGTCTCGTGAAGAAATTGAAAACTACAACCACTATTAAATAATCAAGTACACAAATAATTTCTCGCAAGAGCTAATGAATGATGATGCTTTAACTTTCTTTGAATAACTCGAATTTGTGTGTGACAAAGTTGTTAGTATAAATTGTTAATCAACAAATCATTGTAAGCTCTATGAACATAATAGTAATATTATACGATTGAGTAACAAGTGATTTGGATCGATTAACTGAGGTTAATATGCAGTTGCAACTTTTGTTTTCAAGATTTACTTTGTACTAAAGCATGATCTCCCACAATTTTCACCCAATTTTATTCTATTCTTAGGTAGATATTCATGTGTTTTTTTGTTTTTGAATATTTCGATTACAAATTACATGTCATGAATATCAAATACTAACAAATTACAACCAACTAACAAATATCATAGTCAGATAATAACGTATAAAACTAGAGAAAGACTCACACGTTGTTGGTTACAGTAAAAACCAAGACCTCTAACATCTTGTGGCCTCAGCTTGGCTAATAGGGCTAAATTTCGTTGGCAATATTCATGCTAATTTTAAGGAATCACTCCTTTTATTTTAAGTTCAGTATTTCATTTTTCATTTAAAACATTCAAATATGCCATCTCAATTAAAAAATTTTATGCGATATCACTAACTCTTAACCTCTATTTTTCATTAATCATATATTATTCGGGTACTATCTCATTAATAATCTTTAACTCAAATTTATGATATACTCCTAACTCTCATCAATAGGATACCTGTAAATTCTTAATAAATTAAATAAGGGTCACCAAAAAAATTGCTTTCACATCATTAATTTTTTGGCAACGCTTAATAAAATGAAATACTTCACCAGTATTTATTTCCGTCATGTGGTCCTGAAATTAATTTATCATTTACTTTCTATCTAGTCAAGTAATTTAACACCTCATAAATATTTACTTACAAAATTATATAAAAGAGTATTATGTTCTAGTCAGATTACGCGTGAGTATTTATCTATTTTGAAAGTACTTTCTTGCTTAATTTGTTTGGTTAGAAGTTAATTAGTAAGAGATGCATAATTAATTGCTTACCTAAAAAGAATATAGATATATGTAACGCATGAAAACATGTATTTTATAAAAACCAATTATGTGTATAAGATGCTACACCATTAAATTGTAACCTACCGCAATATATAAAATGAACCACTTAAATTGTGTATAACTGAAATTGAATTGAAAATATTATATATCTTTTCAAAATAAAAAAGGTAAAATGTTAATCGGGACCTAAAGGTTGAACTAGTTGAGTTAATATGTCATTCTTGATGAATCCTAAGACGTAGTGTGTTTGATTGATCTCCACCATTTTCCTGTGTATATGTTCACATGGCCTCATATGTGTAAGTATACACATGAATAGTAGAAATCACTCGAAATCCCAAGTTCCAATAGTCATCAAGTATCACTCGAGTTAATATGTTTCTTTCGTGGATTCAACTAAGAAATGTAATGCATTTTGCTGCATAATTTATTTCCCATTTAGTAATATAATGTTAGCTCACCAAACCAAATTGGCACCTGAATGCATATATATCATTACAATAATTAAATTGTAGATCATGGAAGGAAAGCAACCCTGACGGCATTTGACGATTAAATGAAAACTATATACAATCATACAATATATAGATAGCACTTCAAATTCTCTACTCCAACTTGGTATTTATTTTCGTCTCTCTATTATGTTAGTTTTGGTCCTTTGGTCGATGTGTTGATGAATGATGTGTATATATGAGAAAATAAAATTGTACTTTTATTTTTGCTTGTGCATGTTGATCGTGCGATGTTAGCTAGAACGTAATTTAAATACTTAAACATCCTATTTTGCTTGTAACAATATATCACGAGGATAACTGTTGCCACACGTACCAAAGAAACACCTCGTCTACAATATGTTCAATAAGGAGCATTGTTGGCACAGAAGCCAACAATCCTCAAACCAACATTTGTTATATTGATCAAAATCATTATGTAAAAAATAGTTGTTAGCAGATATGCGACTCAACTGTTAGAACAAGTGTTGCCACACTAGTTCAAACAACTAACTAGAAATGGAAAAGTACACTCCAAGTATTATGGTTCGATAGAATGTTTCACTATTTTGAAACTAACAACAATTCAGTAAAAAAAAATATTAAATATATTTTCAAACGCACAAGACTAATAATGGACTCATAAAAATTAATTAATATCTTTTTCACACCAAAATACTTTGATGCATGGACATAAATAAAATAATGAAATAATTTCTCTAAAAAATCCTTGAACAACTTAGAATCAATGTTAGTTAAAACTCGTATTATACATGTATTATACACGTACTTATGTATAATAGTTAAAAAATCTCATTTTTCGTATACATTATGAATATAACGAATAATACTCGTACTTTTGACTTGAATCATTTAGTATACGCATGGTCTTAAATTTCCTCCGAAACCTCGAATTTCGACCGAAATTTCGGATTTCTGTAGGTCTCGAAGCAATTTCTCACTTTCGACCAATTTTGCAGAATATCTATCGAAATTTTTCGATATCTGATATTTTCCGATATTTTTGATATTTCCCGAAATCTCGAATTTTTAATAAAATTACTTTGTTAAATATCTATCGAAATTTTCCGAAATTTTGACCAAACCCAAAATATTCCGAAATTTAAAATAATATTTAATTATTTATTTTTAAATAAGAATGAGTCCAAATTATTGTGGTTGTCTATAAATGATTGTGGTATTTTATTTTAATAAAGTTTCTAGAAGATTTGGTTATTACTTTAATCTCAAATCATATTTATTTTATATTTTTACCCACAAATTTTAGTCATACTATTTGACAAAATTCACTATACATACAGTATATACACAAAATTATTTATGTAAAAGATGCATAATTATAATATTTAAAGTTACATAAAGTTTCATTGTAAATTTTCAAATATTTCTATAAATTTCCATGATTTCTTTAAAATCGAAATCAAAATTTTGAATATTCCCGAAATTTTCATTGAAATTTTCGTAAATTTACTACCCCGATCCCGACATTTAATACCTTAAGTACACGTACTTTGCGTATTTTGTATAATTTATTTATATTTATATTTTACCCGTATGAATACTAATTCTAATTCGTTTAACTTTTGTTCCCGTATTTTTAGTCAATTTGCTAACCGCAACTTGCAATAAATTGTTTGAAAATACTCCTACATATAAAATATCGAATTTTTGTCGTTCGCTATTTAATTAACTAGGCTTAGAATAGTAGAACCGAAAATGGAAACAATTTAGCACAAACAGCATGAAATTATCTGTTAGTGATTTACCGTTAACAGTCTCTACAAGATTCCCGGTTACCCAACCGGCTGCTCCCGGTCAGCCTACATTCCACGTTACCCTCACACATTGGCTGTTACAATCGTAATTACATTGCGGTCCCTCGTAACGGAATCGCGGCCCATGTGCCTGTCACCGTAACGGCGTCAGGACCACATGTTAAGTTTCAATCCCCACCGTCGGATCAAATCCACATTTTTAATGAACTTCCAATTTTGCCCTATTGAGCTTTCAACTTTTCCAGGTCGCTTTTGATCACCAACACACATATATATATACATACACCTACATACACACAAACACATGTAGATATATTTGCGTTTGTGTAGATATATATATATATATATATTTACATATATTTATAGAGAGAGAGAGAGAGAGAGAGAGAGATGGAGGATTACTTGAAGAAATGTGAGAGCGGTAGAGCTATGGAGGATGATATTCGGTTGAATTTCAGTAAAAGGAGGAAGTTGTACTGTGAGCCTGAAAATGTGTACTACAGCGACATCGAAATGCCTGATAATTTAATGTCGCCGGCGCCGGAGGCGTCTCGGAGCTCCGGTTGCTATATGTATGATGAATCAAACGACGTCGTTAGAAGGAGCTTGAGATCACCAGATCTGGAGGTGAATATTTAAAATTCAAACTCAGTTTCGGATGTGTGTATATATATGTATATATATATAATAGTATTTGTAATGAATTTTCCTTTGTAAAATTTTAATTGCAGCTGATTTTTGATTTGATTTTGCATTTTAATTTTCAGAGTGCCGATTTACAGTCCGAGAATTTTGTAACGGAAGTTTCCAAGTCCATCAACGCCATTTTCAGGTGACGATGAAGAAAAATTATATGGAGTTATTTTGCATTTACTGATTCTCTGATATTTTTACCGTTTCATCTGCTGCGCATGTATAATTGATATAGATATGTATATAATATACTCGGACATTTATAATTCTAAGCCGTTCGTTTCAGGTGAGCGAAAATAAATTGAATTGTTTTGCATTTATCTATCTTTTAAGCTTTTACCGTTTCATCTGCTGCGCATGTATGATTGATATAGATATATACGCATATATATATATATATATGCATATACATATAAAATATATATACTCACACATACATAAATTCTATGCCGTTCGTTTCAGGAGAGCGTGAATTACTTTGCATTTATCTCTATTTTTTCAGCTTTTACCGTTTCATCTGCTTCATTTATGTTCATATAATCTGTTTCCGTTCGCTTATTTTCTTAGATTTTCAATTTTTCGTTTCAATATTTTTCAGTCGAGAGGTGGCTCCTACGAGCGAGCGTTTTGGAGACTCGGAGCAATTGTTAATGGACTCGTCGTCATCCACGTCAAAGAAGAAATCGTCGCCGGAGCCGGCTAGTTTTCGGATGAAAATTGCAGCGTCTGCGGCGGAGAAGATGCCGACGGCGGCGGAGCTGGAGGAGTTCTTCGCGGCGGCGGAAAAGCAGGAGCAGAAACGGTTCACTGAAAAGTGAGTATACATGCATAGCAATCATTACACGTGTTTTTCCAACGTGCGCACGTTTACGATGAGTAATTCAAATCTTCTCTTACACATCTCGTATTACACTTCCTGTTACACTCATAGATGCGTGATAATGTAATATGAATGGTTAAGACATGAATGGAGAAAATTATGTAACGTGAATAAAAATTTGAGATTTCTCTCTCCACATCCTAACTGCCGTGTATACACTTATCATACATTTACGCGTGTAACAAGAAGTGTAACCGACATATGTAACTAAAGATCCATCCATACAACATGTCCACCCTGCTCATTTTAGCGTAGCCTGAGTGAATATTTTAGTAACTGAAAAGGGGAATGAGTGATGATTTGATCACAAGGGTTTAATTGTATTGTTTTCAGGTACAACTATGATATAGTGAAGGACGTTCCATTGGAGGGGAAGTACCAGTGGGTTCGTTTATACCCTTAAATCTAACCAAAATGATGAGGGCACTTTTAACAATTTCTGATAACTAATGTGGCGGGTAATTCTATGTCAGACCGACTTCAATTGTTCGAATGTGTATTCTGTGTTTATCTCTTTTACATAAATGTATATCGAGACCACACCTATTAGACTTTATTGTGTATAAGAGATAGACACAAGGACCATTCGATGTAGTATAACATAGATTTTTCCCTGATCTGGCTCAATATGTATAGCAAGTTTCTATATTTATGTAAAGAAGTTAGTGATGTAGTAGGAATGTGTACTTTTTCTGATTAGTAAATCAGTGGAATTTCAGTGTTCAGTGAAGAGTTACAGTTAACCTTATTGATGTTAACAAAGATTTTAATGGTTCTTGTTATTTTGCTTTGAAAGGGCATATTTTGGTTGTATTCTTAATGGTTGTCATTTCTGAACAATTTTAGTCCATTCTCGGCTCGATCACACCTATGTGGCATTTCATAAGGTGAGTAAATTTTACTCATCATATGATTGGTCATTCATTTTATAAAATATTTGTGGGATCGGCCAAATTAAGAGCGAACTAAAATTTCCTGTTATTTCTTGTATGATATTTGTAGCCATTCATTTCAACTCCATTTGGGAAAAGAGAGAAAAGTCCATCTTTAAATATCAATGAAAGATTCTCTTCCTTAATGCAAAATTACAAATTCTTCTATTGCACTGAGTGTTAAGATCTAGTGTTATGTTACATCAATATTGACATATATTATGTATTGTATGGTATAATATGGACTACTGATTTATTCAATATCGGGTCCACATGAGAAATTTCATGTGTACTCGAGTATGGGAATGAACAATTGAACACACACCCACATGTGTGCGTGAGACTATTTGTATAAATTTTGTCCTATGCATATTTGTGCATGTTTGCATCATGGGCCATGTGGATTGATTATGAAGTTTGATTGGAAACTCTGTCTTTTGCACTTGGTATACCATCAGTAAAGGAAGAACTGAAAACTGAGGGAAAATTCTAACTTTCGTAAAACGAGTAATAAAATATGTCATTTATTATTCATTCATTTTGTGAATTACATTTGGAATCGACCGAACCCAATCCAACCAAGAATATCCCGAAAACAAGTATATAAACCGGCCGCAAAAATTCCTCCTTTGTAGGAAAAAACTTGTTAGTATGATGAAATATCCATAGATGCTATTCTAATATTGAGATTCAATTATTGAAAAATATTTATTTCGCCTAAATTTTTTTGAGACTTATAATACAACTTGATCACCATACAACTCCACTAACTGATAATCGGATATTTAGTGATAGTTCATGAAAATGCGTTTGATATGGTGTATATACGATTTTACAATAATATCATATATAGGTCAAAGCATCCGCATGTTTTATCTTGGCATGTAAAAACCAAAGTAATAATAAAAAGGTATAATTACACTCACACCGCCTCAATGATGGGATAATTACACAAACCTCCCCTCACTAATTGATAATTACAAACACATCCCCTCATATTAAAAATTTCTTACAATTGCACCCCTTATGTGTGGAACAATTCTTACAATTACACTCCCTGTTATAAACCTTACAAATAGACCCCTGAGGGTGTGTGTTTGTAATTATCAATTGGTGAGGGGAGGTTTGTATAATTACCCCATCATTAAGGGGGTGTGAGTGTAATTATCCCTAATAAAAAAAAACACAAAACAGTGGCTCAAAATACTTTTCAAATTTGTTCAAAATATGTATCCTATGTAGGGGTGATCGCGTTTCGGTTTTACGGTTTTTTGTATTAATTTGAAACCAAATTGCTAAGTGCGGTTTGGAGAAAATAAAATTTTAAATTGCGGTTTTGTAAATCAAAATCAACTATGCGGTTTCGGTGTGGTTCAGTGCGGTTTCAGTGTGGTTCGGTGTAGTTTGGCGATTTTTCAAGTTATTTTACATTTTAAAACTAAATAAGCAAACAATGTTTGTTATGTTTTTGGTTAAAGTGATTAACAAAAAGATAATAATAATTAATAATTAAGAAAATACTTGTCCAAGAAATATTTATCAAGATTAAGCTCCATGGATCATCAAAACAAACACTAACGTCAATACATATTATTATATACGAGTATCATAAGTTTAGAACAAAAAAAAGTGATAGTATATCACATTAAATGTTTGTTTTACACTGAGTATAACATAATATGTACATATTTTACTATATATATATATATATATATATATTTAGGGTCAAGATCTAATATATACCCTTTATTAGATAAGAAATAAGACTCAATGTACACCACTGGATACATTAAATCCAATAGTCCAAAAAATAATCAAGAAACAGGCTGGATATTTGGCTCCAAATGTATCAGGGGGTATAATAGTCAATGACATCATTATGCAGCGTCAAACTACCGAAAATAACGGCACAAAAGCTTTCCTAAAATCTCTCCATTTGAAACTGCCAAAATCTCCCCTACAATCTCTCGATTTGTTGTCAAAATTAAATCACCGAACATTAAGAAATATCAATCTAAAAATTTGGTTTCACTAGAATCAGTTTTGATTGAATTAAAATTCTGAAATGTCTGAATTTCTGAAAAATTGAGATTGAAAAAACCAAAATCTGAAATATTGAATTTCTGGAATTTGTGTTAACTCGTCGACTTCAATGATCTTCCGAGAAAGGCGGCGAGATGCGCCGCTGTGGGAGGCACGACGAGCGGCGATGTTCGCCGCTATGGGATGGCGGTGATGTCGCTGCTTGAGTCACTGGGGAAGACGACCGAAAAATAGCCATAAAGATGACAGATTTTCGCGAATTGAAAAGTCGATCACGAAATATTAATCTCCCCTACTATATATTTGTTTATTAGCTATTGTATAATGTATGAATTAGTTATTGTATTCACTGTATAATGGGTTATATGATTCTGTATATTGGCTTATATGTTACTGTATATTGTGTTATAAGATACTGTATAATGGTTTATAAGATTGTAGCTGTATGATGTCTAAACACACACTGTATAATGGGTTGTAAGATACTGTATAATGTGTTATAACATACTGTATAGTTGTTTGTAAGATACTATATAATGGTTTGAAATCACTAATTGTATGTCACTAATCACACACTGTATATCGCTGTTGTATTTACTGTATAATGGTTTATAAACTACTGTATAATGGTTTATAAGCTACTGTATGATGGTTTAAAAAATCACTAATTGTGATGTCACTAAATACCACAATGTATATCACTACTCATGTACTGTATTTTGCTTTTAAAAAATAAAATATATATATTTTAAATTTTTGAAAGGCAAAAACTGTTTTTGGAATTTGACCCCAAGCTCTACTTCAATCTTGAAGGAAACGTCGTTTTAAAAATAACTCAGCATACTCATCGTAAGTATGCTGAGCACCACCCTCTCGGGCCCAAATTCCATCGTTTTACTAGGTTTTTTCGCGTTTTTGAATTTTCAGTCGGGTTTTTATTTTTATTTGTTTCCATTATTTCCGTACTTTACCTTGTTTGTATTTACTGTATATTTGTTTATCAACTATTGTATAATGGATTAATTAGCTATTGTATTCACTGTATAATGGGTTATATGATACTCTATATTGATTTATATGATACTGTATACTGGGTTATAAGATAATGTATAATGGTTTGAAATCACTAATTGTATGTCACTAATCACACACTGTATATCACTGTTGTATTTACTGTATAATGGTTTATAAGCTACTGTAT
Organism: Buddleja alternifolia; assembly: GCA_019426215.1. Taxonomy (NCBI): domain Eukaryota; kingdom Viridiplantae; phylum Streptophyta; class Magnoliopsida; order Lamiales; family Scrophulariaceae; genus Buddleja; species Buddleja alternifolia. Next base: position 30,654,747 of record CM033408.1, on the reverse strand, counting down.
GATGATGTATTTGTGAGTTACAAGCTAATGTATACTGAGTTTTTAGTGTATAATACACTAATATTTGCTGTATAACAGGTGGTCCATGAGGCCATATAATAGGGCCTCTCTGTACAACAATTTTTTCAGGATGTTTGTGGGAATGTATAGCTCCCATGTTCTGCGGAGGTCACCAACATTGAACCTTACTCTATCTTTCTGAATTGCCATTACTACTTAAACTAAAAGAACCAAAAAAAATAAAATGATTTGAAATTGGGATGCCTGTGAAAAAACAGAGGAATCACATAACAAAGTTGAAATCTTTTGCATAAGATTTTGTATTCACGATCGATGATGATGAATTGACGATGATGATGAATCGAGCTTGATGATTATTTGAGTTTGATGATAAATAAAGTAAATAAGGGGGATTTGATTTCTGTATATTTAGTTTGATGATGATTAATTGAGTTCTGTGAACTGATTGAATTGAAATTGGAAAGAAAAACTGAATTGGAGAAAAGAATCTGTTATGGGTACAATAAGTGGGATTTGATTTTGATTCTGCATGAGTTTGTTACGTTTGTTGACTAAAATGCCCCTGTCATCATTAAAAATATATATATATATATAATATATATATAATCAGAAAATGGGTTAAAATCAGACCTTGGGATCAAATGGTATCAAGGGTGGAGATTGGGTCTTATATCTTACCTAATGAATTGGGATGTATTTGATCCATATCCTATATATTTATATATGTATATATAAATATATCAAATAAATATGCACTCATATATAAGAAAATGTCTTAATTTAGCTTGTATGAAAAGTAAGACGAGAAATTTGTATATAAACAAGAAGTATAAAAATGACAAGTTGTAATTGTTTGGATTATTAAAATTTGTGGACTAACATCTGCAAAATGATATTATAAAAATTATTATAAGATTATAAAACAATAGATGATCTAATGCAACCTTGCTATTATAAATAATTGTGAGAGTTAAATAGAACAAATGTCATAAATATAATCTATAATACTTTTTTTCGTCAAAACTCTTCAAGTATCTATTATATATATAAAAAAATATAATACTAAAATATCATAAAATAATGTCACTATAGAAGTCTCAAGTACAAGTGTTGATTGAACATATTATTATTCATATAAAAAAATATAACCATATCAATTCAATAATAAATATTAAATTAAACTATAAATATAAATAGTATTACAAATAAAACTAATTAAAAGTTCAAATTAAAAAGAATAATAAGTAATATATATATATATATGTGGTGGCGGGGGCGGTGCGGTTTATTTTTAACACTAAATTTGAAACAAAACCATATAGAGCTCATTTAAATTTTGAACCGCGGTTTGATTAAAAAATTTGAAATAAACGGTGCGATTCGGTTCGGTGCGGTCGGTTTGGACGGTTTTTCAAGACCATCGCTCACCCCTAATCCTATGCAGCCAAGATATGAGGTGTAAAATTACATAACCTGGAAACCATAAAAAAGCAATACCAAAATGCTCATTGTCATGCACTTAATTTAGGCCTTGTCGTAGAGACAAAATTCTATTTGTATTTTTTATTTGAAAATGGTGTGTTATCTTATATTTTATTCTATTTATACACGATAAATGTGTATAAGTCATGTTAAAGTTATATTTTTTTCAAAAAAAATATACACATTATTATGCATAAAGAAAGTAAAATACTAACGGAACATCATCTTGAGATAGTGCGCCCGAATTGGCAAAATGCATTAATTATCTTATACATGGGCATTCTCTCAACTTTCTCTTATGTACAAATGCCCATTTTCATAATAATTAATGTCACTAAATAAAAAATTCTAGTCCAAATCATGCAAATTCTAGTTTGTGATCATGTTTGAACTTACGTAACAAATGAATTATACGTGATAATAACACGTCTAATTTGTTTACTTGCGCGTTAGCGAATAATCATGGCAAAAAATTCCCATCACTTGGGAATTACTCCATGTAAATAGATATTTAATTGTTAAAGTTTATCTGATATATATCTTACTAGCATGGGATTCAAAGTAACAAATAAATTATATAATTTGAGATATATATATATATATATGTATTATATTCATTCTGAAAGATCTGTAATTTTACTTAATTAAATTAATATGCGTACTGCTTAGTATGTAGCAAGTGTAAGGAACATGGATAGATTGTCCGCATTAGAAAGTAGTGGGCGTGATGGGAGTGGTCGTCAACTGACTTCCATGTGCTTTGGATCTGATGCACAATATTTTAATTTTTATCATTTATTAATTTTAAAGAATGTTAGCTAAATATTAGTTTAGTTAAGTGAGGGCGAATTGAGATTAATCTTGGGAGATATCGAGAGATCAGATGATCTTTACTATTTTCTATGTGTATGTTCACATGTGACCTTTATATATATATAAAAGTGGTGGGAATCACCCGAAACTTAAGATCTCGAAATTCACCAAGTATGACTGGGAGATTTGTTCTTGATTTCACTTTTTTTGCTTTGATTTTGAAGTGAGAAGTTTCATGAGCTCTCTTAATTTCTTTTCTTCTAGATTCTTGGTTTCTGTGCTCCTTGAGGACTAATACCAAAATAAAAAAAATAGCTTTTAAGATATTGTAGTGATGAAAACAATGTGATCTTTCACTTTTTATGGGATCTGTAAATGGATCCCTACTGCTCTTCACTTTATAGGAATCCATGATAGGTTCCTCCTTTTCCTAAGTTGGTAAAATGATGGTGGCTAACTTATCATAATATTAAATTACCAAAAAAAAAAAAAATAGAAAAGAAACTTATGATAATATTTTATTCAATTGTGATTACGTTGAGCATGGATTATTCGACTGCGTTGGTAGACTGCAGTGATCAGATTAACAATTTATATCAATAAATTTTGACGAAATGAACATTTTAGATGATCAAGTATTAGTTGAATAGGAATTACGGGTCTCTCTCGACTTCGCTTTTATTTAGCGAAACAAAAAAATGATTGATGTTTCTCTCTCATGATGTTGAGGATTTTTAGCGAATTGGGTCGATTTTATGAATTTCTATTGCAACACGATTCGTTTGCAATCTTAGTGGAGCGATTAATTGCAAAATAATTGTATCGTAACTTGCTTTGCGATTGATTTGGTTAGAACAAACTGAACAATAATTTTTCAACTCTGATATGTAATTTCATAAAGAAACCACTTATCAAAGATAGAACAAGATCCATTTTGCATCATATCATAGGGACTCCTTCATTTGGGGTGAAGTAGCAAAGTGAGTTGCTCATTATCAATCACATTGCAATATCTTTCTATCCCTGAAGATCCCACCAGAACATTTAGATCTGAATCGTTCTCAGCGAACTCGTAAAAAATCTCACCATGTTCGGATAACGGGCAATGGTCTTGAGTGATTTATCAACCCTAGAATACTTAAAACTTCAAGCTTTCATATATCTACGGTCATTCGTATACGACGAACTTTACATAAATCTTACTATATAAGTACCTTGAAGGTTCTAAATAGTGCAATCCTGGCCCAATGAGCCAACCTTATATTATGAGCCCAAGAGAGTCCAAAATTAAGATACAGATTTGGTCTTATTTCCAATCCAGCCCAATGCTAAACCATACCCCAAGGCCCAAACCAACTGCCCCAGCCCACACCGGATCTGGCGCAGTGTGTCCAGAGAATATCCTAAATGCGCCAGGATGCGCATTATCCAAGCTGGCACATACACAATCCTACTCGGCGATCGACCACCACGAGCTTAATTCACTTTCTCTCTCTATATTTTCTCTCTCTATATTCCCTCACCCGTTCAACCAACGGTCCACAAACAAAATCCCCAATTATTTCAAAAATTTCCGATATATAATACAGATTATATAGCTCATAATTGTTGTGACGATGAGCAGCGGCGGCAGATGTTATTGGGTGAAGAATCGCGGAGAAGAATTCAAAGCGAAGGGTATAATCGTTGTTTTTGTGTGGATTTCTGTATGCGAGAGTCAATTGAAGGATTTAATCGGTTTATACGCTTCTCTCGGATGGAACTCTCTTGTTTGCCGATCCGATTATCTCAGTCCGTAAGCTATTTTCACTGTAATTCTAAGTTTTTGTTGATCTGAATTGTTGTTGTGCTAGGAGCTTTCGGTTTTACTTTTTTGAGCTAGTTTTAGCTGGTGAAATTTTTTAGAACGTTGTAGATTAGGTATTTGAAGTCATTTTCGGATTCAACATCTTGTGAAATGGAGATAGTTTGATTACATAGCCCTAAATGAGACGAACCGAGCTGAACGAGTTGTTGTTTTGGCTTGTTTAAATTATTATCGAGCTTAAGAATTTATGTTTGAGCTTGATTTGATTGGAAAGCGAGCCGAGCTCAAATGAGCTTTAGTCGAGCCGAACGCGAGTCGAGCTTGAGTAGTTTGATTTCTTGTATATATTTTATCATTTTTTACTAATCGAGTCGAGCTTGAGCCGAGCTTCAAGCTTATGGGAGATATAAAAGGCTGTTCAAGCTTGGTTTGATGTGTTAATAACCGAGCTCAAACGAGCTTTTACCGAACAATCTCAAGTATCGAGTAGCTTGATTCGTCGTTCAGCCTTACGCGTGTTTTGTGTTGGTGTGGGAGAGAGAAAAGCTTGAAGGCCTGTGTCTCCACTGTATAAGAAAATCACTAGGTTTTTTACGAGTAAAAATATTTGGAAACTTGAATTAGCATTGGAGTTTCGGATCGGTGATTGGGAATGCAGAAACAAATGGTGATTATTTGGATAATTTGAAAGATTAGATGTGGATATTGTGGATGCACTATCCAAGAATCTCATTAAAGTTGGCATTTGGGTTTTACTCAAAGTTTTGAATTGAGAGTTCCTTATTATGGTCCACTTGTTTTATTTTTATCAACGCATTTTTAAATCATATAGGAATGAATCAAATCATAGTTACGTCGAGCCTTTTGGTAATATAACACACACACACACACACACACATATATATATAAGCACATTTGTCTTACTTTAGTTGCTCTTCGTGCATGTATTGGATGAGGATTGGTAATCATTTAATACATGCATTTGCCACTGAAGCTGTTTCTTTAAAAACGCATCGATAGTTGAAGGGCTATTTTTCTGCAGATTTTTCCCGGAGAAGGCTACATCGATTGCTTTTTCGGTCCTCGATGAGCTTGTCCAGGTTAGTCCTATCACAAACGTTTAAATGAGTTGAACAAAATGGCAAATAGAATGAGAAGCTATTATTTAAACTATCTATTTTTTATGCCATTTAATCTTTGAGTTGCTTGAAAGCATTTGAGTTACCCTATAAAGCGTTTTATCTCCCATTTCTAAAGTTTTCGGGGTAACTGTTGGCTTAACCAGTATGAGTCACTGGAAAGATTTTGCCAGTCATGACCTACCAAAATACTGCATGTATAAATCTTGTATTCTGTCGTAGTTGTAGATACATATGGGTAATTAACATTCATGTAAGTTTTATTGCTTATTGTTTGAGCTTTTGTATTTACAGGAGCTTAGCCGTGGACTATGTCCTATAGTCCTTGCAACCTTTTCTGGTGGTTCTAAAGCTTGCATGTACAAGGTGTTCCAGGTAAAGCCAATAATGCATCTGCATTACCATGATTGATACATATGTACGTAACATGTAGGTGCATTGACACTTTTCCATACCTCTATGTTACTAAGGCCATTTCTTTCTGGAGTTTCTCATTGCATTTGTTTCAATTAAGTCTTAGGCTGGTTTGTTTGGAGTTCACTTCTATAAAAAAGTTGGATAGTCTTGTTAATTGTTGTTTTTCCAACCAATGCAGATTATTGAAGGATTTTCTGAAGTGGAGCTTAATATGGTAGATCTTGTTCTTGCACTTTAAATAAGTGAAATTTTTATGGTGGATAGGTCAACCTTCTCTTAATTACCTATTTATTGTTACATGAAGGAGGACAGTAGATTGGTTGCCGGCTGCATCTCAGGCCAGATCTATGATTCTGATCCTATAGAATTTACTACTGACTTGGGTGCCCGATTTGCTCTTCCCCGCTCCATCCTCAAAATGCCTGGCGCATCAAAGCTAGTATCACTTTTTGCAAAAGGTGTTACTTCGAGCTTGGATGCTTTATTTCTCACCAGATTTGGATCCCAACGTGCAGAGTACTGGCGAACCCTATATTCCTCAGTTGTAAGTGTCCAAAATGCCCTTCTGTTTTTGCAAACTATGTATCTACCTTTTTTTTGCTGTTTTGACACTTCTAATCTTTTGATGTTTTACTTCAGGGATTTGGTGCCCCCTTTCTCATTTTAGGCTCAGAAAATGATGATGTGGCTCCATTCTCAAGTTTATGCAACTTTGCTCAGCATTTACGGGATATCGGGGGTAATGTAAAAGTTGTGAAGTGGAGTACCTCCGTCCATGTAGGTTAGTTACCAACATATTAAGTTCACATTCTTTCTTTTACTTGAACTCATTTCTCTCTACATATCTTATGCCAAGGAGTACTCAAAATGATTTTTGATTCCTTACGACTAGCTGCTAACTTACTTATCTGTGGTTAGCTACACATACGCACGTGCACAAACACTGTGTTTTTCTGGAGGTTCCTGCCTTGTGGGATTTAAATATGTACCATACAATTTACTCCAAGTTAAGCTGGTCTTCTGAAAATGAAAATTTTGTCACTGCCATCATAAATTATGATAACGGTGACAATCTTCATACTAATTGCTTATTCCTACCGGTCTTTTCTGATTTTGACTTCCTACAAATCGCTAGCCTTTTTAAATACTCGATGTATCTAACTTTCTTGTCCTTTCTGCCTGTTGCAGGTGGTCATAAGCATCAATCAATACATTATACTTCTGCTATAGCCGAGTTGCTTGAGCAGGCAGTATCAGTTTTCTCTGAAAAAATTCATAAACTTGGAGAAAAATCCCACATGGACAATATGCATGATGAAGTATCTGACTTAATTTGTGACCTCCAAAATGCGGCAGTTGATTCAAATCAAAGCTTTAGAAGAGTTGCAGTTTGCCCAGATGACCACTTTTTCCAGCCCAGTTCATCAGAATATAAAAACAGCAGGGAATTGGGATCTCCTCCGAAGGATAGGAGAGAGAGGTCACCTAATCGATTAAGCCCGTCTATGACCGCTAACACTGTTCTTGGCCAAATACTTTTCGACGTATGTGTTCCAAAGAATGTTGAAGGTTGGGATATTAAATTCTCGGGATCCTTGAATGGGGAGCCCTTTGCTTCGGTTAGGAGAAGGTCACCCTTTAGTGGCATTAAACATAGATCAAAACTGTGAGAGCTTTAAGACTTGCAGATTCTTGGATCTGAAGAGTGCAAAATTTTACAGAGTAAATATTTCATGAAACCATCGAAATTAGGACACTGGAATCCCGGTAAGAATTGAGTTATATGGCTTTCAATTATATGCCGGGTGATTTTGATGGAGTTGCAGCTCACAGAAGTTTTTGCCAAAGTTCGTGGCGTGGCATGGAATGTATAAAGAGACTAGTATGTAAAGGTAATCTTTGTATATTTGACGCCCATAACCTGTCTTACATGAAATTTCTTCATATTTAGCTGATAAAGGGATGAAGTTTGCCCCATTATCAATGTAACATTCTGACATTATGTCGATATTTCTGTTTGCTGATAACATCGAACTGTGATAGTAGCAGATATCTGTATATTAATCGTTAACTAGTACATGTCATATACTCGAAAGAGTAACGAGTTTTGGAAGTTCATCTTAATGTTCCTTGATGTTCGTTTATTACTGATCGCCATCTTATTGTTGTATGTGGTCCTTTAAAATGATCAGAGAAGCAACATTCACTTTGATGCTTGGTAAAAAAACCATTATCACATGAAGGGTCATTCGCAAGAGTAACCGAGCTCTGTGCGGTGGACCCGTGATTTATCCTACATGCATAACTCTGATTATATTGAGACTTGGAGTCTATCCTTAAAAAAAAAAAAAAAAAAAAAAAAAAAAGAGAGAGCTCTTCATGAGACTTTGAGTGAATTTGTTTTGACGGGAAATGTAGCTAGTAGTGTCGATGTGATGTGTTTTCTTATAAAAATATATATTTTATTTTTGTGAGCAAATTAAGAAACATTCTAGGTTGAATTTGCTTGGGATATAGTTCGTGAATAAATTATTTTTATGGTGAATGAATCTTTATTGTGAGGGAATTTCATTTTAATTGCCATTCGTGTTTTGGTGAAGAAGACTCACTCCATGCAGGGTATGACTCAATTCGAATAGTCGGCATCAATTGAATAGTCCCTATGGTGAGTAGCGGTGAAAAATGAACAATGTTACTTGATACTCGACTCGATTAGTATAAATAATAAAATATGTACAAAGAAGTAAAATTACACAAATTCAACTTGTGTTAGGATCGATCATATCTTGTTTGAGCTTGATCTCATTGACAATATAACACAAATCAATTTTGAATTATATTTTATTCAACTAGTTTACAACCAAAAAATATTGCTACATTGATCGGCTGCCTTTTTATATTGAAAAATAATCGAAGACAAAACACGACAAAAATAGAAAAAGGAAATAAGACCAAACAGAAAGTGGGTCATTCCTGAAAATAGACACAATCATTCAATATTATTTTATAATTATAGTTTTGGTCCCTAATATTAATACCTAAATCAATTTTGACCCCCCATTTGTTGAACTTGACAATTTTGATCCCTCATTCAATTTTTAACAAAATTTGTCCACACCATCAATTTTTGGAGAGTATTCCGTCAGTTTTTGGGAATATTCCATCATTTTTGGGGAATCTTCTGTCAATTTTGACGAAAAATTAATGGCAGGGACGGAAATTGTTAAAAAATAAAAGATTAAGGACCAATTTTGTTGAGTCCAACAAATGAGGGATTAAAAGTATTTTGGGTGTCAATGTTAGGGATCAAGACTGTAATTATCCCGTACTAAAGTAACAATTTTCTGTTTTAAATTGAAATGACTATATTACCACCAATTAAGAAAAAAAATTAAAGTAGTTTTTGTCCTATATCTCTTTCCAATTATCTCGTACTCGTATACTAGATGATCATTTCTTCTCACATTTTCTCTCATATGCATATATTTCTCATAGTTTCTAATATAAAACCATAGATAAAATATTATATATACCACATAAATCACGTAAAAATTTCATACAAGATAATAATAAATCAACTACCTTTTTATTTATTTATTTTTTGGTGAACAAAAGTTTAGGTAAGATCGGCTCCGATCACCTATCAAGATCAGGGTATGCTTTCGAGACCATAGGTCGCCTGCAAAGGTATTTACAGATCGCTGACTAATACAACTCTCACGTTGACAAAGGAAATTAAACACACAAAAAAAAATGGTCTGTTCTTACCAATTGAGTCAACTCATATTGATACTTTTTTATTTATTCAATACACATATCTAGTGTGGGTGTTCACGGGCCGAGCTCGAGCCGAGCTTGGTCATTTTTCCAGGTTCGAGCTCGAGCTCGATTATTTGTGTTTGGGCTCGAGCTCAATCGAGCCGTATAGCATGAGCTCGAGCTCGATTATTTTCACTGAGCTCGAGCTAAATATATATATTTTTTATTCTTAATAAATTATATTATTATATAAATATTATATTATAATATATATATATATTAATATATTAATTAAAAAATATATATATAAAGGGAGCTCGCGAGCTCCCGAACACTTATCAAAAAGCTCGAGCTCGGCTCGATCGCCGGCTCGAGCTCGAGCTTAGTCAGGAGCCGGCTCGGCTTGGTGAACACCCCTAAGTGTGGCAATGCAACTAATATTTATAAATTAATAACTGAACTTAGAATTTGGAGCCTGGAGCCACAGACAAAAAGAAGTGGAAGTGGAAGTGGCAAATGTGTCTCATTGGAAAGAGTTAAAAAACACTTTCAATCATGCCCCTATTCTACTCTACCTCCATTATTACTTACTTTCTATACAGGGTAATAATAATAATGTCCTCCCCCAACAATAAATCAAAGAATAATTCAAATCTACTCCAAACACAGAACAATTCATTAAAATCTGACAAATCTCCCAGAAAACCACAACAAATGATCTGACAACCCTTGTCAAATCAAATCCCATTTTGAACTACTACATCTTCTTTAACGGTCGACAATTACTTCCATGGAGCTCAGCATTTTGATTATCTTGTGAAGTTGAAAATATACAGAGCGAAAAATCAATGGCGATCCCTCAGAAGAATGGTTCTAAACGAAGCCCTCTCTCTTCATCTAAATCTGAGGTCTATTTCTCTCTCTCTCTCTCTCTCTATATATATATATATATGTATGTATGTATATATATGAAATGGGGTTTTTAGCCATTTTGTTTTGTTATATGTTTGACAGATTAACAAGAGGGTATGGGAGGTGAAGAAGAATCTGGTGAAGGAGAGGCTGATGGGTCTTGAAGATAATAATAATAATAAGAAAAAGAATGTAAGGATTTTTTTATACTTTTTATATGTTCAATTAATAATAGTTAGTTTTCTTACCAAAAATAAATAAATAAATAAATAATAATAAAAAAAAATTAATTATAGTTAGTTTATGAGATTTATTTTATATTTGCTGCTGTTTGATGTTTAGACTATTATTTAATCTATTTATTTATTAAGTTCTTGTCTTTTTGTACTCCTAATTAATGCGATTTCAACTATTGCAGGGGTTGATCTGTGGGTTTTTTCTGTGTTTCTTTATTTTTATTTTCTGGTTTTATTCCAATTAGATTGGTATAATAATTCAGCTCTAATCTGGGTCTGTGAAAACATTAAGGCTTAAAATAAAAAGGAAAATGAGAATGATTGAAAAATAAGCCACAAAGTACTATAAATTGAAGCCAAGCAACATGATATTTTCTTTTTCCTTTTCCTACTCAAAATCCAAGAACTAAACATAGCCTAAGGACTCGGATTCTCGCGTTGGTGCTAAATAAGGTTCTTGGCAAGCTGCATTTTGCTAGATTGTTCCAAATTAGGAGGCTTTTGACATTCTAATACACTATCTGAGGTTCGAGTAAGATTATGTGACTTCGAAGAAAGTGGTGCTTTTATGGCGCGTAATGCTTTTCCGTCCAATTTCATGTGGTTTTGAGCGATTCTTAGGAGTTATCGGAACTCAGAATTATAATCACAATCATCTGTATCCGTGTGTTGTAGACCCTCCTTGGGTCCCACCACTTGGTTGGCTCCAATAGCATTAGGACTCTAGAGTCTAGGAACTCCTAAGAATGACCCGTGGTTTTACAATGGAAGATGGGTTGCTCCAACTATTGTAATATGGTGTTAAGATAGAAATAACTGTCTTGCTAATGGGATGTGTATGATTTAATAAAAAATCATTTGTTTGTTTTCTTTCTATTTACTTCGGGCTAAGGTTTAACTTTGTGCTTTTTAATGGGATAATCCTTCTATAATATTATTGCGGTTTCTTGCTCCTTAATATATAATCAATTTATTTATCCCGTTTCGTTACTGCTAATACGATGATCGTCTTATAAGAAACTTTCGTTGTAGATACTTGCGAAAGCGGAATCCTTAAATGTGGATAAGCCTATCATATGGTAAGTTTGATTATGTCAATTCTTACATATTGATATGGAAGAATTTCAAATAACTTCTTATTAAGTATTATTGAAATTCATTGTACTTGAATCAACTGCAACAAATCCATATTTGAATTCCTAGTTCTGAAAGTCTTAATGTCGAACACAACTGTAACAATTCGAATGAAGTGCTTTTTATAACTCCATTTATTTTCTTGTACTATATTTCTTTATATTCATAGTCGTCCACCAAAGGTGAACAAAACAAGTGATAATAGTGGTGTTGGTGTCTCAACCTATGTTGTGGAACGAGCGCAAGAAGTTCAAGCAAATTTGTCGCCGCAATTCCCTAATTTTTCGAAGCTTATGCTCAAATCACATGTTAGTGGCGGGTTTTGGTTGGTAAGTAGAAGTTGCATCCACGCTCTCGAAATGATTTTTTTTTTTCCAGATAATTCTTAAAATCATTGCAAATTTTTCTATATTTACAGGGTTTACCGAGGCAATTTTGTCATGCACATTTACCAAAGCATGATGAAATGGTAGTTTTGGTGGATGAAAATGAACAAGAATATGATACTAAGTATTTGGCGGAGAAAAATGGACTAAGTGGTGGATGGAGAGGTTTCTCGATCGCACACAAATTGCTCGATGGAGATGTATTAATTTTTCAATTGATTGAGCCACACAAGTTTAAGGTAGTTTCTTTGAGCCTTAATTTTATTATGCATTAATTTTCCTATTTAGTATTTCCCTAAGTGAACACAAATGAAACTATTACTTAAATCCTACATTTTGTCATCCGAGGCATGTTATTGTTACTAATTCATCATAATCCAACTCTTCGTCACGCATTTTACCTATACCTTTTAATTGCATATTAGTGTTTTGAAATTGATAAAATATCTGAGTTGGAATTATGATTTCATTTCTCTTCTTGTGCATTGATTTTGATGCCCAATTTGAAGTGTTAGTTTCTCCAACTCTCGAGAACTCCATTTTTTATGGTGGAAGATTATCTCTGACTATCTACCGTTTGGTTTTCTAAAGATATACATTGTGAGAGCAAGAGGATTAAAAGAAGTCGACGGGGCGATGGGCCTTCTAAATTTAGATTTTCATACTGAGCCAATTCATGCAGGTATGTATCATTCACCATCTTAAACTTACGTAATTTGCTCCAATATGAAAGAATCAGAATTTACTATATCACTGAAAAATGATGTTTTAGTGAAAACGGAAGACCACCTCGAAGGAAATGCAAAGAATAGTGACATACCGAGCCAAAAGTACCTCGAACCCGTTTCTAATCACCAAGAGAAAAATATGGGGAGATTAATTTCTAATAACGGGCCCGCTACAAATCAATCATGTGGTGAGAGTGATAATTTTAGTCCAGGAATTGTGGATGGGATTAGATTCTCCGAGTCTCTTGTTAGTTTTAAAGATGTAAAGAGTTTTGAAGATTTCAACATTCATGTGGATGGCCTAATTCTCGACTCAGAAATACCGACACATCTTAGAAAAAAGTATTATGAGCTTTGCTGCAGTCAAAATATATTTCTTCATGAGAATCTTATCGCGGGCCTTAATAGTAAGCTAGCTGCTGGTATAATTTCTGAAACTATCAACATTGCTGATGCTATTCGAGCCTCGAAGCATAACACTGGCCTTAATCATTTGGAAAGTTGGGATAAGACTTTGAAAGCATTCGAGGATTTAGGTATGGCGGTGGGATTTCTACGTGCTCGGATACACAAGTTGGTAAATCTTTCTCGTGAATTGCAAGATATTATGGAATTGACTAGAAACGAGAGAGCTGAAGCGGAAAACAAACTGAGAGCTCTCAAGGCATTGATAAAAAGCTTGGATGAACAAATTGATGCTCTTAACGTGAAAAATGAGGAGCTAGGGTTCGTGTTCAAGGTGATTGCTAGTGATCCTTGGTGAAAGCCCTCGAATTACTGTGGTAATCCTGTATATGTTTTGTCTGTGTTATAGTTTTATGTGGGCATCTAAACTTAAGAGATGATTATGGTAAACATAGTAAGCTTTATTTTTGTATAACGCAATCCATGATTTGGTGAGTTTTCAGATGATTTCTATATGCAGGATTATGAATCCAATGTTTGCATAAATTGAACTATGTAATCTATCCTTTCCAATATTTAGATTGTTGAATCAAGAACCAGGGTTGTGATTGTGACTTTCAATCTATGAACTGGTAATAGATATAAAAAATATTCGAAACTTAGAAATAAAAAATTAATTTTGATATTCCATTCTGAAAAAGAGAGTAGAATACATAGCTAAAGACGTAACTGATTGATAATTTATTTCTTATCCCAGAAATTAAATACACATATGAATAACACTCGTACAAATCAATCGAGCCCTTTTGTATACAACTTGAGGCAAACATACACAAATGTACAAAAATGCTGAATTTATATGAATGATAATTAATCAAAGAAATTCCTGGGTTAGACAAAAGGTCCAAATACAATGTCGATTTGCATCAAGATGGTTTTCCATTATCCAAGTCTTCCATCACGTTGATATCTTCACGAGCCGTTATCTTCTGCACATATCCTGGAGAAAACGAAAATATGCAACTGAGGTCTGTAACCGGAAATTTAGAAAAAAAAAGATATTTGATGAAAAGATAAGCAAATTTTATTTTAAAAAAAAGAAAATCAAATCATTTCCTACATCGTAAAGCACGTCTTGCAATTCTATTTTGGATCGAGTGCAACAACATTCCCGAACTAGGGTGGTGCAAAAGGGGCCAAGAGACTTAGACCCGATCCACTACAGAATTACCAGAGGACGAGGTCGTCTGCTCAAACTAGCAGCTATACATATAGCCCATCAGAATCATCCACTCTAATTAGATGTAATTCCTCTGGATTTTTAATTCTTTTATGAGTTCTAGGAGAAGTTGCAGCCTAGCAAATAAGTTGTGCATTTCGGGTTCGGTAATTGAAGTTTGCTCTTTGCTCTCACCTTTTGACGCATAATTAAGCAAATATCGAATGGTTAACATAAATGTTTAAGATATCTGCACCTACAAAGGAAAACCACAATACGATGGTACTTGGATCACTATTCACAAGCCACCAATCTGAAATGTTCAAAAACGTTTCTTTACCAAAAGCCTTCCTGCATATATGATTCCGTCCAAAAGAGTTCTGCTTGTAAGAGTACTCAAAACGTACTCGAGGAAAAACAAAGCAATTAAATAGAGTGGAAATCGTATGGTTCAGTTCTTAAAGAGCAATGAGAGTTTTCCATCAAACTCGACTCTAGAAAACAGTACTTCAGAATTTCCCAGAAGCTAAAATCAAGACCTATTCACGCTCTTAAGAAAGTTTGCATCTTTATAGGTTTTTAAACAAGGCTTAAGAATGTATAACATGAAGATATTCCAACTCTACATCTAGATGATTTAAAATGTTAAAAGAGCATCAAATAATGTGAAATACGGGGTACACTCGTCATGGAGGGCAGAAATGGCAAAGCTGAAATTTCATGGTCGATATTTAAATTGCAATTCATTATACTACACAAATGAGCAGAAATGGCATGACGACAAGATAATGTCGAGCATTTCAACTATCTCAGACCTGGACATTTCCACTCAAGAAAGTCTTAAGTCTCATTTAGTCCAATCTAAAATATGATGAAAGAGTATATTACCGATGCCAAGGCAAGGAATGCATTTGCAAATCGTCTCTTTCCCCTTTTTGTTATAGTAGCTCACTAGTCCTGTTCCTTGGCAACTACGACACTTCCCCGTCCATTCATAAACCATTGGCTTGCAATCCTGAAATTGCATAATACAAATGTTTAAATTGAAATTCACAAGGAAACATTTTGATGTTAGAACAAACACAGTAATAAAAGCATAAAGATTAAACGACAAGAATTTACGTGGTTCGGAAATTGTCTATGTCCACGTGAGAGGGGAGAGAATTCCACTATTAACAAAAAAGTACAAAATACAATAAATGTCAAAAGTATGAACTGAAACCTAGCCCTAAATTTTCCCCCATAAATATAGGTTACCCATCACCCCTGCAATCCTCAATCCTTCGTCGACCAGGCAAACCAAACACGTATAGATTTGAAATTAGCCTTTTAATCATGGGTCTTCTGCTAAATTTGGGCCTAAGACTTTACGACATGTCACAACAAAACATCTGATAGATTTGAAATTGAAACAATTACGATTTATAGGATGCAATACTCTAACCCAAGGCTTGTTAGCCTAGTGGTATTGGCTTCCACTTTCATGTGGAAAGTCCTGTTTCAATTCCAGGCTTTTTACAAGTTGCGCTTCTCTCTCCTTATTTGGAGTCTTAGAAGGTCGGTGTGGCCATGATTAAACTATCAGCCTGAGTTTGTCAGGCCCCGTATCCCCAAAAACTCCAAACTCCCAAAATCATCAAATATCCATTCAAATGGAAAACCAAAAGACTCAATTATCTATATACAATTACAGAGAACATATAACTTATTTCATAATCAGCTCACAACAAAACATTATGCATAGAAATTCTTAGTACTTGCATCAAACAATTAGCAATAATTAACTTATTTAGCCACATTATAAGCATAAACTCACAATCAAGATATTTAACTCTAGAATAAAAACAGAACTACCATTATCTCAGGATCGCATTTCAGCCTCTTATCAATTTCCTCCGCTGAAACCGGACTCGAATTCGGGTACGTCATCGGAAGCGGCAACGCATCGTCGTCGTCAATCAGGTAGCTCTCGCGGTCTCTCGACCACTTCTCCTTCGCATTGACTTTCCCATTATTCTTACTACTCTTGCTATTGCTCGCAGAACTCGAGCCAATGTTATCGAACGAACCGTTGCCAAATCCGCCGGCGACGGCGTTGGAAGCGGCGGAGAAATTGAACCACGACGGCGGAGACGTGTCCTCGGCGGCGGCGCGGAGGCGGAAGGCGGTGGTCGGAGCGGGGAGTGCGAGAGTTGGGGGTTTCGAAAGGGGGAAGATTGAGCTAGGGTTTATAGGCAACATTCGGTTATGAAGTGTGCTATTGTGCGCATGTGGAACTGTGTTGCAGAGGTTTTTGAGGTGCGTATACTGTACAGATGAGAGGAGATGTGAGGTGAAAGATGGAGATGAATTTATAGGATGCGCCGTGCGTGTTCTACACTAGCTTTTTTGACTTGGATATTTTGGCATGTTTTTCGCTTTCTTGATTAAATAAGTTCGTTGAAAACGTTTTAATATCTTACCCTTCAACGTTGTGGGGACATTTTCATTGGAATTTGGAGGTGGAAAGGGTGCGACTTTAAGGAAGTAGAGACTAGACAGAGAGTGATTCTCATTTCTCACTCTTTAATATTTGAGCGGAAAATGATATATATTATCCTTTTTTCATCTTCTTTTTATTTAGAAAATATTGATATATTAAATTTATTGTAGTCAATTTTTTTTTTTCGATTTTCCAATCCTGATCCAATGGGTCAGCTTAATGTTGCTCTAACAATGAACATCCACAAGATGCGTGAGGCTCGCTCTCCCACTTAGAATTCTTTTCATACTCTGTGTTCAAACATGATAGCTCTTGTTAAGGGAACTTAAAAATGTACCACATCAGACAATTCTCTTTAGTTATTGTAGTCAATTGACTGCAACAGTTTTTTTCCAAATCAAGGCGAGGTGAAAAAACAATAAGATAAAAGTGGTGATTTATAAAACTACTCATAAATTCTTAATTCCGAGAAACCGTAATACTTTTACTCAAAATAGTATCAATCAAAATACGAGAAACTGATAAAATGATTGATGACTACTACGACAAAGAACGTGATGCAATAATTAAAATCTAGAGGCCAATATGTCACCAACTGACGAAGAGCCTAAATTACATAATCAACTATATAGGGTTGACACTTTAGCGCTCCGACTTTTAAGTAGTTTCAGATTTTGACGTTTCCCGTCTCTCGCCCTTGCATATACTTATGGTTCGCTTTGCGTGACTTAGCAAAGTATTAGGATCTATAGGAGTAAATTGTAAACAACAAAAGCGCCTGTAGCTCAGTGGATAGAGCGTCTGTTTCCTAAGCAGAAAGTCGTAGGTTCGACCCCTACCTGGCGCGATCCAATTAATATTTTTCAAAACTGGATTTTTCTTTTTCATTTTGTTTTATACATATATATATATACTGGAACACAAACCCTAAACCCCAAATCAACTCGTTTTTTCCTTTTTGTCATTCCAATTTGAAGACATTTGAGATATAACTTGAGCACAAACCCTAAACCCCAAATCAATTCGTTTTTTCCTTTTTGTCATTCCAATTTTCAGATTCCTTTTTGTCATTCCAATTTGCAGAAGCAGGCAGATATGAAGACATTTGAGGTCGCTGGTACCACTCTCGCTCTCGCTCTCTTCGTCGATGTCACCAACTCCAAGTACGCTTTCTATTATAAATTGTTGATTGTACGATATATATATATATATATATATATATTATCGGCAATTGAAGATGCTATTTCGTGCTTATTTTGCTTGCAGAAAACTCTAAATTTGCAGCTTTCTGAATGCCAAAACTAAAAGTCGTTCCGGAATTTAGTTCTTAGCCTTTTGTATTACTTTGATATTATATTTTCTTAAAGATTTTGTTTCTGAGGCTTTATATAGTTAATTTCTTAGAGATTTTTCAAGTAAATATCTAGGTCTGAAATATGAACCAAATTACTTCACATCAATTTGAGATCGCTCGGTAAAAGCTCGTTTGAACAACCGATTGTGTGTTTGATAAGTTTGAAGCCCAGCTCGAGCTCGAGCTCGAGCTCGACTCGATTAGTAAAAATGATAAAATATGTGGGAGAAAAATCAAGCTAATCGAACTCAACTCGTTTTTGGCTCAGTTAAATCTCGTTCGAACTCGGCTCGATTAACAATCAGACCAAGCTCAAACACAAATTCTAATGCTCGATAATAATCTACATAAGCTTGAACAACAACTTGTTCGACACGACTCGCTTACAACCCTGCTCAGCGAGTAATCCAGTGTCCACACATATGATTCGATATCTGAACAAAAAAGGTGTAAACACTATGGTAAAATCTAAGGAGACCTACTATTCTAGCTACCAGCTGAGACTGACTGAATTTTCTAGTTATTCCCTTTGTTATGATTGAGATTTGAGACGAAAATTCTTGTTTCCGACTAAGTTAAATGAACTTGCAACTTTTAAATAGAAAATTTAGTAGGAAATTGACCTTTGTCCCTGAGTGCCATCATATCCTTTCGATAATGCTGAAAATATTGAACTATCATCCATGGGAACCACCCTATAGGATATGAATTTCAAGGTTCTTTCCAGAATAAAAAATGGATTTTCCGATAGTCCTTGTGCATTTCTCACAATGGACACAAGTATTATGTACTCGACATATCCGAATTCTTATAATGAATGACATAACATTTAATTGCAGACAACTTCTGGATTTGATGCAAGCGGGAACTTTGGAACCAGAAGTGGCCTTCCTCAACGCTTCACTAGTAAGTCCAACAGTTCGTAAATCCAAAGCTTCTTCCATTTGTTATTTTGTTGCAATTTGTCTTTGTGCACTACTCCTGATACTTGTCATATGTAATTGAGACAGATACCAGATGTTTTCCCTGTTCTTGCTGCTGCATACAAAGCGTATATATCTAAATCACGAGATTCCTTAACTACCCGAACTCTCCATTCGGAGCTTGTGTACAATTACTCAGGTTCTAAACATGTAAGAAAGCTTTTACCTCATCTGATCAAGCTTTTAGTGTTCTACTTGAGTCGATAACTTTCATTATTGTTTGTGTCAGATATCGGAATCCTTAAAAAGATGTGGCATATCTGACAGCACAAATTACATCCTCGTGGCTCGTTTCGATGCTTCTGTTGATGAGGTGAGACCATTGCATTCATGATTCATGTTTATTGAGATACTTCATTACTTTTAGAGCTCTTATTTGGTTTACACAAAAAAAGTTGGCACAAATAGTTTCCCTGTTTTTGTAGATGACAGCCATAAAGGGACTTATCAAGGGGAGCGAAATTAACTTGGAGGAGTTGGAAAGGCGAGCTGACCAGGCGCATATACAGAAGGTTCGCTCTCTCTCTCTCTCTCTCTCTCTCTCTCTCTCTCTCTATGTGTGTGTGGATGCGCGCGTGTGTGAATACCGATATTCAGCGTAGCAAGCCCCCCACCCCAATTCTCTCTCTCTCTCTCTCTCTCTCTCTCTCTCTCTCTCTCTCTCTCTCTCCCTCCCTCCCTCTCTCTCTAACTCTGTTGTGTGTGTGGGATATTGTTATCAATGTAACAAGCCATATACTGTCGTTGGTGGTTGATTGGGTTGTTGATGTTTCGTTGATATCCACCAGCATTACAAGATATCAGCACCGGAGTTGGGGATATCTTCAATTTCAGATGCTATAACATGCAGGATTGCTGCACGGGATGCGTTGTGAGGAGAAAAGTTCGCAGTTTGACATTTGCTTCTTGTAAGCTTGTACCATGACTTTCCCCTTCTTTGATGCTACTTAAATGATTATTGTGCTGACAATTTTGCCTTTGGAATTGAGTAAGTTTATTCTTCTACATGTAACATATAATGTGTAACACGTAACATATGGTACACTGTTTTCTTAAACTTACAAATGTGTGACACGTTTATACATGTGTGTTGGGATGTGCTGAGAATTTTTCAGTTTTTTCACTATTTCTTACACTTACAAATGTGTCAAGTTTACACGTGTGTCGGGTACTAGGACTTCCTTGGACTATATCTGGCATTTCAATTTTGACGAGGAAAACGATAAGTAAAAATCTTTAATTCAAACGACAATTCTTTATGTTATGATATTTTTACTCTTATTGTCCCCCCCGTCAAACATAAATATATGATTCACTCGTGAAAACAATAGTAAGAACATCTTTCTAAGGATACAGAAATTTACTACGGGTCCATTTTAGTTGATTTACTAGTGGAATATTAGCACGTGGAGAAGAAATACAGCACACGTTTCTTTAAAATGACATGCTATGGACTGTACCTAGTTATATGTCTTGTCTCAGCAGAATATGCAGAAGGACCCATTTGTGGTGCATTTCCCTAATATTAAAACACTGCGTGAGACCTGAAAATTCTTTTAGTTAGTACTCACAAATTTGGAGGGTGATTTTGGTGAAAATTTTGGTGAAACATTTTATTGGGAGTTGTGTATTTTGGTGAAAATATGTTTGGTTTTATTTTGAAAAATTAGTATTTTAATCATTTTTCGCGAGAATGTGTTTGGATTAGCTATTTTGAAATAATATTTGAGTGTTATTTTGATGAAAATGTGTTTGGTTTTATTTTCAAAGGTAACAAAAAATACTGTAGCAGTCAAATCATGTCAAGTTTTGTTTGAAAAAGTTATTTTAATGATTAATTGATGATTGAAAAATATATTATAATATAATTATGAAATTATTATAATATAAATGAATGATTATTTTATATAATTATATAATTTCTAAAATAATTATTTATTCATATAATATTTTATAAATAAATAAAAAAAGAAAAAAGAGGGGGTTAGGGAACAGTGTCGTCTTCCCCAACCCCCAACACACACAATTACACACACACGCACACAAACACACACACACAAAAACACACACACACACACAACAATACACACACGCACACACATGAAAACACACACACACATAGACACACACACGCACACGCACACACACACAAAAACTTACAAATGTGTGACACGTTTATACATGTGTGTCGGGTACTAGGACTTCCTTGGACTATATCTGGCATTTCAATTTTGACGAGGAAAACGATAAGTAAAAATCTTTATTTCAAACGACAATTCTTTATGTTATGATATTTTTACTCTTATTGTCCCCCCGTCAAACATAAATATAAGAATCACTCGTGAAAACAATAGTAAGAACATCTTTCTAAGGATACAGAAATTTACTACGGGTCCATTTTAGTTGATTTACTAGTGGAATATTAGCACGTGGAGAAGAAATACAGCACACTTCTCTTTAAAATGGCATGCTATGGACTGTACCTAGTTATATGTCTTGTCTCAGCAGAATATGCAGAAGGACCCATTTGTGGTGCATTTCCCTAACATTAAAACACTGCGTGAGACCTGAAAATTCTTTTAGTTAGTACTCACAATCGATATTTTTCGTTGGAATGAGGCAGATTAGATAATTACATCAAATATTGAATATTAAATTGATTATTATTAATTAGTAATTTTCTATTACAAGTTAGAAACAATGAACTATTAAATATGTAGGAACAATTTACATATATGATGGGATCGAATATATGGACCTTTAAGTCATGGGACGTTAATCTTGCCGATAGAACAAGACACCATTGACTCTTACAATTGATACTGAACATCAAAAGATGTGAGTTACGTCAATATATGATGTGCACATGAACGGTTCTTCACCTAATGGGACAAAAAAGCTATTCCATATACCAACGTTAAAAAATGTTAATTATGCTACATCAACAATAACATACAAAAGCAAAGAGTGTGGCCGAGTTGGTCACAAGGCTATTTGTCATGCGAATCCACCCGGCTTCGAAATCTCATGTGATGCTAGTGGAGGGTATTATCCTCCGTCCCACCGTGGGGGGCCCTGCGCTTATCGAGCCCGTCGGCTATGGGTAACTTAGGGCGGCTTACCTCCACACGTGGTTTGCGGGCTATTACGTGTGGACAGGTTTGCTTTGCGGGGAGACCGACGAAGATTTACCTTGGGATTTTCAAAAAAAAAAAAAAAACAATAACATGCAACAAAAATTGATCTGATATAGTCAATACACTATGGTATATTGCACAACAAGTACAATCGAAGAAATTCTTTGTGGGACAGTAACTGGTTGACTTGCTCTCTATTTGACGGGACACTATGCGGAGCACACAATTCAAGGTGCACATTCTTTTCGGACTTGCATGTCTTGGATGTCATCGAGTTTTTCTCCGAATTTCAAATTCACATCTGGTCTTGTTGTAATTTACTTGCAACTTCTCATAATCATAACTTTCTTGTATTACATATAGTTTTTGAGCGGACTGAAACCAATTGAGTCAGTCCATCCATCCAATGACGTTGATTGTAGGGGAAATGATAAAAACTACGCCATGGACCCCTTTTTTTTTAGACAATCAATTACATATATCAATTATATCATAAATATGAAATATCAATTAACATATACCACTAATACTAAATTACAACAACTAACAATTACTAATAAAGTAGATAAAGTCCCACATGATGTAGGTGGGAGTAACACCCAAGACCTTTAATATCTTGGGGCATCAATTTTGCCGATAGAGCTAGGCATTATTTGCACTACCCATGGACCCTAAATACAATGATTACAATGAATCAGCTTTGTTAGCCCCGAAAATGACCCTAAGTATATCTCCTACCATTGAAGCAGGCAAAAGTTGAGTTATAAAAAATTTCAATCACCCACTCCATATAAACACATAATTTTAAACTCTAAGAATATCCAACCCGTTAGCACAATCCGATGAACTCTCACTAAAATCCATCGTCATTTTCATCCACTCTTCAAATTCATTTTCTTCCACCATCAATTCCTTTATATCCTTCTCATTACTACTCTTATTTATTGATCCCATTTCCATTCTCCCTTCATTTTCATTATCCGAAATAGTAATCACATTTTCTTGACTCCGAAAATTTGAACTCGCCGCCGACCCGACGGAGTCGGCGGCTGCGGGGGCGGCGGCTGTGGAGGTGGTGGCGTAATCCTCGAAGGGAAAATTGACCTTAGCTCTGGGCCCACGAAACTCGATGGCCGCCTTATCGTAAGCACGCGCCGCGTCCTCCGCCGTCTCAAAAGTCCCTAACCACACACGCGCCGCCTTGCGAGGGTCCCTTATTTCAGCCGCCCATTTTCCCCACGGCCGCTGCCTAACGCCTCTGTAATTCTTCATTTTCCTCTTCTTAATCGGCAGCTTCTTATTACTCCGGCCATTATTATTATTCTTATCAATATTCTTCTCCTCGTGATCAAAGAAATCACACCCCAAACAACCCTTTATCTTGCAAACCCTGCAAGTCTCCGTATCTTCAGAAACTGATAAAACCCCATCAGTAGCGGCGGCGCCACCTCCGCCGCCGCTGCCGCCGGTACGTCGGAAATGGGGCAAAACGTTGAATCCATGAAGTGATTTTCCGGTTATGAAGTTTTTCAAAGCTGCCACCGTAATTGAAACTTCTTCTTCACTCTTTACCCTCCACGGAGGCGGCGGCGGCTGTGACGGCGGCGGAGCTATGCTGACGTGGCGGTGGTTCTGGTTCATTTATTAAGCTGCTACTGCTATTCTCCTTGTCTTGTTTGATTCTCTAATTAGTTTGCTTGTGCATGGATTTTACTTTTTTTTTTGTGTTGAGAGATATGTTGTGTGTGTGAGACTGTGAGGACTGAGGTAGATATATGTGTGGATGTATATATATATATATATGTATGGGTTGGTGAAGAGGTGCCAGCTCAGAGTTTAGGACACTAATTTGACACGGAGTAGTTTTGGTCTGGTCTTATAGAATTAAGTCAGAAAAGCTTTGTTTATGTCTGCACGTGGGGAATTTTCGGATATTGACGATGATGTTTTTGATTTTTTTTATACTCGTTCATCTATAATGAGTGAGTTGGCACTGTGCGTGGAGAGGCTCACACGGTAGGGTAGGGTTGACAGTCAAGGGGACAAGATGACGTAATTAATCTTCTTACAAATTCTATAAGGAAGAAATAGCTGTCAAATGTGGTCCTCTTGATGCTGCACCTGGTGTGCACTGCAGAGGTGACATGTGTCACCACTTTATTTTTTATTTCTTTTTGAGTTTTTGTTTTTTCTCCATTTCATTTTGTGTTTTTTCAACTTTATGTTTTAAAAATTTAAGAAATTGTGTCTTGTTCATGTATATTTATAATAGTTGTTGTGTTTATGTGATTGAATTCGAATAGTTTAATATTATAAATTCAATCGACCCGATATGTATAACTAGTAGTCAAAATTAATCCGACATCAAATAATTATTGTTTACACTTAAAAATTAAATGAGCTTTTCAAATTAAAAAGTCCGAGCGGCCCAGTATTAGTAAGCACAAAATAATAGGCTTAAAAAATAAAAGAAGTGAACCCATTAAAACTCAGACTTTATGTAACAGGGATTCGGGCCCAAAGAAGTCAATTGTAAGACCTGGAAACAAGCCCAAAGAATGAGAAGTCCGCCCAAGAGGGAGACGCGCCAAAATAAAAGATTTTGAAAGGGCAATTGTGAGCAGTTCCCGAAGACAAGGAATGTGGGTTTATGAAGTAGGAATATATACAAGCCAAGGAGAGAAGAAAGAAATGAATCAGAATCACAACTCAACGTTTTTATTTTCTTAGAACTAGCTCTAACCTAAGGAGTAGTTTGTAGCGTAATTAAAAGGAGTAATTTAGCGTAACAAGGAGTTGGCAGATTTTCTCTTCCGAAAACTTGTATTGGGTAAACATCCGATCGAAAGATTGTCATGGAGGGATAAAATTATCTTTTTTCAAATTTAAGTATTTAATGGGTAGTTTTACCTTGACTTGAATTTTTCTTGCATCATATTATTGCATTCGAAAGCAATAATTAGCATTTAATTTAAGACTTGAACCACCAAATAGCGTATCGAAGGCAACGGTTGAAAGATAATCTCAAGTTATAGATTATCACGAGGTCGAAACGAATAATCGGATCCACCTCATTCGTATTTGTTTTATCACGAAACAATTATATCTTTAAATCAAGCGGTTCGTGTAGGTCGAATTGAATTATATTTTAATTAGAAACGCTCACAACTCAAATTATTTGATGATTGAAATAAAACTAGATAATGATAGCTAAATATTAAATAGATTAATATTATGCACTCACAACTCAATGATTTGATGTTGTGAATAATATTAAGTAATTTTACACTTTATTATCAATATTTCTTTTTGGTTAAAATATCAAATAATTTAAGTTGTTAACGAGTATATAAGTAAAATATTATCCAACTCGATCTAACCGAATTCCTCGATCTGAAGACATAAATCATTTGATTTTGGATAATTTTTTACTTACGTACGAATTGAATTATTAATATGAATTTGCTTGAACCTAATCGTAACACTAATACAAATAAAAATGAGGAAGACGAAATTTTTTTTTTGAATTTTCAAACATAAAACCTGAAAAAAAGAAAGAAAAAGACAAAAGAAATGAAAAAGAAGTAAAAGAAAGATTTTAGAAAATATTAAAAAAAAAATGAAAGAGGTGACACATGTAACCTCTTTAGCACCTGGTGTGTAAAAGTTCGTCCACTGTGGAAAATTCTTTTATACATAGAACACCAAAACGTATAGATCATGTCACATCAGCATATGATGTGTATATGTGCTTGTGTGGCATGATCCGCACTCTTTGGTGTTTGATACACCGGTTGTATTTAAGAATTTTCCGTCCACATACTATTGATTTTCTATTACAATGCCATACACCACCTGTTACTGTTCATCGATTTTTCACTTCTTTTAATTTTGGTAAAAAATAAATACAATGAATGCATTTAATTTTGTTTTCGTAATTTATATTTACACAACAAATAGATATTTTACCATATCAAGGATCGATGAGGAAACGATAAGAAATAAATGGTGATATATAGTAATTTTCAAAATCATATTGCATCTCTTATTATAATTTATTAAGTGAATGATACGTGCCCAATTTTATTTTTATTTTTTTTGACAAATTACACATATCATTCATCAAATACATTGCAGTAGAAGATGCAATAAAAATTGTAGATTATCTCAATCACTAATCTATTATAGAACAGTGTCTTTCTTAGGTGGTTATATTATTGAACAGTTAGCAACAAATATTTTCTAATTATATGATAATTGTTATGTACTCCTCAACGTCAATCACTATTTTTGAGACCACTTATTGAAAATTTGTCAATGTAGTTCTACTTTACTTTAAGTATGTTATAAGATAGTTAAGTGTTCATTAAAGTATTTTATTATTTGGTAAGAGGGAAAGGCTAACTTATATAAACTCCAAAAACAAAAAACTTTTTTTTTTTTTGGGCAGTGACTGATTGACTCACTTTTTATTTGACTGGACAGTATGCGGAGCACACAATTCAACGTGCGCAATCTTTTTTGGTTTGCATGTCTTGGATGTTATCGAGTCTTTCTCTGAATTTCAAATTCACATCTGGTCTTCTTGTAATTTACTTGAAACTTGTCATAATCATAGCTTTTTTATATAACATATATTTTTTGAGTGGACTGAAACCAATTGAGTCAGTTCATTCATCCAACGACGTTGATTGTAGGAGATATGATAAAAAACAATCCCATGGACCCTAAATATAACAATTAGTCAATTACAATGTATCGACTTTATTAGTCCCGATCCATCCAAAAATAACCCTTATCTTATTATATATCTCCTACCATTGGAGCAGGCAAAAGTCTGAGTTAGTAAAAATTTCAAACGATCACCTACTCCCTCTAAAAACAAAATTTTAAACTCTAAGAATATCCAACCCGTTAGCACAATCCAATGAACTCTCACTAAAATCCATCGTCATTTTCATCCACTCTTCAAACTCATCTTCTTCCATCATCAATTCCTTTATATCCTTCTCATTATCACTCTTATTTATTGATCCCCTTTCCAATCTCCCTTCATTTTCAAGATCCGAAATAGTAATCACATTTTCTTGATTCCGAAAATTTGAACTCGCCGCCGACCCGACAGAGTCGGCGGCAGTGGTGGCGGTGGCAGCGTAATCCGCGAAAGGAAAATTGACCTTAGCTCTGGGCCCACGAAACTCGATGGCCGCCTTATCGTAAGCACGCGCCGCGTCCTCCGCCGTCACGAAAGTCCCTAACCACACACGCACCGCCCTGCGAGGGTCCCTTATTTCAGCCGCCCATTTCCCCCACGGCCGCTGCCTAACGCCTCTGTAATTCTTCATTTTCCTCTTCTTAATCGGCAGCTTCTTATTACTCCGGCCATTATTATTATTCTTATCAATATTCTTCTCCTCGTGATCAAAGAAATCACACCCCAAACAACCCTTTATCTTGCAAACCCTGCAAGTCTCCATATCTTCAGCAACAGATAAAACACTAGCGGTGGCGGCGGCACCGCCAGAGCCGGCGCCGGTACGTCGGAAATGCGGCGAAATGTTGAAGCCATGAGGTGATTTTCCGGTTATGACGTTTTTCAAAGCTGCCACCATAATTGAAACTTCTTCTTCACTCTTTAGTCTCCACGGCGGCGGCGGCTGTGACGGCGGCGGAGCTGTGCTGACGTGGCGGTGGTTCTGGTTCATTTATAAAGCTGCTACTGCTATTCTCCTTGTCTTGTTTGATTCTCTTATTAGTTTGCTTGTGCATGGATTTTAGAGAAGCCGACTTTTTTTTTGTGTTGAGAGATATGTTATGTGTGTGAGGACTGAGGTAGAAATGAATGTGTGGATATGGGTGTGTATATATATATATATATGTATGGGTTGGTGAAGAGGTGCCAGCTCAGAGTTTAGGACACTATTTTGACACGGGGTAGTTTTGTCTGGTCTTATAGAAGAAGGCCAGAAAAGTTTTGTTTATTTTGGCACGTTGGGAATTTTTTGAGGATGATGTTTATTCACTCGTTCATCTGATAATGAGTGAGTTGGCATTGTGACGTGGAGAGGTTCACTCATCTGATAATGAGTGAGTTGGCGTTTCGAATTAAAAAGTCCGAGCGGCCCAGTATTAGTAAGCACAAAATAATAGGTTTAAAAAATAAAAGAAATAAACCCATTAAAACTCAGACTTTATGTAACAGGGATTCGAGCCCAAAGAAGTCAATTGTAAGACCTGGAAACAAGCCCAAAAAATGAGACCACTTATTGAAAATCTGTCAATGTCAACTCTGAGTTCTACTTTACTTTAAGTATGTTATAAAGGTTTAGTCGATGCCACCCATATGGGACTACCCGAATCCACTCACATATTGACACGTGTCAAGTGTCAGATTTAATTTTTTTTTAAAAAAAAAATTGCTTCAAACCAGAAAGTTTATCCATGGTGACCTTTTCTCCAAAACATTTCAAATTCACGCCCAAAAGTGCCGCCAAATTCCAAAAAAAATTTAAAATTTGAATTTTAGTGCATTAGTATATGACCTATATAAATCATGTTTTCATCTTAATACCTCATTTTCCTCTTTCAATTAGATCTATATCTATTCTAAAAGTGTGAATGATTTAGAGTGATTTACATGATTTACAACTTTTGAATTAGGACCAAAATAACCCTATTCTAATATTATCCTAATCATCAAATATTAAATAAAATATGAAAATTAAAAAGAAGATACATTATGCATGCACTTCTAATTAATATTTTTTTACAATCTAATTAATAATTTTTGACCATCTTAATGGCCGGAATGATTTACATTTCTTATGGAATGATTTACATTTCTTAACTTTTTTGTTAAGACTAAAATAACCCTATAGTAATAAATTAATATTATCCTCAAATTACTAAAAAAAATCTTATTATTGTTATTAAATGAATGTTCATGGACTTGAAATTAATAGACAACAAGCTTGTTCAATGTACACTAATATGAATGGTTCACAAGAATATGAATGGGTCAATTAATTAATTAAAGGGAATATAATGTTTCTTGATACATTTTGTATCTTAGGTTGCACAGGGAGCCAGGCTGCGTGGAGCCAAGAAGATCATTGGTGTTGATGTAAATCCAGAGAAATTCGAAATTGGTAATTACAATTCTTGTGGTACTTTTTATAATTTTCTTTGATTTTCATGATTTGAAATTTGATGATCGTTTAAATTTTTTTATTAATTTTCTCCAAATAGGAAAAACTTTCGGCATCACTGATTTTGTCAACTCAAGAAACTGCCAGGACAAGTCTATCAGCGATTTACAATTTCTTATTTTAGTCAATTTCACATATCTATAACAATACAATGTTCATTTACGTTCTTGTTTTTGATTAGTCCCGTGTTTTCACATCAAACAAACGATAAATGAGATGACTGATGGAGGTGCAGATTATTGATTCGAATGTGTTGGCTTGATAAACTTTATGCATGAAGCTTTTTCTTGCTGTCGAAAGGTTTTTAGACTCGAACTCTTTCTAATTCCCTATAAAAAAAATTAAGGAGTAAAATTCATATCTGACTGTACATTTCCACCAGGGTTGGGGAAAGACTGTTGTTTTGGGAGTCCAACATATCATTTTGCAGTTCCTATAGTATCATTTTGCTTGCTGCAAATTCCATTCAATAATCTTCATCTTCAACAGATAAAAAAATTGCTGCAAATACTATAAAATAGGTTTTACATAATTTCATATTGGTCTGTAATTCTCTGTCTTCATCTACCTTTCTGTTTTGGCTTTTGGCACTCTAATTACTATCGTTGCTTTTAATTAGTTGAAATACCATATTTTCTGTTAGTGCTTATATTTTGCTTTTTTATCTTTTTTGTGTGTATGTGTGTTTAAGATCTGGCTACAAAAAAAAAAGGAAATGAATTCCGAAAAACACAAAAAGAACTCGAGTGTAAGTAACAAATGACTTCATTGCTGAGTGCTATATCTTGAAACTTAAAGCCACAAGATGATCATGTATCCAACAAAATCCCAGAAATTTTAAGTTGAATGGGGGCTACTTTCAATCTTCTCTTGGTAATCAAGGCAGAAGGAAATGTATTTTGATGTATAGTAGAGTTCGCTAGCACATCATATGATCATGCTGCGGCCTGCGGTGACAACGACTAATGAAAGGCCAAAAAGGAATATCAACCTGCCAATTAGATACACAATTTAAGAAAATTTAGTTTGTCTTTCTATATTCCACCTATTTTATTTATTTTAACTTGTTGCTGAAGTTAGCTTTTGGCTTCCTCTTTTGGGGCCTTTATTAGGAGTTTGAATGTGACTTTTGGGGGAAGAAAATCTGGAAATTAGAAAGAAAAATTTCTTCTGTTTTCTTGCTTGCAATTGTGCACAAGATTAATAGAGCCTGTTTGTTGAGTTTAAGATTAGTTGTCTTATATTCTTGCAATCGATTTTGTTGTCACTTCTGTAGAATTAACTAACTTAATTTCTCTTGCTATCAGACCACCATCATCATAGTTGGTCTAGAGAAATGTATCAGAGTTTCAATGAGAATACAATTACGAGGTTGCCTTGAGTAGAAAATTTGGGGTGTATACAAGTACCTGAATATAAATATTAAAGCTAAGTCAAGTTATGTGTGACTTGACTCATTCATATTCTTGAGACCATTCATATGAATATACATTGAATAAACTTGTTTACTATTAATTTCAAATTCATGCACATTCATTTAATAACATTTAAAAATAATATAGAGTTATTTTAATCTTAACAAAAAAGTTAAAAAATGTAAATCATCTCATATGATTCATACTTTAGAATAGCATAATAGAAAAGATCATTATAATATCAAGATCTCGGTAAAATAGGACCAACACTACCATCACGCAAAAGAAACCCGAGAGACAACAATTCTTCTTCTTCTTTTTTTCTTTTCTTCAAACTTAACTGAAATCTTATTGCGCTCCCTTACCTGAACAGCGTAGTCTCCTATCACCTCTTTGCAGTTCAGAAAACTAATAAACTAACGAAAACATGAATTTCTTAGTCATGGTGACTATACCACATGAACAGTTATGATTATTCCTGGAACTTTGTTATGAGATCATTTTCCGTTTCATGTGTGAGATCAATTGTAGTACCACACTAAAGAGAATCAACTCTTGAGAGCTTCTTTCGATTCTTAAGCAGTCCCGGGCCCTCAAATCCCAATATTCCAATATAATCGCTCAATTTTCTAATGAGATATCTGTATGCATAAGCATTTGATGAACATCATATTTTTTCTGGCCCATTGTTGATAGGCATATCTTGCATAAATAGGACATAACTGTATAGAGACTTTTCTTTTTAAGTTTAAGCATTGAATTTCTCATTCCTATAATGTTGAGTGCTGAATTTCTCCTTTATGGAAAAAACTCTTAAATCTTGGCCTTGCAGTGTTTATACTGTTATTACATATTAAAATTTATCTACTTTATGGCGATATTTGGGATTTTCTAATTTAATATAATTGAGAAAAAAAAGTCAGTATGAATTCTCATTCGTCCGTGAATTAATTTGTAGTTTTTGAAAAGAAATGAACAAATGCTTAAGTCATCTCAAGAGATTGTGTTTAATAGCATATGTAGATATATACTTACTCTTTTAAATTAAATTTGACAGGATTAGGACAATGGCTTTGATACTAAATTAAATTATTCTTTTGAATATGATTGGTTAAATTTGAAGATCTTATTTATAGTCGTTGCTCAATGATTTTCAAATTCTATATCCAATCACGGTTTTAACTTTAAAATCTTTTGTAGTTCATGATTCTGTCTACATGTATCTAAGATATCTACCCCACAGATCGGCATGGCTGATGTTCTTGCATTAACAACATTAAATAATTTTCTAATGCTGAAACCAAACTTCATTCCAAAATACTAAAGAAATAATACGAAACAATTATTCTTGATTGAGTTTAGAAGTTTTATATAATTATATACCTTTGTTTTTGTGTTAGATTAATTGTTGATTTGATTTGATTAGATTTGTCTTATCATAAGAAGTTAGCATTATACAATTAGTCATTGTTCAATCGTGATGAGATTGAACCTTGCTTGCGACCTGTTTTTCTCTTAATTTCTACAATTAGCATTTTAGGTTATATGAGATCTTGGTATGAGTTTTAGATCTTGGTATGTGTTTTAGATCTCCTGAATTAGTATTGATTTACTAACCTTGAACAAAGATGTATTTTTAGCATTTGAAGTGTAGTTTCATTCCTTGAAAAAAAAAAACATATAGAATCAATACATAAATTCTTAATGCGGGTTTATGAAAAATTAGAATGTTAACTTTCATGGTTGAAGAGGTTGAGATGGGGGAGAAAAAAAAGAGAGATCTGAGAAGTATTAGTGATAGAATTGTTACATAAACATATCTGATTTACCACAAATTCATAAAAACCAGAAACCTAAAATAGTTAAAGAAAATATGAAAGTTTTTGGAAGCACATCACTAAATATGAGAATTGTTGATAGATATAGTTTACAAGCCAAAAGTATTGTGATGGTGGTAAGGGGCTGGCAGTGGGTTGACAGGTGGCGCTGTTTAAGTTTTGAGCGGGAGCGACCCAAAATTTGTCTTTACTTTGCAGAAAAGATGGGCGCGCATCAAAGGTTGTAATGTGTTTAAAGATAAGGAGGAATTAACTAATTCAATTAGGAGGCTATTACTTTTTAACCAATACTTTTGAATATAGATTAAAAGATTTTAATACAAAGTTTAAAGTACGTTACATTATTTTACTATTATAAAGATACAAACAACTTTACATTTCTTATTATTTTTAATATTGTGAAATTAAGATAACCTTATTATCTAAATCCAGAAAATATGCCAAAATTGATTTTATATTTCTTACACACTTATACTACAATAAATTTTAAATACATTTTATCACAAAATATTTAAGTTAACAATAACCAATATTTTTTGGCAGATATCCTTCTATATCCCTTCTAGATAAGTAAAAATCGTATCCCAAGTTAAACTAAATCTTCTAATTCATTTGAACTACTTCTCAGGTCCAATAATTGTCATTAAACTGGAATCCACAAGTTCAGTTTAATAAAAGAGAATATATAAAATAAAAATTGATTATTGTGTCGTCTAAAATTTCGTATAATCAAAAGAGTAAATTCATTCCCACCCCCACCCCCCCAAAAAAAACAAAATTCTTCAAACACACCTATCATTTGCAAAAAGAAACCTTCAAGCATCCCCTATAAAAATTGGTAGACCATAATGCCCTTAATTTAAAATGATATATAAGTTCAATTTGGATCAATCTATCACAATGTATATGGTACTTTGCCCTTTCTATAATTAAATTTTAATTTATTTTACCCTTGAATTTTATTTTGCGGGAATATTATTAAATAATACTTGAATTAACTCTATGTTGACAAATAAAAACCATGATTGCAATAATATAGAAAAAATATGCAATAAATTTAAATTACTTTATGTGAATTTATATGACTATCGGTTATAAGTTTTTTGGAAAAAAATTCATATATTAACTCTTTTATTTTTCTTGGATAATGTAGTTGTATTAATAAATATTAAAAAAATTGTTATTTTGTGCTTTCCCATTTTTGCATTGCCATAAAGATAAATAACTAGATATTTATCTATTTAATGTGTATTAAACTATGTATGCACGTCTTAAAATTATTATTTATACTATTAAAAAAAAGAATAGGAAGAGAAGCAATAAACATTAATGAACATAAAAAAAAGTTGTGCTCATACATTAGTATATCACGTTATATATATAATAAAAACATGATAAAAATAGGTAGGTTTATCACTTTATTTTAATAGGTAATATAATACTTAAAAGATAAATGATTAATTTTATTAAAAATTATTATCCTAA
Organism: Buddleja alternifolia; assembly: GCA_019426215.1. NCBI lineage: Eukaryota > Viridiplantae > Streptophyta > Magnoliopsida > Lamiales > Scrophulariaceae > Buddleja > Buddleja alternifolia. The sequence continues at coordinate 30,620,387 of CM033408.1, read as the reverse complement.
CAATGAATAACATGAATTATCAGCAGAAATTTGATATATACAAGAAAATATTCTATTAATAATGACCACAAAAATTTATGTCAGACTATTTTAAGTATAGTTTACATTATTTATAACATCAAAATTCTATTTTATTGTTGATTTCATTCATGGTATATTTATTTAATAAATTTAACATTAAATCAATTCTGGGATCAAACTATATAGAAGTTTAATTGTGGAGGGGCAAAGTGTTATAGATTATAATAGATGGGTGAAAAGTGCAGTTATAATATTACATAAATCAACGGCATATAGGTCCATCAAAACATCAAAGGGGTGTTTGAAGGATTTTTTTAGCAAATGAGGGGGTGTTTGGATGTTTTTGTTGTACATGAGGTAATTGGTGTCTTTCTTATAGTACAGAGGGGTGAGGAAAATTTACGCTAATAAAATATTTTAGATTTTTTTACGTTTCACATTAATAAAAACATAATAATTAAATTGTACATAAATTGTGTTGGCATCCCATGTGTTGTTAAGAACTATTAGATGTATTATTTGTATTTTAGCATCTCACTTAAAGGCTATATGTATTTTATAGTTAACTTATAATTATTTTACTTCAATAAATTTATTTATATAAAATAACTTTTAATGACCTTCAAATAAAAGTTTAATATTAGACGGTGGAGCAAATATTATGTTAAAAATATTTAAGAGCATAAACAGATAATGTCCATTTAAATTATTTTAAAAAGGAACTTATATAGAAATAAAAGACGAAAACTTAGTCATGAATGGTTTTTCAAATCTTGCATTACACTTTTGTCAAATGTTTTGAACAAAAGTTTGTAAAATAACTACATTTTTCATTTTATAAATTAGCTGATTTTCACTTTGCAACAATGATTTATAAAAATAGTTATGCATAAAAAATCTTTTGTATTCAATTCCAACTCACATAATGTCGATCTGTTTCGGTGTGAATAAAATAAGATGATCACTTCAATTATTTAATTATTCGAAAACGTGGTTAATACGTTTACAAAAAGGAAAAAATAGTTTTTTGATTCTGTAACTATAGAGTGTTGCATGTGATTCATTAGAATTTATTTAAATAATAGGCAAATTTAAATAATATGAAAATTAATATATTCAATGAATACGAATAAAAGACGTTGCATCCTTACTAAAGTTTCTAAATCGAAATGTTTCATATGAATAAATTATAAAATATCTTCAAAGGAAATTTGAGTGTTCAAGCCAATTATTGTAATGTGGTAAAAAACAATTTGTATGATTAAAAGTTTTGATATTGAACATTCATTAAATATGAAAACCAAAAAATTTAAAATCTAGATGGCAGGCCATTAAAAAATAAAACGCTCTACAATTGAAAATTTTGCAATGGTAAATAATATGAAATATAAGTAAGTAAGGCAAAATTATATGAAGGTATAATTAGTCATTTTCTTATTTGATCTTAAAATTTAAAAATTGAAAAGTTCTGGCCAAGTTAATGGTCGGAACTTTGCAGATTTAGTCCTTTTTGGGAATTTTTTCGAAGTTAGGTTTTGTTTAAGTATTTGACTTCATTTTCGCGGGCAAAAACAACATCTGATCATGTATGAGCTGCACGTGCGAAGTTTCGACCATTAATTTGACCAAACTTTTTAAAATTTTCAATTTAACGGTAGTAAGACTAAATGTGTGAATTTTTTTGGGTAAATAGTACTAAATGAGTGACACGGGACCAAAAAGATGAAATTTAAGGCGAACGGATTAGGAGATTTGGCGAAGATCTAGGGAATGTTAGACACGTAGGTCTGCTTTGAGAATGGCCTACTGAGCCTGCCTTTAGTCGAATTTCCAGTCAGGTTAGTACAGAAGTAAAGTGAGTGACATATAGAAACGGGATGTTCGTCTCGCCATGGAAAAGATGAAATAATTCTCCCTCGGTGTCCCTGTAGCCCCAAGATCGGCGAATAAGATCTCTTCTACTATTGAATTGAGGAGTGTCATTTTTAGGACTAAAAGTTTAATTATGGAAGTTATAGGACGAAAAGTGCCAACACCCTATAGTTACTGGACCAAAAAAGTAATTTTCCCTTATAAAAGCATTGACATTTTTGGTATGACATGAATATATAGAAAAGTTAAGGAGCACAAGAAAAAAAGTAACATAAACACACCAACACTTGCGGTACAGAGAAGTAGTTACAAAAACTTGAATGAGGGGGAGAAAAAAAATATAATCAACATGTTAATGAATTGCGAAAGGAGAGAAAGATGCATGCATCCTCCTCAAATACAGGCTTAAATAATCAAAACTATCAACATTCACTATTTTCTTGAATTTGAATTCTTAGAGCTCAAATGATTTCACATAAATCCGAAGCTTAGTCATTTAAAGTTCTTTTATAGTGATTATGATACATGTAATCAATCTTCTTACTCTACTAAATTACAGTATTTACACATTTCAGTCTTTCAAGTTCAAGAATGTAGAGCATGTGACGCCTGAGAGTTGAAAAGGGTTTTGAATTGCAATCATTATGGTGCTGTAAAATTTAATATGAGCCTCATGGTTTTTGTAGATATAATGGAAGAATTAAAGTTGCATGCACCTATTGAAGTTTTTGTTGCATTGTACGAGCTACTTGCATCCCAAACAGAACAAGCGGTCAATTTATGAAAACTATTAGTGTTTTCAATTCCATATTTTCTTTTACATCATTTTGGTGTGAAATTAGATAAAGACCATGAATCTGAACAGTGTGGATCGAGTTTACATTATTCGAGCACAGTTAATGTGTTATGACAACCTATCGAGTTTACTTCCAAGAGAAGATGATCCATGTTCTTTACAATTGTATTTTGTTGATACTTACAATGAGGTTGAGAATAGAATGAAGATATTACAAGCTTCGAGTTTATTTAATGTGAAAAAGCTCATAAAAATTTTAGCTGCAAATCAATATGCAAAAATCTTCTGAAGATTTCGGTAGTTATATTTCAAATACTTCAGGAGAAGGATTCCACAAAAGTGACAAATAACAGTCGAGGTATTCATGTTTTTTATTATCGCGAAAAACTATTGAAATAGCATGTTTCTATTTCATTGGTACAATTTTTGTTAGACTTCTAGAACTGAAAATAATTTTTGTGATGACCATCTCTTAAATGTCACATATAATATATGATTGTGTATGTTCCTAAACAATTATCTGCTTTGAAGTAATGAAAATTTGAAATGAGATGAAAATTTGAATTCATTTAAGTTGTAAAATGTAATGGCATGCTACTAATTAGTCTATTCAAGCGATGTACTTAGAGATTGTAAAAAATTTTGAGTATGTAAAACACTACTACAAAAAACGCCTATTACAACCATTTTTTTTACCTATTACAACGGTTAAAAACCGCTATAATAGGACTCCTACTACATCGGTTATAATTATAACCGCTGTAATAGGGGTATTTATTATTTTTTTACCTTCTCGGTTACAACATCAAAATTCAACAAATTAAAATAATAATACTTAAAGGGAAAAACAAGGAAACCCTAAAATAATACGAAAATTTATGAAAATACCCCTGAAACTAATAAAATACAAATTTGAGCCCTTAAACGATCTCAGATAACTAAAATCACAAAACCACATAGCTAGAATCATAATACCTTCTTGTTCAGCATGCCGTTTCACTATGACCGTGCGAATTTAGTGTCATTCCGACACAGTAAAATTTACACAAATATACATACACCCACACATACATAAATATACATACACCCACCTACACATACACAAATATACACACACCCACCTACACATACACAAATATACATGCACCCACACATACACAAATATGCATACACCCACACATACACAGATATACATACTCCCACACATACACAAATATACATATACCCACACATACGATGGTGGTGGTGGTGGAGGCGGCGGCGGTATATGGTGGTGGTGGTGACGGCGCCGTTGGTGCTATAGAGAGAGAGAGAGTAGAGAGAGAGATTGAGAGAGTAGAGAGAGAGGAAGAGAGGTGAAATGGGGAGGGGGGCGGCCGTTTTTTTTTAAATTAGGGCGAACCGCCTATTACAGCGGTTCAAAAGTGAACCGCTGTAATAGGTACCTCCGTTCAGTGGTTTTGCCAAAACCGCTGTAATAGGTGCGCTGTAATAGTGTATTTTTGTAGTACTGAAATCTTCAATTATAAATATTTCAGTTATTTTCTTAGAAACATCTAGGTGTAGTAGGTTTGAATGAGCCTCTATCGTTAAATTGAATTGACCTCCACCATGTGATAAGGATATGGAGTAGTATAAATAGAGGAGTCTTGTGATCATTCAAGTATTTGTAATGTTCTATTGTATTCTAAAGATGTGAGATTGGACCAACCAATATATAATTCGCCATTAGTTGGTCAAGTTGCAGCTACATGGGTTAATGAAAATAATGCTAAAATACCATTTGAATGTGACATTGTAGTCCATGCTCATTCATGTCATAGACACATAATAAGCATTGTTATGGAAATGTCTTACAAGGCGATGGTAGCGCATGTATTACAATGGTTGAGAATGCAGCAAAATTATATGTTGGATGCCCCGTAAATAAGTACATAACATCAATTCAAGAGGTACTTTTATAGTTACATTTTCTCTTTGTCTTATTATATATATTTTTATTCTTTCACTATAATACATTATATATAAATTGTTACTTTATGCTTCTAATGCATTTTTCTTCTTATCGTAGAGTACAACACAAATTAAAAAAGAGGAAAACGAATACAAAAACAAGAATGTTTGGGAGAAGAATGCAAGTGAAAATTTGGAAAAAATTTCTACACCGGCGCCAGATGAACTTCAAAATAAAGACAATACATATTTTGAAGAAAATGATGTAAACAAGAGAAACAAGTTGTTGATGAACAACGATAAAGGAGACATCAATAACATATCAAGTGATGATGAAGAAACATTGAGTTATTTGAGAAAAAATATTAAAACAAAATCGGTAAGTCAAATAAAAAGAAGGTTGCAAGGTTCATTAGGATCAAAAAAGAAAATGACTAATTATACCTTCATATAATTTTAAGCTCTATTTACTTATATTTCATATTATTTACCATTTCAAAATTTTCAATTGTAGATCGTTTTATTTTTCAATGAACGGGGCATCGAGATTTTAAATTCTTTGATTTAATATTTAATGTATGTTCGATACCAAAACTTTTAATCATACAAGTTGCTTTTTACCACATTACAATAACTGGCTTGAACAATCAAATTTCCTTTGAATATATTTTATAATTTTTTCATATGAAACATTTCGATTTAGAAACTTTAGTAAGGATGCAACGTCTTTTATTCATATACATTGAACATATTAATTTTCATTTTTATTTAAATTTGTCTAATATTTCAATAAATTCTAATGAATCACGTGCAAAGCACGTGTTTTTTACTAGTATCTTAAAAGGTAACAAAAAAAAATCTCAAAAAATTTCTTCTTGTTGAATGCCACCACAACCACTCAGCCTCTACGGGGTAGTCGGGAATTCTAAAACCATTTATGGGTTTATACCCATAAACCCATTTCAAAATTCACCATTATGAAATCAATTTGGGTGTGTGTGTCTGTTTATATATAAATATATGTGTGTGTGTGTGTGTGTGTTCGTGTGTTTATATATATATGCGTGTGTGTCCGCGTGTGTATACATATATATGTGTGTGTGTCTGCGTGTGTTTATATATATATATATATATGTGTGTGTGTGTGAATGAGTGTGTGTTTTGGTGAAGAAGATGAATTAGAGAGAAAAAATGGTGTATGAAAAATGACAAAAGTGGCCTCAATTTTTGTGTTAAATTGCATTTTAATCCACAAGCACATGACCGGCACACACCACAAAATACAATTTTAACTTACAAATTGTAAGAACGTAACTAGACACTCTTTTGCCTATGCTTCTTACAAGTCTACACTCTTTTGTACGAGATATATATATATATATATATTATCGGCAATTGAAGATGCTATTTCGTGCTTATTTTGCTTGCAGAAAACTCTAAATTTGCAGCTTTCTGAATGCCAAAACTAAAAGTCGTTCCGGAATTTAGTTCTTAGCCTTTTGTATTACTTTGATATTATATTTTCTTAAAGATTTTGTTTCTGAGGCTTTATATAGTTAATTTCTTAGAGATTTTTCAAGTAAATATCTAGGTCTGAAATATGAACCAAATTACTTCACATCAATTTGAGATCGCTCAGTAAAAGCTCGTTTGAACAACCGATTGTGTGTTTGATAAGTTTGAAGCCCAGCTCGAGCTCGAGCTCGAGCTCGACTCGATTAGTAAAAATGATAAAATATGTGGGAGAAAAATCAAGCTAATCGAACTCGACTCGTTTTTGGCTCAGTTAAATCTCGTTCGAACTCGGCTCGATTAACAATCAGACCAAGCTCAAACACAAATTCTAATGCTTGATAATAATCTACATAAGCTTGAACAACAACTTGTTCGACACGACTCGCTTACAACCCTGCTCAGCGAGTAATCCAGTGTCCACACATATGATTCGATATCTGAACAAAAAGGTGTAAACACTATGGTAAAATCTAAGGAGACCTACTATTCTAGCTACCAGCTGAGACTGACTGAATTTTCTAGTTATTCCCTTTGTTATGATTGAGATTTGAGACGAAAATTCTTGTTTCCGACTAAGTTAAATGAACTTGCAACTTTTAAATAGAAAATTTAGTAGGAAATTGACCTTTGTCCCTGAGTGCCATCATATCCTTTCGATAATGCTGAAAATATTGAACTATCATCCATGGGAACCACCCTATAGGATATGAATTTCAAGGTTCTTTCCAGAATAAAAAATGGATTTTCCGATAGTCCTTGTGCATTTCTCACAATGGACACAAGTATTATGTACTCGACATATCCGAATTCTTATAATGAATGACATAACATTTAATTGCAGACAACTTCTGGATTTGATGCAAGCGGGAACTTTGGAACCAGAAGTGGCCTTCCTCAACGCTTCACTAGTAAGTCCAACAGTTCGTAAATCCAAAGCTTCTTCCATTTGTTATTTTGTTGCAATTTGTCTTTGTGCACTACTCCTGATACTTGTCATATGTAATTGAGACAGATACCAGATGTTTTCCCTGTTCTTGCTGCTGCATACAAAGCGTATATATCTAAATCACGAGATTCCTTAACTACCCGAACTCTCCATTCGGAGCTTGTGTACAATTACTCAGGTTCTAAACATGTAAGAAAGCTTTTACCTCATCTGATCAAGCTTTTAGTGTTCTACTTGAGTCGATAACTTTCATTATTGTTTGTGTCAGATATCGGAATCCTTAAAAAGATGTGGCATATCTGACAGCACAAATTACATCCTCGTGGCTCGTTTCGATGCTTCTGCTGATGAGGTGAGACCATTGCATTCATGATTCATGTTTATTGAGATACTTCATTACTTTTAGAGCTCTTATTTGGTTTACACAAAAAAAGTTGGCACAAATAGTTTCCCTGTTTTTGTAGATGACAGCCATAAAGGGACTTATCAAGGGGAGCGAAATTAACTTGGAGGAGTTGGAAAGGCGAGCTGACCAGGCGCATATACAGAAGGTTCGCTCTCTCTCTCTCTCCCTCTCTCTCTCTCTCTCTCTCTCTCTCTATGTGTGTGTGGATGCGCGCGTGTGTGAATACCGATATTCAGCGTAACAAGCCCCCCACCCCAATTCTCTCTCTCTCTCTCTCTCTCTCTCTCTCTCTCTCTCTCTCTCTCCCTCCCTCCCTCCCTCCCTCTCTCTCTAACTCTGTTGTGTGTGTGGGATATTGTTATCAATGTAACAAGCCATATACTGTCGTTGGTGGTTGATTGGGTTGTTGATGTTTCGTTGATATCCACCAGCATTACAAGATATCAGCACCGGAGTTGGGGATTTCTTCAATTTCAGATGCTATAACATGCAGGATTGCTGCACGGGATGCGTTGTGAGGAGAAAAATTCGCAGTTTGACATTTGCTTCTTGTAAGCTTGTACCATGACTTTCCCCTTCTTTGATGCTACTTAAATGATTATTGTGCTGACAATTTTGCCTTTGGAATTGAGTAAGTTTATTCTTCTACATGTAACATATAATGTGTAACACGTAACATATGGTACACTGTTTTCTTAAACTTACAAATGTGTGACACGTTTATACATGTGTGTTGGGATGTGCTGAGAATTTTTCAGTTTTTTCACTACTTCTTACACTTACAAATGTGTCAAGTTTACACGTGTGTCGGGTACTAGGACTTCCTTGGACTATATCTGGCATTTCAATTTTGACGAGGAAAACGATAAGTAAAAATAATTAATTCAAACGACAATTCTTTATGTTATGATATTTTTACTCTTATTGTCCCCCCGTCAAACATAAATATACGATTCACTCGTGAAAACAATAGTAAGAACATCTTTCTAAGGATACAGAAATTTACTACGGGTCCATTTTAGTTGATTTACTAGTGGAATATTAGCACGTGGAGAAGAAATACAGCACACGTTTCTTTAAAATGACATGCTATGGACTGTACCTAGAATGAACTATTAAATATGTAGGAACAATTTACATATATGATGGGATCGAATATATGGACCTTTAAGTCATGGGACGTTAATCTTGCCGATAGAACAAGACACCATTGACTCTTACAATTGATACTGAACATCAAAAGATGTGAGTTGCGTCAATATATGATGTGCACATGAACGTTTCTTCACCTAATGGGACAAAAAAGCTATTCCATATACCAACGTTAAAAAATGTTAAATATGCTACATCAACAATAACATAGAAAAGCAAAGAGTGTGGCCGAGTTGGTCACAAGGCTATTTGCCATGAGAATCCACTCGGCTTCAAAACCTCATGCGATGCTGGTGGAGGGTATTATCCTCCGTCCCACCGTGTGGGGCCCTGCGCTTATCGAGCCCGTCGTCTATGGGTAACTTAGGGCGGCTTACCTCCACACATGGTTTGCGGGTTATTACGTGTGGACAGGTTTGCTTTGTGGGGAGACCGACGAAGATTTACCTTGGAATTTTCAAAAAAAAAAAACAAAAAAAAACATTAACATCCAACAAAAATTGATCTGATATAGTAATACACTATGGTATATTGCACAACAAGTACAATCGAAGAAATTTTTTGTGAGACAGTAACTGGTTGACTCGCTCTCTATTTGACGGGACACTATGCGAGCACACAATTCAAGGTGCACATTCTTTTTGAACTTGCATGTCTTGGATGTCATCGAGTTTTTCTCCGAATTTCAAATTCACATCTGGTCTTGTTGTAATTTACTTGCAACTTCTCATAATCATAACTTTCTTGTATTACATATAGTTTTTGAGCGGACTGAAACCAATTGAGTCAGTCCATCCATCCAATGACGTTGATTGTAGGGGAAATGATAAAACTACGCCATGGACCCCTTTTTTTTAGACAATCAGTTACATATATCAATTATATCATAAATATGAAACATCAATTAACATATACCACTAATACTAAATTACAACAACTAACAACTACCAATAAAGTAGATAAAGACCCACATGATGTAGGTGAGAGTAACACCCAAGACCTTTAATATCTTGGGGCATCGATTTTGCCAATAGAGCTGGGCATTATCTGCACTACCCATGGACCCTAAATACAATGATTACAATGAATCAGCTTTGTTAGCCCCGAAAATGACCCTTAGTATATCTCCTACCATTGAAGCAGGCAAAAGTTGAGTTATAAAAAATTTCAATCACCCACTCCATATAAACACATAATTTTAAACTCTAAGAATATCCAACCCGTTAGCACAATCCGATGAACTCTCGCTAAAATCCATCGTCATTTTCATCCACTCTTCAAATTCATTTTCTTCCATCATCAATTCCTTTATATCCATCTCATTACTACTCTTATTTATTGATCCCATTTCCATTCTCCCTTCATTTTCATTATCCGAAATAGTAATCACATTTTCTTGACTCCGAAAATTTGAACTCGCCGCCGACCCGACGGAGTCGGCGGCGGCGGGGGCGGCGGCGGGGGCGGCGGCTGTGGAGGTGGTGGCGTAATCCTCGAAGGGAAAATTGACCTTAGCTCTGGGCCCACGAAACTCGATGGCCGCCTTATCGTAAGCACGCGCCGCGTCCTCCGCCGTCTCAAAAGTCCCTAACCACACACGCGCCGCCTTGCGAGGGTCCCTTATTTCAGCCGCCCATTTTCCCCACGGCCGCTGCCTAACGCCTCTGTAATTCTTCATTTTCCTCTTCTTAATCGGCAGCTTCTTATTACTCCGGCCATTATTATTATTCTTATCAATATTCTTCTCCTCATGATCAAAGAAATCACACCCCAAACAGCCCTTTATCTTGCAAACCCAGCAAGTCTCCGTATCTTCAGAAACTGATAAAACCCCATCAGTAGCGGCGGCGCCACCTCCGCCGACACTGCCGCCGGTACGTCGGAAATGGGGCAAAACGTTGAATCCATGAAGTGATTTTCCGGTTATGAAGTTTTTCAAAGCTGCCACCGTAATTGAAACTTCTTCTTCACTCTTTACCCTCCACGGAGGCGGCGGCGGAGCTATGCTGACGTGGCGGTGGTTCTGGTTCATTTATTAAGCTGCTACTGCTATTCTCCTTGTCTTGTTTGATTCTCTAATTAGTTTGCTTGTGCATGGATTTTACTTTTTTTTTTGTGTTGAGAGATATGTTGTGTGTGTGTGAGACTGTGAGGACTGAGGTAGATATATGTGTGGATGTATATATATATGTATGTATGGGTTGGTGAAGAGGTGCCAGCTCAGAGTTTGGGACACTAATTTGACACGGAGTAGTTTTGGTCTGGTCTTATAGAATTAAGTCAGAAAAGTTTTGTTTATGTTGGCACGTGGGGGAATTTTCGGATATTGACGATGATGTTTTTGATTTTTTTTATACTCGTTCATCTATAATGAGTGAGTTGGCACTGTGCGTGGAGAGGCTCACACGGTAGGGTAGGGTTGACAGTCAAGGGGACAAGATGACGTAATTAATCTTCTTACAAATTCTATAAGGAAGAAATAGCTGTCAAGTCCTCTTGATACTGCACCTGGTGTGCACTGCAGAGGTGACATGTGTCACCACTTTATTTTTTATTTTTTTTTGAGTTTTTGTTTTTTCTCCATTTCATTTTGTGTTTTTTCAACTTTATGTTTTAAAAATTTAAGAAATTGTGTCTTGTTCATGTATATTTATAATAGTTGTTGTGTTTATGTGATTGAATTCGAATAGTTTAATATTATAAATTCAATCGACCCGATATGTATAACTAGTAGTCAAAATTAATCCGACATCAAATAATTATTGTTTACACTTAAAAATTAAATGAGCTTTTCAAATTAAAAAGTCCGAGCGGCCCAGTATTAGTAAGCACAAAATAATAGGTTTAAAAAATAAAAGAAGTGAACCCATTAAAACTCAGACTTTATGTAACAGGGATTCGGGCCCAAAGAAGTCAATTGTAAGACCTGGAAACAAGCCCAAAGAATGAGAAGTCCGCCCAAGAGGGAGACGCGCCAAAATAAAAGATTTTGAAAGGGCAATTGTGAGCAGTTCCCGAAAACAAGGAATGTGGGTTCATGAAGTAGGAATATATACAAGCCAAGGAGAGAAGAAAGAAATGAATCAGAATCACAACTCAACGTTTTTATTTTCTTAGAACTAGCTCTAGCCATAGGAATAGTTTGTAGCGTAATTAGGAGTAATTTAGCGTAGCAAGGAGTTGACAGATTTTCTCTTCCGGAAGCTTGTATTGGGTAAACATCCGATCGAAAGATTCTCATGGAGGGATAAAATTATCTTTTTTCAAATTTAAGTATTTAATGGGTAGTTTTACCTTGACTTGAATTTTTCTTGCATCATATTATTGCATTCGAAAACAATAATTAGCATTTAATTTAAGACTTGAACCACCAAATAGCGTATCGAAGGCAACGGTTGAAAGATAATCTCAAGTTATAGATTATCACGAGGTCGAAACGAATAATCGGATCCACCTCATTCGTATTTGTTTTATCACGAAACAATTATATCTTTAAATCAAGCGGTTCGTGTAGGTCGAATTGAATTATATTTTAATTAGAAACGCTCACAACTCAAATTATTTGATGATTGAAATAAAACTAGATAATGATAGCTAAATATTAAATAGATTAATATTATGCACTCACAACTCAATGATTTGATGTTGTGAATAATATTAAGTAATTTTACACTTTATTATCAATATTTCTTTTTGGTTAAAATATCAAATAATTTAAGTTGTTAACGAGTATATAAGTAAAATATTATCCAACTCGATCTAACCGAATTCCTCGATCTGAAGACATAAATCATTTGATTTTGGATAATTTTTTACTTACGTACGAATTGAATTATTAATATGAATTTGCTTGAACCTAATCGTAACACTAATACAAATAAAAATGAAGAAGACGAAAAAAATTCTTGAATTTTCAAACATAAAACCTGAAAAAAGGAAAGAAAAAGACAAAAGAAATGAAAAAGAAGTAAAAGAAAGATTTTAGAAAAGATTAAAAAAAAAATGAAAGAGGTGACACATGTAACCTCTTTAGCACCTGGTGTGTAAAAGTTCGTCCACTGTGGAAAATTCTTTTATACATAGAACACCAAAACGTATAGATCATGTCACATCAGCATATGATGTGTATATGTGCTTGTGTGGCATGATCCGCACTCTTTGGTGTTTGATACACCGGTTGTATTTAAGAATTTTCCGTCCACATACTATTGATTTTCTATTACAATACCATACACCACCTGTTACTGTTCATCATTTTTTTCACTTCTTTCAATTTTGGTAAAAAATAAATACAATGAATGCATTTAATTTTGTTTTCGTAATTTATATTTACCACAACAAATAGATATTTTACCATATCAAGGATCGATGAGGAAACGATAAGAAGTAAATGGTGATATATAGCAATTTTCAAAATCATATTGCATCTCTTATTATAATTTATTAAGTGAATGATACGTGCCCAATTTTATTTTCATTTTTTTCAACAAATTACACATATCATTCATCAAATACATTGCAGTAGAAGATGCAATAAAAATTGTAGATTATCTCAATCACTAATCTATTATAGAACAGTGTCTTTTTTAGGTGATTATATTATTGAACAGTTAGCAACAAATATTTTCTAATTATATGATAATTGTTGTCATGTAGTCCTCAACGTCAAATCACTATTTTTGAGACTCCACTTATTGAAAACTTGTCAATGTCAACTCTGAGTTCTACTTTACTTTAAGTATGTTATAAGATAGTTAAGTGTTCATTAAAGTATTATTATTTGGTAAGAGGGAAAGGCTAACTTATATAAACTCCAAAAACAAAAAACTTTTTTTTGTGGGGCATTGACTGATTGACTCACTTTCTATTTGACTGGATAGTATGCAGAGCACACAATTCAACGTGCACAATCTTTTCTGGTTTGCATGTCTTGGATGTTATGAGTCTTTCTCCGAATTTCAAATTCACATCTGGTCTTCTTATAATTTACTTGAAACTTGTCATAATCATAGCTTTCTTATATAATATATATTTTTTGAGTGGATTGAAACCAATTGAGTCAGTTCATTCATCCAACGACGTTGATTGTAGGAGATATGATAAAAACAATCCCATGGACCCTAAATATAACAATTAGTCAATTACAATGTATCGACTTTATTAGTCCCGATCCATCCAAAAATAACCCTTATCTTATTATATATCTCCTACCATTGGAGCAGGCAAAAGTCTGAGTTAGTAAAAATTTCAAACGATCACCTACTCCCTCTAAAAACAAAATTTTAAACTCTAAGAATATCCAACCCGTTAGCACAATCCAATGAACTCTCACTAAAATCCATCGTCATTTTCATCCACTCTTCAAACTCATCTTCTTCCATCATCAATTCCTTTATATCCTTCTCATTATCACTCTTATTTATTGATCCCCTTTCCAATCTCCCTTCATTTTCATGATCCGAAATAGTAATCACATTTTCTTGATTCCGAAAATTTGAACTCGCCGCCGACCCGACAGAGTCGGCGGCAGTGGTGGCGGTGGCGGTGGTGGTGGCGGCATAATCCGCGAAAGGAAAATTGACCTTAGCTCTGGGCCCACGAAACTCGATGGCCGCCTTATCGTAAGCACGCGCCGCGTCCTCCGCCGTCACGAAAGTCCCTAACCACACACGCACCGCCCTGCGAGGGTCCCTTATTTCAGCCGCCCATTTCCCCCACGGCCGCTGCCTAACGCCTCTGTAATTCTTCATTTTCCTCTTCTTAATCGGCAGCTTCTTATTACTCCGGCCATTATTATTATTCTTATCAATATTCTTCTCCTCATGATCAAAGAAATCACACCCCAAACAACCCTTTATCTTGCAAACCCTGCAAGTCTCTATATCTTCAGCAACAGATAAAACACTAGCGGTGGCGGCGGAACCGCCAGCGCCGGCGCCGGTACGTCGGAAATGCGGCGAAATGTTGAAGCCATGAGGTGATTTTCCGGTTATGACGTTTTTCAAAGCTGCCACCATAATTGAAACTTCTTCTTCACTCTTTAGTCTCCACGGCGGCGGCGGCTGTGACGGCGGCGGAGCTGTGCTGACGTGGCGGTGGTTCTGGTTCATTTATAAAGCTGCTACTGCTATTCTCCTTGTCTTGTTTGATTCTCTTATTAGTTTGCTTGTGCATGGATTTTAGAGAAGCCGACTTTTTTTTTGTGTTGAGAGATATGTTATGTGTGTGAGGACTGAGGTAGAAATGAATGTGTGGATATGGGTGTGTATATATATATATATATATATATGTATGGGTTGGTGAAGAGGTGCCAGCTCAGAGTTTAGGACACTATTTTGACACGGGGTAGTTTTGTCTGGTCTTATAGAAGAAGGCCAGAAAAGTTTTGTTTATTTTGGCACGTTGGGAATTTTTTGAGGATGATGTTTATTCACTCGTTCATCTGATAATGAGTGAGTTGGCATTGTGACGTGGAGAGGTTCACAGGGTAGGGTTGACTGTCAAGGGGACAAGATAATCTTCTTACAAATTCTATAAGGAAGAAATAGCCGTCAAATGTGGTCCTCTCGATGCTGCCTATTTTTTTTTTTTGAGTTTTTGTTTTTTCTCTTTTTTATTTTGTGTTTTTTCTTTCAATTTTATATTTTAAAAATTTAAGAAATTGTGTCTTATTTTATGTATATTTATAATAGTTGGTGTACTTATGTGATTGGACTCGAATAGTTTAATATTATAAATTCAACCGACCCGATATGTACAATTAGTAGTCTAAATTAATCTGTCATCAAATAATTATATCTTCAAATCAAGCGATTCGTGTAGGTCGACTTGAATTATGTTTCAATTTGAAGCGCTCACAACTCAAATTATTTGATGATTGAAATAAAACTATATAATGATAGCAAAATATTAAATAAATTAATATTCTTCACTCACAACTCATTTTATTTGATGTTGTGAATAATATTAAGTAATTTTACACTTTATTATCAATATATCTTTTTTGTTAAAACATCAAATAATTTAAGTTGTTAACGAGTATAAGTAAAATGTTATCCAACTCGATCTAACCGAATTGCTCGATCTAAGATATAAATCATTTGATTTTGGATAATTCTTGATGTATGTACAAATTGAATTATTAATATGAATTTGTTTGAACCCAATCGTAACACTAATACAGATAAAAATGAGGAAGACGAAAAAGTTTTCTAGAAAAGAAAAGGACAAAAGAAAGAAGTAAAACCTGAAACGAAGTAAAAGAAAAGAAAAGAAAAGGACAAAAGAAATGGAAAAAAGAAGTAAAAGAAAGATTTTAGAAAAGATTAAAAAAAATGAAAGAGGTGACACATGTCACCTCTTTAGCACCAGGTGCATTATTGGGAAAGTGAAAAGTTGATCCACTGTAGAAAATTCTTTTATACATAGAACACCAAAACGTGTAAATCATTTCAAATTAGCATATAATGTGAATATATACTTATGTGACATGATTTGCACCCTTTTGTCGTTTGATACAGCAAGTGTATTTAAGAATTTTCTGTCCACAAACTATTGATTTTCTATTACAATCCTATATACCACCTGTTACTGTTCACCGATTTTTCACTTCTTTTAATTTTGGTAAAAATAAATACAACAAATGCATTTAATTTTATTTTCGTAACTTATATTTACCATAACAAATAGATATCTTACCATATCAAGGATCGATAAGGAAACGATAAGAAATAAACTGTGATATATAGCATTTTTCAAAATTATATTGCATCTCTTATTATAATTTATTAAGTGAATGATACATGCCCAATTTTATTTTTATTTTTATTTTTTTTGACAATTACACATATCATTCATCAAATGCATTACAATATGAGAAGATGCAATAAAAATTGTAGATTATCCCAATCACTAATCTATTATAGAACAGTGTCTTTCTTAGGTGATTTTATTATTGAAGAGTTAGCAACAAATATTTTCTAGTTATATGATAATTGTTGTCATGTACTCCTCAACGTCAATTACTATTTTTGAGACCACTTGTTGAAAATTTGTTAATGTCAACTCTGCGTTCTACTTTAGTTTAAGTATGTTGGAAGATAACTAAAGTGTTCATTAAAGTATTTTATTATTTGGTAAGAGAGAAAGGCTAACTTATATAAACTCCAAAATCAAAAACAAAATTTTAAATATTGAAGACGACATGCAATGTGTCGTCTTCAATTTAGGGTTTATATATATATATATATATATATATATATATAATTGTTGTTTTAGTTTCTTGTTGTTTTATATTATTCATGTTGACATTTTTCTTAATCCATCGAATTTTTGGGCCAAATGTGAGATGAGTTGTGAGCAAGCTGCTTTATTTTTCTTCTTATTTTCTGTTGCCGAATTAGTTATTATTTTAATATATTATCCTATTATGTGCAATCAAATTTATTGCATTATTTTTATAACAAATTTAATCATTTGCGTAATTTCAGAAATAATATTTAAATCATTCATGTATTAATATTTTTATTATATTTAAATGCAGGATGAATACTTCATTGATATATGGACCAGTTGATAGTAGTGTGTTACGAGATCAATGTAATCATAGATCTCAAAATGTGCTCAATCCAGATGTAGAAAAGAAAAAATTACTTCTTCGAGCGAGATGCGGGGATAATTTGTTTTGGCGCCAAGTTGTAAATGACCCACCCCATACTCGCGTACTCTTTGTGTCACACCAGATGGCATTCTATGGTGTATACTCGTGTAGGTGGTTTAGCCATGATGTGGCCTTGATCACCGTGGTAGTTGAGAGATGGCGTAGTGAAACTCATACTTTTCATTTTCGAGTAGGAGAAACTACTGTTATTTTACAAGATGTCGCTATTATTTTGGGTCTCCCAGTCGATGGTAAGACTATTATTGGTAAAAATAAAACAAGGCCACTAGCTGAATGACAGGAGTTATGTTACAATCTTTTAGGCTTATGAATTGAAAAAGAAGATATAAATGAGTACCGTATTAAGGCAAGTGTCTTGGTCAAACATTTGAAAACTTCCTAAATTAAGGATGATAGTACACCTTTACAAGTAGAACAAGTTGCACGCACATGTGCATTGTTGCTTTTGGGTGGTGTTATGTGTCCGGACACCACAGGAGATTGTGTTCCACTTTTGTGGCTGACTAAATTGAAACATGTTTCTCAAGTTCACAGCTATAGTTGGGGTAGTGCTGTCTTGGCACACTTATACCTGGAGTTATGCAGAGCATGTCAGAGAGGACATGAAAATATCGGTGGTGCATTGCAGTTGTTGCAGGTTAATCAACATTTGAAATTAATGCACTATTGTTGATTATTGTTTTGTTTATTATAATAATTTATTTATATAACCTTTTGCAGATTTGGGTCTGGTCAAGGATATCGGTTCTGAGACCCAGTATCACGTATCGTAGGATTGACATGGTTCCCGTCACAAATGTGCATAACGAAATAATACTTTCGATTCCTCCATATAGCGCAAGGTAGTATATTGTGTTTCCAAGTCTTTATAGAAATGAATTTTACGAGAATAAATTTACCAAAAAACTAAAATAAAAGAATTTGGGAGAATAGATGTTATATCATAACAAAAATAACTTGTTTGTGGTCTCAAGTGGAATTGTGAGTTCACATACGTAGATACGTTTCACAATGTCTTAGGACCAATTAGAAAAGCCCTTGATCTTATGTTGTTGAGTCAGGTAAGCAAGATAATTTGATATGCATAATATTATGAAATGTTCATCTTAGTATTATATTTTTAAGTATGTTTCTTTTGTTGCAGTTTGATTGGCAGCCATATAACATGAGTGACCCGAAAATCCAATTTTTGCCACATGAATGTCTTGAACTGAGAGTGTGGAAATCAACTTGTCCATTGATATTATATGCCATCGTTGAGGGGCATTATCCTGAACGAGTTTCACGCCAGTTTGGACTACGACAAGGGATTCCTCGTGAGCTTGAATTTAATAATTTCTACTTGCATGGAGTCGAACGCAGGGGGCCTGTAGGACGGAACTGGGAGACATTCCACAGAGACTACATTGCAATATGGAATGATCGACTTGTCCGGTCGGTGTGGGGAGAAAATGTCATTGATGAATGCACTACAGAAGATAGATACGACGAGTGGTACGATAGAATTACACGTCGTTATATATCCCCTACTATGTATGTCGTCGAGTCGGGATTCCAACCGGGGGAGGCTCCATTATGGGAAATTGTGGTACGTAAAGAGAAAACTTATAGTTTGCAAGCTTAAGTTTCTATAAATTAATTAGTTCTTCTTATTTACGACGTTCTATACCATTTCAGGCTGGTCAGATGTCAGCTATAATGATTGGATGTGATTATAGGCCTTATAACATAGATGGACTGAATTCATTGGTGGACCAACATAGATCCATAGCTAACAACGTCCATAGAATCGCTACACGCCGACAGTCAACGAATGTTTTGACCAACGACCAAACAGTGGCACCAGAGGTTGGGCAAAGAAGAACAACAAGAAGGAGAACTCGTAGCATGAGGACCCGTGGTTCTGAAGATGGAGTAGGTCCATCAACATCCAATCATAGACCTGCATTCACTGGTCACGAGTCATATCATGTCCCAGAGTCATATCATGTCCCTGATCAACCATTTACTGGCGGTGCTTCAACTTCTTATAGCATCCCTCAGTATTTGTCTTCCGAAATAGCTGTTGCAGATCCATTTACATCAGCACCCCCTGTATCAAAATGTGGAAATGTTCAGGAAGATTGTTACGTACCTCAGCCACTACAACAAAATGATCAATTTTCATTCACTCCATTGGCGCCACATAGAGAATTTTTATCTGGACAAGTGGATATGTCTTTTCTAGACCTCGGGCTTACACCTGCATTTGCGCCTTTACGCTCAAAATTCAATGCTTGGCCCATGCCATGGCCGGTAATGAGTACGGCATATCGTGATCGCAGAGAGTCAAGTAGGACAACTGCATCAACTCGTCATGAGGTTAATTTGAATGATAGTAGTACTTGTGATGATGAAGAAACGCAACTTTCTGAGATGCAACGTTACTATTATGATTCACGTGCTCATGAAGATGAGCAAATAGTTAGATATCGTAGAAATAGGTGACCACGTCCTTGTGGTACTGGGGGCATTTTTAGACAATCATGATTTTCATTTTAAATAAACCACTTGAATGTATTATTTGTAAAATAAAATATTTAAAAATAAAAGACAAAAAATAGAATTAGAATTTTTTTGAAATTTAAAGTTAATTGTTATAATTATCAACAAGGTAGAAAAAATTATATGTAATTAACAAAACCCTAACCCTAACAATTTTCAAAATTAAAGAAGAAAAAAAGAAAATTGAAGACAACATGCCAAATGTCGTCTTCAATTTTGGAAAACGAAAAGAAAAGAAAATTGAAGACGACATTTGGCATGTCGTCTTCACTATTCAAAAATAAAAAAATAAAATTGAAGACGACATGCCAAATGTCATCTTCAATTTTCAATTAAAAAAAAAAGAAAATTTATGAAGATGATATTCAATATGTCGTCTTCTAATTTTCATTTAAAAAAAAAAAGAAAATTCATTGTGAAGACGACATACCAAATGCTATTTTATATTAAAAATATAACGATTTTTAAATTGTATTATTTTGAGAATATTTCTATTTTTTTTTTATATTAATCTAATAAAAAACCCCTAAGAATATCCAACCCGTTAGCACAATCCCGTTGAACTCCCACTAAAATCCATCGTCATTTTCATCCACTCTTCAAACTCATCTTCTTCCATCATCAATTCCTTTATATCCATCTCATTATCACTCTTATTCATTGATCCCCTTTCCAATCTCCCTTCATCTTCATGATCCGAAATAGTAATCACATTTTCTTGATTCCGAAAATTTGAACTCGCCGCCGACTTGGTGGCTGTGGCGGTGGAGATGGTGGCGGCGTAATCCGCGAAAGGAAAATTGACCTTAGCTCTGGGCCCACGAAACTCGATGGCCGCCTTATCGTAAGCACGCGCCGCGTCCTCCGCCGTCACGAAAGTCCCTAACCACACACGCACCGCCCTGCGAGGGTCCCTTATTTCAGCCGCCCATTTCCCCCACGGCCGCTGCCTAACGCCTCTGTAATTCTTCATTTTCCTCTTTTTAATCGGCAGCTTCTTCTTACTCCGGCCACTATTATAATTATTATTATTGTCAATTTTCTTCTCCTCATCAAAGAAATTACACCCCAAACAATCCTTTATCTTGCAAACCCTGCAAGTCTCCATATCTTCAGCAACAGATAAAACACTAGCGGTGGGGGTGGCGCCACCGCCGCCGGTACGTCGGAAATGCGGCGAAATGCTGAAGCCATGAGGTGATTTTCCGGTTATGACGTTTTTCAAAGCTGCCACCATAATTGAAACTTCTTCTTCACTCTTTACCCTCCACGGCGGCGGCGGCTGTGATGGCGGCGGAGCTGTGCTGACGTGGCGGTGGTTGTGGTTCATTTATTAAGCTGCTACTGCTATTCTCCTTGTCTTGTTTGATTCTCTAATTAGTTTGCTTGTGCATGGATTTTAGAGAAGCCGACTTTTTTTTTTGTGTTGAGAGATATGTTTCGTGTGTGAGGACTGAGGTAGAAATGAATGTGTGGATGCGGGTGTGTGTATATATATATATATATATATGTATGGGTTGGTGAAGAGGTGCCAGCTCAGAGTCTCGGGACACTAATTTGACACGGGGTAGTTTTGGTCTTATAGAATATGTTGGCACGTGGGGAATTTTCGGATATTGACGATGATGTTTTTCCTTATTTTATACTCGTTGATCTGTTAATGATGAGTTGGCAGTGTGACGTGGAGAGAATTCACACGGTAGGGTTGACTGTTAAGGGGACAAGATGACGTAATCTTCTTACAAGTTCTATGAAAATTTTAAGGTGGATCAGGAGTGTTACTCTCGATCTATTTTACATCACATATTTAAAATGAGTGGAGTGGTTTTCACATCCACCTACTCTGTGTAAACCACCCCATCCCAAGTGTTTATGTAGTAAAAAATGGATCGGAGCAATACTCCTAATCCACCATAGAATTACCCCAAGTTCTAGAAGGAAGAAACAGTTGCAAATGTATTGGGAAAGTGCAAAGTGGGTCCACAATGGAGAATTATTTTATACACCGAATGTTCATCGCTAAAACGTGTAAATTATGTCTAATCAACATATGATGTGTGTGATGTGATCCACACCCTTTGGTGTTCGATATACCAGGTATATTTTAGAATTTCACGTTCACAGTCTATTGATTTTCTATTACAAAGCTATATACCACTTGTTATTGTTCACCCTTTTTTCACTTCTTTTAATTTTGATAAAATGATTGCAATAAATGTATTTGATTTCATTTCTGTAATTTATTTTTACCATAACAAGTAGATATTTTACCTAGTGTTTTAAAAGGCGAAGGCGCGGGGCGGGGCGTTATACGACCTACGGGGCACAGGCGAATTTTGCTTTTTAAGTTAAAAAAAAATATATAATGTTAAGAATTAATTTAAATTAGCTAAAAATTATAAAAATTGAAGGAAAAAATTAAGATAAAGAAAGTTAAAAATAATAATATATTCAATCATACAAACTAAAAAGTCCAAGCTCAACTCTTGCCAAAAACAATCAAGATAGATAAATAATTATTTCAACCTCTAGCGTTAGTTCATTACGTAAAACAAAGATTTAAATAATAGTTGACGAGCACTAATTTACTCGGTCACTATCAAAAGTCTCATCATTAAGATCATTATCTTTATCTTCGGCTCTCAATATTCGAGCACTTAGCGTGTTGCTGTTGCTGCTTAGTTTTTTTTTTTAATGTTTGATTTAATTGAATAAGTGGGTCATGGGTTTTTAATAAAAGAATTAAAACATGTAAAAAGTTTATGTGGGTCTAAAGGGGGGGGGAGGGGGGTTTAGATTAGAAATTGGAAAAAAAATCAATTTAGGCCTAAAATCATACCGTATGGACATGAAATACATTGGGTGTACGCCCAAAGACTGGACGCGAGTTTTTGCCCGGGGCATACGCCCCAATTGATTGGGCGTACGCCCACGAGGGGTTACACCAATATTTTGAAACCCAATCCGGCCCGGACGGTCAGAACCGGGACCCGACCCTTAAAACGGCTCGGTCAGACCCTCAAACCCGGTAGGAGCTTAGAATCGCCTTTTTTGAGGAGAACCGTTCCACCCGGTGGTCGAACCGTCGACCCGTTCGAACCGCTCGCGGGTCACTGAAACAGGCCGGTTTCTCTATCTGTTGGAAAAAGAAGAAAATCTGACCAAATTTTTTATCACCCAAGCTCAAATTCCCGTATCACCTTCTCTTATTCTCTCTCCTTTTGCTGTTGCTTCTTATCAAACCCTCAAAACTCCTCTCCAACAAGCATGTTGCTGCTGCTTCATTTCTTCTTGCCCAAAAGTTCAAAATCAGCCCCTCAAAACTTATCTCTTTTGTCCACCTCAAATCTAGAGTTCATGAAGGGCAAACCCAAGACAAAATACATTTTCCTCTCCTTGATTACATCTAAGTTCTGTCTTTTATTTCTTAAATTTTTTCAGATTTAAGTGTTTGAAACTTTGAGTAGAGGAAGAAACTATGGTGGGCGTGTGAGTGTGTGTATTTGAGAGAGTGAGAGAGAGTAGGCAGTAGAGTGAGAAACTAGAAAGTGAAGAATACTTTAGCTAATCTTATCAATTTCATTTCTTTATATGTGAACTTAAAGTTTTTATATTTTCATTGCTAAGTGATAAGTTGACACGTTTACAATATATACAAAAACCAAATATGAAATTTCTTATGTAAAAGTAATGGAAGGATGGGTTTCAATCGGTGTGATTTTAACTTATCATGTAAAAAACGCTTTAAAAAATGTAGAGAATAAGAATTTTTTCATTATTTTAATATTTTATAATACTTAGCAATATATTAATTATTATTTATTGCATAATTATGACGCCACCGGTTCGATTGCGGTTGACTCGATGGTCGAACTGGTGACCCTTGACCCGGTCAATTTTTCGGTTCGATGAACGGTCCGGGTTTCAAAACATTGGGTTACGCCCCCTTCCTATTGTCCCGGGCCTTTCAACAATGCCTCGCTTGGGGCGTACGCCCCGGACGCGCCCTGAGACTGCCTTTTAAAACACTGATTTTACCATATCAAGGATAGATGATGAAACGGTAAGAAATAAACGGTGATATATAGCATTTAATTTTTCAAAATCATATTGCATCTCCTATTATAATTTATTAAGTGAATGATACGTGTCCAGTTTTATTATTATTTTGACAAATTATACATATCATTCATCAAATGCATTACAATAGAAGATGCTATAAAAATTATAATAGATTATCTCAATTACTAATCTATTTTAGAACAGTGTCTTTCTTAGGTGATTGTATTGTTGAACAGTTAGCAACAGATATTTTCGAGTTATTTGATAATTGTTGTCATGTACTCTTAACGTCAATTACTATTTTTGAGACCACTTGTTGAAAATCTGTCAATGTCAACTCTGAGTTATGCTTTACTTTAAATATATTATAAGATAGTTAAGTGTTCATTAAAGCATTTTATAATATTTGGTAAGAGGGAAAGGGTAACTTCTATAAACTCCAAAAACAAAATAAAAAGAGTTCTACAACATAATCGATTATATGAAAATTGATTATCACAAAATCTAGAATTTTTCAGTGGTGCCAAACATGTGGTTTTGGAATGCAAAAAAGTCCAAACACGATCCTGGAAAAAGGGGTCAAATAGTCATCGAAATAGAGTTGGACTCCAAATATATTTTTTAGCTTTTTAACCCTGGACCAAACACACCCTTAATTAAAAAAGAAATTCTAACAAAATAGATGTGAAGAATTCGGTTTGGCCTGAGAGCCTATATTTTAGTGGTGAAGTGTCATGATTGGGTTGGCCAATATTTCTAATAGAATTGGTGATAGTGAGCTGAATTTGATTCGTTGGATTGATGAACATGTGTTGCAATATGGCATTATCCTTCTTAAGTAAAACGGTGGCGTTTGTAGTTCCACATGACGCATCCTTCTGTGTTCGATATATAAGTGGGTCGTCGTCGTTTCTATTCTGTAATTCCCTTCTTTTCAACAGTAAGTCCTTGATCCAATGATTTCAACCTTCGCCCCAATCTTATTAATCGAATGGATTAAAATGGATAATTTCCATGATCATGACACAACTTCCGTCATTTTACAAGATGTAATGACACATAACATGTTTTGAATTTCACGTAGGAACCACATTTCAGAACTGTGTTTCGTCTCCAACTTATTTACTTATAATGTTAAATGCATAAAATCAACATCACTTGTATATTTAAATAAATTTATTTATATATTTATGTTTTTTTAATAACTAATTCAATCATTCGTTATTAAGTTATAGATACTAGAGTCGCAATGTAAGAAGAGTCTTACTCAAAATAATCTTAGTTAGATTACTTATGTAACAATTAGGATAACTATATAATAGTAGAGTACGTAATTTCAGCTTATTATAATAAGATTATGCGTTTGCTTTAATTGTAATCTAAACAAAACATCAGCAATGGAACTAAAAGACAAATTAAATTTTTAGAAGGATCCATCTTAGGATAATTTTCTAGCTTTCCTAAATCCAGCTCATCAGGGGTGAACCATTTGTAGATCAAAAGCCTATCGTCCACACGGTACGTTGACTGTCAAGGGGACAAGATGACGTAATCTTCTTACAAATTCTAGAAGGAAGAAATAGCCGTCAAATGTATTGCGAAAGTGAAATGTGGGTCCCGCAGAGTATACATCTATTATGAAAAATTCTATGATAAATCGAAGACAATGGTCCTAATATCTATATTTTTCTTATAATAAGATGCATTGTGTGTAGTTTTCACACACAATTATATATGAAAAATAGATACACAATTTACACTTGGATCATTAGACTCAATCTGACATAAAATTACCCTATCTTTATAGAGCAGTGTTTTTATCAAGTAATTATTGTATTATAAGACATTAGCCACATATATTTTCTAATTCTATGATAATTATTATGAGATGATAATGTAGTATATTGGAAGTTGTGAGTATTATTTATTGTGTCTATATATTACACAAATACACTTAGAAGTTAAAGGTGTACCATAGAATTTCGGATCATGCATGTGATTAAGGTCCACGAGTTAGTTACTATACGCTTAAGATAATTCGGCTCCAACGACTTCTTGAGAATAGGACAATGTCAACTCTGAATTCCACTTTACTTTGAAGTAGTGCGTCTTTGAATTTGGATTGATGAACGAATATGGAGGAAGAATTTCAAATGATTTTAAAATTAGTGCTATTTGAAATAATTGAAAAAATAGTTTAAAATAAATCTCAAAGGACCTAAAATCCAGTATAATTTGAAATTATCAAAACAAGTTCAATGAATTTGTTAATAAATTTGAAATATATGACTTTCAAATTTTTTAATCCAAATATGCCCTTATAATATTTGGTAAGAAGCGCACACTTTCTAAGAAACGTTATCTATGAAGAATCTAACTTATTTTCTAATATTAATGAACTGTAGTCTGACCATATAAATTTTGATTATATTCACAAAAATTTTATAAGTACTGTACCTTAAGGCTTAAGCACGTTTTGAACTTATCAAAACTCCCACAACATTAATTTTCAAATAACTAATGCCATCATTTGTTAGTAAGTTATAAATATTAGAGTCGTACTTAGAATAATCTATTAGATTACTTACGTAACAATTAGGATAATTATAAAATTATTGGAATTCTAATTTGTTTTCAGCTCAATCACGCATGATTGTATCTCACAAGGTGAGCAGGTTTATATTTATTCTATAATTGGTCATTATTTTTTGAAATATATTTGGGATCGACCGAATGAGGAACTAACTAAACGTGAGTAATTTCAACGTATTAAGATTATGCGTTTGGTTAATTTTAATCTAAACAAAACATCAGCAATGCAACTAAAAGACGAATCGAATTTTTTAGAAAGATCCTTTTTAGGTAGTTTCTCCAGCTTTCATTATTCCAGCTCATCAGGGAGGAACTTAGTTGACCATATGCCAAAGGCCCAACTCCAAATATATTTCTCTTGCTAATGATTCCAAATATAATATATAAATTACAGTTAAATGTGTAGTCTCCTTTCTCCTTCTTACTTAAGTGGGTAAAATTTATGTCACTCCAACCAAAAGAACCTAATTGCTATTGGATCTTTTGTACGTGAATGCTGGTTAAAACATATAACTCAATTTGATTATAAAAATTATATTAGATTAGATATTATGAACTGATCATCATCTTGTTATAATTTATAGGGTTAAATGCCAAAAAAAAAAAAAAAACCCGTGTTATAATTTTTTTGCTAAAATTCACCCGGGATCACGAAATAGCCTAACCACCTCCTGTGTTCCGAAAGAAGTCTGCAAAAAAAGCCACTTTTTGTAAAAAAAACGAGTGTTTTTCATTTTTTAATCTTTACTGATATGCTTATTTGTCATTTATACACTCTCCCAATAATATGAAAGGTAAAATAGTGTTATTTCATTCAAAAAATACTTTTTTCTTTCTATCTTTTTAACAAAACAATGATATTTTGCAGACTTCTTTAAGAATACAGGGAATGATTAAGCTATTTCGTGATCTCAGGTGCCTTTTAGCAAAAAAATTATAATACAAGAGGGTTTTTTTGCATTAAACCCTAATTTATAAGTATAGCGCGTTGCCTTTAAATGAAGAACAAGGCATTTTTTTTTAATAAGAACAAGGCATTTAATTACTAGACCACTACGCTAATCTGTAGTGGCATAGTTTCCAGAATAGAAACACTCAAAAGCACGACCTTTGACTGGAATGCTATTAAGTATTATCCAATACATTTAAGTCAAAATTTTCTAGACACCCAACGATAAATAAAAGTGAAAATTTTCTGAGCTACGGGAAACACACGTTTTATACGGATATTGCAACCTCTCTCCCTATCTCTTTCCAAACTCTAGCCCTCATTTTTCTTCTATTTTTCTCTGTCGATGATGACTTGGTGAAACAGTCGTCTTCTTCACCACTGTTACCACCACCATCGTCGGCAGGTTTGGTTAAAACACACTTCTTCAAAATGTACATTATATCTTTAAATCTGACGAGACAGATATAAATCTAACGAGACAAAGATAGATCTGACGAAATGAAAACGTGTGATACATAAATTTTCATATAGCTCATTAAATATTTTGTTTAGTATTTTATTTTCTGTCTCATATGAGAGTTTGCTTTCTTTTTCGAATGAGAATTTCATCTCTCCTTGAATAGAAATTGCACAAAAAATTTCTTGTGTTCTTTTGTAAGTTCTTAAAATTTATTATCTTCAAGTACTTGATAGTTGGTGGTTCATATGTTCTTACTATATCGTTTGAGTCGATATGAATTGTATTATTCTAGGCGTTGTAAACTTTTGATTGAATGATATATAAGACCTATTTTTTTTAAAAAAGATACATATGGCAACGATCATCGATTATGATATCAATCACATAATACAATCAATCATGATATAAAAATCTCGAAATCGGAAGTTATCACACGTATTGATTATACAAACTTAATGGACCAGAAAACATTAAAAAAAGAAATTTCAACAACTATTTTATGGGCCAGCTAGGAGAGTAGATTATATAACAACAATCAATATTTAACCTGGCAAGGGTTGAAGAAACCAAAAGTCAACTAGGGTATAAATAGTTATCATTCGAAGCAACGGACCGTGACTTCTCCTGATAGCCAAATCACTCGATACTCGTCTTGAAATTAATTGTTAGAAGCTCATTTGACAGCTCATTTAGTTATGCTGAAAAACGAGTCAAACTACTTGATATTTGATTTGGGATCAATCGTAAAAAGCTCATTGGAGCTCGATTTTTTAACATAATAAACCAAACTTGAACACTTTCTTTTGTTCGACAATTTAATGTTCAGCCGAGTCAGTGAAAAATAATATTATACTATATGCAAGTAACTCAATTACTCGAGGTCAACTCATGTCAGCTCCATTAGAGCCCATACGAGTTCAACTTCATTAACTATCAACTAAGTTCGATCACAAATTCTGAAACGCAATAATAATTCGAACATTTTATTCACTTTTGATTCATTTGTAACCCTACTAGGAGATCCTAAGAATAACCTTACATAACTATGAAGGTCATACCTATGCTCTCCTGAGAATGACCTGTGGTAACATCACAACCATCACTTAAAAGTTATAACGAACCTGATCGGGGCCCAATTACACGAATGACTATGATTGTCCATAGGTCAGAACTTCTAAAAATGAGTCCGTTACATCACTATGAAGGCCATACCTGTCAGCTATGCTAATCATTTACTCTATTCAACAGTCAGTATTATATGGTCACTGCACCAGCGAACATATAGGAAGAAAAAGATTAGGATGATCCGAAATGAGAGCAGGAGAGGCTATTAGCAGGAACTATTATACAGAAAGAACCTATATATTTCACATGGAAAAATTTTCAGGCGTGAAATGCTAGAAAGTCCTACCTCTATATCCTATTATACGAAAGGAAATAGAAACCAGAAAAATAGTGCAGAATTTCAGCTATTTCTACGTAATAAACCAATAATTAGCAGAAACCGCACCTACGAGACACCAAGAGCGATTTTCCCGAGCCAACACACTTTTCTAAGACGTGATTTCCAACTAGTCATCATCGGAATCTGTACAAGGATTGAGAAGTGTCAGTAATAGATACGGCTGAAAGATCTTTGTTGAAGAACATAAATACATCTGAAACATGTTCTATTTAAAACTACCTTGCTGGTGACGAAAGCAAAATTACCCAAAAAGAAATGCATTTTCTTTGCAATCTGTTTGGTTCAAAGAATTTTGGTGGTTGGGGGGTGGGAGGGGATGGAAATGCTTGGTCAAAGAAAAATATAGAGATAATTACATGCACATCACTTATTGTGTAATTACGATGAGGTTTTGCCCATTATTAAGACACCCATGTCCATCCTGACAACTCGAAAACAGGGGGTAAATTGTGATATGTTTATTACTGAAATGAAAAGTTATTGTAATTTCTCAACCTTCGTGGCATTTTTTTGTAATTAGAGTGTCTCTGTAATTTACCCAAATATAAATCTCAAGTTTGTTTGGTACTGAAAGAAAAGCAACGAGGGAGACAATGCCGGGGAGGAAAGTGATAATTGTGTTGGGGTTTGAGATAAAATTAAATAATTATTTCTTCACGTTTTTCTCCAATTTTACTCATCTTTTTGTGAGGAGAACGAGGTTTCCTCAAATAATCATCTCAAGTTTTCTTTTCTACTATATTTTCCTTTGCAAAAAAAAAACAAAAACAATTGAATTCATTTTCTCTAGCATTTTCTTTTCTTTTCCTTGCTAAAATCAGTGTACCAAACACGGTGTCAAGAGAATAATAATGCATAACTTCAAAAATAACGGGACGTAATACCTGATCGTATATCTTCCCCAACTTTTCCTCTATTTTTCAGCTGTCTGGCGATCATTGCGTATATGAGTATCCACCAGTAAATGTGAAAAATAAGCAGCATTAATAACATTGTGTTGAAGACATAGTATAATGTCATATCGTACAGCTCCGACAGTTTCAAGACTTCACATAGATCATAGCTGAGGAACACAACAATCAGAAAAGTGATTAGACGGTAGACGAGGCTAAGGTTGTGTTTGGATTGAAGGATTTGAGAGCTAAGATATAAAATCCATAATACAAATCTAACGAGCTTGTTTGCATAATTTCAAGTTACAGTGGATTCTAGATCCTCCAGCGTCCATGTCTAGCTATCTTTTCAACTATTATGGAGAATTTCAAATTCGCATAATATAAAATCACTTGAAATCCTTCCTCCAAACCCTTCCATCCAAATGCAACCTAATGTAAAATCTGAAATTAACTCAGTGAGAATCATTACCTTGTCGATCTTATGACCCAAAATGGAAAGAATATAAGCCTTAGTACAAGCCAAGACAAGGCAAAAAAACCAAAGCACACACTAGCTCCAAGCTCTTTTCCGGAGTATTTAAAAACTTTAGCAGCTTCCATGAATACATCGCTGGCATCATGTAGTGCGAGGATAATTGCTCCTATCCGGAAGAATCTATAACAAAGCACATCCAAATTGTCCATCAATATCTCTTTTCAATAAACAAAAAAAAAACTAATCATCTCAAAGATAAAGGTCAATTTCCAGCTAAGTTCGTTATTTAAAAGTGTAAATCAGTTAACTTTTATTATGCTGGAATACTAATAGATAGGAAAATATTAAAAGAAAGGCTGAATCATCCTGATACAAATAAAAGAAAGGGTTATTAGCAAATTCAAACAATGAGTTCCCACAATAGTAGATCTCTCAAAACTTTAATGTTGGTTTTAAACCTTTTTGACTATACACTGCACTATGACATAACAATAGAAACTCAATTCATGGCTGAGATTGTTAACTTGAACCTATTGAAACTTTTAAGAGAAATTAGGACAGTACACACAAAAGCACAACATAAAATTTATCAGGTATTCCAAGACAGAATGTTTGAATAGCGGGAGTTCTTATCTACAAAAAGCACGTGCGCTGCACAATTTAATCTACACAAGTTTTGAATAGTTGGAAAATGAAATGATAACCTATATATACTTATAGCACTTCACCTCTTGAATACACAGTGGAGATCGGTTTGATCTAATGATATGAGTTAATTCTCACTTACTAAATATAGATTTTCTAATATACAAATGAATGTTTTACATAAGTTCTACACACCCTTGGGGAAGTAGGGATATATGTGGTTTAGATATATAAAAATAAAAAAGCTTCTACTATTCTCTTATATACATATGCATAAGATGTGTAAACTTGTAGGGTCTTATAAGTATCTTGTGTTGGTTATCTTCGTTCCAAAGGCACGTTCTTGATCCCCCACTATAAAGCTACAAACGAGAGCTCTTTCAATGTAGTTGCCCGCATGATAGAAATCTTGTCAACTATTTCTGCTTCTCAACAATGATACACTATTATTGCTTGTGCAAACACAATATAAAAATTTGATTTGAATTTTTTTATTTATGAATATCAATTAGGCATTTGATTAGTGTAAAATATTAAATTTCAATAATTCAGGTGCTTATACATATCCACAAATATACTTCGAATTTTATAGCATACCATTGCAATTGAAAAGGTTATGTTCAGTAAAATGTCATTATATAATGCCAACAATTAAGCTCTTGGATCTCCATAACAATTGCAAACGTGGGGAATTGTGGAGAGTTTTCTTTCATTATTATTATCTAAACGTGTTACTATTAAATGTTTAAATGTGCTACCAATGCGGGGTAAATTAGTACTTTTACAATTGGAAGAAACACTATTAAGATCCATATTTTTATAGTAGTATAGATATAGATATATGCATGTATGTATGTATGTATGTATGTATGTATGACAACTATATTAAGGGTCTCACTCTGTCCTTTGGAATTGAGCAGCTAAGATATGAAATTGACAAGCTACATTAAGGGACAGCTCTGACTGTTTGCATATGATTACTTCCAAGGTCAACTACTAGGAAATCAAATAGCCTGGAATCTCTAATAACAGAGAAAAATAACATCTCTCCCTCATAAATCAGGTAATTATAAGATCAACAAAACAAACTAGCGAAAGATTTGAACAAAAGGGCCAGGCAGTGTCCAATTCACTTCTTTGTTAACATTTTTGTTGGCTGAAGGAATTAAAAAGATCCACAGAACCGTTACTTCTTCAAAATATATGGTGGACTTACTCCATGCATGACATACAACAGATACTTCTCTCCGCGATCTGATAGCAATCTCCTCAAAGGCTTTCTTATGTATGAAGCACAGAGGAACTCACATTTTACTTCATTACCTGAGCCCTTGGCACCAACGTCCAAGATGATAGGCATGTTATTAAGATTCACTACAACCAATAATCTTATGCCCTTCATTCACTAATTAATGAAAATATTGTAACAAGAATCTCAATATTTCAGCAATCATAAGCAGTAGATGAAGAGAAAAGATACCTTGTCATGTATGAATAAGAAAGTAGCATCACAGTGACAATATGATGAGACATCATGACTGAGAAATCTTTCCGTCTTGTTTCCCAAATAAGGAGGGCAGCAATGCTATAGATGTAGAATCCACATTGGCACATGTAAATAAGTTTCAAGGGGAGCCTGAAATAATCAAATCCATGCTAATTTAGATGCAACAGAATATATATATATATATATATATAGTATGTATTTTAAGGGGCATATAATGATGAAGTTTATGCAGCCATATGGTCATGTAATTAGAGAAAATATAGAGAAGAGTTCCGATAAAGTACATAAGCAAGGTTTGAAAGAATATTTTAAACATAGTTGCAGAGTATCATCCATCAGAAGGTTCAGCATGGTGCATGAGCAATCTCTCTGAATATTATGGAAGTATGTGGAGAACAAATGTGTCATTGTATACGTGGGAAAGAATTGTCCTAAATTTAAAATGAGAGAACATAAAGAACTACTTCAAACTGTTAGATGAACAATACAATGTTCAGAGCCAAAAAAACCTTCATGCGAGAGGCTGCAGCAAAAAATGCAACATATTACCGTGCAGTAGGTTTAAAGAAAATCAGAGACTCCAAACCGATATCTTTCTTTAGACCCAATTAGAATCAAGAGTTCAATACTAATCACAAGAGCACTACCAGCACCTAGACCCCGTAGCATTCTTTGACTTTATCTTAAAAGGTTGGGAAACAACTTAAAGCACTAAAAGTAACAAAACATACTCAGATCCATCAATATTCAATCAACGTGCACGCCAATTATCCTCACTATTTACAAAAACCATTTCAAATAACATCAACTTTCAAACCCCAAATTAATCAACAATCTCCAAGTCAAAGTATCGTATTCACATGAAGGATATCTTTCCATCTTGACCCAAAACTTAAGCAAACAAAATCTGCAGATGGAGCCAACATGGTCATACAGTACCATGGACCACACATGGAAATATGTGTGGCTTTGCAATCATATCACTCAAACAAGCAGAATCGAGACAATATTATTTTGTGGCACATACCCAAACAAATTATAACATTATATGAAAAGAAGCATATATTTGAATTCATTTTTAAAAAATCCCATGAGAGACAATATATGCATTCTTTAGTGCTTCTCCGTGGCACCATATGCTAAAATAACATTGTCCTTCAGCATGCAGCATTAGAGAAGAGCCTATTACACATCTGAAGACAATTTAAAAGAAGAAGATTGCATTGGCATCACTATTGAAGATTTTCTGCAACAAAATGTAAATAATTCCAGGAAAGTGTTCGCATTGACCACAAGATAATCTATCCTTCTCACATAATCAACAATAAGATCCACATATTTATTGCTAAGAGAATCACAGTGAGATATGACACTCACTTCAGTTCTTGATCAGGCCAGCCTCTAAAGTACTGCTTTACATCTCTGAACCATGGTTCACGGTAGATAGCTGCCAAAGTGCAAAACTCGATAGTAGCATAGTATGTAAGCTTCCACATGGACTCTGAACATTTCACTACTTTTGCCCTTGTCTCCTCATTAAGTTTCAGCCGAGTGGTGCGCCTGCTCAACAACCAGATAGCCAGCCTCTGGAATTGTCGGAATCAATTGTGAGATTTCCAAATAGCGATACAATTAACAGGATAATTTGTAACTATGTTTTATAATGGCCATTTATCTCTCGTCTGGAATGATTGAATGCTAGATGCCTTCTTGAGTGCCCACGTAATTCATATTTAGTCTTCCAGGCATGGGGATTGCCTAATCTCAATAGTGATATACTACCATGCCATTGGTAACCATATTTTCTTTAGGTCCAATTTGGTCTTAAATAGATTTTGAGCAAATTTGAACAGGAGGCCTATTCAACATCATAACGTTTTCTTTTGAAAATACTGTATATATTCATGATCAGGAGCTGAAATAAATC
The DNA here is from genome assembly GCA_019426215.1 of Buddleja alternifolia. Lineage (NCBI taxonomy): Eukaryota > Viridiplantae > Streptophyta > Magnoliopsida > Lamiales > Scrophulariaceae > Buddleja > Buddleja alternifolia. The sequence goes on along the minus strand of CM033408.1, from coordinate 30,585,521 downwards.
GTTCTTTTTATTTCTAAAAGTACCAAGAAAGTATGTCTAGAGTCCTTTCAAAATTCTAAAAAAGTTATAACTCAAAAATCCAAAGTAAGGTGCACCAACACTTCTTTATAGAAGACCTTTCATGATGTCAGGTATGCAGTAGAATACGTTGAGATTTTTCTTCAGCATTTAATAATATCATACAGCCAAGAGAAATTGCAGTAGGTATACTTATCCATATAATATTTAATTTGATGTATATGTAATATGTTAAGAGGATGCTGACTCAAACCTTTCTCAGTCAGAAAAATCAATATAATGGATATCTGTATGTTGGCCTTATTGATCCTAAAAGAAATGACGTTATAACACCCTTTATCACATAGAGAATTTCATATAACAGCCAACTAGAACCATTCACAAAAGAGTGATGCAGTTAATATAACAAACACGTTGCACATAAAACAAAGCATAAATATCTCCCAAGCAGTCAAGAACCACAGGCACCATCATTTCATCCAATTTAATCGAAATTCCTCAAAGGATGAGCCATGAGCAAGCCATGTTATGAGGAATGCCGCAACTGACACTTGATCAAATAATTATTAGAATCAATTGTGAAACCTAGCTAATCGCTACTTCCAATTGTTTGTTAACCAAAAGCCATAAAAAATGCCACGAGCACACAACTTTTGAAGATTTTACCAGCTATCAGTTTATTTACTATTTTCTTCAAACAGATTGAGGGCATTACTAGGTTCAAGGGAAACCTAAATTGAATCATCAGGAGATTTATCAATATCTACTTGAAAATTGTCCAATTAAAGAACACCCAACTAATCACGCCAAAATGCACATTCTAATGGAGAGATGCAGAATGCCATAAGTACACAACTTACGAAGAACCGCCATAATCAACCACCTCGATTTCCTTAATTCCTTTCTTCAAACAGAGAGATAGCAGCATAATATCCACAAAGTAATTCATCAAGAGATTTATCAATATCCGCGTGCATTTTTCTTTAAAAGAAACACAGACAAAAGAGCATACACGCACAAGCTCTCAATTATTGCTCAACCTATATCAAACAAAATTCTCCAAGTTGCTCTATTACAGCTCGAAACGAATCGAAAAACGTTCAATCAAACAACAATCAATGAAATCAACCAAAATGCACCACATACACCACCATATATAAACTATCCAAGCAAACATTCTCAAAAATAGATAAACAAATAAAGAATGTCTATACACACACACACATATATATATATACACACAGAGAGAAAGCTTACACGAAATATGAATCTGTCAAGGATGAACCTCGCAGCAACGAACGCAAAAGCGAAGAACAAAGCGACGATGAAATGCGAAACACCGGGGACGCCATTTTGCGTCCAGATCGATTCCATCACGAGGATTTGAACCTCGCTCAAACGATAACCGTATCAATCAACCAATCATCAGAGCATTTACCAATAAACGGCGAATTCAAACGAAATCTACACGCATTAAGTGTGTAGATAATGGAAGCAAATCACGCTAGTTCCAAAGATAAAATCTCGAGAAACAAAAAATGTGATTTGCGGAGGAAAGTGAAAAAGGAATTGAAGGAGTAGAGTGGATTGAGGGGAGAGAAAGGGAAGGCGGAGATCTTATACAACGATTTTATTGATGTGGATTGTGGAATGTGGCGTCATGTTGGCTTGACCCACGCGACTCTTGCCGGTCAATTCAGTCATTGCTTGGATTGGGTCAATTTTTTATCGGGAAAATTACACGCAGATCCCGTCACTTATTGTGTAATTACTAAAATTCTCGTTCGTTAATTGAAAAATTATCTTAAGAATATTTTACAATTACATTCATGTTTAACAATTCTTGTAATTTTACCTTTGTTAGTTTTGAAAATAGACCCCTTGAAGGGATATATTTATAATTTTAATAAAATAAAGAGTTTTGATAACTACACAATAAATGAAGGGGTTTGTATGTAATTTTTCTTTTATATTCTTTACTCTTAAAAGGTTTTGAGAGTCCGAAAGCTCATTTTATTAATTCAAAGTTGGGTTGGGATTTATAAAAAACTTGTATTTATACAAGAATAATTATAATTGACATTTTAGAAATTTGGATTGTTATTTTGTGTACTTATATTCTATTAGAAAGGGCCCTAAAAAACTATTTTTTGATTTGATAAATAATATGATAAAAGAAAAACTTTCCTGCGAAGGATCTTGTGATTGTTATAATTTCACCCTATGTGTTTTGAAGAGATATAATGACAATACATAGTAAGTGAAATGTAGTATAACCAAGTGTCTCTTTTCTAAATTTATTTTTTACAGATTATTTTTCTTAAAATCACATTTAATTTTATCCTATTTGCATCTTCTCTTTTTCTATTTTCTTTCATCTCTTCTTTGATTTTTTTAACTTAATTATTCTTTATCAATTTTATTTTTTCTAAACGTGGCGAGTGTGTTACCAACTAATATTAATTGATTTACAACAAAATTCGTATCGAAAAAGAAAAGGAGAACATAACTTAGAGCTTCAACTTGAAGAACAACATATATGTATTCTCTAGAAATTGATTGTCCCATGGTTCAATCGAGCTCTTGAATTTGAATACTTTTTATTACTTATTAGTTTTGATCTATCCGATGCTCTAATATCTCTAAAATATTGATGTTAAAAGATACTTAGGATGAGTTTAGCTAAATTACAAAAAATATCAGATATTACAGGCTACTTAAGATAAGTTTAGCTCTATTGCACATAATTGATTATAGAAAAATTGAGTTTCTTAAAATTGATATAACAAAAGCTTTTTGCTAAAATAAAATGTGATTTTCACTGCGAAATGATACAACCAAAATTATACAAAAAAGGATCAAATGCTCATTTAAATTGCGTTTGCAGTTCAAACGCAAATTTGGTTTCTCAATCTCAATCGTGGGGTCAAACATACTCTTAAACGTGTCCACCCGGGTGTGTATTTGTTAGATAGATAGCTTGCATATATAAAGATGTATAGTGTGTTTCTTATCCCACATAGAAAACTTACTAAAGTTTGGAACACTATATAAAGAAGGGCTCCACTTTAAGTTTAAAATAGAAACTTGGAGGGAAAATTTGGAGGGAGCCAAAATATAGATATATTATATATATTTATATATCAAAGACTTGGCACTTGGCACGTGGCACGCGCACGGATCCAAGGAAAATAAAATATTATTATTTTTATTTTATTATTTTCGGATTTATTTTTATTTTGGAATTATTTTTTATTAGTTTATTTATTAAAGAGTTGCAATGTTTAGAAATTGATTTTCTAAAAGATGTCTTATCTAGAATCAATTTTCTGGAGCTATTTTGACTGAATAGACACTTCTTTATTCAAGAGTAGACACTTTTGAATTGGTGCAACCTTTAAAATTAAACTAGAATTCCAAACAACGCAACTATTCCGAAAAGGTGTTTTATGTCTATATAAACGTATTTCTTGTGCCAGATTTTGATATATAAAAATTATTACTGCTTTCACTCTTATATAAAAAAGTCTTTGAGTTGTTCTTGAAAGGAGACTTCCGAAATTGCTATTCGTTAAGTCTCGGGTGGTTTGTCGTATCCTAGAAGTGAATTTGCATTTATCCCCGGTAGCAAACGTGTAGTGGGGGCAAATATCACTTTAAGGAAAGTGAAATCACGCTTCAAACCATAGAATATTAAATTTACTAAAACATTCTTAAAGTGATATTTGTGTTTCAATGGAGTCTGGTTCGAAGATGATGAATCAAGAAGTTGTCAAACTGAACTGTTTCGATGGAACAAACTATCCCCGCTGGAAGGATAAGATGATGTTTCTGCTAACGTTCCTAAAGATTGCCTATGTGTTGGACCCGAATCAGCCTGCTACAGAGCCAAGGGTCGATGATTCTGATGAAGTTAAAGCAGCACGAGTGAAGAGGGGCGAAGATGAAGTGCTGTGCCGTGGACATATTCTCAACACACTGTCAGATCGTCTATTCGACTTGTATTCATCAATCAAGTCACCACTGGAAATTTGGAATGCTTTGGAGCAGAAATACAATAATGAAAAGCAAGGCACAGATAAGTTTCTTACTATGAAATACTTTGAAATTTCTATGCGTGATGAGTCTTCTATCATGGATCAAGTACATGAGATACAAATTTATGTTTCTAAACTTAAAGATTTGAAAATTGAAATTCCAGAAGCAATACAAGTTGGGGCAATTATTGCCAAACTTCCTGTTAGTTGGAATAACTACAGAAAGAAATTACTCCATTCTACGGAAGATTTTTCTGTGGACCAGTTGTTGAAGCATCTACGAATTGAAGAGGAAACTCGTATTCGTGATAAGATGCATCAAGTACAAACTGGTTCAAAAGTGAACTTTGTTTCAGAAAAGAAGAAGAATTGGAATCCAAATGGTGGAGGAAATAAAAGAAAGTTTTCCGAGAATGATTCCAACAAGAAAAAGAATGTCACGTGTTATAATTGTGGCAAGAAAGGGCATATCAAAAGAGATTGTCGTTTCAGAAAGAAGCAAAAGAAGGAAGAAACACCCAAAATTCAAGTGACTGAAAGTAACGTAGAAGAAATTGTTGCTATGGTTTCTAATTGGCATATAGGCATGGTCACTGAATTAAACATGGCTGCAGCGGTTAAGTCATTTGACTGGTGGTACGATTCTGGTGCGACGGTTCATGTTTGTAATGACAAGAATCGTTTTAAGAATTATGAAATTGCTGCAGAAGGACAACAAGTTTTGATGGGGAATGCAAACACAGCACCAGTTCATGGCAAAGGAAATGTGGAAATGCAATTTACATCGGGAAAGAAGTTACTGCTCACAAACGTTCTTCATGTTCCAGAAATTCGTAAGAATTTGGTGTCGGCTTCACTTCTATGCAAGAAAGGCTTGAAGACCGTGATTGAGAGTGATCAATTAGTCTTGACCAAAAATGGTGTTTTTGTTGGAAAAGGATACTATTGTGATGGAATGTTCAAGCTATGTACTGTTACTAATGATATTAATAAAATAAATAATTCTGCTTATTTTGTTGAGTATTCTTTATTTTCTTTGTGGCATAATCGTTTAGGACACGTAAATTATCGTTATTTAAATTTTATGAATAAGCATGGTTTGATAAATTATGATAAACAAGAGAATGAAAAATGTGAAATATGTGTCCAAGCAAAAATGTGTAAGAAACCTTTTCCAAAGGCTGAAAGAAATTCAATTTTGCTAGAACTTGTACATTCTGATATTTGTGAATTAAATGGCATTTTAACTCGTGGAGGAAATAGATACTTTATTACATTTATTGATGATTATTCTCGTTTTACTTATGTATATCTTATAAAAATAAAGATGAAGCATTTGATAAATTTAAATCTTTTAAATCCATAGTTGAAAATCAAAAGGGTAAGAAAATTAAAATTCTTCGAAGTGATCGAGGAGGTGAATATTTTCCTAATGATTTTATTTCCTATTGTGAAGATAATGGTATCATACATCAATGTAGTGCACCATATACTCCACAACAAAACGGTTTGGCAGAAAGAAAAAATAGGACATTAGTTGAAATGGCTAATGCTATGCTTTTAAATGCAAATCTGCCAAAGAATTTGTGGGGTGAGGCTTTATTAACGGCTTGTCATGTGCACAATACAGTGCCTTCAAAGAAAATCCAAGTTTCTCCATATGAATTATGGCAAGGACGAAAACCAAACCTAAGTTATCTTAGAGTTTGGGGATGCTTGGCTTTCTATAGAGTTCCTGAACCTAAGAAAACAAAACTAGGACCAAGAGCTTTAAGAAGTGTGTTTGTAGGTTATGCTGAAAATTCAAAAGCTTATAGGCTTTTGGATTTGGATTCGAATGTCATTGTAGAATCAAGAGATGTAGAATTTTTTGAAAATAAATTCGCTAGTGATTCTATTGTACAACCTACTCAAACACAAGCAATAGATCCAAACTTCAACTCGAGGAATAAAACAAAATTGGTCGATACTCCTGTGGAACCAAGAAGGAGCCAAAGACCAAGAAAAGAAAAGAAATTAGATCCTGATTTCTTATCTTATATTGTTGAAGGTGATAGAAATAATATTATACTTAGTAAAATACCTATTCTACTAAATGTAGAAGGTGATCCTAAAACATTTGGTGAAGCCATAGCTTCAAGAGATTCTGCATTTTGGAAAGAGGCAATTAATGATGAAATGGACTCATTGTTAGCAAACAATACTTGGGTTCTTTCAGACTTACCTAATGGTTCAAAAGCTATAGGATGTAAATGGGTATTTAGGAAAAAGTATAATACCAATGGATCTATTCAAACATTTAAAGCAAGATTGGTTGCTAAAGGTTTCAAACAAAAAGAAGGTATTGATTATTTCGACACTTATGCACCAGTGGCTCGAATAGCATCTATTAGAGTGCTTCTAGCATTGGCATCAATTTATAAATTGTGTGTACACCAAATGGACGTCAAAACAGCCTTCTTAAATGGTGATTTAAGTGAAGAAGTATATATGGAACAACCCGAAGGTTTTATCTTGCCTGGAAATGAAAAGAAAGTTTGCAAGTTAGTTAAATCCTTGTATGGTTTAAAGCAAGCGCCAAAACAATGGCATAAAAAATTTGATACTATAATATTATCTTTTGGGTTTAGGCATAATACGGCTGATAAGTGTATTTATTCGAAATTTAATAATGATTATGGTGTTATAATATGCTTATATGTTGATGATATGTTAATAATTGGAACTAACATGCACGGTATAAATGAAACTAAGAAGTATCTATGTTCTCAATTTAAAATAAAGGATTTAGATGAGGTAGATACTATTTTGGGTATAAAAGTGAGGAAACATAGTGGGGGTTTTGCTCTAAGCCAATCTCATTACATTGAGAAAATACTAAAGAAATTTAGTCATTTAAACATTAAAGCATTTAGCACCCCTTATGATGTTTCGAGTCCTTTAGTTGAAAATACTGGAAGAACAATTGCTCAATTGGAATATGCTAGTGCAATTGGAACATTAATGTACGCCATGCATTGCACTAGACCAGATATTGCCTTCGCTGTTTGTAAATTGTCAAGGCATACACATAATCCAAGTGTCGAGCATTGGAAAGGAATTAGAAGAGTGTTTGGATATCTCAAAGAAACTATGAACTTGGGACTCTTCTATAATAGATTTCCAGCAGTGTTAGAAGGCTATTCTGATGCTAGTTGGATAACTAGTATTGGGAATAATAAATCCACAACTGGATGGATTTTTTCTCTTGCTGGAGGAGCAGTTTCGTGGGCTTCTAAGAAACAAACGTGTTCAACACATTCCACGATGGAAGCTGAATTTGTTGCATTAGCAGCAGCAAGCAAAGAAGCTGAATGGCTGAGAGATATGTTATTAGATATTAAGTTGTGGCCACAACCGATGCCAGCCATCTCCTTACTTTGTGATAGTGAGTCAGCAATGTCTAGTGCCCTTAATAAAATTTATAAGGGAAAGAATAGACATATTAACCTGAGACATGGTTATATGAGAGATTTAATCTCGGAAGGTGTCATTACTATAACATTTGTGAGATCATAAAGGAATTTAGCGGATCCGTTGACCAAGGGTCTCTCACGAGATTTGGTAAAAAGTACTAGTAATGGAATGGGTTTAAAACCATTTATATAAAATCAAAGTAGTGGGAACCCTACCTTTTTTCTGGTTCTACCACCTGTTCAAAAGGTTCAAAGGGTAACAACAAGCTACTGATAAGTGATTAAAGCTAACTCTAGAGATATTTAATATTTCTAAGAGTTGTATACAAGGAGGATGAGTTGAAACTCTTAATGAAGTAAAAATTTTGATATCTTTTTTGATATGAAAGGAATTTTGATATCTTTTTTGATATGAAAGGACTTCACCTAAATGAACACAAGGGGTGGTGCCGCTCCTAATAAAACAAAAAATTGAAATAGTTTTTATAAGTGTTCATGATTCTAGGATGAAGCGCAGGGCCATGTATGTGCTTAAACTTTTCTGTGAACTTCTTGAAGTCTAATAGGTTATGTGTGTGATATTTCCAGTGCAGACATATGGAATTTTGGTTTAAAGCTTTGACTACCATAGATTTCGTCTACACTCTGAAATATTTACACTAATTGAAAGTTTAAATCGAAAGATACTTTCTTGTACTCATTAATCTATGAATGTTGAGTGAAATAAATAAATGAATTTATATACGCAAGCTAAGTGGGGGATTGTTAGATAGATAGCTTGCATATATAAAGATGTATAGTGTGTTTCTTATCCCACATAGAAAACTTACTAAAGTTTGGAACACTATATAAAGAAGGGCTCCACTTTAAGTTTAAAATAGAAACTTGGAGGGAAAATTTGGAGGGAGCCAAAATATAGATATATTATATATATTTATATATCAAAGACTTGGCACTTGGCACGTGGCACGCGCACGGATCCAAGGAAAATAAAATATTATTATTTTTATTTTATTATTTTCGGATTTATTTTTATTTTGGAATTATTTTTTATTAGTTTATTTATTAAAGAGTTGCAATGTTTAGAAATTGATTTTCTAAAAGATGTCTTATCTAGAATCAATTTTCTGGAGCTATTTTGACTGAATAGACACTTCTTTATTCAAGAGTAGACACTTTTGAATTGGTGCAACCTTTAAAATTAAACTAGAATTCCAAACAACGCAACTATTCCGAAAAGGTGTTTTATGTCTATATAAACGTATTTCTTGTGCCAGATTTTGATATATAAAAATTATTACTGCTTTCACTCTTATATAAAAAAGTCTTTGAGTTGTTCTTGAAAGGAGACTTCCGAAATTGCTATTCGTTAAGTCTCGGATGGTTTGTCGTATCCTAAAAGTGAATTTGCATTTATCCCCGGTAGCAAACGTGTAGTGGGGGCAAATATCACTTTAAGGAAAGTGAAATCACGCTTCAAACCATAGAATATTAAATTTACTAAAACAGTATTATCAGTGACTTAGACATGTCAACGAGTGTATTCCCCAAAGCCAAGCTCTAACCAAACATTAATTATAAGTTTTGCGGTTTTATAATTGTGCAAGTGTAACGTGGAATGGTATAAGCATATACTCTCCTGCAAAGCATAAAATAGATTCCCCAGTGTCAAGAACAAAGTTGGATGACCTATCTACCCCTAAAAGAAATACAGGTGGATGTTATCACTATGAAACAATTAGCTTGATTTGGATCTAGGACTTTGTCCAAAAATGTAAAACGGGAAAATTACACAAATTCCATTATTTGTTGTGTAAATACCAAAAGCACACCCCCCCCCTCCCCTCAAAAAAAAAAACAACAAAAAAACAACACGCCAAAAGACATTTATTGGAAATTATATATACACTCCTTCAAGGGATCTATCTGTAAGGTTTACAGTAAAATTATCAAAAAATTAAACACACAGAGTGTAATTGTAAAAATATTCTTAATATGAGGAAATGTGTTGGTAATTTTCAATACGTAAGAATTTTTTCTAGTAATCACAATAAGTGAAGGGGTCTGTGTAATTTTCCCAAAATAAAAATATAATAGTAGAAAACAAAACTTCCTCATATTACCAAGTTTTCCTTCTTATTTTTGTTAATTTCCATTAAGAAAATAAATAAATTCCAGCACTACATCGAGCATTATAAATCGGCCATCAACGACCCGTAATACACTCACATAAAATGACTACTTGACATCTTCAGATGTTCAAACTCATGAAAGTCTAATAAAAAGCTAGAGATTTATTATTCCAAGAGAACAAAAATTCCTTTCTAATCTAAGAATTATGATCATAAATTCATAATCATAGTCTAATATTCTATTCAATAGCAGCATTTGATATGACTGACATACATGATGACCCCATCTACATTATGCCAGACTTGAAATGCTGGAAATCAATACCTTTTTTCTTTTCTCTTTTGCTACAGAATAGCAAATCCAAGTCAGAAATTTATTACAGCTGTACTTGCAAGAACTTTTCTCCAGCTGGCAACTCTGGCTGCATTATCTCCAACTAGTAGTCATCTTCTGTATCAATGTAAGGAGTGATTGTAAGTGTTAGATATAGATATAGAGGCTTAAAAAAGGAGAAAGTGACCTACTTTTATGAATATATATTTTTCAAAAAGATTTCTCAAGCGAAAACAGCTTGAAAATTCACTAACATTTTTATTCTTTTTGACGGGAGAAACACGAAGAACGAGTCTGACACCACAGCCCCCATCAAAATGTCAATCAGACTGAAGCCCCTTCACTACATGGGTAATCAGTGAACGGGTTGAACCTTTGAGCTTCTTGTAGGAAGTAATGGACTAGTCGAAGCTGGAATTTCACCTTGGCAATAAGAATCACCAACTTCATTCAACTCCAAAGTTGTCTTATGGCCATTTGACCATATGAGTTTCCATCGCTAAATGTGAAAGAATGTGAAGATCCAACATATAGAAACAATATGACGCTCGTCCAAGTTGCCAACTTGGAATCTCCTGTCATCCAAAAACGGAAAGTAGCCGAGCTTTAGTAAACCTTGACAGGCAAATAATCCAAAGTAAAAGCTCATTCCAAACTCTTTTCTCGCAATATCTGGTAACTCTATAAGCTTGGAGGAATAATCACCTGCATCATGCCATGGAAGCATAAGTGCATAAAACTAAGCGTACCGATGATCCCTTGGAAATTGGAAGTGAAACCAAATAGTCCATCAATGTCTTGTTACCTTTCAATTTCTTCGAATCTAAAAAGAGGATCTATTGACAACTTGCAAATTATCATGACATGTAAATGTGAAATTCCATAGTTTTATGAGCATGGAATTAAATGTTAATCACTTGTAAGATTTGTTTGAACACGATATTTCCATAGCATTATATTTTTAGCAACAAGGATAAATTTGATAAGTCTTTTTCCATCTTGGCCTGTAATTTAGAAAATTGAAGCATCCATACCTTGCTCCCCCCGTAGAGGAAACACCAGCTGATCAAGGTCCGAGGATACTCCTGTATTTCCTTGGATTGACAATGGCATTAAAGCCGATCATCAAATTATCAATGAAGAAATGGCAATCAACATGTCACCAATAGTCACCACAGGAACAAACTCCATCTTTAAAGTGATGAAAGCGATTAGAATCTCTTACAATAATCTCCCTCTCTGTAAGTTTTGATATGAATTTTGTTACACTGTGGCAGTCCCCACATACCCGTAAATTTTTGAATATCTTAATAGAAGTTTTGGGGGACGTATTGAGAATCCCATACATAATAGCTAACCTCTCGCTATGACTTGTAAGTATGTTTTCTTTCTCATCGTCCTCAACATCCTGCAGTACAAAACTATAGTCTGGGGTATAACCAAGGCCTTTTAGTTTAGCATTTAGTATTGCTAGTTCCTTATATATCTCTTCACACTGTGGATGAGATTGATTTCCTGTGTAAAAGACTTCAATTTTGTTACTTATTTCAATTGAGCTCCAACCGGGAGTTTTCCACAAACCCTTATCCCTGGCCAAAGATCTCACTTCATCCGCTCCTTCCCATCGCCCAAAATTTGCGTAAAGATTTGACAACAAAACATAATACCCAACATTTTGTGAATCCAGTTCAAACAAGCGATTTGAGGCCTTTTTACCCATTTCGACATTTCCATGGATTCTACAAGCACCTAAAAGAGCTCCCCATATAGAAGCATCAGGTCTCAAAGGCATGCTCTCAATGAAACTATATGCCTTTTCCAATAGCCCAGCCCTACCAAACAAGTCTACCATGCAACCATAGTGCTTTAATGTCGGTTTAATTTTATAATCTTGCTGCATTATATCAAAACACCACTTTCCCTTATCAACCAAACCCGAATGGCTACACGCAGTAAGCAATGATAAAAAGGTCACATGATCTGGCTTCGCTCCTTCATTTGACATATCCTTAAAAAGTTTCAGAGATGTCTCGCCAAGACCATGGAGCCCATGACATGATATTATGGCATTCCAAGGGACAGAGGTTTCTCTCGACACCTCATAGAATAAAGACATTGCTTCGCTCAATTTCCCACATTTTCCATATAGATCAAGAAGGCAAGTGCCCACAAAAACATCCAAGTTAAGGCCTTCTTTAAGCACATGACTATGAATTCTCATTCCATCTCTTAGAGCTCCCAAATGAGCATAAGCAGGTAAAATGGACACAAATGTCCCTTGGTTAGGTTTCACATTGTCACTCTCTTTCATCTCGTGGTACACCTCAATAGCCTCACTTGCAAAACCATTTTGAGCATAACCCGTTATCATTGTGTTCCATGAGATTACATCCTTACAAGGAAGTTCCACAAAAACCTTGCGAGCATACTCAATAATGCCCAATTTTGCATACATATCAACAACCCCATTTCCAATCACAGTGTCTTCTGTAATCCAACATCTTCTCATGACAAATCCATGAACAGACTTGCTGCACAATAAATCCTTGGTCTGAGCAATACTGGAAGACAAACTGACAAGTGTCAGCGAATCCGGAGGAACTTTATTTGATTGCATGTGATGGAAGAACTTGATTGCATCATTCGGGTAATCATTTTGCTCATATGCTGCAATTATGGAGTTCCATGAGACTAAATCTCTAACATCCATGTGGTCAAAGACATTCTGGGCACATTTTAATTCACCAAATTTTGCATACATATTAATCAACGCATTTGAAACGAACACATTAAACTCCAAACCATGTTTTATCACATACAAATGGATCAATATTCCAAGTAATATATCATTCATTTGTGGACAAATTGAGAGAATAGTAGCAGCAGTCACCGTATCCATCTGCATACCCTCCAATCTCATGGCACCAAATATGCGCAATGCTTCCTCAGAGTTACCATTTTGGCAAAATCCAGAAATCATAGAGTTCCAACATCCCATATCACGAAATGGCATGTCTTTGAAAATTTTATACGCACTATCAGGAAAACCAAAACGACAATACATATGCACCAAGGAAGCAGCCACAAATACATCCCATTCAAACCCTGATTTCAAAACCCAGCAATGCAACCTTGTCCCATCAAGTAAAGCATTACAAGCTTTCAACACTGGAGGAAAAGTATAAGAATCAGGCCTGACATCAGTGCTTGACAGCATTTCATGAGCACATTTCACTGCTTCACTGAAACAACGATTACGGACATAAGCTGATACCATTGAGTTCCAAGTATAGGCATCTTTTCTTGGAACCTGATTAAAAGTGTCTCGAGATGATGACACATCACCAAGATGGGAATAGATATTGACAAGCCTGGTGGCAACAAAAATGCTTTGAGCTCTCCCTGACACGATAAGAAGCGCATGAACGCGCTTGGAAACCTTAGATGTGGTGCAGGCATTAAATAGAAGCTCAATATCAATCTCTCTGGTCTTTCCAACACTACCATTTGAAATACTTCCTATGCAGCTCAGACTATGAGTACGTAAGAGGTAACACCTTGAGGACAACAGAGACTTCAAAATAAGCCCAGCATTGCAGGTGGGCAGCAATCTGAGTAGGAAAAGAATAATTAAAGCCCATAAACAAAGACAGAAACACAACGGTAACAGAAATAGGGTTGTAAATGAGTCGAGTCAAACGAGTTGTTGTTCAAGCTTGTTTAAATTATTATCGAAGCTTTGGAATTTGTGTTTGAGCTTGGTTTGATTGTCAATCAAGCCAAACACGAATTGAGCTAGAGTAGCTTGATTTTTTTGCACATATTTTATTATTTTTTACTAATCGAGTCGAGCTTGAGCGGAACTTTAAACTTATCAAACACATAAAAAGTTGTTCAAGCTCGGTTTGATATGTTAACGAATTGAACTCAAACGAACTCTTCCCGAATGATCTCCAGTCAAGCATCGAGAAAATTGGTTCATCTTTCAGTCCTAAACAGAAAATAAAAGCTTATACTAACTATACTACAGAAGAACTTGAAGCGTACATTTAAAAATTTAATCAGGCTTCAAATCATCCAGTCCACCTTTACTCGAAAACCTTAATCGTCATCATTAAACTCTGAAACTGAATTATCTCAACCATGAAATTGGTATAATCAAAATTTCACTGTAATACAAACATAATTTAATCTCATGTTTCTTTATCCTAACACTTGAAGAGCACTCATTTACTCAGAATTAATTAAATAAGAAATGCAATTGAATTATTTCCACCAGAAATGAAGCAAAAAAACAGAAATCAGTTAAAAAATTCAGCTCAAAAAGGCGAACATGAGTAAATATACATAAATTTCGCAATCCCAAAAGGCAATGTATTTCATATCAATAAATTAGGTAGATGTATAATCGATATACCTGAACATTCACGTAAAAACTAAATGCAGTAGAAAATTGTGAATTCACCGCGATTTTAGATTTTAGATTTTAGGGTTTTTAAGGAAATGGATTTGGGGTTTTAGGGGAGATAGAGAGAGTGGGTCAAGGCTTGGACATGGTGATTTACCAGCGTACTGGGCTGATAATAATTGGGTTTAAAGAAAGCTGATAAGAATTTGGACCGATTAATAGGCCCAAAATTCAAGATTAATCCCTCGAACTCGAGACTTTTCGTTTAAGCTACTTAAGCCCCTTGAACTCGTGTCGAGCTCCGTTCATCCAAGAGACTCTTCAAAATGCCGTAGCATAGAGATAGCATTCTTCGAATCCAATATTAGGTTGATCCTGCTATACGAACAGATGTGTGATACACATATAATCAGGTAATTTTGACATGAGGAAAAAAAATTAGGGCTTAATTAGTTGGCATATTCATTTCGAAGAATTTTTTTTCATGACAAAAGTGAGAAAAAGTGTTTTTGGGGATAAAAAATGTAGGGTTAAAAGTGTGTTTGGGTGATTATTTTTTTAGAGAAAAACATGTAATGATTATGGTTGATGTGATATATTTTTTGTTGTGAGAAATTTGTTAGAATTTGTGTTTAGATATAATATTTCATATACGAATTTTAATCAAATTCATCAATATAGGCATAAAAAAAAAAGCAAAATGGATCTTATTTTGTACCTTGTGTTATTTTACATTGGAATATGTGATTAATTTTTCATTCGGAGTTGCGAAAAGTCGGATAAAATCCTTTTAATCGATGAGAAACTGTCAAATCATGAATAGGCTAAAACTATTTTTTCTCTTTTTCTCGGAAGATTTTTTTCAAAAATTAGCTACTTTTTCAAATTTTACAAGATAAAAATAGAAACATTGATATTTTTTTATGAAAAAATCTTGATAGAATGTCATATAAATGCATTTTTCATAAAATTTTCTTTGAAAAAATAATTTTTATAGAGTGGTATACCAACCAATTAGGGCTATATGTCGTGCATGCGTAAGTATAACAATTATACATGGCATACGTACATGTACGGTACATATAAAATCGAGTAATGTAATGTGAAGTGGAAAAATTAAATTCACCGTGTGCTTTTCTCTCTTCATATCATAATTGGCCGATTATATGCATATTGTGCATACATAAATGTTATAAAATCTTTTTACACAGTTATGTAACAAAGAATTGAATTGCATCAAACAATGCCAATTCCAAAATATTGGCGCATAGGATATTAATAAGTGACTCTAATTTAGCCACGAAATCCTCACATTGGAAATGAACTTACGAAATTTTGGCGAAATTTCATTTATGTAAAAGAAATAGAAGAACATCATGTGTATAAATACAACATAATACCCTCAACTGTAGCCGCCATACAAGAATTTCTATATCCCTGAAACTAATGGATACAATACGACTGATGAGTAACTCAACCCTTTCCACAAAAATGAGGGTGGGAGGAGTTTTCGACCTCTAATAATCGTGTAACTCAAAAAACGAAACTATACAAACACGACTTCAAACTTGGCACACGGGTGGCTCTCGATGTGATTCTTGAAAGCAGAATCCCCTTTGAATCTGAATGTATACAATGCTTGCCTTTGTGTCATGCCAACCGGATATATTTTGTATACTTTGAGCTTGTCTCCTCCCCTAATGCTTTCTGGCCTCTCGGGTTTCCATACGGGCTCGTGTTTAAGAGACTTGAACTTTAGTAGAATGGTTGAGGATAAGGCCTCCATAGTCAAGTTGTCTGACCTGCATGAGATATAAGATGTATATATATCAAAGTATTACATTTAATTCACTTCCCAAGCTTATATATATATATAGATAACTATACAAGTAAGAATTAAAGATGGAATGTAGGAACAAGATTTAAGATTATTAGGGAAAGTGAGTAGCTCCTTTTAATCTCCTTTTATTTCCCAACCAAAGAAGGTGATGTAAGATGAAGGTTTCGATGAAATTTAATACGGTTCATTTGAAAGTAAGCTCAAAATTATGACCACAAGCTCACAAGAATATTATAGTAACTTACTATTTCAATTTGAAATGTTTAAATCAATAGCAAGTAATTCTTAGGGAGTCCAGTGAGTCAAAGTCCCTATAATAACTGGTTCAAACCGTGTAACATTTCATGTATCACGGATAGATATGGGACAAGTGTATACATGGATGTGGAAGACAATTTTCAATTTTTATTCCACATCACAATTTTCTCTCTCTCCACATCCGAAAGGCCCGAGCATACATTTGTCACACACAAAGAAATGTTACACAGTTATGGATAAACGATTTGGACTATATAATTGCAGCTACCCGTGTAGGCTGATATGACATGGGTCCCATCACATAAATTGTAGCTATTGTTATATTCAACCACTCAGAAACTAACTTATTAGTTATTACAGACTTGGATTCCAAGAATTTCATTTGTATCATTAGACTCAAGTATGAAGTGAAAATAAGAAGAAAAATACCTTAAGAAAATGGACTCCATTTCAAACCTCCCTCTTTCTCTCACATATATGTGATATGTGGTTTTTAAGCCATTGGTACACTTGCAGGGGCGTTTTTTAAACTCGGGAGTCTTTTCATTGTTATCTTGGATCTTGGTCGCCAAGTAAATACATAAACGACATGATGAGTGAACAGCGGCCATATCAACCAGGGCCTTGAAAGAATCTGATGGCCCCTCAAACTTCCACCTAAGCAGAAAATGAATCGAAAAAGAAAAGGCCATCAATATGTTTTTGAATAATACTACCGTTCTCTTTAGCTGATATACCGAGAGAGAATAACATGCAAAAGAGAAGTCCATCAAAATTGAGGCATGAGAAATGAACAAATTACGATCCGAATCAAACCTTAACGACTCGTTGTATGCACTAGGATTTTTAGCGAGATACTTCATCTTCTTGGCGATATCATCAACATCTTTCACGTCCTTGATATGTAATAACGAACTGGGAGAAGGGGCAAAATCTTGGATGTTAGGGGCGCCAATGACTACGGGAATAGAACCTAAAATATAAAACCGGTGCAATTTGTCAGCAATTAGCGGGAAAATAGCAATACTGGTCTGTAGAGCCTATCACAATTTTAGTCTCATTGTTTTCGAAGTTGCAAAACTGGTCTCGTAACATTCTCTTTTTCTTCTTTTTCCGGCAATTTCCGTCCCATCCCACGCGTGGCGTGCAAGCGCCGTTAAGTGTCTTGTGAAATTTACGCAAATTAAGTAATGCACATGACCAAACTAATGGTTCTCATCCGTTTTTGAATGGTTCGGACTAAAGATGCAAAAAATTACGTCATACGGGACTAATTTTGCAAATTTGTAAACAGTGGGCTAAAATCAGAAAAATCAAAACTAGACCACTAAGTCAGTTTCTATAATCAGAAAAAAATAAAAGACATATATCAGAGCCTCCGAACTTAATTCGTTCACCAATAGAGCAAGAAGAAATGTAACACATTACCAGCTACAAGAGACTGGAAAAACTTTTCAGTAACGTAATCCTCTTCATTGGAGTTCTCAAAAGCCAAGCTAAATTTGTACCGTTTCAAAGCTTCCACCTTGTCCACTGCCATTATAAGAAAAGGTAATAAAGATCCTCGTACAATTTCAATTAAGCAATGTTTAAATGCAAGTAGATGCAGAAAATTAGGTTAAAACTGCTACATTAATTGGCCTCAAGAGCTACTAGTCTATCCACTTCCATTTTTAGTTAATATTTCGTCTTTATTTGCATCTTAACCAACTTAATTGTCACAGTTTCTTAAAGGGTGGGGTATTTATAATAATTCTCGACAAAAAATATAATCATCAAGGGACAATTTTGGTCAAGTCCAGATTCTATTCTATGACACCCTGATTCTATATAGGGTAAATTACAGAGACACAAAAAAATCAAGAAGTTTGAGAAAATTACTAATAAAAGCATATTACAACTTCACCCCTTTTGAATAAAATGCAGATTATGATAGCACTCATATTTTTCAAATTGTGAGATCCGACAGGGGTATCTTGATAATTTGAAAAATCTGAAGAATCTCAGCAGCTCGTGGTAATTAACCAATAAATGAGGTTGCGCATGTAAGTATCTCTTCTACATATGAAATAGCAACTTCGTTTTCATCTTTAAACATGTATAATAATGATGTAAATTGTAACATGATCAAATAAAAAGAATATTATGTTGATTAACAGAAATAAGCAAGAGATTCAAGAAATTAACCTCTTCCGTCACGGTTCCGATGGCAACCCCCATAGGAATCAATTTTAACATTTGCATTCTCAAGTGCAATCAAAGCTTGCAAACGGAAGTTCCGAGCACCGCAATTGGAAATGAAAGCAGCAGCAAGAGCACTTTCGGTTTTTGGTTGAACCGGAGCCATTATATCATATTCAGCCCACGAAAAATATCCCACGGGCACATCTGATGAAAGGCTCGTTGTCATTACAACATCATACCCCTTCCTATTACATAAGAAAACATACCGTAATTAATTTAATATATTTCTGTAGTAACTAAAATCCCAATTCTCTCTAATTTAAATAGTAATTCAAGGCTCCTGATTCAGATTATGAACCGAGTTCTGGTAACATCCTAGCTTCACATAAAGAGTGGCCATCTAAAAGTTGCTAATATTGGTCCCCGATATTTTACAATATTATGTTCTCTAAGAGTACAATCTGTTGTATGATGTGGCTCTTCAATTATCCAAAACAATCAAAATTACTGGATCCAAAGATCATATTCTACAATATCATCCTCAAGTCCTACAAAAATAAACTAAACCATGCGACAGTAAGATTAGATTTCGTAATATCATCTTTAAATCATTGGAACAATTTAATATAGGATCCCAATTTTAAAAATCAGATTTCAACAAGTAGTTTGAAATGAATTTCCTGTCCAAAGGAAATCTCTAAAAATGGATTGTTACAGGACATCACTGCATTTTGTTGGGAATACATAGTATGAATGTGAGGTTGTGTTTGGATTGATGAATTTGAAATCCATGGTGTGAATGTGGATTTCATGTTATTCCTCACAAAGATAACAAATACATTATATGAATGCAAGGTGGTGCTTGGAATGATGAATTCAGATTTGAGATATGGGTTTGGAGGACTGCAATCCACTATAAAGATTGAAAAATAGCTCAAAATGAGTTCAAAGATATTTGAAATCAATTGTAATTTGAAATCATTCAAACAAGCTCAATTGATTTGTTGATGAATTTGAAATCTACAGCTTTCAAGTCCTTCAATCCAAACACAGGCTTAGATAGGTACAGAGTGGAAACAAGAGGCAAAAAGCCACTACATAGAGTGCTTACCCACCGTCGTGCCATAGCAATGTTATTCTCAGCATAATATGTAGCCGACTCCATTGACCTAAGCACACTAGCAGTTCCGGGTTGCTGAGGCATCCCAAATCCAGCATCAGCCTTCTTACCAGGTTCAAACCCGAACTTGCATCCAACACCACAAGTCTTCCATTCCTACATATCGGACTTATATAAGCTAAAATATGTAAATCTTGCAAATAAAGCCCTCCAAAAGGATTAACAATGTAGACTCATAGACAAATTGGCATAAGAAAACATTCGCCCAAATAAACATACATTTGAAAAAGCTCGTTACAATTTGTTTAAAAGCTATTTGCATTGGTATCACATTTCAATCTTTCCTCCGATTTTGGTTACTTAGAAACATCCATATTGTTAGCATTAATGAGCCTTATATCAATTTTTCCACCCTCTTCGGAGGGTGTAATTATATTGTCACATATAGCTGCAATCCAATTTGGTTTGTTGTAATAAATGATAACTGGGAATAAATTCTTTAGCACAAATGTCATATAAGTACAAAAACATGCAAACCTCTACACAATTGAGAATTAAAGATTTTTCAGCGCATACAAACCTCTACACAATTGAGAATTAAAGATGGTGAATAGGATTTGTCTGGCAATAATTGACCTTACCAAATCTAAATATTCCCCATGTCACCAAGTGTCCAAGCCACTTTCAGGGAAATTCTAGGCCCGCTCCCGATTCAGCCGCACCCAAGTGTATTTCACAAAATGAGTGACCAAATGTAATTCACGACTAGAATTTTCCCTTAATTTCATTTTCTTCTTTATCTCCTATGTTCTCTCAAGTTTTCTCTTTTTATCTTTCCTCCCTCCTATCTCACATTTTTTATCCATCTTTTCCCTTTCTCCCCACCTCATTTCTAACAAATTACAATAATTGATATGAAACCATAGATAAAACATTAATACATTATATTAATTCACCATAATCTCAAGCAAACATACAAAATATCAAGAAAATCTCATATTACAAAATAACTAACTTAATAATTTATTTATTTATTCATAATTTCCAAATAATCACACACACACATAGCCAACACACCATTTCTACTTCCAAACCCACCTTCTAAGTTATCAAACAACAATTCAAAAGTAATCTAACAACTAAAATAAAACCCAATATATATAGAGAGAGAGAGAGTAATTCTATATAACACCGATTTATCACCTCCCCTTGATTTAGAAAATATTGTTGTATCTGATTCATCAAATTCAATTAGTTGCAACGATTCTTACCAAATTAAGGGAAGGTGAAAAATAGTGGCATGAAAACGGTGGTATATAATATATATATATATATATATATATTCAAACAAATACCTCATCAGGTCCTTGTACCCAAATGGGATCTTTTCTAAAATCCCTAGAATAAGGCACAGAGTCCTCCTTCTCCAACCAAGCCTCACACCCATCATCCGGGTCGGAGCCCCGTTTCTGACCCGGCCCGGCGTCCTCAACCGACCACGCAAACGGCGTCGTTTCGGTGAATCGGTAGAACGACTCAGCCCACGAGTTGACCAGGTCAACGTTCTTCGCCATGTCAAGACGACCCAGAAACGCAATCTCCGCAATCACTACCAAACCCACCAAAATGGGCACAAAATTCGACCATTTTTTCTTGTTCGAATTCGAAGTATAAGAAGAAGCTGATTGCGGGTTGTAATCGGGTAATTCGTCGGGTTTTGGAGGGTGTCTGTGGTTAGTGAAAGTGCCCATTTTATCCCCACCTTGGAAGGGATTGAAATGGGAGTTTTGATCTTCGACTGTGTGTTTTGTTTTGAGGGTGTTTTGGGTATTTTAAGTGAGGTCAAGATGTGTGAAGTCTACGCCTCCATGGGAGGAGCTTTGGAGGTCTTGTAAGAAATATGTATTGTGTGTGTGTGTGTGTGTTTTATGTTTTTTTGGTTGCGTAAATTAAGCTCATAGAATAGCAATATGTCTTGGATAAAAATATTGTCTGTATGTACTAATATAGTTGTATTGCACTAATGAGAGTCAAATATTGTACAGTAGTATTTTTATTTCATTATTTTTATCTCATAGAGTAGCAATTTTTTCTTCTTCTTTTGGTGCTTCTTAGAGTAGCAATTTGATTTGACATGTGTAGGCCCACCAAACGTACAAATACTTAATTTATTTTTATTTTTAATTTTTTTGATTTCCCAAGGTATTTTCATAGCCGAACGTCGTGAGATTAATCTCTCGCCCCACTGTCAGCGCACTAAGCGGTAGGAGGCTGACCAAGTAGTTTTTTCCATTCACAGTTGTTGGAATTCGAACTCCCAACCACTTGCTTAAAAAACGAAGTACTGAACCACTACTCCAACCCACTTAGTTACTTAATTTATTATCAATTATTTATTTATAGTCTGAAAGAGTAATTGATAATAAAAAAACTTAATTTATTATCAATTACCCTTTCAACTATATAATTAGGGTGGACAACTAATCGAGCCGACACGAGCTCGAATTTTTTCAATCTTGTGTTGAGCTTGAAGCCAAGCTCGAGTCAATTTGTACTTGTTCGAAGGGCTCACAAGCTTATAATAAAAAGTATGTTTACTATTTTTTATTTATTAATAGATAGAATATTATGTTTTATAATATTATATATGTTTATATATAAATAATGATGTATTTTATATATCATAATTATATATAAAAATATATATTGATACAAGATTTATATGTATGCATTAAATAATATAAAAAAAATTCTTTTTAGATCAGACTCAAGCTGAAATAAGGTTCTTTGAGCTCGAGCCGAAAATTTTGGTCAGCTCACGTGCACCCTCAAATTATAATAAAGATGTCTTGAATATAATTTGCTTATTACATGATTAATTTTAAAAAAATTAAACTAAATCAATAAGAACTATAATCTGTTATCTTGAGGGCATACCTAATTTTTTTTTTTTTCAATTTTATGTCTGTAAAAGTTAAACTAAAGTACTAAACTTATATTGGAAAATTTGATTTTAGAAAGCCAGGCTTATTAAAAAGAAAAGGAAAAAAAATGAATTTTTATTATTTTCCTTTGCAATAATTACTTACCTTAGGAGGCAAGAATTCCCATAAAAAGATAAGGAAAAACATAATCATAATTCATCATCACTGCCAGAGTTCATGCATAATAAACATATAATAGATCCATTGAAAAGTTGTTTAGTTGGAGAGAACAGATCATGCTTTACCAAACCTAATTAATCATTCAGAAAAAGGAAAAGAGGAGGGTGTAGCAACTCCAATGAGACGATATATATAAGTTAAAACAGTTTTTAGATATAAAAGATAAAAATTTCTCAAAAGAACAAAGACATATTTAAAACAGTTTTTATCTTTATTTTTCCATTAATATCAGACCATCTTTGCATTTGGGATACATTATTTGAGAGTTTCGATATACCATTATAGATATATAAACAGTTTCGATTCCTTGTGTAAGTAGTTACCCCGTTGGAAGACTCACCCACCAGGCCAGGTGTGCGACCCGGGTGGACCAACAGATTAGTCCGACAATGTCCAGGATACTGTGGTAGGCAACCAAAAAAAAAAATTATAGATATATAAACACGTATCTCTTCCCATAAATTATCTGATAATTCCAAAATTCCAAATATCGAGAACTCATAAAACGACCCTATTCAACAAGCATAATACGATCCACAAAATTGTTCAAGGAAAAATAAAACACATAAAATTACTCAAAATGATTAATTGAGAAAACAAGTCAACCTAATGAAAATGGACCATCTACACCCTCATTGAGATCTCGTTGTGCATGCATAACAAATAAATTTGATCACTTCCGTTTGGTACTTTAGGACTTGAAATTTGACCGTGAAGATGGTAAAATGTACAAATTTCAAATCAATCATTGCCCAACTCGTGTTCGATTCATTCGAACCCGTCTCATTTTAACCATCAAACCAAATTTAAACACAATGTTAAAAAAAATGAATCCATATCAAAGTTGAATAGTGTCATGTGGGCTCGATTGTGGTCACTTACCAACCTAACCACCTCCACTCACCAACTTCAAAAAAGCAAGGATGACGAATTTTGTCTTGGTACACTACAGAAATTCAAGTCAAACTTTTAGATTGAGATGCTTCTCTAGCGAGAATAAAGCGACATGAATTGAATGGCAAGCTCGATAAAAACTCAACAAGCTCGAACCATATTTGTTCAGCTCGGCTCAATTCACATATACCCCTACTTACTACTTCCGCATAATGCCTAATTCATAGAAAGGAAGGAAACAAACTCCTTTCTCTATAAAGGTATATTTATCTTTTACATCAACATTCTTCTCTATAAACCAAACTAATTGAATTCATATGAATGCAAAAACATATTCTTAATACTATGATTGAAAACTTTATGGACGATGATAGCAATCCCTTTCAAAATCACCTGAATCTGGCTTTCAACTGTTCCTTAAACTATTCTTGTCAACCAGCCAGGAGCTTCCTAATATCTGTTGTGAGACATCTTGTGGAAGGCACAATCTGAAAAGACGACAAAAGCCTGGATGAGATCAAAAAGTTTGAAATTAATTCCTAATAGAAATTCAACCTTAGACATTACTTGATCATGATGTGAAGTATCCGCTAAAGCTGTCTTTGACTTTTTCAGTCGAGGCTTGGTATTTGATTTGTTATGATTGTCTTCATCCACAAAATTTTGACCTGTACCCTCTGCAGGATTCAAACCCAGAATTTAAGCAACATGTTAGAAGTAACAAGATCAGAAACTTGCCATTTATAGAGGCAGAAAACACATAGAAGTACCAAAGAATGCTAATTTGTTCTGAAGTCTAACTAGTAAAACAAGATAAATATCTAGGTTCATGGCACTTTCAACATCCAATTCTCTGTTAGGAAATTACTTCAAAAATAACCCCAAATTAGTACACAGCGGAATTAAATAAAGTGTAGTTCTAACGCGTACATGCAGGACATTAAAAAAAAATTAAATACTATCACAAAAGATAACTAATTGAATAATTTAATTAATAATTATTGGTAAACTATAGCTAGCAATTAAAAGACTAACTAATTAAACAATTTAATTAAAATCAAATAATCGCATGTCATAGAAATAAAACCAATAATTAAAATTAAGAAATACAACCTTCAGAAGATTGAAACTAGCCGGTGGAATGCACCGCAACTGACAAACCCTCCTACTTGCCGGAGGAACTCGAGCTCGTGCACCGCAAAGCCTTCTTCGCAATGCCTCACTTTGAACTCGGGGGAGTGGGCTCCCAATAAAATTTAATACTAAAATAAATTTCTCAAAAAAGGAAATTTTATACTTTTCAAGTATATTTTCTAAAGTAAACTTATTACCTTGAAAATTCCTATGCAATTTTGTTGTGGCGATTTTTGAACTCCCAAAAAAATCCTAAGTTTCAAAGGGTTGAGGTTTTGTGAAAAACCAATGTGGGACAGTTGCCAAAGGAGATGGGCAAGGCTCAATGCCACAATGGCACACGACCTGGCCACCTCACACAGCCGAGGCGCATGCACTACACGCGCCAAAGACAGCCAGCATGAAACGCTGGTTGGGATGTCGCATGACAGTCACGCGCGCTTGTGGCACCCACGCGCCCGTCCCCTTTTTTTTTAAATTAAATTTAATTTAATTTAACTTTAATTTAAATATCTTTCTCTAAAGATATATCCCACATCTTTTCATCTAAATTCAAAAAACTATCCATCCAATGGACCTTTTAGTATTTAATCGAATTTCTATTCGAGGCTTGCGAAGGGACCTTAGGGAAAAACTAATTCTAGCTCCAAATGGGTCAAATCGAATTACCATCGCATGGTAATATTTGATTACCACTTAACAATATTTAGGTCCACTAAATAAATATTGTTGCACACTAGAATAGATTAAATTACTCAAGAGTTCTCATACTTAAGAATATTACAATTAACTCCTCTATCGAAATATCCGTGAAGAAATAAAATCAATGCTACTATTATTTTATTTTTCACCACTTATCCTAAATTGCCGATTTGCTCATTGTCAACTTTCTCATACGAAAAATCATTTTTCGTTTAATTTCAGTGACACTTCACATGAAATACTTTAGCCAAAGTTTTAAAATAGTCGAACATTGCAAATCTATTAAAGGGAATATTTCTTATCCCTCATGGAGATTATAGATTTCTTATGAATGTTCTTCATAATCACATTTCATGCAATTACTCAATGTATAAAGTATATTGGTCACCGAAAACCTCACTTCTGAATATATCAAAGTAATATACACTAGATGCATTAATTCACGACAGTCATAGGATTTAAAGTAGTTGTTTCAAATTATTTATTTTGATAGTAGCCAAAAAATAAATAACTCATTTGGTCCGGTTCAGTGTTTCAATCTCATTGATTTACACGAATATATTATATATGGAATCCACATTCTCATGATTAAGACAAATCATCGAATATGATATATTATATTCATTAGCAGATAAGACAGCCAATCTTATCATCGACTACAACCTATTTATAATAACATATGACACATATAACCCAAGTCTTTTCATCGAACAACACTTCTATTTGAATTATCATATATTATATTGGACTACGTCTATCTTATAGTACGAGTTTTATAATACTCATAACTTGCAACAAAAATAATAAAGATCAATTTCATAAACGAATATAAACGTTTCATATAATTAGATTTTTAGGGCATAATCCCTAACAATCTCCGACTTGCCCTCAAATCCAACTAGCCATATATCTAATACCCATCCCTTCTAAATGAGAATCAAAACTATTTTGTGTCAATGTTCTAGTAAAGGGATCTGCTAAATTATTAGTCGATGCTATCTTGGTAACCACAATCTCTCCACGATCTACATATTCTCTAATAATGTGATACTTCCTTTCAATGTGCTTTGAACGGTTATGGCTTCTTGGTTCTTTAGAATTAGCTACAGCACCAAAATTATCACAATGGAGTGTGATCGGGGTTAGCCCTTCTCTAACAACCTCTAGATCCATAAGAATCTTCCTTAGCCAATAAGCTTCTTTAGCAGCTTCAGAAGCCGTCACATATTCAGCTTCCATAGTGAAGTCTGCGATGAAAGACTGTTTTATTCTCCTCCAACTAATGGCTCCTCCACCAAGAATAAACACATGTCCCAAGGTGGAACGCCTAGAATCACGATCAGATTGAAAATCTGAATTGGTGAAACCTATTGGTAACAGCTCCTCATTTTGATAGACAAGCATATAATCTCTAGTCCTTCTCAAGTACTTTAGAATATGCTTCATTGCTACCCAATGTTCTGGTCCAGGGTTCGACTGATATCTACTGACGATTACTACAGATGTCTGGCCTCGTACAAAGCATAGCATACACGAAACTACCCACACCCGAAACATAGGGTTCACTTCTCATGTGTTCTTCTTCTTTAGGTGTTTTAGGACACTGTTCTCGAGAAAGTTGGATTCCATGTCTAAAAGGCAATGACTCTTTCTTGGGATCTGCCATATTATACCTTGCCAATATCTTATCTATATGTGCAGCCTGTGACAAGCCTAGCATCTTGTTCTTTTGGTCTCGCAAAAGCTTGATCCCTAGAACATAGCTAACTTCACCTAGGTCTGTCATATTTAATTGATTGGACAACTAAATCTTAACAGCAGACAATGTTCCCACATCATTCTCAATGAGTAGGATATCGTCCACATAAAGCACTAAGAACATTATAACATTTTCATGATGTCTTTTATACAGACATGGTTCATCAGGTAACTGGTCAAATTCAAAAGATTTGATAGCTTCATTGAACCTGATGTTCCATGATCTCGACGATTGCTTAAGTCCATAAATAGACTTCTTCAGTTTACATACCATATGCTCCTAGTTTTCAACTACAAATCCATCTGGTTGTATCGTATAGATTTCTTCTTGAAGATTTCCTTTCAAGAAACCTGTCTTAACATCCATTCGCCACATCTCATAATCATAATGAGCTGCAATGGATAAGAGAATCCTTATGAATTTAAACATGGCTACTGGCGAGAAGGTTTCATCATAATTGATGCCTTCAATCTGGGTATAACCCTTCGCCACTAGCCTTGCTTTTAAGGTCTCTACCTTCCCATCCACTCATCTCTTTCTCTTGTAGACCCATTTACACCCATTGGGTTTAATGTCTTCCATCGCCTCTACAAGTTCCCAAACATTGTTTGAGTACATTGACTCCAACTCAGATTTCTTTGCAGTGACCCATCAATCAGCATCTATATCTGCTAGAGCTTCGTTGTAGTTAAGAGGATCAGATTCAAGTTCAGGTTCAACCACAAGGGTTCCTGAAGATGTTTGACAGGGGGCCTGATAATCCTCCCACTTCGACGTGGTTCATGTGTACTAGGTTTTACATCAGTAGTTACACTAGGTACATCATATGTATTATCTATGTTTTCAGTTATACTAGGTTGCTCAGATGTAGTATCTGATACTGTCATCTCTTCCAATACCAGCTTACTTCGACTCTTGTAGCCATTTAATAGTTCATCTTCAAGATACTTGGCATTTGTACTCACAAATACCTTATGATCATTAGGACTATAAATTGACCATCCCTAGTCTCTTTTGGATATCCTACAAACAAGCATACTTCTGTCTTTGACTCTAACTTGTCAGAATCCTTCCTTAACACATGTGTTAGACATCCCCAAATACAGAGATAGTTAATCTTAGGCTTTCGCCCAATCCATAACTCCACATGTGTTTTAGGAACTGACTTAGAAGGATCTAAGTTCAGTAGATAAGCAGCTGTTTCAAGTGCATATCCCCGAAATGAACTAGGTAGAGTCGCATGACTCATCATGAATCTTACCATTTCCATAAATGTTCTATTTCTTTTTTCTGCATCACCATTCTGTTGGGGTGTGCTCGGTGCAATAAGTTGAGATCTAAACCCATTTGCACTTAAGAAGTCCAAGAACTCTCTGGATAGATATTCACCACTTCGATCTGATCTAAGTGATTTGATATGTTTATCTAATCGGTTTTCCACATTAGCCTTAAACACTTTGAACTTTTCAAAAGTTTCAGACTTATGTTTCATTAGATATACATATCCATACCTTGAGTAATCATCTATAAAGGTTATGAAATACTCAAAACATCCTCTTGCTTAAATGTTAATTGGTCCACAAACATCAGTGTGAGTCAATTCAAGCAACTGTGTGGCTCTATTGCCTTTGCCCTTAAAAGGCCTCTCGGTCATTTTACCCTCCAAACATGATTCGCAGACTGGTAAATTTTTAAGGTCTAATGGACTTATAAGTCCATCAGATACCAGTCTTTGGATCATATTAGAGTTAATATGACCTAAACATAAATGCCACATATATGCTTCATCAGTCATTGAAGTTTTTCTTTTCAATGGTAAGATTTGTTTACTTGTATTAGCCTCAGAATTACCAACAGCGTATTTATCAGGAAATAATAAAAACAATCCATCTTTACTAGTGTCTTTACAAATAAACGATTTATTCTGCTTAATAGATAAACCTTGTTAAAAAACAACAGTGAAACCATCATCCATCAAATAACTAACAGAAATCAAGTTTCTACGGATGGAAGGCACATATAAACAGTTTTTCAAAAGTAACTCTGTTCTCAAAATATAAACTAACAAGCCCTATTGCTACTACTGGCACATTTGTACCATCTCCCATCAGCAGGTACATATCACTATTACTTAGCTGCCTGGTCAGCTGAAACCTCTACAACATATTACAAATATGCTTAGTTGATCCTGAGTCCACACACCAGGAACTTGGTGGACTTCCAACTAAACATGTTTCCAGTAAACAAGATATCCTTATACCTTGATTAGGTGTTTTGCCAGATTTAGCAGGAAAGCTTGCTAAATATTTTGGGCAATTCCTCTTCCAATGATCATCTTCCCCACAGTGGAAACAAGTTCCTTTTGCGGGCTTGGCTTTCTTTTGAATATTAGTTGCTACGGTAGCAACTTTATTCTTACCCTTTTTCTTCTTCTTAGCATTTCATTTCTTAGCTTTTGTACCAGATGTCTGAGCAAAATTGACGCCCCATTTAGCTCTCAGAACACCTTCTGCAACTTGCAGTTCATTCATCAATTCAGGCAATGAGTAATCTTTATTATTCATTGCATAGTTAAGCCTGAACTGAGTGAATGAACTTGACAAACAGTTCAGGATCATATCCTGCTTGGGTTTGACTATCAATTTTCGCATCAAGGATTTCTAGTTCATTCAGGTAAGCCATCATCCTCATGACATGTTCTTGAGCAAGTGTTCCTTCAGTCATCTTGGTAGTGAGTATCTTCCTCATCAGCTCATGTCTAGCTGTCCTATCCTGACCACCAAACATCTCCTTGAGTGTTGCATCATCATTGCTACAGTTACCATCTCTTGCATCAGATGCTTGAGAACATTAGACACAGATGCTAGGATACATCATTTGGCCATCTCATTTGGCTTATGCCACCGTTCATAACGGTCCCTAACAGCCTGCGATTCATTGGTAGCAGGGACTGGAGGACATGGTTCGCTAAGAACAAACTTGTGCTCATCATGAGTGAGCACAATCCCAAGATTCATTTTCCACGCAGCATAGTTAGGTCCTAAGAGCTTATTTTCCTTAAGGATAGATTGTAGAGGACTAATGGATGCCATTTATGAAACCGAAAAATTACAAACAAGTTATGAGTCAAATTACTTTAGCAAACAAACAAAAATGGCATCCATAGAACCATATTTTGTACATGCAATGATGACGTAGCTTTATAAATTTTCCTTCTTGGCGGCAGAATCAAAAAATATAATAAGTTTAAGCGAGAACACTTCTTTGTTAATATGTTTTTCTCTTGTAACTCTTACTAAACATCATTAACCCACCATTTCAATCTTTAGCCTTTGGGATGACATAACAGAGCTCCTCAGGGAGACTAATATGTTGTCTCAATCAAGTGTACACCATTACTTAGACAATTCATATGGTATTCAAGATACTTCACCGCAGCGTGATCACACTCGTCTACACATATTTGAATTTACCCATTAAGGATCTAATCTTGTAAACGTGAGAAAATACATTCCTCAGGGAATAATATTCACGCCCTTATACCATTAGACCAGTAATGGAGGCCATGAGAATTCAACTCTTGAATCTCACTTCCGCTTGATATTTTACAACTCGTGGATTTTTCATTATTACATAATGACAACATTGGCATAGTTAAATAAATTATAAGTTTTAATCAAATTAGAATTTCCAAAATTAATTGTACAATAATCCAACACTTGAACTATTTATTCTAAGAAAATAATCTTGAAAACACTCTCACTCAATAATCATGTCAAAACAATTTAAACATAATATATTCAACATATTATTTAAACAATTTAAATAACACATTTGATCAAATCATATAAATCATATTGAATATAAACAAATATATTAATGCTATAAGCAAGTATTCATGCCTTTAAACAATTTAAACATATTGATCTAATCAAATAATCATGCTTTAATCATAATTAAAATTACATACTATAAGCATTAATATCTACAATCTAATTCCATAATATTATATAGCATCATAAGATTTAGAAAAAATGCATACATGCCTACATGTCTCACATATACGTATCAAGAGTCCTGGCTCTGATACCACTTGTTAGGAAATTATTTCGAAAATACCCCGAAATTGGTACGCAGCGGAATTAAATAAAGAGTCTAGACTCTAGCGCGTACATGCATGACATTAAAAAAAATTTAAATCATACATACTATGACAAAAGATAACTAATTAAACAATTTAATTAATAATTATAGGTAAACTATAGCTAGCAATTAAAAGACTAACTAATTAAACAATTTAATTAAAACCAAATAATCGCATGCCATAGAAATAAAACCAATAATTCAAATTAAGAAAATACATCATTCCGAAGATTGAAACTAGCCGGTGGAATGCACCGCAACTGACAAACCCTCCTACTTGCCGGAGGAACTCGAGCTCATGCACTGCAAAGCCTTCTTCGCAATGCCTCGCTTTGAACCCAGGAGAGTGGGCCCCTGATAAAATTTAATACTAAAATAAAATTTCTCAAAAAAGGAAATTTTATACTTTGCAAGTATATTTTCTAAAGTAAACTTATTACATTGAAAATTCCTTTGCAATTTTGTTGTTGTGATTTTTGAACTCCCAAAAGACTCCTATTTATAGAGTTTCAAAAGGTTGAGGTTTTGTGAAAAACCAATGTGGGACAATTGCCAAAGGAGATGGGAAAGGCTCAAGGCCACAATGGCACACGGTGGCCAAGCCACCCTTGGCGACCCTCACACAGCCAAGTGTCGTGCAAGGACGCGTGCACCAAGACAAACGCTGGCTGGGATGTCACGCGTGCGCGTGGCACCCACGCGCCCGTCCTTTTTTTTTCAAATTAAATGAAATTATATTTAACTTTAATTTAAATATCTTTCTCTAAAGATATTTCCCACATCTTTTTATCTAAATTCAAAAAACTATCCATCCAATGGACCTTTTAATATTTAATCGAGTTTCTATTCGAGGCTTGCGAAGGGACCTTAGGGAAAAACTAATTCTAGCTCCAAATGGGTCAAATCGAATTACCATCGCATGGTAATATTTGATTACCACTTAACAATATTTATTTATTAACAATATTTAAGTCCATAAATAAATATTGTTGCACTCTAGAATTAATTAAATTACTCAAGAGTTCTCATATTTAAGAATATTACAACTAACTCCTCTATCGAAATATCCATGAAGAAATAAAATCAATGCTACTATTATTTTATTCTTCACCACTTATCCTAAAATTGCCGATTTGCTCATTGTCAACTTTCTCATATGAAAAATCATTTTTCGTTTAATTTTAGTGACACTTCACATGAAATATTTTGGCCAAAGTTTTAGTTTTAGAATAGTCGAACATTGCAAATCTATTAAAGGGAATATTTCTTATCCCTCATGGAGATTATAAATTCCTTATGAATGTCCTTCATAATCACATTTCATGCAATTACCCAATGTATAAAATATATTGGCCACCGAAAACCTCACTTCTGAATACATCAAAGTAATATACACTAGATGCATTAATTCACGACAGTCATAGGATTTAGAGTAGTTTTTTCAAATTATTTATTTTTATAGTAGCCAAAAAATAAATAACTCATTTGGTCCGGTTCAGTGTTTCAATCTCATTGATTTACACAAATATATTATATATGGAATCCTCATTCCCATGATTAAGACAAATCATCGAATATAATATATTATAGTCATTAGCAGATAAGACGTTCAATCTTATCACCGATTACAACCTATTTATAATAACATATGACACATATAACCTAAATCTTTTCATGGAACAACACTTCCATTTGGATTATCATATATTATATTGGACTGCGTCTATCTTATGGTACGATTTCTATAATACTCATAACTTGCAACAAAAATAATAAAGATCAATTTCATAAACAAATATAAACGTTTCATATAATTGGATTTTTAGGGCACAATCCCTAACATTGTCAACTATGTAAACATTGCTTCATGAGAATAGCAATGATGTCATAGTTAGAGATCCAGTGATCTTTCTGAAACGTGTATTTTCCAGGAAATACATTTGACAATTATACCAGTATCATCAAAATGGTAAACAAACCGAAGCAAAAAGCTGAATGACTGAATGTCTCAGATGCTTATACATTCAAAGTGACGCATGAGATGGACGGAATTTAATTTTTTGCATGCTCATGCAGGGCGGGGCACACAAGCAGATAAAATAGAAAGTCGCTTATTTTTTCGCATCAATGGAGAATTTAAAGAGACCACTCATTATAGGAGTAACAAAGAAGAAGACATAGTCATCAATTATGATGAGTTCAAATCACCTTTCGTTAAGTCATATAAATCGCCATTGCATGCTTCACTGGCAAAATACTTATGTCGACGTGTTTCTATCCCTTTCCCGTGATTCTCTGTATTGCAAAGGCTCGGAAATTCTGGCATATCTGATGATGGTGGAGGACAGAGCTTCCTCATACGTTTGGCACCATACATCCATGGACTCTTACGAGGATTATGAGAATCAGCTCGAGTACGAGAAAGAGGCTTGCTCCTTTCATAGTTATGTTTTTGCCAACAGCCATACCGCAAAACAGTAATCTGGTAAAGACAAGAGATTCTTCATTTTGTATAATATGCACAGTTTCGATCAGGAAAGATTATTTAACAGAATACAACATTAAATATGGGCTTGAAATGAGTTTCCCAACCTGTCCAGAAGCATTTTGTACATTGATTGGCCGAATAAGAGATATATTTCTGTCCTCCGGTTTCAGCTGTGAGCATGGTGCAAGCAAACCCATTGACTGGTGCAGCTGTTTAACAAATGACACTTCCAAATTATTAAGATATGAGCTGTGCTTCTCATCTGTCCATGTTGTGCATTCATCCTGCAGAAAGAATGAATGAGAGGACACCCTTGAAGTACATAGAGGCAGACAAAAAAAAGTGGCTGAGATAGAAGTTCTTGCCTCTGCATCCATAGTTTCGCAAAATGCCCCATCAAGTTGGCATCAAATCTCAGCACATCTTTGTTCGGTAATTAATTGCAATACAAGTGCATAAACACAAAGATGTATAGAAGAAGATTGTAATCACTAAATACAATCTGATAAAAGGACACAGCTCAGCACACTTTAAATGTCTAACCAAATTACCAGAATCTATGTCCTTGTTCCAAATAATTGACCTGTTCTAACAAATGTCCAACTCAATGGGAAAGAAGGAAAGTAAGCTGATCGTCACTAAGTTTCTTCTAGACGCTTTGCCAATAATCTACGTAAGCTAACGACTAACGAAGTTTTATAAAGTATCTTTAGGACCTCACCCTGACCTTCCAGTTCTTTCTAATCCTGTCATTTTTATGAGTAATGAGCAAATACAAATCCATAAAAGATAAAAAAAACCCACAAAGGACAGGTTCACTTCCAAATACAAAAGTGAGTTCAAAAGTCACCACTCCTGAAGTTTGAATCCCTCAACACATTTGACTTCCATTGCCGCCATACAGAAACCCGGTTCATTTCTTTCCATACCAACACAATACATTTTACATACACAAACGTTTTCCTGATTCACAAGTCACAATCAAACAGAAAACTGAACCTACTGGAATTAATCTTCAATGTGACAAATCAGTTAGAGAGTTGTCTACCCTCCAGTTAAGCCTACAATAGGGTAATTCTATGCCAGACCGAGTCCACTGATCCGGTCCGAGATTATGTTTCTATCTCTCTCAGTGGAGACCGCACACAATACACCTTACCGTGTGAGAAATATAGACACTAAGACCATTGGACTCCGTCTAGCAGCATAGATTTTTCCCTACAGCAGCATCCTTTATCCTTCTACACGCAAATGACGCAGAAAAAAAATTCTCAACAAAACAAGTGAAATTAGAGAATATTCTCGCAAATTCAATTAACAATTACCTGTACAAACTTCAAGTTCGAATTCACTAAACAAATGATTCATTCATTCGCTCATTAATCAATTACATACAACTACGATATAGCTGGTCTTACGTGGCCTCGTCTTGTGACTACTAGTCCGGGTTTGTTGGGCTAAAGTACTTTGTATTTTTGGGTAACCCCTTTCTGAATTAAAAAAAAAAAAAATCCCCAAATAACAGAAAAGAAAACGTAATAAAAATCACAAAAAACGTATGAGAAACTGAAATCGGGGACGAATAAATAGAATTACCATTGTTTCATTATCTTCGCAATTCTGAGCGGTCAAAAATGACGCATCCGAGTTCGTTTGGTTCAACTCATCGGCGCCACCAAAAACCGCCGGCGGCGGTGGACAATCCGGCCTGAGATTTGCTTCCATACATACACCTTGTATCAAAATGCGTGTTGTAATTATCAAATCGAACAAAGAATCGAATAAAAATTAACAATAAAACCCTCTGCAAGAAAAATTCTAGAGAGAGAGAGAGAGAGGAGAGACGATAAAGAACCACTAATGACTAAACTACACTTGTACGCTTGACATGTTTACATGTGTCAGTATATGTCGTTTGGGTGCCACGTCGGACGGGCTAATAATATCTTGGGGCAAATATCAGCCAGATATTTTCTTTCCGCGACCACGCACAGCACAGGGTATGTTCTATATACGTATTCATTTTTATCGATAGAATTAGGAATAATTATTTGTGAATATCTATTCAACTCCCAAAACTTTTTATCTCCATGGCCCTTCAACTTCAATCAATATAATTTACTATTATTATAATGTAATAAACTTTTGATATTCTTATTTTGTGCTTATAAATAAATTATACCATTGTATTGTAGAAACACACAAAAATATCAATAAAAGAATTCTCTCATTCATTTTAGCGTCTCTCAAATTTTTATTATTTTAGGATTTTTTTCATAACACGTTATCAGCAAGATCCGTCTCAAGGTGTTAATTATTTTGAAATTTGGCAAAAGATATACATGGGGTACTAAATATATGATGTAAAGAAAAGGTATGTATATTTCAATATTTAACAAAAATAGAAATATGCAATAATTCTCTTGATATTTGGAAAGAAGACACATGTATATGTGCATATATTTGATTAGTATTAATCTTTTACATAATCCTATCATGTAGAAAATATGTTCTTGGATATAATCTACCGCCGCTGTTATGCCTAGCCATATGTTTTACATTTTCTTTGCTATTCATATCAATTTCATCGATGTTCGCCTAGTGACTTATCTTTTGTATGGATTAATATATTGTTGAAAATATTTTATGAAGTTGAATGATTGTTATGTTATTCATCTTATACTTTGATGATAGTATTATATTGATGAAACTTATAAAACTTAACTTTGTGGCTCTTGACATTACGGGGAAGAATTATTTATTTTGAGTATTAGATGTTGAAATTCAAATGGTCTTGAAGACACATTCAAAGAAGGAAACAAAGCATCTAATCAAGATAAAATAAAAAAATCACGAGTCTCGTCCAATTGGTTCTAGTTCATTCCCTGAAGTGAATGTAGCAACACATAATAGTTCTGCTTCATTCTCTGAAGTGAATGTAGCAATACATAATCATCTTAATTATGAAAAAATCGAGACTGTGGACGTGCATATGGTCATGAAAATCGAGGTGGTTATTCAAAGAACACATTTTTCCACCAAAAGTGAAAAAATAATAAAGAGAAACATGAAAGTGGCCAAAATAGCAAATTTGTGGAAAATTTATGCTATCGTTGTGGTGGTAAAGGTCATTGGTCATGTACCTGTCGTACACCAAAGCATCTTGTTGACCTTTACCAAGAATCGTTAAAAAGTAAAAGAAAGAAAATAGAAACAAATTTTGCTTTTGAAGAAGGCGATTCTGATCATGGCCGATTTGATGACACTCATTTAGATGTTGCTGATTTCTTTGCTGATCCTGATGAAAAAAATTGATCACTTGATTAGAGATGGAAGTGTTAATCAATTTTATAAATCTTATTTTTAGTAGTTTTTAAAATAAATATGAAAATGTGTAGTTTTCATCAATGAATTATTTATTTGTAAAATTGTCTTTTAACATTTTAAAGAACATTTTCTGATATTGATTTATTTATTTTAAAGAATGAGTATTTACTCGATCAGCAGCAACATCAATAATGAAGATATATGTCTCGCTGATAGTGCAACAACTCACACCATCCTCAAAAATAAAAAATACTTCTCTTATTTAGTAATGCAAGAAGTCAATGTTAGTACTATATCGGGTAATGCAAAATTAATTGAAGGCTCCGGCAGAGATAATATATTGTTTCCCGGAGGAATGCAATTTTATATTGATGAAGCATTATATTCTACCAAGTCTCAAAGAAATTTACTAAGCTTCAAAAATATCCGCCGAAATGGATATCATATTGAGACAACAAGTGATGACAATATTGAGTATCTTTACATCACTAATACAATATCTGGTAACAAATGTATATTGGAAAAATTGCTTGCATTTTCCTCCGATTTGTACTACACGCATATATCTACTATTGAAACACATGTTATAGTAAACCAGAAGTTTGCAAATCAAAATAAGTTTGTTGTTTGGCATGATCGGTTGGACCATCCCGGATCAATTATGATGCGAAAGATAATTGAGAATTCATGTGGTCATCCATTGAAGAGCCAACAGATTCTTCAATCGAATGATTTCTCATGTGCTGCTTGTTCACAAGGAAAGTTGATTATTCGACCATCAACAACAAAAATAGGAAGTGAATCTCTTACGTTTTTGGAACGTATTCAAGGTGATAT
This sequence comes from Buddleja alternifolia, assembly GCA_019426215.1. NCBI lineage: Eukaryota > Viridiplantae > Streptophyta > Magnoliopsida > Lamiales > Scrophulariaceae > Buddleja > Buddleja alternifolia. Next base: position 30,547,287 of record CM033408.1, on the reverse strand, counting down.
TTGTGGACCAATACTCCTGTCGTGTGGACCATTTAGATATTTTATGGTTTTAATTGATGCATCAACAAGATGGTCACATGTATCTTTGTTATCAACTCGCAACCTGGCGTTTGCGAGATTGCTTGCTCAATTGATTAGACTACGAGCACATTTTCCTGATTATCCAATTAAGAAGAAACGCCTTGATAATGCGGGTGAATTTACTTCCAAAATGTTCAATGACTATTGTATGTCTATTGGAATTGATGTTGAACATCTTGTAGCACATGTTCATACACAAAACGATCTAGCAAAATCGTTTATTAAGCGTCTGCAATTAATTGCAATACCTTTACTTATGAGATCAAAACTTCTTATTTCTTGTTAGGGACATGCTATTTTGCATGCAGCAGCACTTATTCGCATAAGGCCAACAAGTTATCATAAATTCTCTCCATTACACGTGGTTTTTGGTCAGGAACCAAATATTTCCCATCTAAAAATTTTTGGATATGCGGTCTATGTTCCAATTGCTCCACCACAACGCACTAAGATGGGTCCTCAAAGAAAATTAGGAATATATGTTGGATTAGAGTCTCCATCGATAATAAAGTATCTAGAGCCATTGACTGGAAATTTATTTACAGCTCGATTTGCTGATTGTCATTTTGATGAATCAGATTTCCCAACATTAGGGGGAGAAAATAAGCAGTTGGAAAAGAAAATTAGTTGGAATAAATTATCTTTATCTCATCTTGATCCTCGAACAAAACAAAGTGAACTGGAAGTTCAAAAGATAATTCACTTGCAAAGTTTAGCTAACCAATTGCCAGACTTTTTTACTGACCTAAAGAAAGTGACTAAGTCACATGTACCAGCTGTTAATGCTCCAGTAAGAATTGTTGTCCCTGAAGGTCAAAGCAATGAGTCTACTGCACGCCTGAAGCGTGGTAGACCTATCGGTTCCAAAGATAGTCATCCTCGAAAAAGAAAAGGAGTTAAGAATCAAGATGGTCCAATCGAGAATAAAATAACTCCAGAAGAGTCCCCAGTTATAACTAATATTTCGGTTCCAGAAGAACCTCAAGTACCTGAAACTTGTGAAAATAATGAGATCTCAATAGATTATGTTATGAATGTGAAACGATGGAATCGAAATGAAGTCAATGATGATGATAAATTTGCATATAATGTACCGCTAAATATGATGAATGATAATAAGGATCAAGAACCAAAGTCTGTTAATGAATGTCGACAAAGAAATGATTGGCCATAATGGAAAATTTAATCTCGCTTGAAAAACGAAAAGTTTTTAGACCTGTAGTCCGTACACCTGAAGATGTAAAGCCAGTAGGATACAATTGGGCATTTGTGTGAAAACGAAATGAGAAAAATGAAATTGTAAGATATAAGGCACGTCTTGTTGCCCAAGGGTTTTCGCAATGACCTGACATAGATTATGAGGAGACTTATTCTCCTGTGGTGGAAGCAACTACTTTTCATTATATAATAAGTCTGGCAGTGCATGAAAAACTTGTTTTGTGTCTAATGGATGTTGTTACAGCCTATTTGTATGGCTCGCTTGATAATGATATATATATATATATATATATATATAATGTTAGAATAGTGCCCTGTGAGCCAATCCTAGACAGGCTTTATTTATCTATTCTTGTAGTAAACAATTTCGTTTTGCATTATATTAATAAAAGGCATTTCTTCATCTTATGTTTATATCGTTATAACTGTATGATGAAGTCCCTAGAATTCACACATAGCTATGGGGCTTGATATCTCATTGGATGGATATCATAAAACAAGTTTCTAAGGCTGTGATTTCTAAATACTGTCCAAGTCATAGAATTATCAAGATGGGACATTGATAATTCGGATAGACTTGCGCCTATGATGCACACTCTTAATTGGAGAATGTCTCGTTTTATAGACATTAGTGTAGTTGACACAAATGCACATACGCGGGTGCTTGTTGAGAACAAGTTCACTGATTACCCTAACTGAAACTTCCTAAATTGGAATTATTTCTATATATGTCGAATTAGGAGTTTCTTAATCACGATAGTGCAAGATTAATTCTTTGACTTGAGTCATCACAGTAATCTTGTATATTGACTTACTGCACTTTGACTCCTGTGCCAGTTCTTTTACAAGGACACATATGGACTGGTGATTGGGTGTAGTGACTCGTATATGGAGGTTGGTGTTGACAACAAAGGATCCATCACTTGTCTAGATGAACAAGTGAATTTCCTATAATATTCTAAGTGGTTTGACTGAGTCAGTCCTTGGCCAAGGCAAGTAAGTAATTAATTGAGAAATGAGTTTCTTGAATTAATTAATCACTAGTCAAACACACTCGAATTATTAAGATTGAATTTATAAGGATCTCGACCAATAAGATTCCTCGATCCTTAATTCAATTGGGAAATTAGTTGATGGAAGAATCTCACTTGCATGGAATGCGCGATTGGAAAGGTTCACTTTGAATCGCCTACATCTAGGTCTTCAAGATAAGTAGCTAGAAACTTTTCTTTGATTTATGGGTATCTTATATTTAATGGAGATTAAATAATAAGATGGTTAATTAAAAGTGTTTAATTAATCGAGACAATTTAATTGTCCAAATTAAATCATAAAGGTTATGAACCCATTACTAGTATGTTGGTGAACCTAAAGGGTCACACACAATACTCGGACAAATCCATTTCTTAACTAGGGAAATTTAATTCAAAGTAGTTGAGCTAATATATTAATTAATTAGATTAATTAATTAAGACTTTTATTTATTCAAATATTGGATAAATAAATTAGTTAAGTTGATAAGATCAATTTAATTAAGCTTAAGTCAAGAAAGCATTTATTTAATTGGAAGTGACTTTTAATTAATCTAGTATGGTGGATTAATTATTAAAAGACTATTTTATTAAGCCTTGGTCGAAAATTTGGTGGAGGAAAATAATTAAAGAGTTTAATTAATTTTCTTCTAGAAGGAAATAAGATTTCTTGGAGAGAAAGGAAACTAATTAAAATAGAAGAGTTCTATTTAGAAATTAATTAGTCTTCTATTCCTACATGGAAAAGGATTAATGTATAAGAGTTCTACATGGAAAAGAATTGCAAGAACCTAATCCTATATATAGGACATGTAGAGAACGAAAATAAGATGATGACTTTTGAAGCCAAAATTTTTGTTCCTCTTGCATAGAAAAATCGTTTCTTTTTCCTCTCTCTCATATAGTGTTCTTGAGTTCTTGATTATTTATCAAGATCTTGAATTCAAGAATTCTTTCAAAATACTTAGAGAAGTAATTTTTGCTTTCACCTTAATCCCATACACTATTCCTTAGAGTTAGAATAAACGTTTATAGATCAACCTAGCTAAAGATTATAAACGAGTGGGTATCCGGGGTGTGGATCAACTTTAGAGGAGAAACACTTGGGTCTCTGAAGTGAATCAAGAATCCGATCAAAGACGTTTTTGGTGGAGGAATTCGAAATCTACATCAAAGGGAAAAACGAAGGAGTTGATTCAAGGAACGAGAAGCAAGCTAGGGAGCTTACGTTAAGGAAGAAGAAACTCTTCGATTTTTACGAAAAATCGAATAAGGTAAGATCTTCTTTATTAAAGCTTTAAATAACAAATCAAAGATGCGCAAGCCTATGATACGTGAAAAGCCTGTAGGATTAATAAACTCGCATGTTTAAATCCTAGAAACTAAAATTTTAATTTTCCGCTGTGCTTAGTCGGGCTACATGTATATTTCCCAACATATAAATCCCTGAAGGATTTAATATGCCTGTAGCATATAATTCAAGTTCTCGAGAACATTATTCAATTTAAATTAAGTCATTGTATGGACTGAAACAATCTGGACGAATGTGGTATAATCATCTCAGTGAACATTTGTTGAAGGAAGGATATAAGAATGATCAAGTTTGTCCTTGTATTTTCATGAAAAGATCTGGAAATGAGTTTGTTATAATTACAGTTTATGTAGACGATTTAAATATCGTTGGAACTCCTGAAGAAATTCAAAAGGCTGTTAATTGCTTAAAGAAAGAATTTGAGATGAAAGATCTTGGAAGAACAAAATTTTGCCTTGGGTTGCGAATTGAATATTTAAATAACGGAATTTTTGTATATCAAGACACTTATGTACCAAAGGTGTTAAAGCGATTTTACATGGATAAATCACATCCATTGAGCACCCCGATGGTTGTAAGGTCACTAGATGTGAACAAAGATCCTTTTTGACCTCGAAAAAGTGATGAAGAACTCCTTGGTCCTGAAGTATCATATCTAAGTGCAATCGGTGCACTAATGTATCTTGCTTGTCATACTCGACCTAATATAGCATTCGTTGTTAATCTATTAGCAAGATATAGTTCTTCTCCTACACGAAGGCATTGGAATGGGGTTAAACAGGTACTTTGCTACCTTAGAGGAACAATCGATATGGGCTTGTTTTATTCAAATGTACCTAAGTCCGAATTGGTTGGATATGCAGATGCTGGATATATGTCTGATCCTCATAATGGTCGTTCACAAACAGACTATTTATTTACATGTGGTGGCACAGCCATTTCATGGCAATCTATAAAACAAACCATATCGGCCACATCATCTAATCATGCAGAAATCTTGGCTATGCACGAGGCAAGTCGAGAATGTGTTTGGTTAAGATCCATGATTCAACACATTCGAGGGACTTGTGGTTTATTTTCTGGAAAAATGATCCCGACGATTTTATATGAAGATAATTCCGCATGTATCGCAGAATTGAAAGAAGGGTACATTAAAGGAGATAAAACAAAGCATATTTCACCAAATTTCTTTTTCACTCATGATCTTCAAAAGAATGGTGATATCAATGTTCAACAAATCCGTTCCAGTGATAATCTTGCTGATTTGTTCACCAAGGCACTTCCCACAGCAACATTTGAAAAACTACTCTACAATATTGGTGTGCGTAGACTTAAAGATCTTGACTGATATTGTCATGAGGGGAGATAATACGCGCTGCACTCTTTTTCCCTTAACCAAGGTTTTTCCCATTGGGTTTTCCTGGTAAGGTTTTTATTGAGGCAACATCTGATTGTGTATTGATATGTACTCTTTTTCCTTCACTAGGTTTTTGTCCCAATGAGTTTTTCCTAGTAAGGTTTTAACGAGACATATTTTTAAGTGATAGATATCCAAGGGGGAGTATTATGAATAATTATTTGTGGATGTCTATTCAACTCCCAAAACTCTTCATCTCCCAAAAACTCTTCATCTCCATGGCCCCTCAACTTTAATCAATATAATTTACTCTTATTATAATGTAATAAACCTTTGATATTCTTGTTTTGTGCCTATAAATAGACTATACCATTGTACTGTAGAAACACACAAAAATATCAATAAAAGAATTCTCTCATTTTAGTGTCTCTCAAATTTATAATATTTTAGGGTTATTTTCATAACAGATAGCCTATTTTTATGGGGTTTAAGTTTTAAGTTATTATTGTCTAAGTTTATTTTTATTGATTTTCAAATATTGTGTTTTAAGATTGAGTTGTTTGATTCAGTCGAATTTAAATTAGCTTTAATTGAATTGAATACAAGTCAACTGAATTACTATTTATTTTTTAAAATTTTAGACGAAGGGAATACCCTAACCTGACAAACTCGAGCGGATAGTTTTTAATCATGAGTAACACAGACCCTATAAAACTCCAAATAAAGAGAAAAAGTCACAACTTGTGACAGTTTGGAATTGAACTCAGGACCTCCCACATGAAAATGAAAGTTGATAACACTAGACTAACAAGTTTTGGGTTTTATCGAGAATACTCAAACTTGTATTATCATGTGTTGAAGATATATGGCCTGTGGATATTTGGCGTTGAGAATATATTATGGTGGGCCGAATGATTCAGCCAAGTTGCAAGATGTTGGCCCAGTAGCTTAGCCCATTTCGTCAGGGTTCAATTTAATGTTGACCAAGTCATGAGGGACTGAAGTGCAATTTGTTGTTTGGGTTAAAAATATAAAAACCTACCTTCAACTATTCACTAAGGCATCGTGCTCCACTAGGGGTGAAAGACGAACCAAATTACTCGATACTCGGCTCGAGCTCGATTGCTAAAAGCTCGTTTGAGCTCGGTTCGTTAATTAATCAAACCAAGCTTGAACAACTTTTTGTGTTTGATAAGTTTTAAACCTCGGCTCGAACTCAGCTCGATTAGTAAAAAAATAATAAAAATATGTATAAAAAAATCAAATTACTCGAGCTCGACCCGTGTTCGGCTCGTTTAAAACTCGTTTGAACTCGATTCGATTACTAAGCAAACAAGCTCAAACACAAACTTTGAAACTCGATTTTATTTCAAACGAACTTGAACAATATCTCGTTCGGTTCGATTCGGCTCGTTTACATCCCTATGCTTCACTACTGCTTCTCTCTCTAAAAAATTATTTTTCCCTTCTCTCAATTTTATTTCTTGATTTAAGGAGTTTCTTTTTCATTCTTGAGTTCAAGCTATCTACATTTATTTCTTATAATTAGTAGAGTTGTTCTTGATAGATTTTGTATAGATTTTATATTGAGTTGTAATTTTCTTTTAACATCATGATAAACAAATCAAGTTCAAAACAAATTTGGACGATCAATTTAGAACCGAATATTTGAATAACTCTATTTTTCTTTTAACACTATATATTATGATGCATGATCAATATTACATTCATTTGTTTTATCTTCTATAGAAAATCAAATATAAGTTAAAATAATTGGATGCATGTACAATGTTGAGAGTCACCTAGCATCTTTCATCAAAATATAGCATTTAATGAACTCGAGCACAATTCATGTAAGCATATTTCACGTGTCCCGTTTTGTTTATGATTATATCAAGACTTGATGAGGTTGTGGGTCTTGGCCCAATCTTGTCTCCTAATACATCGAGAGATTATGAGTCTTGCATAATCACAATCACTTAATTTTATTGGATACAAATAGACGATTTTGATAATCCAGAACCCAGAATTACAGAAAAATCCAAGAATGGTCTGAGGAAAAAAATAATGAATTCAAGCCTATCAAGGTATTGTGGTTGTGGAGCACGTTATAAATGTTGCTTTCACATTTAGAGCTCTCTTTATTATTACACGGCAAAATTTATCACTCAAGTATGGTCCTCACTCCTTGATCATTAGTTCATTGGACTTGAAAACCATATAATTACAATTAAATATAACGGGACTTACATATGATCTATCATATACCGTGATTATAATTATCTGGTATATAATAAGATATATGTTATATATTGAGTCACTCAATACAGTCTCTCAAATATAGTATTTAAATGTCATGCTATCTCGATTTCGCCTTGGCTTGATCATTTGCTTTGTCATTGTAGAACTCAAAGTGTCTATTTGCACCACTTACATAAAAACCATTACTTTTATGTAATCGTTTAATAAAATGTCTCAAGTTTGAGTCTTTGTAATATGCAAGAGATTTTCTTCAACGAATCTCCCTAATTGCATCTAATAGTACCCCGATGGCTTTCAAGCCAGTGAATACTTGAGGAAAAAATTTACAATTATACAATTTTGAAAATTTTGAAGAGGGCAAAGAAGAAAGGAATTTGTTCCACATTATGGCTCAATGTCCAATACAAGAAGTAAAGCAATTCTTATCATACAAGTGGTTTATTCCTTGCACTCAAGTGAAAGATTCTTTCTCTCCTCTTTCGCTTTCATAAGTTAGGTAGGCAGCTAAACAGCCCCTTGTCAAGATTCTGTCGAAAGCCTTGAAATATTGGTTTTGAAGGTTCTATTATAATTGTATTAAAAAAAAAAAATTTCTATTATAATTGGATGTTATACCTACGTTATATAAACAAAACGCATGTATTTAAAATTCTATGTTAGCCTAAGTCCAACGGTCCTAGTGTTTATTTCACTGGCACAGTATAAAGTGTATCGCGTGCAGTACAGGCTCCCCGCACACATTTGCATGAAAGAGATAGACATAAAAAATACACTCAAACTATTAAACTCGATCTAGCATAGAATAAGCCGAATGTCTATAATTATACTATTAGAGTGAAATGAATGAAATTGGTTTCGGTCACTTAAGCAGGAGGTTTGGACTTTGAATTTTTGTTATATAGAATTTTTTTTAAAAAAAATCAACAATCTCATTGTACCATACTTAGAAGAATTAGGTTTCGCTTTCGAATGTGGAGAAGTTTTAGAAAACCAAAATATATATATAAGTGATGCCAAGTGTATGTTTAACAAGACATTTTATACATGTGGCATGAATGTATAATATGAAATAGCAGATTAAAATCTCAAAATCGATTTCTAAAATCTTTACTCTTATACCATACTTGTGTATACGCTTACAATTTGAATTAATCTAATTTTTCTTTCTTCTTTTTCTTTTTAAGTGGATGGAGGGAGTAAATGTCGGAGTAATTTTTAGAAAGATTCAAGTTCATAAGTAATAATAATTATCTTAGGACTTCAAATTATAGTACATTCATATTCATTCATGCATAGGAAACCCACATGTATTTCACCAGATAAGTAATCATAATCGTTTTGAAATATTGAATTCTAAAAACTCCTAAAATGCAAATATTTGCATGCAAAACAATAAAACTGCAAATACATTAATTTTCTCGAACGTTGGAGATTTTATTTTATTTTTTTCTCTTGCATGATCATCAATTCCCAACCAAAAGACTATGATGCGCAATAAATATGAAAAACCAATAAAATAAGCAATAATAATATTTGGTCCAATCAATTGTTACATAATGCGCATCGACTCATTAACGAGTCACCTTCCAATTATATATCCAACAACCCAACACCTAGTCATGGATGTTTTTTATTCATTATTTTCATTTCAGTATAATGAATTATTGTCAATTCAATTATTGAAATATGTTCTTGTTTATTTAATAAATCAATGAAAATAAAATATAAGCAATTGTACAATAAATGTTTAGTAAACTCGTACTTTCATGGTTTGAATGACCCTTGATGTAACTTGATTTGACCTTATTAATGTAATAACTAATAACCAATAACCTAGATAAGTATATGTTTAGCCATATTATTTTATTATTAACAATCAGATTATCAAACCATTTGAATCATATCTAAGTCTACCAAATGCCTATTTTACAGTCCTTTTTGTTGTAATCAATTCAAAGCATTGTTTTTAAAGACTTTCCCGGGGCGTGCCTTGAGGTGGGGTGTTGCCAAAATGTCCCGTGTCATTGGAGGGAAGCGCAATTTCTGTGGAGCTTACGCCTGATAAGGTGGGGCATACGCTCCAGGTGTCTGATCGTGCTTTTTTGCAGCACACAACTTGGGTGTACTGTCATAGAATTAATCTCGATAAAGAATTAGGACTGATTAACACAAAAATAGAGCTTGAAAGAATACTGTACAATCACTCTTAATAACTCTCACAAGACATATTTTTAAACTTGATTGATTTACAAATGACACTACTACTTCTATTTATACTAATCCACTCCCTAACAGTCCTTGAAGATTCATTTGATCCTACTAATAGGAGACACTCTCTGGAGCCTTCCAAATATGTTCCTTAAGATATTCTCTATCATAGAAACTTCCTATCATATACACACGTTTTTAGAGAGTTTCACACATCTCTACAACATTTTACATACTTCTACTATTATCTAGAATAATTTAAGTCATTCTACACAGTTCTACACTATTTAAGAGCTCTCCGTAAAGATTTACATTATTTAGAGTATTCTAGTACTTTCTAGAATTTTCTAGATCTTTTCTAGAATAATCAGCAAAATGACACGTCCGGTTGTCTGAAAGTATTTCAAATGTCAGGGCATGAAAGTAAGCACAGATTGTTTCAGCCCGAATATAATGATTTTGGATCCTTTGACTTATTCAAACTTTCAAATCAAAGTCCACCCTCTTTTGGAAGAAAACATGTTAATGAATTGGATAATTTGCAAATCGGTAGTTTTAATGAAGTGAAATATTTAGAATTAGGAGGCGATGATGAAGATAATGATCTTAAATAGGAGTTTTAGGCAAGAATTGAAATTTGATCAAACCACATGGTTGAATTTTTTTTATTTTGAACTCTCTCTATCTTAATCTTTTTTTCTTAATTTTTTCCATCAATTTTTGTGAGTTTTTTCTAATTTGAATCATGTTTTAATATTATTTTATATTTCTCTTTTATAAAAACCAAAATTTGTGGGACATACGCCTCATCCCTCGGGGCTTACACCCCGCCCTGGGAGACTTGGAACGTCCTGCCCCGTGCCTTGGTCCTTTAAAACACTGATTCAAAATAAACAAAATTTAGCAATCTTTATTTGCGTGAAACACCTTTCAAAGATACACTATGTTTACAATTACATTGACACAATAATGAAAATTAGGATTGCACAATCAGCAATTTATATTAAAGTACGACTTTAAAGTCTTGATAATAGTTGGTCTAGTCGAACTCAACTCAATAAGTAGGACCCAAATAAATAAATATGTCTTGTTAACAACTATTTGAATTCCACGTTAATAGTATGATGAAATGCAATTCATTTATCAATGGTACCATGGTACTATGATAGATTTGAACTAAACCGAGTCACTATTTGAATTCCACGTTAATAGTATGATAAAATGTAATTCATTTATCAATGGTACCATGATTGATTTGAACTAAACCAAATACGATTCAGACAAAAGTTTTCTCTATTGCTAAAAAAGACTGAAAGACAAATCATAATATTGTTAGATACTTGATTCGGGATTGATAGATAAATGTCATTCCGTCTAATGTTCAAATCGAGCTTGACATTAATATCATTTTCAGTTTGATAAATTTGAAACTCAACTCAATTAAATATCATTAAACTTGACCCCATTTAACCAAATTATGTTCGTTCAAGCTCAGTTCCATAACAATCAAACCAAATTTAAGTCACAATATTCCAAATTCGATATAACTCAAACAAACTTGAAAAATTACTTATTCAACTCGATTCGCCTCCTCCCTATTGCCAAAGCTTTACTAGTGTCCCTTCATCATCATAATAAGTTAAATCTCAAATTTGGTAGTTGACACTTGACAGCACAATATTAGCTGGGAAGAACAAAAGTACACAATGGAAGGTTCTACATACATTAACAGAATTTGGAAATCAAATATAGGGGGGAAAATATAATTACAAACACCCCAAAAATTAGAGCAAAATCTTCTACAATCTTCCACCACCGAAAACCAGCAGCAAAAATGGCAGAATTTCAATTGCAACAATAAATTCCAAAATTAGAAGAAGATAAAAATAAAAAATTAGCACTCTAGATATACAAAAAAAATTCCTTTTTTATCTTTTTTTTTTTTGGGCTCCTTTTTCCTCAACAACAAACCAACAAATCATGAATCACAGCAAATTTGGTGAAGATTGACGCAGAGAACACGCCACCACCTGCGCCCATTGCTTTAATCTCGTCTTCACAATCTCCGGATCATCACCTTTTACAATTAAAAAACAAATCGAAAATACAATCAGATTTTTTTTTTTATAATCGATTTCATATATCAATTACATCATAAATATAAATCAACATCGACATATAACACTAATACTAATTTACAACAACTACCAATAAAGACCCACACGATGTGAGTGAAAATAGAATCAGATTTAACACAATTTACAGCTTCGCCAGTAGGCTACGCCTCATCTGCTGAAAATACGATCAGATTTAGTTCTGTCCTTGTTCATCCTGACCGACTAATTTCAACCGTATAAACAGCAAAATTCAATCAATTGCCAAATTTCGACCGTATAAACAGTTAAATTCAACCAATTGCTAAATTTCGACAGAATAAACAACTAAATTTCGACGTATAAACAGCTAAATTCAATCAATCGCTAAATTTCGACCGTATAAACAGCTAATTTCAATCAAACGCGAAATTTCGACCGTATAAACAGCTTAATTAAACCGATCGCTTAAATTTCGAGACTATAAACGGCTAAATCAAAACAACTGCAATGATCATTTTTGAAAAAGAAATAGAAAAAATAAAAGACAGGAATTGAAATTTTACCTGGATCAACAATAGAACTGGAACTCTCAACAGCCGACGACGCGGAATCTAGGTCAGAAAACGACGCCGAAGAAGATCGCGACAAGCTATAACAGTACTGCTGATTAACAGCGTAGTAAAACCCTAGGGCGGGGAACGTGGACGACAATTTCGGATCTAACTCCGGCGATTCGAAGTTGAAACCTAGATCGAAGCAGGCGCGGAGCTCGTCGAGGTCATCGTCGGTGACGCTGCGTCCGCGGCGGTGGCGATTATTTCTCCGGCGATTGGTCCACGCCTCGTCGCGGAGGATGTCCGGCGACCACGAATTCTGCTTGTACAACGCCGACGGAGCTCCACGGCGGAGGCGCGGCTCTGATTCCGACATGGAGATACGGCGTCGATTGGGGGCGGTGGAAGAGGAATATAATATGATTTGGATTTTTATTTTTTTTCAGGGGAGCGGGAATAGTGGGGATAGCGCATATTGGGTGTTATTTATAGTGGGGGCGGGCACGGGTAATTCTCGGGCCATATTCACCATATAAGGTATTAAAAAATGTGTGAGTTCTACCAAAATATATATATATATTATTATGTTTTAATACATTATGTGATGAGTATAAATCGGGAGTTGAATTTTCGGAGCCAACAAATTTCATGTAACCCCTATGAGTTGTGGTGTGGTTAAGTATTACAAGGATTGTGGGCCTGGTTAATCTGACGTGGCGTCTGCTCTACCATGCGCCGCTTCTTTTTCCTTAGGGGCTTGGGCCAAGTTTCTTATTATAAAGGTCCGAGAATATTCCAAACTTTCTATTGCCCCCTAAGTGCAAGTCTTCATTTTCACAAAGTAAAGCAAATAATGTTCTATTTGGATTGTTGGATTTGCGGAAAGTATTTCAAATGATTCTAAATTAGTGTTATTTAAAATGATTTTAAATTGGTGTCATTTAAAATTTATAACAATAATTTGAAAATAGCCCAAAATGAATCTCGTGTAGTTTGTGATTCATTGTAACTTGAAAACATTCAAACAAACTTAATGAATTTGTTGATAAATTTAAAATGCATGACTTTCAAATCCTACAATTCAAACATACCCTCGGTGGTTTGAATGCAAGAATCCATAATTGGGATAAATTTTGAGTGAATAATGGAACATCTTAGTCAAGTGTGTGTATATATACATAAGGGACGGATTTAGGAGGGGTCGGGGCCGAGAATTCAAAAAATCTCTACAAGGTCTATATACATTTATGTTCTAGCCCCCCCCAAGAATAAAGTATTTTCAGTTCTATATTAGACCAAGAATTTTCACATCACAGCAGGTAAGCCGTTGGCTCTCCAATGTGTAGACAGTGGATCGAATCCTCCTCCCCAGCCTTTATATATCATTTTTGCTTAAATAGGATTCTTTGGCCTTCAATAGATCATTTTTGCTTAAATGGAATTCTCTGGCCAATTTGTAGTTGTAGCATTCTTTATTTATTTCCTCTCCTTTTTTTGGGCATGTCTTTTTTGTTCAAAGTTATTGTTGCAAATAAAATATGCAATTACCAGGAAATAAGAAGTTGAAATCTAAACAATTTTAACTTTCCTTTTAGACTTGTCTTCTACACCTATTATGATTAAAATTAACAAACACTTTTCCTAAAACTTGTAAGAAGGATTGTTTACAAAGAAAAATAAACAAGACATCAACAAATCTATAGACGAGAAAAAGTCAATAATCATTCCCTCATTTAGAATTTATCCAAGACAAGGTATCGTAGAGCGACTATATTTGTATTAGTAGTTATTACTTTATATTCTTTTGGAGAATTAGTCGAAATTCTGCGGTCACATAATTAAGCCAATCAAATATCTATTAAATTAAGATAAATATTAAAGAGATAATATCTATTAAATTTATCCTTATCAAATATAAGCCAATCAAATGGCTCAAAAGCAATTGATCTTTATCTCTTAATGAATAAATATTAAAGAGATAATTATCAAAGGTGTTTAAAGAATTTGTGGCTTCTCCATCCTACACCTGTAAATCGGGTTCTTGGGAGCTCACAACAGGACAGACAAATTAATTGAAGTCAAAGAAGACAAGAGAAGTTCCCAAATTCTCTCTACAAATTCTTCAAATTCAAGGAGGCCTTCAAAGCAAACTTTAAGGTGTTCTTGGTGAAATTCATCAAATTATAACATATAAAGTGATAATATTGGTGTTAATAGTACTTATTTTATGTTCTCTTACAAAATTAACATTAGAATATTGTTGAAATTTATAGTTGCATAAAACTGATTATATTTATGTTATTAGAATAATAATTGTTAATTTATATTCTTTTAGATAATTGTGATTATAATATTGCTAAAGAAATTTGGTTGCGTAAATGATTACATTAATATATATAAAATAGTAGTTATTGCTCTATATTCTTTTGTTATTATAATAGCATTAAAATTTTGCGATTACTTATTTTTTATTTTTAACTTTGATGTTATTTTTTATGAAAATTAGTTGTACACGAATCTATGAACATTAAAATATTTTTAGAATGTTAAATACCAGAAATTTTTTATATGGTTAATAAATGAACTTTATTACATGAAATAACGTTGTGTGCAACATTGATAAACTTATCTAAGAATTGCTTGTGCATTTCGAGACTTCTACGAATTGATTTTGAAATATTGTCAAAAAATTTGCTTTAGTGGTAATTCGGCCCCTCAACAGTTCATTCTTGGATCCGTCCCTGCATATATATAGATAAATAATTTTCACATGCGACGATCTTGCAACTCTAGAGTATAAATTATTTGATTCGAAATAAATAAAATACTATGCAAGGTTATAAAAACGTAGAGTCGTGTTTCTCTCTAGCCACTTATCGACTATCATTCAAGGCAATGCTTGGTTCATAATCTTTTTTTTTAATCTAATTTTGAGTTTGTATGGTTAGAATTTTATGGATTTATATCATGTACATATATATATAAACATTATTATTTGGCATACAGACGTATATGTATTGCGATTTAATTATATATACATACATATATATCATTATCTTAAATTTAGGGTCTAATTTAAGTGTTCAAATAAAATTATAGGGGCCTAAATCATCTTACATTAAGCATGAGAATTTTAATTAATATGTGTAGATACTAGGGGACTTAATTGCTAATTTGTGATGGGTTGATTAGCAATTAGTCCAAAACTTATCCATAAAGGGGTTATGGTCCCAAGTTGTGTATAGAAAGTAGATTACGATTATCCCTTCTCTCAACATTTTCATCGTCTCCAGAGAAAATACAGGGTCTACAACACAACTGGAAGACATAATTCAAACACAAATTTCAATCTCATGGATTCGGGTATGCTTCTAGCGTATTATTAATTATATGATTATCATGAAGTTTGAAGATTTGGGGCAATTAAATTTTCTATCGTGTATTATTTTAATTTGGTTGAGTTTCATTTTTTTTTTTTTAACTGAAACTAAAAAACAAACCAAATTATTCGATAACTCTACCCTCGATCGACAGGAAAAAGCTTGTTGACCCGATTTGTTTGTCATAATAAACAAACTTGGTCTTTTTCTTATTCTATAAGAATTACAATCCTACTTCAGTTTGATGAAGTTAGTTTTAAAAAAAAAATTATGTAAAAATATGAAGATATTCACCTTGAATCATGTTCGACAATAAGCTCATTCGAGTAGCAATCAAGTCGAACTCAAACATAATACAAGTTTAAACAATATTTTATTTAACTCGACTCGATCACCGACACATCCTGCACTCCTACATTCAAAGGCCATCCTCTCATTTATAACAACTTATAGGAAATAGATTAAGAAGAGTATGGGCTTTATGTTTGAATCCATGCGGAGGATAAGGTGTGGGCTTTATGCTTCTACCTTCCTTCTTTGGTCCCTTTCATGGCCCAAAGAGTCAACATTGCAGCTCTTATAGCACGTCCAATTTTTCTTCCTTAATTTCTTCCCCCCACCCACGTCCAATTTTTCTTCCTTAATCCCCCCACCCCAATCTCATAGCAGCTTCAAATAAATAGCCTTGATCCTAGTCAATAAAATATGGGAGGACAAATATATCATTTAATACGTATAAATATATTATCAAATTTTGTTGAAAGATACAGTAAAAAAATTGGCTAAAAAATATGCAAACAGAAAATAAATGGATCCATAAACATACAAATATAATACAAATACAAATAAATTATTTGGTAGTAAGAATACGGCTTATTTCTATATAAAATTATAAAATATATTGCTTGTACTCGCTATTAATTTATAAAGATAATATTTTATATGAGTCACTAGTTGACAATAGTTAGTATTTTGATAAATTGTTAACCTTCATAATTTTTAATTATATAATACTCAATTAGTACTTATAAAAATTTCTATAATTTTCAAGTTTTAAATATAAAAAATACTTCTTTTACCAAAATTAGAGTATTATTCATTATTTTTTTTATAAGCAAGTATAATACGAGATACGTAAAGTATATGTATTAAATGACTCAACTCATAAATACGAGTATTGTTCAATAATTTAGAATGCATATAGGGAACGGAAATATATTTTAATTATACATATGTACATGTATTAATTCTAACTAACACGCCCTTGATGATGACCTCATGCATTGTTCATAATAATTTAGTCCACCCTGTTGGGAAATATACATATAGCCCGACTAAGCACAGCGGAAAATTAAAATTTTAGTTTCTAGGATTTAAACATGTGAGTTTATTAATCCTACGGGCTTATCACGTATCATAGGCTTGCGCATCTTTGATTTGTTATTTAAAACTTAAATGAAGAAGATCTTACCTTATTCGATTTTTCGTAAAAATCGAAGAGTTTCTTCTTCCTTAACGTAAGCTCCCTAGCTTGCTTCTCGTTCCTTGAATCAACTCCTTCGTTTTTCCCTTTGATGTAGATTTCGAATTCCTCCACCAAAAACGTCTTTGATCGGATTCTTGATTCACTTCAGAGACCCAAGTGTTTCTCCTCTAAAGTTGATCCACACCCCGGATACCCACTCGTTTATAATCTTTAGCTAGGTTGATCTATAAACGTTTATTCTAACTCTAAGGAATAGTGTATGGGATTAAGGTGAAAGCAAAAATTACTTCTCTAAGTATTTTGGAAGAATTCTTGAATTCAAGATCTTGATGAATAATCAAGAACTCAAGAACACTATATGAGAGAGAGGAAAAAGAAACGATTTTTCTATGCAAGAGGAACAAAAATTTTGGCTTCAAAAGTCATCATCATATTTTCGTTCCATACTAGTCCTATTTATAGAACTAGGTTCTTGCAATTCTTTCCCATGTAGAACTCTTATACATTAATCCTTTTCCATGTAGGAATAGAAGACTAATTAATTTCTAAATAGAACTCTTCTATTTTAATTAGTTTCCTTTCTCTCCAAGAAATCTTATTTCCTTCTAGAAGAAAATTAATTAAACTCTTTAATTATTTTCCTCCACCAAATTTTCGACCAAGACTTAATAAAATAGTCTTTTAATAATTAATCCACCATACTAGATTAATAAAAGTCACTTCTAATTAAATTAAATGCTTTCTAGACTTAAGCTTAATTAAATTGATCTTATCAACTTAATTAATTTATTTATCCAACACTTGAATAAATAAAAGTCTTAATTAATTAATCTAATTAATTAATATATTAACTCAACTACTTTGAATTAAATTTCCTTAATTAAGAAATGGATTTGTCCGAGTATTGTGTGTGACCCTTTAGGTTCACCAACATACTAGTAATGGGTTCATAACCTTTATGATTTAATTTGGACAATTAAATTGTCTCGATTAATTAAACACTTTTAATTAACCATCTTATTATTTAATCTCCATTAAATATAAGATACCCATAAATCAAAGAAAAGTTTCTAGCTACTTATCTTGAAGACCTAGATGTAGGCGATTCAAAGTGAACCTTTCCAATCGCGCATTCCATGCAAGTGAGATTCTTCCATCAACTAATTTCCCAATTGAATCAAGAATCGAGGAATCTTATTGGTCGAGATCCTTGTAAATTCAATCTTAATAATTCAAGTGTGTTTGACTAGTGATTAATTAATTCAAGAAACTCATTTCTTAATTAATTACTTACTTGCCTTGGCCAAGGACTAACTCAGTCAAATCACTTAGAATTATATAGGAAATTCACTTGTTCATCTAGACAAGTGATGGATCCTTTGTTATCAACACCAACCTCCATATACGAGTCACTACACCCAATCACCAGTCCATATGTGTCCTTGTAAAAGAACTGGCACAGGAGTCAAAGTGCAGTGAGTCAATATACAAGATTACTGTGATGACTCAAGTCAAAGAATTAATCTTGCACTATCGTGATTAAGAAACTCCTAATTCGACATATATAGAAATAATTCCAATTTAGGAAGTTTCAGTTAGGGTAATCAGTGAACTTGTTCTCAACAAGCACCCGCGTATGTGCATTTGTGTCAACTACACTAATGTCCATAAAACGAGACATTCTCCAATTAAGAGTGTGCATCATAGGCGCAAGTCTATCCGAATTATCAATGTCCCATCTTGATAATTCTATGACTTGGACAGTATTTAGAAATCACAGCCTTAGAAACTTGTTTTATGATATCCATCCAATGAGATATCAAGCCCCATAGCTATGTGTGAATTCTAGGGACTTCATCATACAGTTATAACGATATAAACATAAGATGAAGAAATGTCTTTTATTAATATAATGTAAAACGAAATTGTTTACTACAAGAATAGATAAATAAAGCCTATCTAGGATTGGCTCACAGGGCACTATTCTAACAATCTCCCACTTGCACTAGAGCCAATCTCCTTGGTATTTTAGACCCATCTTCTCAAGATGTCCTTCTAATACATTACGAGACAAGGGCTTAGTTAGTGGATCCGCTATGTTCTCCGTTGTGTCGACTCTTTCCACGCGTACGTCGCCTCTACCAACAATCTCTCGGATCAGATGGTATCGCCTTTCTATGTGTTTGGATCTTTGATGAGACCTCGGCTCCTTTGCTTGAGCAATGGCGCCATTATTGTCACAGTACAGAGGTATTGGATCGACAATGCTAGGGACTGCACCCAACCCTTGGATGAAGTTCCTAATCCAAACAGCTTCCTTTGCTGCATCAGATGCAGCTATGTATTCAGCCTCGGTTGTGGAATCCGCAGTAGTTTTCTGTTTGGAACTCTTCCAACTTACTGCTCCACCATTGAGGGTGAATACAAATCCCGACATTGATTTCAAATCATCCACCTCAGATTGGAAACTAGAGTCAGTGAACCCTTCTAGTTTCAATTCTCCACCGCCGTATATCAAAAACAAGTCCTTAGTCCTTCTCAAGTACTTGAGGATTGTTTTCACGGCTACCCAGTGCAACTCACCTGGGTCGGACTGAAAACGACTCACTACACTTAATGCATGAGCCACATCAGGCCTTGTACATAACATTGCATACATAATACTTCCTATGGCAGAAGCATATGGTACGCGAGCCATCCTATCTCGTTCCTGGGATGTCGAAGGACACATGGATCGAGAATACCGGATCCCATGACTCATAGGCAAGAATCCTTTCTTTGATTCCTCCATACTAAACCTTTTTAGCATTTTGTCTATGTACATTGACTGAGACAATCCTATCATCTTTCTTGATCTATCTCTATAGATTTTGATTCCTAAGATGTAGGATGCATCTCCTAAGTCTTTCATGGAGAATTTGGTGGATAACCATACTTTAGTCGATTGCATCATTCCTACATCATTCCCAATGAGTAGAATATCATCAACATAAAGTACTAAGAATGTCACTGCACTCCCACTGACTTTCTTGTACACACATGGTTCATCTTCGTTTTTAATGAAACCATACATCCTTATAGTTTCATCAAAACAGATGTTCCAACTTCGGGATGCTTGCTTTAGTCCATAAATGGACTTTTGGAGTTTGCAAACCTTTTGCTCACTCCCACTAGATATGAAACCTTCTGGTTGTTTCATGTAAATCTCTTCCTCTATGTTTCCATTGAGGAAGGCGGTTTTCACATCCATCTGCCATATTTCATAATCATAATGAGCAGCTATTGCAAGCAAAATCCTAATGGATTTAAGCATTGCTACTGGCGAAAAGGTTTCTTCATAGTCGATACCCTCTCTTTGAGTGTAACCTTTTGCCACTAGCCTAGCTTTATAGGTCACTACCTCTCCATTTGCTCCAAGCTTTCGCTTATAGATCCACTTACAACCAATGGGTACTATACCCTCTGGTGGATCTACCAAGGTCCATACCTTGTTGGAGTACATGGAGTCCATTTCAGATTCCATGGCACTTTGCCACTTCCCAGAATCAATATCACATATTGCTTCGTTGTAGCTTCTTGGATCTTCATCCACTTGAAGCCCCTCCTTATTACTTTCTAGTAATAGACCATACCTCTCAGGTGGCCCTCGGATCCTTTCGGATCTTCTCGGAGGTTGTGTGTTAGATATTTCAGTGTTTTCTTGTGTTTGTGTTTCCAAAGTTTGTGAGATAATTTGTGGTTCTTGAACTTCTTCAAGTTCTATGATCTCGCCCTTTCTATCTAATAGAAACTCCTTCTCTAAGAAGATGGCATTCCTTGAAACAAACACCTTTTGTTCCGATGGATCATAGAAGTAGTACCCCGCAGTTTCTTTAGGGTACCCCACAAATTTACATAAGCTAGACTTAGACTCTAACTTATCTCCCACTAGCCTTTTCACGTAGGCTGAACAACCCCATACTCGAAGATATTTGTATGAGGCCGGTTTACCACGCCATAACTCATAAGGCGTTTTGGGCACTGATTTGGAAGGCAATCTATTTAATAGATATGCCGCAGTTTCTAAGGCATAACCCCAGAAAGATGGAGGAACTTCAGTGAAACTCATCATGGAACGGACCATATCCAATAAAGTCCTATTCCTTCGCTCAGACACCCCATTCAATTGTGGTGTTCCAGGCGGAGTCCACTGAGAGAGAATCCCATTCTCTTTAAGATAACTAAGGAATTCGTCACTTAAGTATTCTCCTCCCCGATCAGATCGAAGAGTCTTAATATTACGACTTAGTTGTTTTTCTACTTCATTCCTAAACTCTTTGAACTTTTCAAAAGCTTCAGATTTGTGCTTCATAAGGTACACATATCCGTACCGTGAATAATCATCGGTAAAAGTAATGAAGTAAGTACACCTTCCTTTAGTACTTATACTAAAAGGACCACAAACATCCGAATGGATCAAATCCAAAAGATGGGTAGCACGTTCCACTTGTCCTACAAATGGTGACTTGGTCATTTTTCCTTTAAGACAAGATTCACAAGCAGGCATGGTTTCCTCTTCCTTAAGGTCGAGTACACCTTCCTTTGCCAATTTGTGCATTCTTTCTTTGGAAATATGTCCTAGTCTAGCATGCCACATTAGTGTACTATTTAAGTTATCTTGTTTTCTTTTGTTACTATGTTGAATGTGAAAGACGGAAATAATTGGTTGAACAGTGTATAAACAATTCGTCAAAGTACTAGTAAAAAGTAAAGAACAATTTTTAATAATGGAACACTTTCCATCTTTTATTAAAAACTCAAAACCCTCTCCATCTAAAACAGGAATGGAGATAATGTTCTTTATTATACTAGAAACATAAAGACAATTATTTAAAACTATTCTAATGCCGTCGCCTAATGCCAGGTTGACCGTCCCTATCGCTGTGGCAGCAACTTTTGCTCCATTGCCAAGTCTCAGAACGATCTCATCCTTTCCTAGCATCCTACTTCTTGTCATTGCCTGCAAATTATTGCAAAGATGTGATGCACAACCGGTATCTAATACCCAAGAAGTATCGTTAACAGATAAGTTAACTTCAACATAAAACATACCCTTGGTCTCACCTAGGGTCGCAAGGTACTCCTTGCAGTTCCTCTTCCAATGCCCTGGTTTACCGCAGTGGAAACAGTCACCCTTATTCTTATCAGCTTTAACCTTCTTGACCCCACCTTTAGCTTTTAGCTTCTTGTTCTTTTGGGAACTTTTCCCTTTCCCTTTCTTTGGCCTTTTAGCCTTAGAATGGGCAGAACTCACAAGTAGGACTGGCTTGTCCTTCTTGATGGTGGCTTCTGCAGTCCTTAACATGCTTAACAAGTCAGGCAAGGTCGCCTCCAGACTGTTCATGTTAAAGTTGACCACAAATTGATCGAATGTGCTAGGCAAGGATTGAAGTACTAAGTCCACTGAGAGTTCATTGTCTAGAAAAATGTCAAGACTTGCGAGCTTCTCAATGAGCCCAATCATCTTAAGCACATGTTCTTGGACATTTGACCCCTCAGTCATACGAGCTCTAAAAAGTTCTTTAGACACTAAGTACCTTTCCCTCCTAGACTTTTCACCATACAACTCTTGCAAGTGTTTGAAAATATCAGCAGCACTTGCCATATTTTCGTGTTGCTTTTGCAACTCATTCGACATTGATGCAAGCATCGTGCACCTTGCTTGGAGGTCATCGTTTAACCATTTCTTATGGGTTTCGATTTCCTCCTCCTCAGCATCCTCGGGTAGAGTCGAGAGGGGTGCATCAGTCAAGACATAGGCTCTATTCTCAGAGTTGAGCACTATCTTAAGGTTTCTAAGCCAATCAGAATAGTTGGGTCCAGTGAGTTTGTTTGTGTCGAGAATTGTGGAAAGCGGGTTCTTAGCCATCTTAGATATCTAGTTATCTACAAATTAAAGCGAAACGGAGATTAAGAAGATGTTTAATACATTATGTGTAGATATGATTTTAAGGTCTTTTAATCATAAATTACCTCCCACTATTTAATTCAAATTCAATAACCCACATTAAAGAATTCGAGAAAAATAATTTTTCCTAGTGAGTTTGAAGTCCGATTTAATTATTACATACCCCAATTTTATGGACACATACATAATAATTAAAAAGGTAGACAACACTTATCAATTACATCCCCCTGTAACCCTCAATTATTTTACCTCATGTTTCGCATGGACCTCAATTTTATGCGCCCCCATGTTACTCCTATGTTAAGTTAGACCCATCAAACCTACATGTAAATAACCTACCCAAAAAGTTCCACTTGCAATGGTCAACTTAGAGGATAAATTACCCATGTGCATCTCTATGCTTAGTAATAATCACGGCTTTCTCATTATAGAAAGTCCCACTTGCAATGGTCGACTAATCTACATAAGTAGCACCGACATGCTATTACTTTTGATGGTAGGCATGGAATATTAAACCACGTTTAATTTTATCCCATATTAACTTAAAATTAAAATCATTAAGATTTTATAAACTTATCTAATAAGTAAGGGATTTTAGTATATTATGAAAAGGTCTCATCGCTTCGATTATCTTATCTAAGTCTCTATCCTAAACATGCCCAACAACACATGAAAGGAAATATAAAAGATAAGCATAACCTAAAAAACATGTATCTAATACATAGAATCATGCATCTCATACATTAAATCATGCATCTCATACATAAAATATAACATGGATATTTTGGGCCATATCTAAATCGATCCTATCTAGAGCCATCAAGGATCGAACGCCGGCAAGGCTAATAATAAATAACGAAAAGTAAACATGCTTGTACAATTCTAATGGCCTCAAAATTCCATCATGCATATCAACTCATGAAAGCATATGTAAATTCTTAATTTACCAAATATTCCTCATAAATTATATCAATTTGGGGTTTCTCAATAAAACTTGATTTTTCCAAAATAAACAATTTAAAACACCTTTTTAAATAGAATTTCTAGGAAAAATCAAATACTCAAAAACGGATCAGCGACCCGTTGCCCGACTATCGGGTCGGGTCGGTCCAAGCTATTTAGGCAGCCCCGTTTTGGCGCGCATGTGGGTTGTTCGTGTAATTAATTAATGTAATTGCATCTTCCCACTACTTCATACAAAAAGCCCCTTAAACTCATACACAACTATTGTAAAATAAAAGGCCGAAAGGTGCTTTGCAATTATTCATTAAATCCAATCTAAATTGCTTCCACACCAATTCCAAAAACAGAATCATGCACAACTTATGTACAGATGGCTGATGGACAAATTTTGTTTTGAATACAATTTTTAATTGCTTCTCACACCAATTCCAAAAACAGAATCATGCACCCACACAATTCAGCCACATGCATGCATACGTGCATTAGATAAACAGAATCATGCGAATTTTGCAGAAAAAGGAAAAGACTTGCAATTCTGAATTGCATGGTTTATGTTCACAGAATAATTTCTCAAAACATATAACATATATGTAATTACTAATTATTATGGTTTCGGACTCTAAGTCCAAATCAACCACCAAATTCGCCACCTCCACACGTGCACAATTTATTGTTTATGAAATCCCCAAATCAACAAAATATATGAATTTAATCAATTTTAAACGTGCATCACATGTAACGATTAAAATTGAACGGATCATGCATAACGATGCGCGAGCCTTAGGCTCTGATACCACTGTTGGGAAATATACATATAGCCCGACTAAGCACAGCGGAAAATTAAAATTTTAGTTTCTAGGATTTAAACATGTGAGTTTATTAATCCTACGGGCTTATCACGTATCATAGGCTTGCGCATCTTTGATTTGTTATTTAAAACTTAAATGAAGAAGATCTTACCTTATTCGATTTTTCGTAAAAATCGAAGAGTTTCTTCTTCCTTAACGTAAGCTCCCTAGCTTGCTTCTCGTTCCTTGAATCAACTCCTTCGTTTTTCCCTTTGATGTAGATTTCGAATTCCTCCACCAAAAACGTCTTTGATCGGATTCTTGATTCACTTCAGAGACCCAAGTGTTTCTCCTCTAAAGTTGATCCACACCCCGGATACCCACTCGTTTATAATCTTTAGCTAGGTTGATCTATAAACGTTTATTCTAACTCTAAGGAATAGTGTATGAGATTAAGGTGAAAGCAAAAATTACTTCTCTAAGTATTTTGGAAGAATTCTTGAATTCAAGATCTTGATGAATAATCAAGAACTCAAGAACACTATATGAGAGAGAGGAAAAAGAAACGATTTTTCTATGCAAGAGGAACAAAAATTTTGGCTTCAAAAGTCATCATCATATTTTCGTTCCATACTAGTCCTATTTATAGAACTAGGTTCTTGCAATTCTTTCCCATGTAGAACTCTTATACATTAATCCTTTTCCATGTAGGAATAGAAGACTAATTAATTTCTAAATAGAACTCTTCTATTTTAATTAGTTTCCTTTCTCTCCAAGAAATCTTATTTCCTTCTAGAAGAAAATTAATTAAACTCTTTAATTATTTTCCTCCACCAAATTTTCGACCAAGACTTAATAAAATAGTCTTTTAATAATTAATCCACCATACTAGATTAATAAAAGTCACTTCTAATTAAATAAATGCTTTCTAGACTTAAGCTTAATTAAATTGATCTTATCAACTTAATTAATTTATTTATCCAACACTTGAATAAATAAAAGTCTTAATTAATTAATCTAATTAATTAATATATTAACTCAACTACTTTGAATTAAATTTCCTTAATTAAGAAATGGATTTGTCCGAGTATTGTGTGTGACCCTTTAGGTTCACCAACATACTAGTAATGGGTTCATAACCTTTATGATTTAATTTGGACAATTAAATTGTCTCGATTAATTAAACACTTTTAATTAACCATCTTATTATTTAATCTCCATTAAATATAAGATACCCATAAATCAAAGAAAAGTTTCTAGCTACTTATCTTGAAGACCTAGATGTAGGCGATTCAAAGTGAACCTTTCCAATCGCGCATTCCATGCAAGTGAGATTCTTCCATCAACTAATTTCCCAATTGAATCAAGAATCGAGGAATCTTATTGGTCGAGATCCTTGTAAATTCAATCTTAATAATTCAAGTGTGTTTGACTAGTGATTAATTAATTCAAGAAACTCATTCTTAATTAATTACTTACTTGCCTTGGCCAAGGACTAACTCAGTCAAATCACTTAGAATATATAGGAAATTCACTTGTTCATCTAGACAAGTGATGGATCCTTTGTTATCAACACCAACCTCCATATACGAGTCACTACACCCAATCACCAGTCCATATGTGTCCTTGTAAAAGAACTGGCACAGGAGTCAAAGTGCAGTGAGTCAATATACAAGATTACTGTGATGACTCAAGTCAAAGAATTAATCTTGCACTATCGTGATTAAGAAACTCCTAATTCGACATATATAGAAATAATTCCAATTTAGGAAGTTTCAGTTAGGGTAATCAGTGAACTTGTTCTCAACAAGCACCCGCGTATGTGCATTTGTGTCAATTACACTAATGTCCATAAAACGAGACATTCTCCAATTAAGAGTGTGCATCATAGGCGCAAGTCTATCCGAATTATCAATGTCCCATCTTGATAATTTTATGACTTGGACAGTATTTAGAAATCACAGCCTTAGAAACTTGTTTTATGATATCCATCCAATGAGATATCAAGCCCCATAGCTATGTGTGAATTCTAGGGACTTCATCATACAGTTATAACGATATAAACATAAGATGAAGAAATGCCTTTTATTAATATAATGTAAAACGAAATTGTTTACTACAAGAATAGATAAATAAAGCCTATCTAGGATTGGCTCACAGGGCACTATTCTAACACACCCCACTCCCCAAAGAGGTTAAATTTATAAAAAAAATGAGAAAATTTAAATATCTTGGATCCGAATATGGGAAAAAAAGGTTATTATAGTTGACAATTTGTATTATGACGATGAAGACACGTGAAGTAAACTTGGAGTAGTATATTGTCGTAAAATATGAATTTTGCGTTCGTGACATTACCTATTTCTTCCAGTATGGAAGTAATAATCTCATGTTATATCCAAAGTCGTTTTTGTTTGATTCGATTAACAATAAATAAAGTTCAAATACACATTATTAACTTCTCAACATCGACAATAATTCAAACAATTTTTACCAATATTCTATTAAGTTGAACTAGATTCATTTATAAACCCTAAATATAATAAAGAGTTTTCAAAGATCCAGATCATTAAATTTAGCGCATATACTGGGTTGAAAATAAATTGACTTAAGTCCAACAATGTATTGCTTAAACTTATTTGAATTATTATGAAACTTCGAAAAATTGTGTTTAACTTTGATTTGATTGTTAGTTGAATAGAGCTCAGACGAAGTTTGATCGAGCTAAATATGACTCGAACTCAAGTAATTAAATACTTTTTCATACATTTACCTTTTCTATTAAATAAACTGATTTTGAGTCGAAAATCAAAATTTAATAAAAAAACATTAAACCCAATTTTATTATGTTAATGAATCAAACTCATATAAAATTTAACAATCAATCTTAAATTAAATTTATGTTTATATGGATCAAACTGAACTCCCTTCGATATTTCCGAAAGAACAACCCGAATATATTCAAAACTTGTTGGTTTAGTGGTATCTCACTTTATGTGTGAGGTCTTAAACTCGAATCTAGCCTGACACAAATCGTGGCTCTCCCCACTTATATGGAGCTAGAATTTTTATGGGTCAAAATTATATCCATCAACCTAAATTTATCGAACAAGATATGTAGGCATCCTTTCCTCTTAATTTTTTTTTAAAAAGGAAAATATTTGTTGTGTGCGCATTGCACAAGAAAATTTTAAGGTGGATCGGAGATGTTGCTCCCGACCCATTTTATACCACACATTCAAAATGAGTGGGGTGATTTTTACACCTACCTACCCTGTGTAAACCATCTCACCCTAAGTGTTTGTGTGGTGAAAAATGAATCGAGAACAACACTCCTGATCTACCATAGAATTAACCCACCGCACATCACGGCGCACTCCATAACTACGCATCACTGAACATGACAGAGCCCCCACATAGGCACTCATGGCTCTCTTGATGCTGCATGCACCAGGTGTTGCAGAGGTAACATGTGTAACCTCTTTTTATTTCTTTCTTTTTTTCGTTTCTTTTGAGATTTTTTTTCCTCTTTCCATTTTGTTGTTTTTTTTTACAATTTTATGTTTTAAAAATTTAAGAAATTGTGTCTTGCTCATCTATATTTATAATAGTTGGTGAGCTTATGCGGTTGGACTCAGATAGTTTAATATTATAAATTCAACCGACATGACATGTATAATTAGTAGGTTAAAATTAATCCAACACCAAATAATTATACATTCAAATCAAGTGATTCGTGTAGGTCGAATTGGATTATATTTTAATAAGAAGCGCTCACAACTCAAATTATTTGATGATTAAAATAAAACTAAATAATGATAATAAAATATTAAATAAATTAATATTATTCACTCATAACTCAATTTATTTGATGTTGTGAATAATATAGGTAATTTTATACTCTATTATCAATATTTTTTTTGGTTAAAATATCAAATAATTTAAGTTGTTAAAGAGTATAAGTAAATATAATAAAATATTTTTTTGGTGACACATAAAATTGAAACAAAAAAAAAAACAAATGGAAAAAGAAAAAAACCAAAAACTCAAAAGTAACAAAAAAAAAAAAGAAAAGAAAATAAAGAGGTGACATATATGTCACCTCTGCATTTCTCCTTCTTTTTTTTTTCCTTTTGAGTTTTTCTTTTTTTTTTCTTTTCCCATTTGTGTTTTTTTTTCAACTTTATGTGTCAACAAAAAAAAAATTATTATATTTTACTTATACTTATTAACAACTTGAATTATTTGATATCTTAACAAAACAAATATTGATAATAAAGTGTAAAATTACTATATTGTTTACAACATCAAAAAAATTGAGTTGTGAGTGAATAATATTAATTTATTTAATATTTTACTATCATTATCTAGTTTTATTTTAATTATCAAATAATTTGAGTTATGAGCGCTTCTTATTAAGATATAATCCAATTCGACCTACACGAACCGCCTAATTTAAAAATATAATTATTTGATGTTTTAGCCTACTAATTATACATGTCGTGTCTGTTGAATTTATAATATTAAACTATTTGAATCCAACCGTATAAGCACACCAACTATTATAAATATAGAGGAGCAAGACACAATTTTTTAAACTTTTAAAACATAAAATTGAAATAAAAAACACAAAATAAAAAAAAAAAAACAAAATCTCAAAAAAAAAAAAAAAAAAATGGATATAAAAAGAGGTGACACATGTCACCTCTGCAGCGCCGCACCAAGTGCAGCATCGAGAGAGCCGAGGAAACCGGCACTCACTCCCCACACTCTCTCCCGTTGACATCGAGAACAAATCCCACCAATCACATCTCGCCATCTTTCACTTTGTCCGTAGACATTTGACGGCTCACATACCCCCACGTAACCCAATCTGATTGGCCCATCCATCACGTCAGAAACCAGCATCCACTCTGATCGATCCACGTCTCGCCATTGTAGGACCCACAAGATATTTAAAAGTTGATAGGGAAAGAAAGATTAACGTTAATAATAGATCTTTCCATTAAATTAATGTTTTCTGATGTTCTAAAAACAATTCAAGTGACAACAAGCCACATCATGACTTATCATCTTTTAATTTTTTTAATTTGACGTAGGAGGTCATGTGTTCAATTCAATCGATAATAATTTGTGACTTTTTTCTTCAAATACCCTTATTTGGAGTCTCATAACTATCTACTTATTTGAAATGTTACAAAATTTGTGTTGGCATAATTAAAAAGCTTCGATGCACGGACAGTCTAAAATATCATTTTGTACAGTGTCAAATACGATTCAGCTATTGAGAGAGAAAAAAAAAATACATATGAACATTCGCGTCTTAACTATATAGTGTACTAATGTTTTTGAAAATTCATGTATTCATGTCACATGTCTTGTCTGTATACGCATTCTGTCTTCGTGCATCATAGATAAAATCTATCGATCTGAATTTATTGTGTCATGTATTCCTTGAATTTAAAAAAGAATTAATAATAGAGGGGGGAAAGGGGGATTGATATTAATATAGGGCGGAGCCGTATCGAAACGGCACAAGACACTTGTCGACTCCACCAAGAATCAAACCAAATCGCGAAGAAGAAGAACGAAACGACACGATCTGTCTCTCTCTCTCTCTATAAGGTTTAAATTCTTCTCTGTATTTATCGCTCTCGATTTTTACTTTTCTCCTTTTTCAATTTTCAGTTTTTACTTCTGCTTGGATAGTTACCGATTAACCGTAGGAAATGCTAGGAATTTGTTAGGTTGAAGCTGGATTTACCGATTGTTTTGAACAATTAAAGAATCGTTTGTGATCTTCGTTAATTAGTATAGATTGAGCTCAGTTCCGGCTTTAATTATTGGTTAATGCGCCGAAATAGGAGGAATTTGTTAGGTTTGAAGCTGGATTTACAGTGTGTTTTGGACGATCAATGAATCGTTTGTGATATTTGTTAATTAGTATAGTTTGAGTTCAGTTCCGGCTTCAATTATTGGTTAATTCACCGAAATAGGGAGGACTGAGGTTTAGGATTTATTAAATTTCGTTTTCAGCTACGGAATGAGCTTCTGGTTGAAGGAAAAAGCGACAAAAATTATGCGGAGAAATTTGAAGAGGATTTTGGTTTTGAGAAATTGATACTTCTGACACGCCTTTTTGCAATGAAAGCACACTCGAGTATGTGTACTGCCTAAAGATCGTGGATGGTGAAAAGTGTTTTGTTAGTATTTCCATATTAGGTATGGTTGATGTTTTTTTGATTCGTGGTAAATTTTTAGATCTGAAGTCTAAGAGAAGCAAACGGAAGGCTACGGAATGATTGGAGATCTACTTTAGGATTTGCTTAGAAAATAAACCTATTTGCAATATGTTAAGTGGTCCTTGGACAGGAGATCCACTTTTCACCTTCACCATCATTCGGAGTTTTGAAGTGAAAGCTAGATTGTTGTAGTTTTATACATACTTTAAAGCTAAGTTTTCCATTATCTGTAATCTATACTACTTAAAAATGCATGGAGTGTAGTATGTTATTCATCTTTAAATTTTTCTCTTCCTTTCTTTTTGCTAAGGTAGCTGAAATACTAACATAATGAATTTGGTCAGCTAGTGGTTCTGTTTTGCAGCTTTACAATAATGGGATCTTACATGAACTTCAAGAATTTTGTGGACACATCGGAGCCAGATGGTAGTGGTGGTGGGAGGGCTGCCAGTAATTTTCCATTGGCTCGACAATCTTCGATATATTCGTTAACCTTTGATGAATTACAGAACACTTTGGGTGGATCTGGAAAGGACTTTGGATCTATGAACATGGAGGACCTTCTGAAGAGCATTTGGACAGCTGAAGAGGGCCAGGCCGTGGCATCTTCTACTGGTGGAGGAGTTGGGAATTTGCAGAGGCAGGGTTCTTTGACATTGCCGCGCACACTTAGCCAAAAAACCGTTGATGAAGTGTGGAGGGATGTTCTAAAAGAAACTATTGGTGTAAAAGATGGAAATGGCAGTGGGGGTTCGAATTTGGGACCAAAAGAGCCCACTTTTAACGAGATGACATTAGAAGAGTTTTTGTCTAGAGCTGGGGTGGTCAAAGAAGATACCCAAAACCCGTCAAGTGCCAATGCGGGATTCACAATAGGATTTCAACAACCATCTCAGACTTTTGGTGTATTAGGGAATCATCTAGGTGAGAATAGCAATATGGTTCTTAATCCACCTAACATGGGGAGTAATGTGAATGGTGTTAATATGATTGGTGTTAGAACTTCTCAGCAAGAAATTCAACAGCCACAGCCACAACCACAACTACAACCTCTATTTCCTAAGGAAACAACTTTAGCTTTTTCCTCTCCTACACAACTTGGAAAAATTAACGGGTCTAGCCCAGTAACAAAGGGTCCAATAAATGCAATGAGAAGTCCTCTGAATAACACTATTGTTCAAGGTGGAGCAATGCCCATGGGTAGATCTCCTGGGAATCATTTACATTCACATGCTTTAGTTAGGAGTAATATAGACACACCATCCATATCGCCTTCGCCATATAATTTCAGTGAAGGTGGACGAGGAAGGAGATCATCTGGTACTCTGGAGAAAGTAGTGGAACGAAGACGGAAGAGAATGATTAAGAACAGAGAGTCTGCTGCAAGGTCACGAGCTAGAAAGCAGGTTATTTATTTCAAACCAGTCTTAGCATGTCGCTTTTTTAAGTATTTTCATTCTTAGTTATCACGCTAAAAATAATTCTAAATCCTAGGATAGAATGTGGTCAATTGTGCCCTTATGCATCGACTGAAGGTCCAGCATAAGAATAATCATTTGACTGCTGGTAAAGAAGTGAATATTCTCGGCCTCTTGATTTGAAAACTATCTTGGGAAACTATATTTAGACTGAGGTCCATATCAAAATTTCTATAATAGGTAGAGATAGTTATGGCCAATTTTCAAATTGATTTAGGATTATTTTTTGGACTAGCAGATTGATTGCTTGATTTTTCACCATTTGATCATGGTCGTCATATGCATTAGTATAATGGAAACAACATACATTACCAAAAATATGCGGGTTTTTTCTTCTCTAAAATCAATTTTTCTTTGTGGGATCTACCATATGATGCATACCTTGAATTTTATCATGCTAGAATTTGCTTGTGCCACACACTTCTCTTTCAAACATAAACACCATGCATCCACGATAGCATAAGAATTTTAAATGTCTAGAGGAAATTCATTAAGATTAAGATCCATGTCACTATTCACTAGTTAAGTATTCCATTAGATGATTCATTATCTTATCATTTATCTACTGATCCTAATGAACAACACTTATCATGTGATCTGGAAATGCAGGCCTATACCCTGGAACTTGAAGCAGAAATAGCAAAACTGAAAGAAATGAACCAAGGGTTGCGGAAAAAACAGGTACACTCATTTTGACACTAAGAGCATAGGCTTTATGAAGATCAAATTGGTCACGAATTTTGCGTTTTGTGCAGGAAGAAATTATGGAGATGCAGAAAAATGAGGTACTTTATGCGTTCTTTTTACTGCTCAAGTTGCCTCTACTTGTGTCCCTAGTCGTCTTATCTTTGCACCTTGTTGACATAAATAAAAAAAATGGTTGTGGTAATAGTAATGGCTACATAATTCTGATTTTTGATCGTCTGCAGATATTGGAGACAACGAATGGGCCATGGAGAGGTAAAAGAATATGCCTGAGGAGGACGCTAACAGGACCTTGGTAGAGTTGTGTAAACCTTCTGATTAAGATCTCATTCGATACATGGTGGTTATGTATATGTATAGAGTGTCACACTGTATATATGGAGTGATCTTAAAGAGTTCCGAGACTCCAAGTCCCGTATCATGTATTAAATGTGGATCCCATCACATGGATGGTGAGATTTTTCGATACTAAGCTTTATTGATGTGAATTATGTTTGCTTCTTGTTTATAACTACCCTGGTCGGCTACTGATCTGGACTGCGCAGTTCATCTGTTATGGAACACTAGATGTAATTTATGCGTAATGCTTTGGTTAGGGTTTAGACTCGTGACTGTGAAACATTTTTGGATCGTTGTATTTGAAGAGTGCAAATGTATGTTGTAGAAGCTTATCAAATATTATACCCCTGCTGTTGTTGAGCCGATGTTTCCTTTAATGTTGTTCAATTTCTGTGTTGAAATTTGTGAAAAAATTATATGCACCCAATTTGCATGTTCGTACGCCGTTGATTGTGTCACCTAATGCATTTTTACAGCCATGGGAAGAAAAAAGTATTCATAGATAAAACAGTAACACGACGATTTTTCTCAACTCAAACACCAGCAAATTGGGGATGGGAATATTATGGTTGGTAATCTGGAATCAATGTTTGAACAAGAGCAACCTGCCAGTTTCCTGTGAATCTATTATTATTACACAAAATAGCGTAAAAATGGGTCGCGACAGTGTACATATTTTCACTACTATTTCCCGAGGGCGTAAAAACTTGATGCCCACAGAAGACCGGATGGCCAGATGCTACGGTAGTTATCACTTCAGTCAGCTGTCCTATTCTTACACCAGGTAAAAATCCTATGTAACCAAACACGAGCATGATTCAAACTGCCATAAACCTTTGGGTTGATACGGACGTTACTCAATTTGGTGATGTCAACCTCCTTCGTGATATAACGTGTTGATGAGTTTCACATGACAACTGCTCATTTCTATGGTTTCAACGTCCCATAGAAAGCAAAGCCTCTTTAAAGAAACTCAGTCGTCTGTGCCCATTATGAAGGTATCTGATTCTTCGAGTAACTTTGTTAGTACTCCGGGCCAGAAAAACCACTCGATTCTTCAAAAATTTACCTCGGGTACTCGAAAACAAGACCTTCTGCCACACTCCTAGCTCTTGCTTGTCCGAAAAGCTTACTCACAATAGCAAGTGCAAAATGTGTTGCAGTAGAAAGTCCTTTGCTGGTGATCACTTTCTCGTCAATAACTACACGGGCCCCACTCACACCGTCGTTGAGAGTGCTTGTGATAGAAGGATGGCCCGTGGTCCGCTTATCCTGTTTTAAAAAGGGCAGATAAAGTTTAGTACCTTCTACTCCAATATAAGCAGATAAAATCCGAGGATGTGTTTGACTCGAAGGATTTGAAAGCCATGGATTTCAAAATAATCCAAAAAAAATCCATTGAGCTTGTTTGGTTATAATAGATTTCAAGTTCTTATAACTCATTTTGAGCTATTTTTTAATCCTTCCTCCAAATCCACTCATCAAATCTAAGTCCATCAATCCAAACACAAGTACACAACATGAGGTGAAACAGTCCTACCTTTAGCAACCCTTGTTTGTGCAGGATTGCAGGCGAAGAACCAATTGCACCCAAAACTCTCCCACCCGATTGTTGTTCTTTAAGCAACTTCTTTAGAATCTTAGACTTGTGTAGCCGCTCTGACCCTGAGGTTCCTCCCTTGAACAATTTAGGACCAAGAAAACATTTTAGGAGTAATAAGATAAGAAGGCCAGAAGGAAACAACTCTTCTTGATTATTCAACGGTCAATATGTTCGGATCGTTGGGTCGAGTCACAGGTCGAATCTACCCGACCCATAGAAAACATGCGGATTCACCAGTTTGAGTGTAATATTCCTTGTATGATAAGGGTATATGGGTAATTTAAAGGTTATGCCTGAATTAGGCATATCACCGCCACATTGAGGGGTGTAATAGTTACGGGAGGTCGTAAGAATGACAGATGACAAAACAAGAGAGAAAAGGTTGTAAAAGACTTACTGCCAGGATGATTACATCATAAATTGAATCTGCCACAGCACTAATCATCTTATCCGCAATGATATTTGTGCCACTGGATGCCACAATCTGTAAAGATTTTTCCACTGAAACAACTACAACGTTTGCGTTTGCTCGTCGTAAAATATCTATGATGGTCACCACTTCAATTTCTTCAGAACCATTGGCAACTGGGATGAGAACCTGCAAAAATTGCAAGAAGCGAAATCTTGAGAAATTGTTGGTTAAATGAAGAAAGGGGACTGTTAATCGTTGATGAATTAATGAATCATGGTTTTTTGGAGAAACCAGCTTAATACTTCGTTAACTTTTAGGAAGCCGGATATATTATCACTAGAACAAAAAATAACGGAAAACGAAATGGAGAGAGAGAGAGAGATTCGACAAAAAAACTACAGTATTTATTAAAAGAACTACCTCAAACACTAGATAATTTCTAAGAGATTCTTAAATAGACAGACCAAAGAGATCAAGTTGGCTTTTTCTAAGGATCTGTCGTTGTTAAATAGTACTTGATGACGAGCAGGAGATCGAAAACAGAACATAGATTTAGTTCTCCAAACCGAGTTAAATGAACCCCATATACTAAGCAGAAGTATTACCTGCGGAGCGTGATCAAGGGACCATGACACTTCATCAAATTCTTGTTTCCTAGAATCTTCATCAGCAACATTTAGTAGCTGTATAAAATAATGCAACCAAATTTCAGATCGCTAAACATCCGGAAACCCTTTACCTCAAGTTGAATGTGGTTATTAATACAATGCTAGATAACTCTGAGGTTAAATATTTCTCTCACTGTTTCTTATAATATCTCGTTTTATTCAATGTGGTTACCACTAAATAAGCTAGAAAACTCTGACGTTAAATTTTTCTCCCCTTTTCTTATAATATCTCATTTAAGATTTAATAGATAATATATTAAAAAAATAGAGGGAATCCACATTATCTTACCATTAAGTCGCATATCTCCTTGGCTACTGACTCGCCAAAGAGCTGTTCAACTAATGATACAGCAAATACAAACGAAGTGCCAGGACCTCGACTAGTTGTTAGCTCTCCCGAGACTTGTAAATTTGATTTGACAGCCCAGAAAGGGGAAATCTTGTCCATAAATGCAGGGTGACAAGTTGTCTAACAGGTTAAACTACGAGCCAATTAGTCAACCCAACAATGTAAAATATTCGAATGCATACACAAAAAAAAGGTTGTTGAAATTAAAAATAACGAACCGACTGGAATTACCGGCTTTCTCTTAAGTAGTCCCCAAGGCAAAAGGGTAATTGCTGGAGCAGCACAAATTGCAGCATACAATCTCTTTGCCTCAGCTTGTTTGCTTGTGATATCCTGAAGAATTTTGCAGTCTCTTAAACGTGAAGAGCCCGGCATTCCTCCCTACTTATATAAAATTAAGAATATATTCATCACGAAGTTTACAATCCATTAAGATAGACCAAAAATATTATAAAAATAACGAAATAAGCAAAGCTGAAGGGCAATTTTCCATCTAAATCATGAAATGAGACTCTAAAATATCAAATGAATAATAAATATTGAAGAAAATTAACAATCATACACAAAGTTTAGTGGAATGTAATGAATGGTTATTTCAACGAAAGCAATGTGATTAGTCAGCACGAAGTTTACAACTCAAAACTCTAACTAAATATTTTACCAACATCAATACCATAAAAATAACGAAATAAGCAAAGTTGAAGGCCAACTTTCCATATAAATTCATAAAATACGACTCCAAATGATCAAATGAATGATAAATATAAAATAAATCAACAATCATATACAAAGTTTAGCAAAATGCAATGCAATCACTATTTTCACTATTTCAACGAGAGCAGTGTGCTTGGTCGGACGACGTTTACAACACAAAGCTCTAATTACATATTCCACCAACATGAATTAAGATTGAACCCATGTACCATAACAATTAGGAATAATCTAAGTTGAAGGGCAACTTTTGATCTGATTTCATAAAATGTGACTCCAAAAATATCGAATGAAATAATGAATATAGAACAAATTAACAATCATACACAAAGTTTAGTAAAATGCAGTTTACAGGCTAATTTTAGGAAAGTGATGTGGCAAAATTTAGATAGACCGACAATACCGTAAAAGTTAACAAAATAAGCAAAGTTGAAACACAATATTCGACCTAAATTCATGAAATGTGACTTCAAAATATGAAATGAATAATAACTATTCACTGAAATAACAATCATACACAAAATTTCGTAAAATGCAATGTAAAGGCTATTTCAAGGAAAGTAATGTGGTTAACATTAAGATAGACCGACAATACCGTTAATTTATAAGCAAAGATTTTCCATCTAATTTTCATGAAATGTGACTCCAAACTATACGAACGAATAATAGATACGGAAAAAAATTAACAATCATACACAAAATTTAGCAAAATGCAATGTAATGGCTATTTCAAAGACATCAATGTGGCTAAAGTATAGTTCAGAACACACCGGCAACGCAACAAGATCGTAAATCTCATCGGAACAAGCAGAGATAAGTGAGTCAGCCACCAGTCTGGTGCCACCGGAGGCCTCAACCTCCAGCCGCTCCTCCACTGAAGCCACTGTCACCGCCGCCCCAGCTCGCCGGAGCACATCAATCATTATCACCGCCTCCATTTCCTCTGTCCCGAACCCAATTGGCACCAACACCTATAACAAGTAAAACTTTCCCATTAGAAAAACACAACGTAGACCAAGGCTCGTTAGTTTAGTGTTATCAGCTTCCTATTTCACGCGAAATGTTCGGGGTTCAATTTCATGCTGTCATTCTCTTTTGGCTTGTGTAGCCATGATTAAAAAAACTATCAGCTCAGTTTTGTCGTGTCAGAGTATCCTCGTCTAGAATTTTTTTTAAACAGGAAGATAGAACTCTTCAAAATCTTGAAAATACCTCAAATTTTATCCAAAACACAAAACCCAATTCAAAAAAATTAATAAAGCAATAAAGATAACAGAAAAACGGACCTTTTTGGGAGGAACTGAAGAAGGGGGGATTGTAGTGGGAATGATAAGGGGAGCTGGGGAGATATTTATGGTGGGTTTTGAGGAACGTCGTCGTTTTAGAGTAGGGTTCTGCTGTGTATTATTAGAGTTACGGATTACTGAGCATATGGAGGAGTTGAAAATGGCGGAAATTGCTGGCGGGGTCCTCGAATTGGGCAGTGAGAAGAGAGGCGAGAGAGATTTCATCTGTCTTATCTGAAAATATTCGAATTATGGGTTCAATCTGGCATTCATAAATGAAAATTGCGTGAACTGTGTTTAAGCCTTTAAGGTATATGGTTTATGGGTTTTGGGGGTCTTTCCTGGTGATATGATTTTAGTAACAACCATCCCGTTAATTATTCGTCAGATCGAGTTCAATTGCAAAGTGTAAATTTTATGTCTATTTTTTTCGTACGAATGTATGTGCAGACCACACATAATATATTTCATTGTGAGAGATATTTCTCAACCATCCTCGACATTTAGCTATCGATATAGAAGAGAGTAAGACGATAAATAATAGCTCTACAGCCTCTACTGGCAAAGTGAAAAACATGCTAGCCACCTCAATCATTCCTTTATGAAATGTCGATTCTATCAATTAGTCTATTTCATAATCAAACCCTTCCTGAATAAGTAAGCCCCCCCGACTCCCCAAACCAGCTCCTGACCTTACTCGACAGAATTGGCCAAGGGTATTGGGCATGGGCGAATAGAGCATCTAAAAGGTTGCTACACCAAAGGTGATCAGTGATCACATATAAACTTGGGCAATCGCTAGCTATAATCGATGTAATTTGATTGAAGCTATTCAGGCCCCAAAAATATTAGAAGTCGTTTTTTAATTTTATAATAGTTACTAACTTATGCCTAAAATAAGCATTATCAATTTCTTGCCAACGTGGAATGCAGGCTTTGGATCATAGGATATATATTGGAATAATAGAATTTAAAAATCTATTCGCAAACAGAACAAGAAGCGCCCATGGCCTAATGGATAAGGCGTCTGACTTCTAATCAGGCGATTGTGGGTTCGAGTCCCACTGGGCGTGATCTCCATAGTTTTTAATCTTTTTCTTGTTTTCGCCCCACCCAAATTTCAAGTGATATTTTGCATGCGTTTTGTCTTTGCAGCCATAAGTTTTTTAAATCAACCGTGCAGTATATTTTCAAAAAAAAATATGGCTTAATATGCTTATAACGCAATTTTTTTTATGATAATCAGAAACTTGAATCAAGTATACGAGCTATATTGGATGGTGATGTGTACCAAAAATATTTAGGAGCATTATGATAATTCATTGACTTCCGGCTCGGGCTCGGGTGTAGGTGCTATTCGTGGATCAAGTTCGCTGTTAATATGATAGTCAAACCCATATGGTTGGCAGCCCATTGCGAATATGGTTCGTATGGTCAATATGCTATAAAAGAAAGTAAGTTATTTTAATATAAAATGGTCAGATAATGTGTTTAATAAAAAGATAAATGGGTCAATGATCAAGTCCCGGCACATCACCCACCATCATTCCTATATATACCTCCAAAGGAGCTGATGACATTCATTATCTACTCTCTCAAAAGAATCCACTAGCTGCTTCTGAGAGTAATTACATCATAAAACTACGAATTGACTTGATCTCATCACTTTGGGTACGCGCAACTCATATAACAGCGAGTGCAGTCTATAAATTCTTCAACCCCCAACCTAATTTGTCGTGAGTTGTATCGGATTCCCTCCGCACGTGGTAAATCACGTGATAGTATCTAACTGACAAATTTTACCATCATCAGATGGCCTTACTATTCATAACTTAACAGTTTACCCATCCAGAGATGGAACGAGGCCCCAGGTAGGTAGGGGCACCCGCCCCCCCTAAACTTTGAGAAAAAAAACTGCCCTTACAAATTTTTGATAATTTTTTATTTTTGACATTTGCCCTGCCCCGATTTGTTTTCATTCGCCCCCCAAATTTTCAAATTCTAGCTCCGTCCTTGTACCCATCAATTATAAGAGTTTGTTTCGGCTATTTATCATTATCGAGAATTAAATTAATTACATATTCTAATATAAAATAACGCAACGTACAAAATAAGATTTATTTTACCTATTTTTATGTCCAAATCAATCAGTTTATATATTAAAAAAAATTATATTTAAACATCAATACAAACAATTTTTTCACAACAAAAATTATAACAAATCAACTATAATTATTACTTGCTTTTCTTTAAAACAGACTCATCCAAATACACTTTTAACTCAACATTTTTTATCCTTAAAAAAAATTCTCCCGAAATGTATATCTCGTCCAACTACACCCTAATAATGCCTAATTCATTATATTTCCTCTTTATATCAAAATTCAAATGTCCGCTTCACGTTTCAATTTTATTTACTATTCTTTCATCACCCAAACTCAGCAGTCTCCAATTCTCTCTGATTCCTTCTTTCGATCGCCACCACACATACAAAAACAAAACCCCATGATCAATAATAGCACAATCCGTTTTCAATCAGAATAAAACCATTAAAACCATACAATGACTATAATTTAATCAAGATTTGACAAAGGGTACCTAATATTAAAACCTTTTTTCTCTCATTTTTTTTGGGTATAGAATATTCACAGTCACAACTCACAAAGACCAAATTGAAGCTCGTCTCCTCCTCATTGTAATTTGTTCTTTCATGAGTTCATCAATAGTGAAATTACTCTCTCCCTTTCCGTGGACGTAATCAATTGCCGAACCACGAAAATTCTTGAGTCTTTAATTTTTATGCTCTTATTTCATGAATTGTTGCAACAATTCTATTACTGTACAATCTCGTTTCCGCGCTTATTCAATTCTTGTTGGAAATTTAGATGGCCAGAATCATGAGTTCGATCCCACCAAATATATGGGTTGATTATCTAGTTATATAGTAGTTCATTGTTTCTAAGTTGTATCGATGATAGTTACCTTGATATTCGATATAATGGTATAGCTGTCTCATTCAAAAAAAAAAAAAGAATCACGTTTATTTTCATCAATTTATAATAGCCATAATAGGATTCTTTTCAAGTTTAGCAGTTGTATGCATTTGCGCATCAAGATATGCTATACTATAAACTATGAGTGATGAGTCTGAGTTTCTTGTTCATTCCTTGTTTGGGGGCCATCTGTAAAATATTTGAAATATTCCATGAAAGTAATTTTTCTCTGGTTATTCACATTCGTTTTTCCCCGATATCAGGAGTTAGAAGTCATTTA
Organism: Buddleja alternifolia; assembly: GCA_019426215.1. NCBI lineage: Eukaryota > Viridiplantae > Streptophyta > Magnoliopsida > Lamiales > Scrophulariaceae > Buddleja > Buddleja alternifolia. The sequence continues at coordinate 30,505,538 of CM033408.1, read as the reverse complement.
CACATTTAATAAATCTATGATTTCAAGCTCAAACACATATGCATCGACATTGCCATCAACTCAAGAAATGGCTCAAATAACATTAGAATGTGTTAGGATAATTCACGAAATATGAGCATAATGATTAAAAACACAAGAATTTTCATGGTTCGGCAATTGCCTACATCCACGGGAGAGGAGAGAGTATTTTTTACTATTGATGAAAGCGGTACAAATTACAATGAATGTCAAAAGCACTAAACTAAAACCAAGCTCCTGATTTTTCCCTAAAATACACGTGTACCGTACTAAACTCTTCGGCCCTTTTGATAATGAGATTGCTGCATAATTTAGGCCTAGGACTTTAAGACATATCACGACAGAATGGCTATCCTTTGGGACATTGAGAACTGTCCTATACCAAGTGATATCCACCCCGAGGATGTGGCTATTAACATTAGAATAACCTTGCGCGTCCACCTCGCTATTGATGGATCCATAACTATGTTTTCTGCATACAGTGACTTTAATGCTTTCCTGAGACGACTAAGAGAAGGTTGCCAGAGGACAGGTTTCAAACTCATTGACGTTCCAAACGGGCGTAAAGATGCAGCTGAGAAAGCAATATTGGTCGACATGTTTCTTTTTGCTATCGACAATCCTCCACCATCATCCATCATGTTGATTTCAGGAGATGTCGATTTTGCCCCTGCTCTACATGTTCTTGGTCAGCGGGGGTATATCATAATTCTTGTTATTCCTTCTGGTGTAGGGGGTGTCATCTACTTTAAGTAATGCAGGCAGGTTTGTATGGCATTGGCCTAGTGTTGCTCGTGGCGAAGGCTTTGTCCTCCCTGCTCAGTCTTTAATTCCTCCTCGCGATGGGCTTTTGATGGGATGTCAGGATGAAGAAGAATCGATAGCGTATAAAGGGATTTCAAGAGGTTTTTCAATAGTATCACAGTCTTTAACTGTAAGTAGTTCAATATTAATCCCTCAAGATGGTTTAAACTTGACTTGTATGCGCAGCCAGGAGATCTAAATTGTTTGAAAGGTCAATTGGTAAATTTACTTGAATTGTTCGATGGCATTGTGCCTCTAACACGTCTTCCTGCAGAGTACCAAAAAACTTTTGGTAAGCCTCTGTTTGTTTCTGAATATAGGACATTTAAGCTTGTAAATCTCATCAAGAAGATGAATGACGCGATTGGACTTGAGGGGAAAGGCCAAAACAAGTTTGTTTGCCTCCGTAACACAAACTCTGGACCAATTTGCCCTCCGGTAAGGAAGGACAAGAAAGGAAAAGAGTGTCGAGATGATAACGATGATGTGACAGCTGAAGCTGGATCTTCAGATGAGTTCTCAGACGATGAAAGGGTCGTTATAGAGGTAAATGATGATAGATACAATATGGATATAAGAGGTTGTTCTCAAAACATTGACCAAAGCCTCAATAAGTTTAAATGTGAGCTTCAAGAGATTTTGGTGAGCTGCTCATGTCGAATTTTTCTTGGTTGTTTTGAGGCGATATACCAGCAAAGATACAAAAGAGAGATGAATTATGAGAGTTTTGGTGTGAATAGTTTAGAGGAGCTACTAGAAAAGGTGAAGGATGTGGTGATATTGCAAGAGGAACCCATGTAAATAAAAGGAAGTTTCTTGTGGCTGTTCGTGACTAAACGAAAATTTTCACTTCCCGCTTGTTTTATTGTAGGGTAAATTACATGGACACTCCTGCCTGAGACTCTAATTAGGAAAAACAACCCAATGTTTGAGAAATTACCATAACTTTCCCAATCAACTAAAGCATATTACTGTTTCATCATTATGAATAAAAGCAGATTACAATTTCATTCCATATTTTCCGAGTTGTCAGGATAAGCAGGGCATGTTTTGGTAATTTGCAAAACCTAAGAGAGCACGTGGTGATTACCTAATAAGTGAAGGGCGTGCATGTAATTATCCTTTATTATATGATCATCAATTTTTTGGCCGAGGTATGATGGCTCCTTTCCTGTCCTCATTTCTTCTCATGTCTTCATTTTTGAAGTTTTCGTTTGGAGAAGGGAATGAATATGTATTGTGCCTACTATCTTAATCTTAACTAGTGATCAACCGAAAACGCGAAATCTTTCTGTACATCTACAACTACTTCGATTATTGACTTGTGATACAAAAATGCAAGTTCGTAAATTGTTTGTTATGTGAGTATGAAACGATTCAAGGAGAGAGACCAGAGAATGTTTCACAAAATTGTTTAATTTGTATGAGCCAATATTGCTGTAGTTATTTAATTACCAAAATCCTGAGTAATTTGTCTGGTTGAATTCTGTTATTCTTGTGTAGTAGCTTACTATTGCTTTGTGCTGACGAGAAAGAATCGCTCATTGGAGAAAGTGATGAGCATAAACGAGTACTGTCAACTGCATAAATATGTGAGTTGCTGCTACTGAACTTTGCTCGGTTATTGATATTATCATTTAATTTGCTTATTATTATTGAGGACGGTTTACATCATAAAATAATTTGGGCTTTCAAATTATAAAGCCCAAAGAGACCCAAATATTAGAAGGACGAATAAAGGAAACTTGGGTTTGCAAATAAATAAAACAGGCTTATTGAATTCGAAAAACTGCAAAAACGTGGGTTGAATAAATAAAAGTCCAAGAAGTAAAGTGAAGTCCAAAGAGTCAATAATCTGTATTGGAGAAAGATGCGCTAATTTGAAAGATTTGAAAAAGCAATTGAGGACAGTTGAAGGCGGTTCTCGAAGAAAAGAAACGTAGGTTACTCAAGGATCAAGATATAGGCGGTCGAGAAGGCAAGAAAGAGGCATCATCAGAATCATAACTCCACATTTTATTTCCTTAAAACTAGCTCTAGAATTAGGAGTAGCTCATAGCATAAATTAGGCGTAGCTGTAGTGTAATTTAGTATTTCCTTACCAAGAGTTGCTGGGATTGGCCTTCAAGGCTTGTATCTACATTTGCCTGTAATCTTCACGAACGAGGACTCTCATGGAGGTATAAATTATCTTTTTTTCAGATTTAAGTATTGAATAGGTAATTTTATCTTGACTTGAGTTTTTCGTTCATCATTCTCATATTCGAAATTAACAACTAAAAATTCAATTAAAACTTGAACCACCGTTTAGCGAATCGAACGCAGGGGTTGAGAGATAATCTCAAGTTATAGATTATCGCGGGGCTAGGAACGAATATTCGGATCCATCTCATTCTGATTTGTTTTATTGCAAAACAAGGACAACGATATAATTGATAATGTACTTGCTAAGATTTCTTATGTTGCAAAGATAAATATAGACTTGTTTAGTTGACTTCATTATTGAATGAACCATTGTTATACTTATGAGATTCTTGAATTACAGTAGAAGTAAAGCAATTACATCCGTTCCGAATTTCATTTTCCCTCTATTTTTCATTGATTTAACTTCCTCTTACGCCTATTTGTAGTTGTTGTTTACGTTTAGTGAGATAGAAAGTAGAAGGCATTTCCTTTTTTTTCATCTTATAATCATCATACTGTAGAAGAGGCTAATTAATTGACTTTTACTAGTTCTTTCTTCACTTAATCAATATGTTTGTTTGATTTTAAATGAAAAGTTTTGGGTTCTAGAGATTAATTTAGTGTATTTTTGGGTTTTACATTTCGAGTATTATATGATGGGATATTCTTAGGTGATCGAGAGGAGCTGGTTTCTAAGAGGAAGCTTCCACTAAAATATGATGATTGTTCGAAGATGATCGTTGGAAGATGATCAAAGTCGAAAGCATCACCTAGATGGAGGATTATCCTTTGTCTGAAGTCACGTATCGTCGTGATATATAGAATTCGATAAGAGTTTCGAAACTTCAAGTTCAGATATACTGACACCCTATGTTGAAGCTCATCTATAGTTAAAATTATCCTATGACTATGTCTTCTGAAGCTCCTAAGAATGAAGGCCATAAGCGATGTGTGATGTAATTAAGTTTTTCCTAGTTTAGTGATGGTTTTTGTCACCACTTTATTCAGAAATTGGTCAACATTATCTTGAGGAAATAGTTTTTCCCTGTTAATTGGCCCTCCAGATTTTTTATAATATTTTGGTATAACATATTGGTGCAACACAAATAAACAGTAGATAGTTCCCTTTCGAAGCGTAGAGATCATCAAAGTGGGTTTTTTCTCTCCCAACAAAGTCTTTCACATACACACGATTATGGATCAAATCCTGGACAACATACTTAGGGAACCCAGCTATCTATCAACTGGGTTGGAAGTAGACAGTTCTCTTTAATTAACTAAAAAGGAAGTTGATTGCATAAATTTATTCTCGACCCAAGTGGTAGTTGGGCCTCTAAATGGATATATAAAATCCATTCATTTTAAGTGCATTACGGGCCCTTTGGATCCGGCCCAAAATAAAACAATAAATCTTAAAAAACGTAAAGATACTGTCAGAAAAAGAATAATTAATTAAAGTAATTTCAACATGTTTATAAGGGAAATTATATCCTAGACAATATGTCAACTTTGTCGCAAATTCAAATAAAACCCTTCAAATTAAGCACACTTCATTGAAGTAGTTGTTTCCTTAATGTAACCAATTTTTTTGTATTAACTATTAATTAACATTATAATAAAGTAAGACACCCGATTTTGACATTTGTTAGGGGAAATTCTAGTCGAGACTCGATCTAGTCGAACTCAAGAGTAATTCAATTAATCTATGACCAATTATAGGGCAAATATAATTTACTCTCCTGGTGAATTATACTTGCGTTCGGCAGGTCTGGACTAAAATTTTTTTATTTGTTAGAAGAATTCTCAATAGGGAATAATGTTTTTGCCCGTGATACAAAGAGAGAATATACCAATCTTTAACTTCAAAACTCTTTTTTATATGCTTGAGTAGTGGTGTAGAGTGGGGGTGGGGTGGGGTGGGGGTGTCAGACCAATGCCTTTCTGTTCAGTGTTCACATATGGAACAACAAGAGCATCAATTAATCATTCGTCCTAATTCAGTATAACTTTTGTCTATTCACATATTCATAATCATCAGTTTAAGTTGGATTTTATACAGATAGTCTTAACTGTCCATGTACTTCGAGTTTTGATGTTTTTTATGAATAATTTGAAAATCGAGCAGATCTTTCGCTCAATTATGATCCATACTCAGTTCGTTCGCCGCCTGAATTGTCATCTGCCACACATCTCTTTCCTTCGCTCTAGACCCACCCCAAAAATGGAGCATCGTTTTGATTTAATCGTTTATTGACTATCTAAGTTTGACAATATAATGATCCATGGTTCCTTTTCTATTTTACTAAAATAAAACCCTTTTCTAATTTCTGTAGATTTTTCTGTTTTGTTATTCCAAATAGTCTTAGAGGCATGACCAGAAGAAAAAAAACTGGAAAATAATTTATAATAAACATATATATACCTATTTGTTATATATATGGACCACTTAAAATTTGATTGTACATATTGATGCAAAGACAGAGAATTCATTGATTGTAATTTGTAACTAACGCCAAACGGAAAAAGGGACTCAATTATTTGATAAAAGGACCACATGAGAGATGCAGATTTTTCAGAATTGTTTTATGCTACATGCCTACATCCATTTATACATTGGGTGGCTGAATATATGTCAATCATTCTTCATTTTTGAGAAATCAAGACATTTATTATGTATAAACTAATTTAATATATGTTCGTGAAATATAACATCTAATAAATATCTTTTTCATCAATCGCATCCTCGCTTTACACTCTAGTCTGGCACTTCCTTGAACCAACCAAAAGAAATATTCTTAAACAATGGAAAGTAATTCAATAAAGGTTGAAAAACCTCGATTCTTCGCCCTATTCTAATCCATTAATAGAGTATAGAGAAAATTATCTATAGACCCCCTAGCTTTAGTGCTAATTATCAAAAACTTCTTAATATTTTCGAAATTTCATAAAGTTCACCTTATATTAAGGCATTTTTTATAATTACATTCCTGTAAATTTTATAAATAAACTCGTTGAGAGATCTCGTTGTAATTTATCAAAAATCAGGAAAATTTTATAATTATACTAAAATGAAGGGTTGTCCATGCAATTCACCTTAAACTATATGATTACACTAAAGTTAGGGACTGGGGTAGTGTACATTTTAATCAAAGATAGGATTTCATTTTATCCATTTCCTTTTTTAAAAAAAATGATTGTTTTCGAGAACCGTGTTCGAATAAAAAGATTATTATTTTATTATAGTATATGATCACAAGATTATATAGTTATTATTAAGTAAATACATATAGCAATATATATATATATATGAGGTGGAATGACAAGACGCTCGTGTGTTTCGCGGAAAGCGGACATGAGAGAGAATTGAATTAGCTGGGGCTTAGCTGGGGTGCACGTGAGCAAGAATTGTTTATCACGTGCATCGGGAACCAAAGGTTTAACTGCCCGGTTGACCGGAGACAAAGAGGGCCTCGTTTGGGCCTGGCCTCTGCCAGCCACGCGCCTGCACTACCCCACTGTTTCACACGCGCCACCAGGCCCACCGGGCCACCCCCTCTGATTCCTTAATCAGGATTTGGAGATTTCAAATTATGGTGGATAATTACAGGCCTAGTGGATGCACGCGTTAGAGCTACTCAAAGATCCTTGTCATTAATGTTGTACTCGAATATATATATATATATATATATATATCTTAACATGGTGACAATTAAAAGGGACTGTAAGTTCGTAACAACTATTGGGTACATTTACTTTGAGAAATGTTATATATTGTCGATAATTTTTTTCTTTTCGTCGTTGAATCTTGTTATGATACGACTTTTATTTATTATGTTAAACATAAGTTACGCAAATCTAATCAAATGCATTCACTGCTTTCATTTCTTATCAAAATTAAAAAAAAGTAACAAAACAGTAAAAAATAATAGTGGTATATAGTATCAGTCTTTTACATTGTTACATGACAATGACCATGCTATGACTAGGATCTGCGTATCTTATTATGGGTCGAGTTCGACCTAATAGCGGTGAACTTCTTCTTTCAGGGATGAAATTACTATGACATATCTCGGGAATAAACATCCAACCCAAGGTCGACTTGTCAATCCAAAGGTTTGTTTTTTTCTTGTGGTGTTGGAGCTCGTGATGTATGAATAATCGTGTTTGAACGATACGTTTGATATATATAGATATATATTCTCTCATTTGTTTCCTTTAGTAGAATATTCTATTTTTTAATATAGCTTTAGTTGTGTGTGGCTTTGATCTTTAGAGCACTTATGGGTTAAATCGTCACAGGATCTTTGCTAGTGTCTAACCTGACATGTTTGTAATTTTTAGTCGATTCAAAGTAGAGCTCGATATCGTATCTTGCTTTAACTCTAGAGTTGGCCCCAATATAGCTAGACCTGCATCACATTAAGAGCATGTTTGGTCATATTGCTGAAAATTCAAAAACTTATGTTTGCATTGCAAATATAATCTCAATAAATGTTACGTTTTGACAAATAAAAAACTCAATTTTCATTGTAACCAATTATACGAAAATCATTTATTCTATAATTAATTATGCAACTGTTAGCCGGAGTTGATATTATTTATATTTTAGAATGGGCACAAAATTGAACTAGAGTGAAGAATAAGAAAAGATTCTCTCTGCTTCAATTGAGTGATGCAAGTGACACAAAAATGGTCCAAACGGGACCTACTTAAATCAACATCGTAAATGCGTATGTTAGGTCTCTCTCCCAATCAGAGCAAGAAAAAAAATCCTCCCATTTGTTGTAATGAAAAATATATATTGTATATTGTATACAATATATATATATATATATATATGGAGTATTATCCACATGACTGACTTGTTTGGCTGTAATACATATAAATAAATAAAGTTGGGAGAGGACAACCTGTCCCCCGCACATTCCTCTGTTCATCTTTGACTTTGACCACCCCTTACATAAATGTTGAAACTATTAACTACATGGTCATCAATGAAGAGTTGGAACACCCAATAGGATAACTTACAGAAATTCTAGGGTTTTGTGATTTCGAGATAATAAAGTTATTCATTTGGTAGAAGTTATACATTAATAATTGTATTGGCACTAGATTTGGGTATATTATAAAATGGATAATTCTAATAATTGGAGCGTGTATTTTTTATTTAACTTTTTTCATATAAATTTGCATGAAGACTATACACAATACAATTTATTGTACGATAGAGATGTAAAACTATGATCATTTGGTCTAAGCATGGTTGTTTTGAACTATATTGATCGTGTTATCATTAATTTGATATCATTGTTGTTCACAACTCGATTGTTACAATCTCAAAAATCTCTTCGAATCACTTGGCATAACCATTGAATATTTTGCTACTCGATCACCAAATACTTCTTCTAATACATTAGAGTTATGATCGGTTTTGCCTAACAGCAAGCAATTTCCTAATTTGGTTATTGGGAATATTCTAATACTTTGGCTGAATTGACAGTTCTCTAATTTTCAATTAAATATTAAGATTGTAAGTCTTATCTTTAACCAATAAACAATATTTTAACTAAGTATATAGTTATTAACCCAATCACATCACATAATTGAAATCCACCACTATAGACAAACCAAAATATTATTATCAATAACATTGAATAATCACTCTATAGTCTATCCCACTATCACTATCAAATTAATTCACTTTTTTATAAAGAAGGAACACACCAATGAGCCAATCACGGTTAATAAGGCAAAACTATAAAACGGATCAGGTCCATTAGAGCCGGTCCATCTAATACCATTGAAAGCAGGGGATTTAGATATTTTTTTATTAGGAGTGTTCATCGGTTCGGTCCGAAATTGAACCGAAATTCGAAACCGAATCGAAAAAATTCGGTTCGGTTCAATTTTCTGTTAAATCGAATTTTTGAAAAATAAAAATAAAAATAAAATAATGTAAAAAATAAAAAAATTGGTCACTTTCTTTATTTTCCGATAGATTGTCACTAGTAAACACATTTTTTTATAGTTTTTGGTCTATATTATATTATATAAAAAATCTATTTTCGGCTAATCGAACCGAACCGAACATCAAAATCAAAACCGAACCGAAAACTGAACTTCTGAAAAAAAAAAGAAAAAGAAAAAAGAAAACCCAACCGAATTCTTGATTTTCGGTTCGGTACGGCCGATTAACCAAATTTTCTGTTATTATGAACAGTCCTATTTTTTATTATTTTATCCGTGCATCCATTGGATCGACTCTATTGGACCCAATAGTGTTTTATAATTACCCGTTACTATTCACCCGAGTTAATAAACCACACGTGTGGGGGATGAATGGTATTTTGCATAATAGTACAAAATTGGGTCAGAATAAAAACATCAGAGAAATGTCCCTCTGTTCCCATTTTTCGTATATAAACAAAAACCCATTCACAAGGCGAAGAAGAATTTAGTTTGCAGCCTTCTCTCATTTAGAATCACTCTTTCTCTCTCTAAAATTCCCCCTCTCTCTCTCTCTCTCTCTAAAACATGCCTGCAAGTTTGGAGCCATTAGATGTCGCCGTGCAGATTCCGTACTATTTCCGGTGTCCAATTTCACTCGAACTGATGAACGATCCGGTCACCGTTTGTACCGGTCAAACGTACGACCGTTCAAGCATAGAGTCATGGATAGCCACCGGGAACACGACGTGTCCGGTCACCAGAGCTCCGTTGACGGATTTCACCCTAATTCCGAACCACACTCTCCGGCGGCTTATTCAGGAATGGTGCGTCGCGAACCGCTCGTTCGGCGTCGAGCGTATACCTACTCCGAAGCAGCCGGCGGATCCGGTTCTGGTTCGGAGCTTGTTGAATCAAGCTTCGTCTGTATCTGGTTCGTATAGTATGAGAGCTTCGGCGTTGAGAAGGCTGAGAGGACTCGCGCGTGACTCCGATAAGAATCGGTCTGTTATTGCCGCTAGCAACGCGCGTGAGGTTTTGTTGTTGATTGCGTTTGCAGGCGTTGGTTCTGATTCCGCTTCGTTCGAGTTGAATCTCGAATCGATCTCGATTTTGTCGATGTTTACGCTCTCCGAAGCGGAGTGTATGTACGTGGCTTCCGATTTCGAACGAGTTGTGTGGCTTGTGAATTTACTGTTCCATTCGTCGATCGACGTCCGAGTCAGCTCGGCGGCGATGATTGAGAGCGTCGTTGCAGGAATTAGGTCGCCGGAGCTCCGATCGAAAATCAGCGGTTGCGATGGAGTGTTCGAAGGTGTAATCGGAATTTTGAATTATCCTCTGGCTTATCCTAGGGCGTTGAAGATCGGAATCAAATCGTTGTTCGCTCTGTGTTTGATAAAGCAGCACCGCTACAAGGCGGTGGCTGCCGGCGCGGTGGAGGCGTTGATCGACAAGTTGGCGGAGTTCGAGAGGTGCGATTCGGAGAGAGCGCTGGCGACGGTGGAGCTCCTCTGCCGGATTCCGTCCTGCTGCGCGGCGTTTGAGTCGCACGCGCTGACGGTTCCGCTGTTGGTGAAGGTTATTTTGAAGATCTCCGGCCGCGCGACGGAGTACGCCGCCGGAGCGCTGCTGTCGCTCTGCTCGGCGTCGGAGAGAGCGCAGCGTGACGCGGTGGCGGCCGGCATGCTGACTCAGCTGCTGCTGGTGGTGCAGAGCGATTGCACGGAGAGAGCGAAACGTAAAGCGCAAATGCTGTTGAAGTTGCTGCGGGACTCGTGGACACATGATTCGATTGCGGGGTCGGATGATTTTGCTGGAAGCGACGTCGTTCCGTTTTGATATTTCGTATGCCAGATCGAGTGGAGTGTGAATTTTGTGTCAATTTCAGTTGTGTTGGAATTGCGCATAATATACTTTAAAGTGTGATAAAGATAAATACTAAGACAATCGAACTTTAACTTGGTCTAGCATATATTTTTTCTGTAAAACTGGGTAAATTACAGTTAAAAGCTATATGTAGAAAAGAAAAATAGATATAGAGGTAAATGGACTTATGTTTTTTGGGTCAGGTAAAAGGACTTAGGGTATATAAGGCAGCTGGTGTATGTACTTTTGTAATTAAGAATTTTTTGTTAAAAAAATTGAGAATCCTTTATTCTATATTTGAGTTTAATCACTGATTTACATAGAAGTATTTATTTATTTTTAAATGATCTATTTGTTTGGGATAATATTTTCTTGAAATTCTTAAATTCTTGCTTCTTTTAGCCATAGCGACTCTCCAATAGGGGTGTTCATGGTTTTCTAAAACCATATCATACCGATCGTACTGCACCGTATTGTATCGAAATAATGGTTTTTTTACTAAAAATTATCGGTTTTGGTACAAGCCGTTACCGTACCGAATATTTTGGTATGGTTTAGGTTTTAGAAATTCAATATCGGTAAAAAACCGTACCGGATCGTATGTGTATATATATATAACTATTCGTTATATATTATTTCTAATGTTTTAGGATTTATAGATACAAATATATAGGAAATTGATTTCTTATCAAAACTCGTGGGAATATGTGATTTTTAGAAATATGAAAAATTAAGTAAATTTTATTAAAGTTGATAAGTAGTTAAAAGATAGATTAAAATTATTTCAAATCTAGACTCCAAATAATAATACTAACATCAAGAATGTGAATTAGACTATAACACTTATTTGAGGAAACATACAAGGCAGAGTATAAAATACAAGAATTTGAATCTCCATGATTTTTATAGTAATTAGGTTCAATAGTTGCTCAATTATAATAATTCCAACTATTATTGTAAGAGCTTACACTCTTATCATTTTAATCATTATTTAGTTAGACAATTGTTTTTAATTTTGTTACCTAGTAGTTATCGTTAACAACCAACTTACAACCACATTTCTGAAGGAAAAAAGAACATGTTAATTCTAAGCATAAGTTTATCGATTCTCATTCAAAAAAATTCTTCTATTGCAAAGTCTAGTTTTTTCCCCCTTTTTTCCACCTTTTTTTTTACGAACAAAAGTGTAAGAGAATCATGCATTGAGATGAGAGATGAGATTTGTTCTCTTTTTAGTGTATTGTATAGAGTTTTCTTGAGATTTTTTTGCATAAAAAGTGGAAATGATAATACATAGATAAATCATGTGATCTATATAGTAAAAATACCGCAAAATCGTACCGTACCATACCAAAACTGTATCGTACTAGATACGATGGTATAGGTTTTGAAAAGTTCAATTTTGGCATTAGTTGTCCTAAAACCGCAATTATTGATACGGTATAAATTTTATAAAAATACCGCAAAAATCGAACCGTGTGCACCCCTACTTTCCAATTTTCTCTCATTGGCTCATCACTTCCATAATAATTAATAACTAATCATCTTCTTTGCTTTTCATGCCACAAATTTCATAATTATGCGAAATCAACATTAAGTTTGTGGGTTCAAGTAGTCGGGTTTTTAAAAAATCATTTTTTCATTGTATATCCAAATGAAATTTCTAGCACAAAACTCTAATTATATTTATCCATTCATTTAGCACCTTGAATACCTTTCTCTATTCTTCTGCACATTCGATTATCAATAAACTTTTATCTGATTAATTTTGGATTCTTAATGATAAAATCCATCCCAAGATACTTACTAATTATGTCTTTTTTCCATCATTGTGTCAAAAAAATTGAATAAAATTATTTCATAATCAAAGTGGAAGCATTCCTACGAGATCTGGAATTAGCAATATTGTTTTCTAACTCTTTTCCTTCTTCAATTTGGTAAGTGTAAATCATCTAAGTTGTTTCCAAAATCTTTCTGTTCAATTTTGTAGGTAAAATTATTCTAAGACCAAATGATCAATTTGGTAGGTAATTTTGATTGGTTCACATGGATGGAAATTGTTCTAAGAAGATTCTATGCAACATCAAATTGGGATGATATTTTTTCACATATAATAAATTGGACAAATAAGACTAAATGTGCCAAAAAAGACTAATTGAGTAAAAAAAAAAAGGACTAAAATTAAAATGGAGTGTTTTAATTTTAGGACTAAATGTATAACTATTAAAGTTATAGAATCAAAAGTGCTACACCCTATAATTACTGGAAAAAAAAATTATTTTTACTTTTTGTTAAGAAACAAAAATCTTTTCGTATCTCTTATTTGTTAAGATGAAGTTAGGTATTACATTACTTTGAACTACTTTGATGGTTTTCAAAGGTGGCCACTATGGAGAAAGACAATTGAGCATGATGAGGTAGGGAGAAAGACAATTCAGTTTTGATGAGGTACAACAAAGGGTAATACATACGTAGGATATATCCAATTGTGTATGTGAATTATAATTGATGATATAGGTCAAAATGACCCTGAGATAATTTTACCCTCTACACTTGGTTATATTCACAATACACTCCAGGATCCGCGCTTTTTAGATCAGGTTCGGGTTGACCCGATCCTCCCGACCCGACTAACCCGTGTTCTCAGCCATCGATTAGCTTCACCAGGCAGCTTGAGATTAAGCCACGTGGCCCATGTTGATCCGTACAAAGCGCCCAACACTATAAATACACCCACTTTCACAACTAGGAGGTATGACATTTATTACTCCACATTAAATATTGTGATCTCGATCCTTAGAGTCTATGACTGACTTGATCATCGGAGGGTCTACACTGGGATCAACCCCAGCTCGACCCTAACGAGGGTCCTTTGGTTTCAGGTTGTTCCATTTTGGAAGCTTCGTGATCGTGCTCGAGCCAAGCTTCATTGAGGAGGGTCGGGTTCATTTCCAACCCAAATCAATAATATATATATATATGTATATGATATTATAAACTGAAATGATAATATCATCATATGATATTTGACGACTTACAACTTACAACTTACTTGAGTGCATACTTATTTGAGTGACATAGAACGAGTAAGGAGAACTAATAAATTGATGCGTTAACTTCCTTTGACGATACATTGGGCATAATAATGCCAAAGTAGGGTTGCATATATAACATGGTGGACTAGTATTTAGTAGTAATGTAGTGATTCTCAGAGGGTGTTCGGCTAAACTTATCTAAAACATCTTATAAAATATTTTAGAAATTTATAAGATGTAACATTTTATAAAATGTTTAAAAAAAAAGTGGGATTGACTTACTTTTTAAAAAATAATTTATAAGATCCAAACATCTTATTTTTTGGTCTTATAAGCTATTTTTTTTAAAAAAATTACCAAACAAATTTATAAAATTTATAAACTCTAAAACATCTTATAAGATGTTTTAAAAAATTTATAAACTTAGTCAAACACCCTCTTTGTCGTTTGCGCCACTGGGAGTTGCTACTTTCATTTTCATGGCATTAGTAATATTGTCACATCATGAATATCATGTTGTTTTTGTTTTATCATATATGCTGGATTATTTTTCTACATTTTTAACATGACCTACATTTCTAGAATTTTCTATTCCCCCAAAGTATGGTATTTTGGTCATTTCTCTATTCAAGATATTTTAGTCATTTTACATACACCTCATTCTTGTATCTCTAAATTAATTCATGAAAATAGGAGACAATGACCAATCTCAACCACTATAGCGTAAGATCCATAGATAGGCCCAATGAAATATTTGATTTTGATGTATCTCAAAACTCACCGGTCCAAATTTATGCCAAGTATAACCCTAAAAATGCTACGTTAGTAACTAAAGCTAAAGCTGCAGAACGAATCAAACTACTCGTCATCGGTCTTTTAAAAATTTGAGGCTCCACTCAATTAAAATTTGTTCGAGTTCAATTTGATTAACGATTAAATCAAACTCAAACGCAAATTCTCATACCCTGTAAAATGCAAGCAAATTTAAACAATACGTTATTCAACGCAACCAATTCGTTTAATCCCTATCAATAACAATAGTTAGAGCACGTCCCCACTCTCCATTTCCATCCACCAAATTCAAAAAGTATATGGTGTAAGTAGTAGTTTTCATTATTATGTTCAAAGGTGAAGGGTTTGTGTGAATGTGAGTGTCACTCACATGGTTATAAAAGGAGACCATGAAAATGGAATCTCACATGGGCTTTTGGACTTCTCCCTATCTTGATTGCAACTGGTGCTGGTACATGCCCAACTCATTTTTGCTCCACACACACACACACACATAGGCATATTACAATAATATTTGGTAAAAATGAATTTATTTTTCTTTATTTAAGACAAGAAATAGGAAAAACAAGGAAAAAGAATTCACTAGAACCAACAATGTGGGCCCACAAAACTTTTTCCCTTTTTTCATATATTTTCGCCAGCCCATTTATGTAGTTTGGTATGTAAAAGCCCAAAAGAAAACTTCTTGTAATTTACTTGGGCCACTTGGCCCATCACCTTCTGTTCTATTATAATTTCATTTACGACTTTATGCGAAAGATCCTGTGTTCGAATTCAACCTATTATAAATTGTGGTTCTCCACCAACGGGGGTTGGTCCAAGTGGTAAGCAACTCGGTTCCGCTTAAGTAAGTTCTCGGGTTCGATTCCTTGTGTACGCAGTTACCCCCGTTGAGAGACTCACCCACCAGGCCAGGTGTGCGACCCGGGTCGACCAACAGATTAGTCCGGCAATGTCCGGGATACTGTGGTAGGCAACCAAAAAAAATAAGTTGTGGTTCTCTCATCATTTATGAAGCTAGGTAGAGTCTTTAGAGCTCAAAATTATGAACATCAATCTGAGTTTATCGGGCTACATATCTAGGGTATCCCATTTGTCTTGAATTAAAAAAAAAAACAAAAAAATTATGATAAAGATATATAATTACATGAAGCAGGAACAATGGAACATTATATTATATGGGTTTAATGCACATAATTACTTCTGCTGAAA
This sequence comes from Buddleja alternifolia, assembly GCA_019426215.1. Lineage (NCBI taxonomy): Eukaryota > Viridiplantae > Streptophyta > Magnoliopsida > Lamiales > Scrophulariaceae > Buddleja > Buddleja alternifolia. Next base: position 30,489,678 of record CM033408.1, on the reverse strand, counting down.
CATTATAAAAATACTTGAATTGATAAGTTTCCAGAACCAGAATCTAACTTTGATAGCAGAATTAATTCAAGATATGGAAGCTGTACAACCATAAAATTCGAAAGGACTATTAAATATTCTATTTGAAATTCAATAATATGAAGCCAAATAATTACGAATTAACCCAGAGCGTGATCTCTGCTGCAGCTTGCTTGTATATTTGTTCCGCTAGAATTACTGCCTCGGGGAACTGCTCACAACCTTCATTTGCCTGATATTTATGCACAAAAATATAAGTAAATAAAACTAAGGAAACTAGTCACAAAAAAAAAAAAAAATTGACTTTTTTAACATAATGGGCGTAACATATTCTTAATTGCACGACATGTGTACAAAAGAGTACAAAGATATGACGACAGAAAAAAATGTCAAATTGTTATAACTTTCGAGAAAATTAAAACTATTTTTCTAAGTGCATTTCGCAACATTTAACCAATCACAAATTATAATACTTATCTTATGGTTGGTCTTATTTGCGGATTTAGAATTCAGTAAACTTGAAAGTTGAAACTAGTCAATACATTTGTATTATGAATTTGAAATTCATAACTCTCCCTTCAATCGAAATTCAGTATACGAAATAGTTTCTAAACTCAACTAATCAAATTTGCCAATCCTATCAAAACCCTAGTTCTTCGACCTCTACGTGCTTTATTTTATCAGAGTGTCCATATTAGATAAATTTAATTTATCACAATTATCGAAAGAACAGCCCAAAATGGATGTAAAATGATTCAACAAGTTTACGATCACAATAATTATTAAAACACGATAAATAGATGATTATCATAATTATTAAAACACGATAAATAGATACTTAATATTACAAGTTTAAAACTTATATAACTCCACTAATAAAATTACCAAATCCCATCAAAACCCTAGTTCATCAAACCTATTTCCATAAACATCCTGAAAAATCAAGAAAAATCCCACCACATTAAACTCAACAAACGTTCAAAAATTCAAAATAACTGCATGCGGACATCTACATACGTACGCAGGGACGGAACCAGGGGGGGCTGGAGGGTGCGGTCGCCCCCCCTCAATTTTGAAAAATTAATTTTTTACCTTACAAAATTTTTGATATTTGGATTTTGCCCCCCTCAAATTCGAAAAATTTCATGTTTTTTTCTTTTATTTTGAGTTCGCCCCCCCTCCAACTCAAAATCCTGGCTATAACGAAAGAGATATAAGAGTATAAAGTATGTCAAAAGTTGTAATTGAACCTAGTTGCTTATTATATTTTCCTCCACAAATATAGCGTATCGTACCGCGGGGGGCAAGCCTCCCGCACCCCCCCTTTGACTCCTTCGACTATCTGCCAAAAAATAATATATACCTATATCACAACAAATCTCACCCCCCTTATTCAAATTTCTGGCTCCGTCCCTGTACGTACGTACGATATCATAAAGATTAATAAAGCAGAAAAATTGTACTTACATGGGCATGAATCATGTACATGCGTCTACCACGACCCGACGAAACTTGAGCAGAAACCACCTCGAGTTTGTACTTCTCCATCACGCAGCAAATCGCGGTCAACAGGCCGGGCTTCTTCCGCCCGCACACATTGATATGAGCATCTGGCCCGCACACATTAAGTACCACATTCGGAGAAGTCCATGTCTTGAAAATGGCAGGAAATTCAGGGCCCGAAAACAAAAGCGTGTTTTGGGTCTTATTGGGGTTTGATAAAGTGATAGCTGATGAGTTAACGTTTTTACTTGATGTGGACCCTTGCTCAGCTAAAAACGCTTCTCGTGATAGAATCACGAGTTTGTTTTGGGGGATAATGGAGGGATTGTTGGTGGGATTGATTGTATTGTTGAGCTTTTCTTCTTTGAGTTTATGAAGTTGAGTGAGAGTTAGCTGAAGTTTTCTGATGTAGAGTACTGCTTCATCAACAATGGTGGATTTATCAGCCTGCGTAACATTGATAAATTTATAAAAAAAATTATCAAGAAAAACATAGGGTTTATTTAATGGGAAAATTATATTTCGTACTCATGTGAAACATGAAACCTGCACACATCCTTCCGTGTTAAGAATATAGCCTTATATACCCATATGATTTTCAAAATCCTGCATGAAACCCCCAATTCATTAAAATTTTGCGGAAGGTAGCATTCATGCGCAATGTGTTTGAAAGAGGTTTGGGCAATTTTGCAAATTAAAAATAATATTGGAGACATTTAAGTCTATTTCTTTAATACGGAGGAATGTATACAAATTTCGTGTTTTACAGGGATACGATATGCAACCATCCCTTATTTAATTGTAACTATATATTGAAATGAGGTTTATATATTAAAGAAATGATTGAATTAATTGGTTGGGCCGTAGTAAAGATGTCTGCGGGAAATTCTAGTTGAAACCAATTTGGTTAGATATGATTTGATGAGAACTAATTTATAATCCCTCCGTCCTAAAAAAGATGTTCACTATTCTACTTTCGTCTGTCACAAAATGTTTGTCCCTTACTATTTATGTATGTATTTATCGTCTAATCTGACTATATTACCCTCTATTTTAATTGAAAAATATACAATTAATTCATTTTTACTATAAAACTACAATTATATTTAAGAAAGATAATTTTATACATAGATAGAAAATAATAACAATAAATCAAATTAAAAGCATGACATGTTTTAGAAGGTAATGTTATTAGTTGTCTTTTGTTTTATGGAAAGAGTACTATCGGAAAACAATGAAAATTTGATAATTCCTAAAAAAATCAAACGGGACATTCTTTTTCGGACGGAGGGAGTATTAATTTTTCTAGTTATTGGATAGTTACTGTGCTATAAATGGTTCTTAAAATTTTCATTCCAGGATTAATCTTTTTCTGGAAGCTTAATTTTATATGTTTGATATATATAACTTGAGAAAAATATTAAAGAATACATGTTGAGTCTTGAAGGCATGATTAAATATGTCTCAATTATGGTTTGAACCAGATTTATTACTTGGCTATTCCGGACTAAAAAAATCTAGTAGAATTCAAATGCTCTGCTTATATTCGACAAAATCAAATCTAAAATATAATTTCCTTCTTAAATAGATTTGGGTTAAATAAATTCCAAAAACATCGCCAAACCATCATGGGTTGCTCTGCACGTTGATAAACAGTTGGCATACATATAAATATTGATACTATTTATGATATGATAAATTAAAGATTCACTATAATTTTTTTATTTTTGATATTTCGTCCCCAAAATCTAAAATCAAAGTTAGTCCGGAATTTTTTACATTTTTCCTCCGAACTCCAAATTCTGGTCCCGTTAGAACTTCTAGTAACATTTATGTTCTACATGCCAAAATAGAAAAAAATCCAATCTTTATAATTAAAGCAATTTATAGTGGAATTCTTGATTTCGACAAAGAACAAACAATGTGACTTGGATCAGAAGATTCTTCTGATAAAAATTCTCAATTCAGAGAGACACCCCCACCCCACCCCCCCAAAGAAAAAAAAGAAAAGAAATTGGAAATTAAAAGTGAAAAGGGAGGAATTAAATATTACTCAACTTAAATCGTGAATAATGCTTAAACGGTGTTCTAAAATCTCAACTGTTGAATTATATACGATGATATATATGTATTTTCTTTTATGATACTGTATACATCTATATACCGGCTCATACACGTACTATAAAAATCTTCTTCCAACTTGAATAAGTGGTAGCATGAATTTTTCTAATTAAGAACATTCCCCCTAATAATTTTTATCCAAAAAAATAAAATAAAATAATAATTTTTATGTGCTAAATTGCTACCATAAAGGACACTTGTTCATGATATATAACTTGTCATTAGCAAAAAAAATAGAAGATAAAAAGGGGTATAAATAGATCAATATTAATTAGTTATACTTTACCAAGATTTCTCTATTTTTTAACAAACACAAAATAAAACCATATATATATATGGTTTTATTTTGTCTTTTGTTAAAAAATAGAGAAATCTTGGTAAAGTATAACTAATTATATATATATATATATATATATATATATATATATATATATATATATATAACTAGAGATTTACCCTGGCAGGTAGATGAGGAACCAAAGCATGAAGATTAGCAAACATGTCTCTCATCCTCTTCCTCCTCTCTCTCTCTGTCCATATATGCAGCTCATGATCATCTGATTCGCCGCCGCCGCCACCTTTTTCTTCTTTCCCCTTTTTATCACCGCCGCGGCGGCCGCCGGACTTCCTTCCACCACCACCGGCAGCCGCCCTCTTCTTCCCCTTGGCTGCTGTAGCTGGTGGCGGCGCTTCCACTTCCTTTGCCGTCTCTGAATTGCCATTTTTCCCGCCATTTTCTTGATTCACTAGTATTGGAAATGCCCATGAATCATCGTTCCACAACATGCTCTCATGCCCTAGCTCCTCATCCATAATATATATATATATATATATATATATATAAATATATGTATGTATGTATATATCGTATGTATATATTGATGAGGTGTGTATATATTATTAGGGGGAGGGGGTGATGTATTCGTGATGAGGAGTTAGATTATGAAGAGAAGGGAGGAATATATATGGGAGCATATATATATACATATATATACATACATAGAGGGGCGGCAAAGGGCTATAGATACAAAGCATGATTCGCTGGGGCTTAATAAGAAGAAACCAAAATACAATCATGAGCCAAAATGCCGTTACTGGCTTCAAAACAAGAACAGTACTATAGCTAAAGCAGAATTTTTCCTCGGGTCCCACTTGGTTAATGGCCCCACCTAATTGCTAATTCTCTTTTTGTTTTTATTTTTTGGGTTAAATACAAAATGCCCCCTTGAACTATTCTTACTGTCGCATATACCCCCTAAACTTTAAAAGGTACCAAAATAGTCCTTCGTGGAAATTTTTAAGCAATTCCAAATATCTCAACCCAAACACAACCTTACAATATTTAAGCACCAAATAAACTTGGTTAATTCTTTTTTCATTGAACTTATATGATTTGTAAGAAAATGCAAATAGATTTAAATAGGATTTATTGGTTGATACAATTAAATAACTTATAACTGAATATGATACAATTAGAAAACGCAAATCTTCGTAGTTTAAATCTACAATTTGTTAATTGATAATTTATTAATTTTATTAATTCAAATTAAATATTTTGTTAATTTATAAGTAATTAATTTATAGATTACAAGATTTAAATGATTTGTTAGTTGATAAGATTTAATTAAAAAATATTTAAATAATTATAATAATTCTTTATAATTCTTGTTAACAGATTACATGATTCAAATGATTTGTTAATTTTGAAATTTTAAATTGATAAATTCATTTAAAAAAAATGAAGGAATCATCGGTTAAGTTAATATAGTGCTTAATAATGCGTGATGACTTTTTACAGTTTTATATTTGTACATATGTAATGATTTATTTATACAATCTTTTTGTGTTATCCCGATAGAAGAAAACAAATTACCTAATATATTTCAATGGCATCATTCACCAACTAGTCGGGCCTTTTTGGTACAAGTATTATTTCTTGTATGAGAGTTACCATATATGAGTATTCTATTAAGATTGAGAAAATTAGTGCGATGATTGAGATTTAACTTGTATAGAATTCTAGTTTGTTTTACTAGAAGCCACAATTTTGGTTATATTATTTTTGTAATTAAGCTAACTAAATATTGTTACGGGGTCACAAAGCTCGAGATTTACGTTTATATATGTAATTGATTTTTGTACAATATCTTTACTCTCTAGCTTTACAAAAAACGTGATTACTTTTTACTGTATTTCGTTCGTATGCAATGATTGATTTATATTCTCTTTTCACGTTATCGTGATGGAAGAAAACAAAGCACCAAATATATTTCAGTAGCGCATCAGTTACCAACTAGTTGGCTTTTGGTACATGCATTATTCGTTCTATGAGAGTTACCATATATGAGTATTCTATTAAGATTGAGAAAACTAGTGTGGTGATTGAGATTCAACATGTATAAAACTTTAGTTTGTTTTACTAGAAGCGACAATTTTGGTCCTATTATTTTTGTAATTAAGCTAACTAAATATTGTTCCGGGGTCACAAAGCTCGAGATTTACATTTATATATGTAATTGATTTTTGTTACAATATCTTTACTCTCTAGCTTTACAAAAAACGTGATTACTTTTTACTATATTTCGTTCGTATGCAATGATTGATTTATATTCTCTTTTCACGTTATCGTGATGAAAGAAAACAAAGCACCAACGCATCAATTACCAACTAGTCGGCATTTGGTACATGCATTATTCATTCTATGAGAGTTACCATATATGAGTATTCTATTAAGATTGAGAAAACTAGTGTGGTGATTGAGATTTAACATGTATAGAACTTTAGTTTGTTTTACTAGAAGCGACAATTTTGGTCCTATTATTTTTGTAATTAAGCTAACTAACTATTGTTATGGGGTCACAAAGCTCGAGATTTACGTTTATATATGTAATTGATATATGTTACAGTTGTCTTTACTGTCAAGCTTTAGAGAAAATGTGATTACTTTTTACTGTATTCCGTTCGTATGCAATGATTGATTTGTATCCTCTTTTCACGTTATCGTGGTGGAAGAAAACAAATTACCAAAAACATATTAGTAGCATCAGTTACCAGCTAGTCAGCTTCGGGTACATGCATTATTCGTTTTATGAGAGTTACCATATTTGAGTAATCTATTAAGTGTTTCAAAAAGAGTTTTCTATTAAGATAGAGACAAGTAATTGTAATGATTGAGATTTAATTCATGTAGAACTCTAGTTTATTTTAACCGGCATCCACAGTTTAATTACTCCTCATAGAAGTACAATTTTTTAACCATATAATCTTATATTTTGTCAAGCTAACTAAAATAATATTAAGGGGTCATAGAGCTCGAGCTTTAAGTTTATACATATACATTATACTGATTTATGTTGCAATTGTATTGACAGAATTTTATACAAAATGTGATTATTTTTTACTATTTTATGTTTGTATATATATCTGCAACAAGTTGTTTGTATCCTCTTTTTATGTTATTGCAGTGGGAGGAACAAATTACAAAATATATTGTTAGTACTTTCATTTACCAACTAATTGGCTTTTCGTTCTATGGGAATACCATATTAGAGTACTCTATTAAGATAAAGATGGGTAGTGTGATGATTGAAATTTAACTCATATGTGTAGTTTATTTTTACTGAAATCCATATTTTTAATTCTGACAAAAATATTTTTTTTATATAATCCGATAACTTTATCGTGTCATTAACCTAACATAACATTATTAAGGGCCTGAGAGCGCGAGCATAATGTTTACACATAAAAATCTTACGTTAAAAGTTGTTTTTACCGAGTAACTTTATGTAAAATGTGATCACTTATACTGAAAAATGTTTCTCGCTTTTTTTTTTTGTGGTTGCCCACCTGGTTCACCGGAGTTTTGCCCCGATTACATCCGGATGCAACCCGGGTCGCGCACCTGACAATGGTGGGTGAGTCTCACTGTGGGAGTTTTCTGCATTCGCAAGGTTTCGAACCCGAGACCTTGCTTAAACGGAAGCGAGCCGCTTACCATTCGAACCAACTCCCGTTGGTGTTTCTCGCTTTTTACCAACACTTATATAGTGTATAAGAGTTAAATATACTTTACTAATTAAGGCAAAATGCTATACTACATTACTTTACCAAATAATTATTATCAAGTAGTATGATCGCATTGAGCATGAAATAGTTCTTCAATTTACGAGCACTTACAATCTTAGGAAGTATATGCTTTTTGCCTTTTTATAAGTCTTAATTATTGCTGGAAAAATTTAATTCGAACATATTTTAATGAATTTAAATATTATTCATAAGGTTGATGACCTGTTACATGACAAATTTAATTCATTTGCCTTGTAAATTACATTTTTAATTTCGGATACTAAAATCTTAAGTCCTCGATGATCTCTGCCTCACATTCTGTCCACCCACACTTTGGAGGTGGAGATTACCATCACCCCAAACCCTAGTTATTTCAATTTTGAGATTTCTTTTGCCCTAAATAATTTTGATTTTCGAATTTTTGCCCACCATACCACCAACACAAAAAAACATCAAGTTTTGCCCCCTTTTTATATATTCGTCCCCCGAACTCTAATTTTTGGCTCTGTCTCTACGTAATTTCCACCACTCATATGTAGATACACATGACGGGTCTCATGTAAACATACACATGAAGAATTATGGAGATCATTTCGAGATCAATTTAAAGGTTTCGAAATCTCTTACGAATGATCAGATGGAGGTGACGTATTATGATAGGGGATTGTCGAAGGTTTGGCAGAATGTGGAAACTTTTTAGGTGGTTGTTGATTTTTGAGCGTTTTATGGCTAATGCTTGCGTTTCAGTAATCATGAAATTCTGTCCATTTTTATGGTTTTCTTTTGGCTCTTCTCCAACCCCAGCCCCCATCTCCTGATTACGTGGCATACTATAGAAACCACTGGACCCCACTTCCCATTTTCTTTCCTCCAAAAATGAAAAATAAAAACGAAAAAATTAGGTCTCTTTTGTTATTCATCGATGAGGTTGATCGTTTGCAATTTTTCGTTAACGAGGTTGAACTTCAATTACGAAAATAGTCGGTAACGCACGCACGCTCGATGAGTGTGAAAAAATAATAATTTGATATGAACAATTTTTAAATAAATATAACATGAAAACTCAATAAAATTATTAAAATTATTAAGATGTCATTATGTCAGTTACATGATGCATTACATCTAATTTATAAAATAAAGCTTCAATAGCTTCAGCAAAACGGTTGACAATCGAAAATAATTTCTCTAGGATGCTCTTTAATTATATAATACTAGATAAAAGGGATTGGACCTTATTCTTTGTGAAATAAGAAAGATATCACAAATGAAGCACAAAAGTTGTATATTAAAATGAGAAAAATATTTTCAATTAAATTCAAGGAATAAACATAAGCTAAAGGTTCACCATAACATGATTTTTAGGGAAGTTTTGGGATTCCAATATGTATATAATCACAGTCATTTATATAATTGGATCAATTGCATAAATCTTTATATTTGTACTCAAAGTCTGGGACTCAAAGATTTCATTAGGGAGGTTTTGGGATTCCAATATGTATATAATCACAATCATTTATATAATTGGATCAATTGCATAAATTTTTATATTTGTACTCAAAGTCTGCGACTCAAAGGTTTCATTTGGCCCAGTGGTTGAGAAATTAGCATGTATTTTTAAAAGTTAAAACTGTAAACTCGATTTGGATGAGCGTTTGGAATTTTGGATCCCTTATGTATAATTTCAATTAAACTTTTTTTTATATATATTTATTCTTTTTTCGTTGGGAAATGAAATTTTGACAAAGATGAAATGCAAGTTTTTGTAATAGTTAGGTCTACTGGAATCAAATACTTGATATGTAATTAGTTACTATAATATTAGAAATAAGTTATGTTGAATTATGTTCGGGCTAAAATTTGAAAAAGCAAAAAAGAAAGAAAAATATTTTGAGCTGGAATAAAGTGGCATAAACTCATATGACACCCTCGTTGCTTTTTGGGCTCAATATGTACTTTAAAAATGTTAAGACATGGGCCAAAGTCCAATACTTATTGGGTCAACTTACGATAACTAAATCAGCCTAAATGCATTTTTCTTGTGTTTCTTTAAATGTACCAAAATAGTCAATCATGACAATTCATGAGTTATGTCAAATGCTTCATCGAAACACAATCTTATAATACTAAAGCACCAAATGAACTTTCTTGATTTTTTTTATTATTGGACTTATAAGATTTGTAAGAAATTGCAAATCTTATAAACTTCATTCAAGATTTAAATATGATTTGTTAGTTGATCAAATAACTTATAATTGACTAATTGAGTATGATAGAATTGAAAATACAATATTATCTACTACAGAAATAACCTATTACAGCGGTTTTTTTAACTACTGTAATAGGTACCTATTTACTAATTTAACCCCCCCCCCGGGGAGATCCAACTGTCCATATTGGGCCGAGATCGGTCTCGGCCCAGCATAGAATTTCCCTTCAAACTACTAAGGACAAAATTGTAAGGAAATACTATCCCCTATAAAAAAAAATATAGGAAATGCTATCCTAATTAGGTTGTAGGGTTGGAAATGAGAACGACTACTATTAAGCCTTGAAGTGCAAGAGTTGCCCAACTCCCCCACATATATAATGCTGAGTCAATTTCCACAAAAATGAAAAAGAAAAGCGAAACTTAGATTTAAGTTTCATGGCTCTATGCCTCCATCCATAGTTTGTAATGGAGTTATATGGATAGGGACGATGCCAGGGCTGGTAGAGGCACCGGCCTCCTTTGAAAAATTAAATTTTTTATCATACAAATTTTTTAAATTTAAAAGTTTGCCCTCTTAAAATTTGAAAATATCCGATTTTGTCCTATTAATTTTGTTTTAGCCTCTCCAAACTTATATTCCTGGTTTCGTCCCTGCTTATGAAGTCGATAGTCATATAGCATCTTCTTTAGTTGGTCATTTTAATTTTTATAGGGTGAATGCAGTTTGCAGGTCCAATTCTTTTTCCTCAAATATTCATCTATGAGAAACCTTTGAAGTAAAAAAGTGTTTGCAACTCTAAACTTAAGTGATTTATGAAATTAAGTTTAGGATTTAAATAAAAGTTTGAACTTTTAGTGTTGCCGAAATGTGGTTTTGCATTGCATAAAATCCAATCGAGATTATTCAACCAGTTTAAATGAATATTCGAAATTTAACTTCTCAATTGTGGGGTCAAATAAGCTCTCAACGGAAGTAATTTTAGAGTTTTTATATCATTGATTATGACTATCTTAAATTAATCGGAAAATATGAGAATTTTCAAGCCGGTAAGGGTGCTTTAAAGTAATTCTTAGTATTCCTCAAACTAAACCGAAGTTATTTTACACATTTTTTTCAATTTTTTTTGTGAATAACATGATTATGAATTGTTTTTTCTTGCAAACATTGTCCCATTTTTTTTTTTGAAAATTTCTTACTAGCATGAATGAGGCGCAACGAAAGTGAAAGAGTAGAAATTTCATAACCATAAGGCCTTGGATTCAAGTAAAATGTTATTGATTTTTCTCTACTTTCATACTAGCTGATTATTGAAGGGACAAATTATATTTATTCTTTGCCCATCCAAATTATAGTTATATATATCGATGACATAAAAAATACAAATCACAACACTTAAAATATGAAAATGGAGCTGAAAATTTGACAAGAATAGTCTCGAGGGGATGATCAGGTGGTACGGCGGCATAGCGTAATACCATCTCCCACGGGAAGCTGGCAAATCTCGATCCTTGGATCAGCTGCAAGAGCCTTGTTAAGCTCCAATACAAAGTCCCTATAGTACCTAATGTACTTCCTCATTGGTGCGTCTGGTGGGGCTGCCACGGAACCATTCCATAGGGTGTTGTCGTAGCCGATCACACCACCAACTTTGACCAGGTCAATAAGCCTCTTGTGGTAGTTGATGTAGTTGTCCTTGTCAGCATCCACGAATATGAAATCAAAAGATTCATGATATTTCCCCTGCAAAGCATGTAATCGAAGATTTAGTTGAGTTTGGTTCGACGGTTGTATAATTGATTCTTGTTAAATTGATTATGAGGAAAGTTTGAATTTTTAGTTTTGTTTAAACGTGATTTTGAAAGACAACAAGAAGTTCAAACTATCATAAGATTGTCGTTGCAGTCCAGATACTGTTGGATAAAATGGGTATATGGAAGTTACAAAGTGTGGTTCCACCACTTTTGTGTACGAAATTCGAACACCGTAAGTATCCGGGATACCAAAGATTATTGGATAATCTTAATCTACGTTCCGAGTAGATGAGTTTAGCATTTCGAATTTCTCAATTCGGACTTGTAACGAATGAGAAATTAAGTGCTAAAGTGATGTGTTTGAACTTGTGTATCCCACATAGGATATAAATCACTATTCTAGTGAGTTTATAATTTCTTACCTCAAGACAAGGGTTTGGCCCTTGGGTCATCCACTTTGGGCCTTTGTGTGAAAGGGGGAGGAGCTATGCAATTGTGTCTAGGCCCAATTTCTTAGCTTCTCACTCGGGCGGTCCGGTGGACCGGACCTCGGACCACGGGCTCGGGCTCGGGCCGGGTCATGGGCCATGGGCCTGGGCCTTGGTCTTGGTCTTGTGGTGTATGGTGTGGGCTTGGGCCTCTCTATTATTCTTTTTTGGACAAAAGTTTAATTGGCTTTCCAGAAAATCCAACAAAGCTAAATTTGATTTTATCAAATCAATTTGAATCAATAAAATGCTGGCCACATTTTTTTTAATTCGAATTAAATTTAATTTCAGCCTTCTAGAAGACTATTTCATAACAGCCATAACATCTGATTTATTTGTGCTGTTACAAAAATGGTTAATGGCAGAATTAAATTTCTGATTTAATTCTATCAGATTTTGCACCTATATAAAGGGGTCCTCCAGCATTCTGAAATTCACACCAACTCAAACACATTCTCTCTAGTGTTCTTGAGTTCATCATATCATCATCAAACATTTCTTGAGTTTTTCAGCAGTTTAGTAAAGTTCGATTTTTTCTGAAATTGAAGTGGTTCAATCTTCAGAAAAGGTTTTGTTGTATCTTGGGACACGTTTTGTCAAAGTCGGTACCACCTATAGCCGGGGCAATTTCGTGTTAAGGATAGAGTTAATTCTCGTCTCGAAACACTCTTATCCTTTTCTTGCATATTTCAAATTGTTCGTGAAATTTGTTCAACAAACTTAACACGAAATTTTCTTGTGTTGATTCAAATTTTTTCGAAAAATCTGAAAATGGCAAACCGTGATGATGTTGCAGCAGCTGCTGATACTCGAGACTTCAGCCTTGGTCCTGGAGCAGGCCTTGGTCTTGGCATTGGTTCCGGTTCAGGGCTGGGTCCTGCTTCCGGTTCAGGCTTCGGATCCGATTCAGGGCTGGGTCCTAGTTCTGGTTCAGGCTTCGGTTCTGGGTCAGGGCTGGATCCTGGTTCAGGGGCTGGGTTTGGTTCAGGTTCTGGCTTCGGTTCTGGTGGGGATGCCGGGTTAGGCTCCGGTTCCGGACTAGGTCCTAGTTCCGGGTCTGGCTCTGATCCGGTTCCTCCATTTGTTCCTATGGCTAACCCGGTGATACCGGCTCAGGCTGAAAAGCCATTCAAGTTCAGCGGGGTTGACTTTAAGAGGTGGCAGCAAAAGATGTTGTTCTACCTTACGACTCTGAGCCTAGCAAGGTACTTAAGGGAAGACGCTCCCTATGTCTCGGCTGAGTCAACTGATAGCCAACTAAGGATGGCTTATGATTCTTGGATCCAAGGTGATTTCCTTTGCAAGAATTACCTACTCGGTGGATTATGTGACTCACTTTACAGTGTCTTTCAAGAAGTGAAGTCTACCAAAGACTTCTGGGAGGCTCTGGATAAGAAGTATAGAACTGAGGATGCCGGACTGAAAAAGTTCGTGGTCGCGAAGTTCTTAGACTTCAAAATGGTGGACTCCAAGTCCGTCACGAGCCAAGTCCTAGAGCTTCAGATAATAATACATGAAGTTCACGCTGAAGGAATGGCTCTAAGTGAATCCTTCCAAATAGCTTCAGTTATAGAGAAGTTACCGCCCTCGTGGAGGGATTTCAAGAATTACTTGAAACACAAGAGGAAGGAAATGAGTCTAGAAGACTTGGTTGTCCGACTCAGAATAGAGGAAGACAATCGAGGCTTTGACAAGAAGCCTGAAGTGCAGGCGATGGCAAACATTGCCGAAGTTCTGGAAGGCTCCAACCGGAAGAGAAAATTCCAGGGGAAACCCAAAGAAAATGCCCAGAAAAAGCAAATTGGGAAAGGAAAGACGAAACAGGGAGATGACTGTTTCAATTGTGGCCATCCGGGTCACTGGGCTAGAGACTGCAAAGAGCCCAAGAAAAATAAGTCTCAAGGGCAACGTTCTGGCCATAATCAGAACAAAGGCAAGAACCAAGTGCACAATGAGGTGCACCTAGCTGTTGATGATGTCAAGGGCATCAACGAGATGATCGATGACCTGTCGAATAATCAGGTGCCAATCGATCTGACGAATCTTGATCTCACCGCCGTCGTGTTCGAAGCCAACTTGGTGGACAATCCAAGGGAGTGGTTCATTGACACCGGAGCTACTCGCCATATCTGTTCAAATAGGGCTGCCTTTTCGTCCTATACCGGAACTGAAGGACGAAGACTGTTTATGGGCAACTCGGCCACATCTCCGGTGGTCGGAATGGGGAAAGTTGTTCTGAAGTTGACTTCAGGCAAAGAGCTGAAATTGACCGAAGTTCTTCATGTTCCGGAGATTATCAAGAATCTGGTTTCTGGCTCAGCTTTGGTCAAGAATGGGTTCAAAGTAGTCTTCGAAGCTGATAGGTTTTCTTTGACCAAAAGAGGAATTTATGTAGGAAAAGGTTACCTGGAGCAGGGCCTTTTCAAAATGAATGTAATGAATGTAATTCGCTCTCTTGTACTTGAAAACAATGGCAATAAAATTGATGATTCCGTTTATTTGCTTGAGTATTCTAATTTATGGCATGTTAGACTAGGACATGTAAATTATAATACTATTCGAAGATTAGTTAATTTGAACTTATTACCAATTTTTAAAGTTGAAAATGATCACAAATGCGAAATATACGTTAAAGCAAAACTAATCAAACAACCGTTTTCTTCCGTGGAAAGAAACGCCGCACCTCTAGAACTTATTCACAGTGATATCTGTGACTTGAAGTTTGTGCAAACTAGAGGTGGGAAAAAGTATTTCATTACATTGATAGATGATTGCACAAAGTATTGTTATGTGTATTTACTCAAAAGTAAAGACGAAGCGCTTGAGGCTTTTACACATTACAAAACGGAAGTTGAAAATCAACTTGGGAAAAGGATAAAAGCTATCCGTAGTGATAGAGGTGGCGAATACGGAGCACCGTTTGATGAATATTGTGCAAATTCAGGCATTATACATCAAACAACGGCCCCATATTCACCTCAATCAAACGGAATAGCGGAACGCAAGAATCGTACTCTTAAGGAGATGATGAATGCACTGCTGATTAATTCTGGGTTACCTCAGAATTTGTGGGGGGGAGGCGTTACTCTCTGCCAACTATATCCTTAACAAGATTCCTCACAAAAGTAGGAGTGAGACTCCGTACAAACTTTGGAAAGGTCACAAGCCTTCATACAAGTACCTCAAAGTGTGGAGGTGTTTGGCTAAGGTCGAAGTACCCAAACCTAAACAAGTTAAGATAGGACCTAAAACTATTGATTACATATTCATCGGTTATGCACTCAATAGTAGCGCCTATCGATTTCTGGTACATAAATCTGAAATTTCTGAGATTCATGAAGGTACCATCATGGAATCTAGAAATGCTTCGTTCTTTGAGGATATCTTTCCAAATAAGGAAAGAACTGAACAAGGTCTTCTTAAAAGAACACATGAAGCATCTACGAGTAGTTCTAATCCCGGGGATGTAGAACCACGACGTAGTAAAAGGGCAAAAGTTCCTAAATCATTCGGTCCCGATTTTGTATCATATACATTAGAAGGAGAACTTAGAATGATTAAGGAAGCTTTGTCCAGTCCAGATGCTCAACTCTGGAAAGAGGCTATCAAAAGTGAAATTGAGTCTATTATGCACAACCATACCTGGGAGTTGGTTGATCTTCCAAAGGGAAGTAAGCCTTTAGGCTGTAAATGGATTCTCAAACGAAAATATAAGACCGATGGATCTATTGATAAGTATAAGGCCCGTCTGGTAGTCAAAGGATACCGACAAACATAGGGTCTAGATTTCTTTGATACTTATTCTCCAGTAACGAGAATAACATCCATAAGATTATTCATCGATATTGCCGTGCTGCATAACCTTGAGATACATCAAATGGATGTTAAGACTGCGTTTCTGAACGGAGAATTAGAAGAAGAAATATATATGGAACAACCCGAGGGGTATGTTGCTCCTGGACAAGAGAAAAAGGTATGTAGACTTGTAAAGTCCCTGTATGGACTTAAACAAGCGCCAAAACAATGGCATGAAAAATTTGATAACACTATGTTGTCAAATGGTTTCAAGATAAACGAGTGTGACAAATGCGTGTATGTTAGACAAACACATAACGCATATGTTGTCGTATGTCTCCATGTCGATGACATGCTAATTATGGGTAGTAATCATGAAATTATCATGAATACTAAAGGAATGTTAAAGAAGAACTTTGACATGAAAGATATGGGGTTGGTAGATGTCATACTTGGGATTAAAATCTTAAGAACATCTGAAGGAATCATACTGTCGTAGTCTCATTATGTTGAGACAGTTCTGGAAAAATTCCTTCCCAGCGACAATGCGATTGTTAAGACGCCAGTAGACATGAGCGTTTACCTAAGTAAAAACTATGGCGAACCCGTGTCACAGTTAGAGTATGCTAGGGTCATTGGGAGTTTAATGTATATCATGAATTGTACCCGCCCTGATCTAGCTTACTCTATGAGCAAGTTGAGTAGGTTCACAAGTAATCCTAGTTTAGACCACTGGAAGGCCTTAACTAGAGTACTTAAGTACTTAAAGTACACAAAGAGCTTTGGATTACACTACTCAAGATATCCAGCTGTAATAGAAGGATACAACGATGCTAATTGGATATCAGACACAAATGACTCTACGTCCACGAGTGGGTATATTTTTACCATCGGTGGTGGAGCTGTGTCATGGAAATCATCTAAGCAAACTTGCATAGCCCGATCCACAATGGAATCAGAATTCATAGCTTTAGACAAAGCTGGTGAAGAAGCTGAGTGGCTACGAAATTTCTTAGAAGAAGTTCCCTGTTGGGAAAAACCAGTGCCCCCTATCCTAATTCATTGCGACTGTCAGTCGGCAATTGGGAGGGCACAAAATAGTATGTATAATGGTAAGTCTAGACATATTCGTCGTAGACACAATACCATTAAACAATTGATCTCTAACGGAATAATTTCCATTGATTATGTGA
This sequence comes from Buddleja alternifolia, assembly GCA_019426215.1. NCBI lineage: Eukaryota > Viridiplantae > Streptophyta > Magnoliopsida > Lamiales > Scrophulariaceae > Buddleja > Buddleja alternifolia. The sequence goes on along the minus strand of CM033408.1, from coordinate 30,472,534 downwards.
AATCAAAGGAGAATATTGCAGATCCTTTGACGAAAGGATTGCCTAGAGATCAAGGAGAATACCTATCAAGATAAAGACTACAAATTGAAGAATGGACACAGTGGTAACCCAACCATGTTGACTGGAGATCCCAAGATCTTGGTTCAATGGGAAAACTAAACTGTGAATATTCAGAAAGGCACTTAAGAGTTTAATTCACATAAACTCTAAACCCATTGCCTAGGATAAAGAAGTGCAACCTGCAAGTTGTAGCAAAAGTTAAGCTGGGCTTTTAATGATTCCTACACTGTCTAAATGAAGTGGAGTATGGCAGGATACTCTTAATTAGGAAGTCACCTATGTAAGTGTGAGGTGTAGGCCGCCTCAACATTGAGTAAAATGTAAACACTACTGAAACCAAGAGGGGGTGCCACGGCCAAAATGGACCCAACCATGAGAACTGAAAAACTGCCGAAAGTTTATTATGTGAATATTGTTGTCTGGGTTTACACGAACGGCTGACCAATTCAAGACATCACGTTCATTGGGTAGCCTAGTAAATCCGATGATATTTCACTAAGAAAGGTTCAAAGCCAAAAGCTACCTCTTCTGATGTGATAAACTTTCAATCGAAATCTCAAGAACATGCATTGCATTAATTTCATTCGTGTGGGGGATTGTTGGATAAAATGGATAAATGGAAGTTACAAAGTGTGGTTCCACCACTTTTGTGTACGAAATTCGAACACCGTAAGTATCCGGGATACCAAAGATTATTGGATAATCTTAATCTACGTTCCGAGTAGATGAGTTTAGCATTTCGAATTTCTCAATTCGGACTTGTAACAAATGAGAAATTAAGTGCTAAAGTGAAGTGTTTGAACTTGTGTATCCCACATAGGATATAAATCACTATTCTAATGGGTTTATAATTCCTTACCTCAAGACAAGGGTTTGGCCCTTGGGTCATCCACTTTGGGGTTTTTTGTGAAAGGGGGAGGAGCTATGCAATTGTGTCTAGGCCCGATTTCTTAGCTCCTCACTCGGGCGGTCCGGTGGACCGGATCGGACCTCGGACCTCGTACCACGGACTCGGGCTCGGGCAGGGGCCGGGGCCGGGGCCGGGGCCGGGGCCGGGTCCGGGTCCGGGTCCGGGTCCGGGCTCGGGCTCAGGATGGGTCGTGGGCCGTGGCCTGGGCCTTGGTCTTGGTCTTGTGGCTTGAGGTGTATGGTGTGGGCTTGGGCCTCTCTATTATTCTTTTTTGGACAAAAGTTTAATTGAGCTTTCCAGAAAATCCAACAAAGCTAAATTTGATTTTATTAAATCAATTTGAATTAATAAAATGCTGGCCATATTTTTTTTAATTCATGTTGTTACAAAAATGGTTAATGGCAGAATTAAATTTCTGATTTAATTCTATCAAATTTTGCACCTATATAAAGGGGTCCTCCAGCATTCTGAAATCCACACCAACTCAAACACATTTTCTCTAGTGTTCTTGAGTTCATCATATCATCATCAAACATTTCTTGAGTTTTTCAGCAGTTTAGTAAACTTCGATTTTTTCTGAAATTGAAGTGGTTCAATCTTCAGAAAAGGTTTCGTTGTATCTTGGGACACGTTTTGTCAAAGCCGGTACCACCTATAGCCGGGGCAATTTCGTGTTAAGGATAGAGTTAATTCTCGCCTCGAAACACTCTTATCCTTTTCTTGCATATTTCAAATTGTTCGTGAAATTTGTTCAACAGATGCAGCTTTTAGTTTTTTTATTGCGGGGCAAACAAGCTCTTAATGACGTATGGTGAGGTAACAAAAGTCTTTTTAGAAATCTATTTTGTGTCGCTTTGGAAGAAATATTTGAGGAAAATTGAATTTTGGTGGTATTAAAGAATGTGTGGAAATGAAAATGTGATTGGTTTTTTTATTTTTTACCAAAACAGTAAATGTATTGTATGAGTTCGATCCCACCAGATGTGTGGGTTATTTCTCTACTTATATAGTAGTTCTTTGTTTCTAGTTTGTAGTTTTTGTTTCTAGTTTGTAGCTCATTGTTAGTAGTTTGTAATAGGAAATTGGTGATTACGATTGTCAATTCGATATCCAATGTAATGATATAACCATTTCATTCGAGAAAAAAGGAAAAATGCAATTGGTTTCTTTCCTTTTGTAAATTTTGTCTGATTAGTGATGCCATATGAAGGTTTTATACAGTTATCAAGATTCGGCTTTTCTAAATATTTTGGGAGAATAAAACCCTAAATACTTTTACTATTTTTGATTTCATTCATAAGATCATAAAAATATGCCCAATGAATGAAACCAAATAATTGTCCATTAGTTTCCACTTTCCACCACCTTTAAGAAATTAAAGTGAAAAAGGTATACAATTATTGGTCAAAAGAAAAACATTAATCTTCTTTCTTTTGTTTTATTTTTGTATCTATATATGAACTCCTATTATAATAGTTCTCACACATTAAAATGTTTATGTTTCACTTCGTAACATTATTATGTACAATATATCCGGACTCACAAATTCAATTTAGTAAAATCCGTTATCTTTTATTTTATATATAAATGTGATGATTTAGATCAAGATTTGGCTTTTCTAAATATTTTGGGAGACGAATTGATGATTTTTAGGAGAATAAAACCTTAAATACTTTTACTATTTTTGATTTCATTCATGGGATCATGAAAATATTCCCAATGAATGAAACCAAGTAATTGTCCATTAGTTTCCACTTTCCACCACCTTTAAGAAAGTAAAAAAGGTATACAATTATTGCTCAAAAGAAAAACATTAATCTTCTTTCTTTTGTTTTATTTTTGTATCTATATATGAGCTCCTATTATAATAGTTTTCACACATTAAAATGTCTATGTTTCACTTCATAACATTAGTATGTACAATATATCCTGACTCACAAATTCAATTTAGTAAAAATCCAATTGAATAAAATGAAATTTGTCTTCGAAATGTGATTGGAAATCTTGTTTTACACTCTATTTAAATTGTTTTAAAAATAATCTTGATCAACTTTAATATTAATGTTAGGTGAAATACGACATTGTGAGAAGTAAAGAACAATTTGTTTAGTAGAGTTGGTAAGACTTGCATCTTCAATCATTTGATCAAGAACAGGCAAAGCAGGACCTACTCGGAAATCAATTTTGTGGGCAACGCCCGCCTTTTCAATTACGGGCAAACCCAATTCATAATTCTCTCTGTTAATGTCCATTGCCAATATCTGCACCAATCAAGATATTGTTAGTGTTGCCATAAACTAAAGAAATTCTTATTGAATACGAATGGAATTTGTGAACTTATTGAGGTTGCGTTTGGATGGAAGAGTTTAGACGTGACGACAAAAGTTTCAGAGGACAGCCATGTCAAGTGAATGCGAAATTGTAAGGAAATACTATCCCCTATCAAAAAAAATAAAATAGGAAATGCTATCCTAATTAGGTTGTAAGGTTGGAAATGAGAACGACTACTATTAAGCCTTGAAGTGCAAGAGTTGCCCAACTCTGCCCACATATATAATGTTGAGTCAATTTCCACAAAAATGAAAAAGAAAAGCGAAACTTAGATTTAAGTTTCATGGCTCTATGCCTCCATCCATAGTTTGTAATGGAGTTATATGGACAGGGACGATGCCAGGGCTGGTAGAGGCACCGGCCTCCTTTGAAAAATTAAATTTTTTATCATACAAATTTTTTAAATTAAAAAGTTTGTCCTCTTAAAATCTGAAAATATCCGATTTTTCCTATTAATTTTGTTTTAGCCCCTCCAAACTTATATTCCTGGTTACGTCCTTGCTTATGAAGTCGATAGTCATATGGCATCTTCTACGCCAATTAATGAATCAACCAAATACGAAATTAGCAATTATAGCGAGTGGTTGCTTCTCTGGATAAAAATAGGCTGGTTAAGTGCACACGAGATTCTCTATTGCAAAATGGTGTTGCATCTCCTATTGCATTCATTCTATGCATGACAAGTGTATAAATCTTTTTCTTAAATATATAACTGATTTGAATTTTGTACACTTGTCATATATAGAGGTGAATCCAATAGGAGATGTAACACTATTTGCAATAGAGGATCCGAATTGGGTTAAGTGGACCATGGCGAAAGAACAAAAGGTCGTGGAAGTGTTTCTGCTAATATATAGGAATAGAGGTGGCAAGCTATTGATCACTAACTTGTAACATTTCATTGTTAATATTCAAATATTATATTTTTCTAAACGAATGGTAAGATAATTAAAGTAGATAAATATCCTCAAATCAATACCTCTATCATCTCAAGACTTCGTTGGCGCAATCATTTAATATAAAAATAGACAATTACTTAGACAATTGACGATCTTATAACTCAAACCCTCAATATTTTAGGACTTTAATTTTAGCACGATCCCTAATTTTTTCTGAACTTTGAAGTTAGTCCCTGTAAAATAGTCACACTAGAATCACTACTTGTGTGTTTGATATTTTACAACAATTTATCTTTTTTTAGATAGAACTCCAAACAATTAATCTATAAACACACATAATTCAAACAGCACAGTTATGATTATGAACCAGGCAAACAAGAAAAATCCCAGTATTTTCTTTTATCTTTCAATATAATGTTCGCTTTATCATATTTTAAAATAAATTCTAAAATTTTATTATTTGATCCAGATAAATTGAATTTACTTCCCAAATAATTTCTAAGTGGAGTGAATCTATAAACTAATTATTTGAAATGAATTTTTTTTTTTAAAGAAAAGCGGTATTATATATCATTCAATCGAAAGTTTACAGCGTCTGGAACAATACAATTCATATCGACTCAAACGATGTAGTAAGAATATCTGAAACACCAACTATCAAGATTCTTGAAGATAACTACTCTTAAGAACTCACAAACGAACACAAGAAATTTTTTGTGTGACTCCTATTCAAGGAGAGACAAAACTCTCATTTGAGAGAGAAAACAAACTTTCATACGAGAGAGAAAATAAAATACTAAGCAAATTAAATATCTAAAACGCTATATAAAAACTTATGTAATCTCGTCAGATCTGTCTCTGTCTTGTTAGATCCATATCCGTCTCGTCAGATTTGAAGATGTGATGTACAGCCTGAAGAGGGTGCTCCGACCTAACCTGCCGACGATGGTGATGGTAACAATGGTCAAGTAGACGACTGTTTCACCAAGCCATCGTCGGCGGAGGAAAGTAGGAAAAAAAGGTTAGGGTTTAGAGAGAGATGAGGAGAGAGAGACAAAATTATTTGAAATGAATTTAAGTGGATCATTGTTGGGAGCTTTGGGGAGCCTATCTCTCGATCTTTACCATCACATATATATGTGATGGAGGAATCCCAATAAATATATTGGCCTAACTCTTGGAAGCCATCAAATATCACTCAATTTAAGTGTTCAAAATCCCAAAAATCACACACCACTTACAACGTCTTAACACCTAGTTAAACACCAAAAAGGAAAAGCAAGACATGTTCTTCGTAATTTATTTTACTTGGGCTCCGTATGATTGTGTTTTTGAAAATAAATTTTGAGCTTTTATTGGAAAATATGTATTATAGAAATTCGTGTGAAAATATTAATTTGTTTTGTTTGTTTGGATGTGTTTTTGAGAAATGTTTGAAAATTGTATAGATGTGATATAAAGTTGATTAAATTAGTTATATATGTAATAATGATAGGAGAAAAAATTAGAATAATATTTTGTTTATGATAAAGTAAGAAAGAAAATGTGTTGGATAATTGAATTATGCAATTAATGAAGAGAGAGAATGAAGTGATTGAATTGACGAAATGATGAATAGTTATATAAGGGAATGTGTGGTAGAATTTGATATTGAGGCATTTTCTGTAAAAATTTGGCTTGATGTGAGCATTTTCATTTTTTAATGATCCAGAAAATGAAAATTTGATCCAAAAAACATAATCATACAGAGCCTTGGTGTTTCTCCAAATCCTCACCAACTTTTCACCGTACAATCTCGCCATGTCACCTCGTCGACTCCTTCCAACCAATCACTTCAGCATACATAGGCATGGTCTTCATACACCGTCCACAGAGTACCACGAAGGGTGCAGCAATTTGCGTTTACCGACCTAACACATTCCCTGGGGGGCCCACAAGGGGTGGCTCCACAAACCCACCACTAAAAGGGTGATTCACCAACTCCCGAGCCGGGTCCACGGATGGTTCACCAATCCAACAGCCACAAAAGAAGTAAGAGTAAATTACACATAGGTCCCTCATTTATTGTAAATTACCAACAAATGCCCTCAAGGGGCATATCTGTAAAGTTTGCACGGGTAAAATTGCATGGGTTTTTAGATACACATGGGTTGTAATTGCAAGAATATTTTAACGTGAGGGAAACTTTATGTAATTTTCAAATAAGTTAGGGGTAATTTTGGTAATTACATAATAAGTGAGGGGCTCTACGTGTAATTTTCCCAAGGAGGAATTCCATTGGTCAGACCGGATTGCAGCATCTATATGTATATGAACATCCATTTCATCTTCCTTCAATCTCAAATTATAAGCCATTACAAGGCAAAAGAGGTAACAAATCCAAAAGAAGAAAAAATGGCAGAATCAAAGGAAAACCAAGCGAGTATGCATCAGGAAGTTGGGCACAAGAGCCTTTTGCAAAGCGACGCTCTTTACCAGGTAAATTATATCAACTTCCATTTTGCTCTCTGTTTTATGCTGTGATTTTTAGAAAGTGTCGAAACTCTGGTGTTACATATATATGTATAGAAATTGGAACGTATGCGGGTTTACATGGACAACTTGATTTATGCAATGTTTTATGGTAAATTAAGTCACTTCCCTTCAGCTGTGTGTTTTATGGAAAATTTTTGTATGGACTCTGTTGCATGGTTCGCAAGCAATTGTCGCAGAGACTACCGTTTCAGTCCAGAATTTTGTCAATTAAAATTCCATTGCAATAGATAGTTCTATTACAATGTCGCGGTCGTGGACCGTTCCAGAATTTTGTCAATTAAAATTTTAAAATATTTTATATGACTTGAAAAGGCTAAAATATGTATATTAAATGTGACTGTGCATTCAAATTCATTAGCTTAATTTTTTTTTTTAATTCAAGAGGGAGGGGATACCTATATATCTAGCCCGATAAACTAGGGTTGATAGTTATAATCATGAGCCATAAAAACTCTATCTAGCTCCATAAAGGAGGGGAGAATCACAATTTGTGGCAGTTTGAATTTGAACCCAAGATCTCTCACATAAAATGGGAGGTAGACCAACAGATCTTGGGTTAGCATTATTGCAGTTAGAAAATAGTACTTCAAAAATTTAATGGTTATTTTAATAAAATTAAATTATAGCAGCTTTTAAATTTAATAGATACTACATCTAAATTGTCTCTTTGTAGAAAGTATCAATCAATTAAATTTAATTTATGTCGTACAAGTCCAAAATTTATAATAATTTTTTCTTGCCAATACAGTTTTTTTGCTTTTTATTTATTTATATAATTAAGGTTTTAAACTAAAATAGATATTTTCCCCCTTTCTTCTGTCAGAATCTTGTCCCTCTTCATCCATTTCTCTTTCTTTCTTCATCGCTTTAAACGAGTCTGTTCACCGCCGACCGTACCTCATCTTCTCCGACCGAGCCAGTGCCGATTCGACCGTTCCAGCCCTATTTCTCGGCCGTTCCACCGAGATATGGCCGTAACTCCCCCGATTCATGCCTTCCCCGTTACACTCCGGAACTTTGGAACGCCGGCGTCAGTTCCCGTTCCGGCCGAGTGCTCGGTGTTCCGGCGAACCATGCTTTGTTGTAATATGTTTTAAAGTCCCAGTCCCTCCATTATCAAAGCTCGCGTCATACAAGTACGGTATACGTGTATTTTATGAAAGAATTAGGGTTAGGTTTTAGTTCAGTATTTTTGACATTCATTATAATGGTACATCTTTTATCAATATTAAAATACTATCTCCTCTCCCGTAAATGTAGGCGATTGGCGAATCGCGTAAATTCATAATTCGTGTGTTTTTAATCTTTATGCTCTTATTGTCTGAATTGTCATAATAGACTCGGTGTTTGTAAACAAATGTTCCGGGTTAAGTCATGTCAGTATTCACTTAAATGATGAAGTGACATGAGTTAACATTTGTGCACATAGACCGGGTCCGTACAAAAATGTTCCGTGTTTTATGGTGAGATTCTTAGGAATTTTTATATGAACTCAAAAGTATTTGTTTTAGAGAGTATGTTACTTTGACTATATATGTTGGTTCTTATATATAAAAAAAAAGACTATATATGTTGGAACTTACATATATTTCAAGCTTGTCTGTCCGCGGTTGAGGGGACGATGTTGTTTTTGTTTGCATGAGTGTTTGCCCATATCGATAATCTTTTTTTGTTTCTCAAAATCAAGTTTCAGCTGAAAATTTATGCTTTTGTCGTAATCAATTGTACGAAATGTAGTCTTTCGTAATCCAAACATGAGTCAAATTCACCCTTATAAACTCTCTCAACGTAGTGCAAATGACCGTCGTTGATGTATGAAGACTTTATGTGGGGGCCCACATCAGCTAGACTCGTAAATTGTAATCCCCCGCGGCATCCGAGTTAAAATCATATGTTAGAGAACCATATAATATTTCCTTGTTATACATCTATACGGTGTAACACAGAATGTAACGTGATCTTGAGTAAGAATATTTTATTTTAAGATCGCTGGTTTATGTGTGAAAAAATCAAGTATTGACCTAGTGGAAGTTAATTAGATTCTGATTTTCCTTGAATTCTTAAGTGACAAGTTATTGCCATTTTATTTGATAATAATTGATTGTTTCATTTCATTATTACTACGTACAGTATATTCTTGAGACTAGTGTATATCCAAGAGAGCCAGAGGCTATGAAAGAACTCAGAGAAATAACTGCCAAGCATCCATGGTAAGTTTAATGTATCTATACTCGGAGAATTTATTTATTTTATATATTTTTTTCAATTTTAAGTTGCGGAAATTTTATAGACATTTTTTTTAATTTAAAAAAAAAATAGGAATATTATGACAACATCTGCTGATGAAGGGCAGTTCTTGAACATGCTTTTGAAGCTGATTAATGCCAAAAACACTATGGAGATTGGTGTTTACACTGGCTACTCTCTCTTGGCTACGGCCCTAGCACTCCCAGATGATGGAAAGGTACAAATAAAAGATTTATTCAACATTGGCATCTGGAATTTTATGTAAAACTAGTTCTAACCACTTTTTAAAATTATTTTGCCATTTTATGAAATCTTCAATTTGGGGGTGGGGGGAAGGGGGTAAATTCTATGCTAGACCGAGACCATTGGTTTCGGTTGAATGTACACCATTGGATCAAAAGGCATTTACTACCCTAGAATGACCCGGGGAAGGGTAATATGGGCCTTAGATATCATACTCGAGATTACTAAAATGACCTTAAAACGGGACATTATATATAAGCTCAGGGTTCAATGCTCTCGACCCAATGAAGAGGATTCAACCCGTGCTAAACGGGTCTGGTTACCCGACCTAGATACATGTTCTCCCCAATAAATGTGGCATAACTATCCGACCTTGACATATATGTTCTCCTCAATAAATGTAGCATACATGGCCCACATGTTGGCCCAATGATTATGGCCCATGATCTAACTCAGATGTAACCCTAAACCCTATAAATAGCCCTCTTAGGACTCTTGGAAAGGGATTATGGATCGATTAGTGGATTCAAACATTGCAACATTATTCTTTCTATTTCGCCAATACAAGATGATATCTGGTTTAATATATTATTACCGTGTTATTGTCATGGAATATTAATATAAACAATTTATAGCAATACAAAAGGATGAATTGCCAGACACTTGTGGTTTATAGAGATAGAACTTAGGACCTCCCACCTATAAACTATCTATGATAATAAATTTTATTAATATTATTTTGATAGCTTTATGATATAGAAACGTGCCAAATTCGTTCGCTCTGTTTTAATTTTTTTTCTTGAGTCATTGTGGTGAATCTTTCTCCACCTAAGATGGTTTCATATGCTCGTTAATCTATATCTCTTAGCCCAAACACGACCTTAATGTTTCCACAAATTCCATTTTATTTGGGTTCGACTTTGAGTTTTTTTTTTTTTTTTTGAGTTACTATAGTGAATTTCGCATTCACTTGACATGGCTGTCCTCTGAAACTTTTGTCGTCACGTCTAAACTCTTTCATCCAAATATGGATGTACTCTGAAACTTTTGTCGTCACGTCTAAACTCTTCCATCCAAACGCAACCTCAATGAGTTCACAAATTCCATTCGTATTCAATAAGAATTTCTTAAGTTTATGGCAACACTAACAATATCTTCATTGGTGCAGATATTGGCAATGGACATTAACAGAGAGAATTATGAATTGGGTTTGCCCGTAATTGAAAAGGCGGGTGTTGCCCACAAAATTGATTTCCGAGTAGGTCCTGCTTTGCCTGTTCTTGATCAAATGATTGAAGATGTAAGTCTTACCAACTCTACTAAACAAATTGTTCTTTACTTCACAAATCTTGATCTAAATCATCACATTTATATATAAAATAAAAGATAACGGTTTTTACTAAATTGAATTTGTGAGTCCGGATATATTGTACATAATAATGTTATGAAGTGAAGCATAAACATTTTAATGTGTGAGAACTATTATAATAGGAGTTCATATATAGATACAAAAATAAAACAAAAGAAAGAAGATTAATGTTTTTCTTTTGACCAATAATTGTATACCTTTTTCACTTTCTTAAAGGTGGTGGAAAGTGGAAACTAATGGACAATTATTTGGTTTCATTCATTGGGAATATTTTTATGATCTTATGAATGAAATCAAAAATAGTAAAAGTATTTAGGGTTTTATTCTACCAAAATATTTAGAAAAGCCGAATCTTGATAACGGTATAAAACCTTCATATGGCATCACTAATCAGACAAAATTTACAAAAGGAAAGAAACCAATTGCATTTTTCCTTTTTTTCCGAATGAAATAGTTATATCATTACATTGGATATCGAATCAACAATCGTAATCGGCAATTTCCTATTACAAACTACTAACAATGAGCTACAAACTAGAAACAAAAAACTATAAACTAGAAACAAAGAACTACTATATAAGTAGAGAAATAACTCACACATCTGGTGGGATCGAACTCATGCAATACATTTACTGTTTTTGGTAAAAAATAAAAAAACCAATCACATTTTCATTTCCACAGATTCTTTAATACCACCAAAATGCAATTTTCCTCAAATATTTCTTCCAAAGCGACACAAAATAGATTCCTAAAAAGACTTTTGTTACCTCACCATACGTCATTAAGAGCTTGTTTACCCCGCAATAAAAAAACTAAAAGCTGCATCTGGACTGCAACGACAATCTTATGATAGTTTGAACCTTCTTGTTGTCTTTCAAAATCACGTTTAAACAAAACTAAATATTCAAACTTTCCTCATAATCAATTTAACAAAAATCAATTATACAACCGTCGAACCAAACTCAACTAAATCTTCGATTACATGCTTTGCAGGGGAAATATCATGGATCTTTTGATTTCATATTCGTGGATGCTGACAAGGACAACTACATCAACTACCACAAGAGGCTTGTTGACCTGGTCAAAGTTGGTGGTGTGATCGGCTACGACAACACCCTATGGAATGGTTCCGTGGCGGCCCCACCAGACGCACCAATGAGGAAGTACATTAGGTACTATAGGGACTTTGTATTGGAGCTTAACAAGGCTCTTGCAGCTGATCCAAGGATCGAGATTTGCCAGCTTCCCGTGGGAGATGGTATTACGCTATGCCGCCGTACCACCTGATCATCCCCTCGAGACTATTCTTGTCAAATTTTCAGCTCCATTTTCATATTTTAAGTGTTGTGAATTGTATTTTTTATGTCATCGATATATATAACTATAATTTGGATGGGCAAAGAATAAATATAATTTGTCCCTTCAATAATCAGCTAGTATGAAAGTAGAGAAAAATCAATAACATTTTGCTTGAATCCAAGGCCTTATGGTTATGGAATTTCTACTCTTTCACTTTCGTTGCATCTCATTCATGCTGGTAAGAAATTGTCAAAAAAGAAAAACGCGGGAGAATGCTGTTAGGGATGGTAGGCATCAGAGCACGAAAAATAAACAAGAAAACAATAAAATCTAAGCCTAAACATGAAGATGAACAACACGAGGATTTAACGTGGTTCGGCATAACTTGCCTACATCCACGAGCCAACCTAGACTACATCTTTATTTCTTTCAAAGTACATCAAGAGTTCATCAATTACAAGTGGAGTTCTCATATTTATAATGGTAGAGAAGTCTAAACCCTAACAAATTAGGAAAAACACTCCTAAACAACTAGGAAATAATTCCTAACACAATAGGAAACAATTCCAATCAAAGTAGGACTCAAGACATGCCAAAATAAGGAAAAATTGTCAAAAAACGTGTCTCCAGTGCTGTTGCCCGCGCCCAGGCGCCATACAGTGGCGCCTGGGCGCACCCCTCTGCATGTGGCGCCTGGGCGCCGCCATGTTGGCGCCTGGGCGCACCCCTCTGCCTGTGGCGCCTCTTCTGGGCGCCTGGGCGCAACTGTGCATATCTGCACTTCCCAGCTTCAATTTTTCGACTTCTTCTTATCCTTTTGCGATCCCAGTCAACCCCGACTCTTCTTGGATCTATTTTGGCTCCTCTTCTTGACCTTATTTTGATCCGACTCCACCAAACCCATCAATCTCCCACTTGGAGACTGATCAAAATAACCCGAACTCAACTCGAATCATCCATTCACTTTTCCCAAGTGAATCTTAGTCTATTCGACCCATCCCCAAACCCAATGGAGATCATACCCCGAGACCTTTCCATGTCTCTTCAATTCATTCGTCCTCTAGTGTCACCCACTTGACGAACTCTCTCTGTGAACATCGTCCCCCCTTTTGAACCCTCGCCACTACCTTATTCTTTTGGTGATCAGCCAACTCCTGAATACCGTGTCATATCTATCTTGGTCCAACTGACCCTCGGATATAGGTTACTCTAAAACCCGAACATGTCACACTCATACAGCCTCAGTCTACCCGTCCACTGACATCTTTCCACCAAGGAATTTTTCCAACGGCAATCTCGGATCCCTCATGTATCTGCTCCATGCCTCTGCATGAGCCATGTCTGATCCATCCGCCTACTTGGTTTTTCAATGGCTAACTCGGGCCACTGACATATCTGCTCGAGCTCCCACTCCACAAGCTATGTCACATCCCTCTGCCAATAAACCCGATGCTCTGCGAATCTACCTACCCGGTTTTCACATCCTGCCACCATGGCTTCTGACTCCACGGTCAACCCCTCCCGGCACCGCTTCCTGTCCTCATGGTCTCTCTACGTGGTCATGCCTCCACAACCCTGCCCTCTTGTCTCTCGACTACATGGCTCTACCCTCTCGGTTACCGATTCTATCATTCTGACTTCTGGCTCGGTGGATTTGCTTTCTTAGCACCATAGCTCTGCCTCTTCGATCTAGCAACTCGTTCATCCCTCTCGAAAATACTAATTTGCTCTCTGACCTCTGGCTCTATGGTTCTGCCTCTGGCTCCACAACTGCTCCCACTGGCTTCATGTTCTACCTACCCGGTAACACAAATCGGCCTCTGCTGCTGCGGATCTACCTCTGCTGGCACCACGATTTTTCAACGTTTTCTCGTTAATGTTCAACGATATTACTCTTCTATGGCTGACGATCTACCTGATCTCATCCTCCTCTGTCATCTTCTCCGGCTTCACCACGACCTCAATCCGTGCTTCTCTGCAACGAAATAGTCGAGCTTGATTAATCTTCCATCTCCTACCATCGTTCCCACGACGAAATCCGTGTTTAGCCAAAAACACTTCCCCATAGATCTAGATCTAAGACGTCTCCTAAATCTACAACCTATGGCTCTGATACCAGTTGTTAGGGATGGTAGGCATCAGAGCACGAAGAATAAACAAGAAAACAATAAAATCTAAGCCTAAACATGAAGATGAACAACACGAGGATTTAACGTGGTTCAGCATAACTTGCCTACATCCACGAGCCAACCTAGACTACATCTTTATTTCTTTCAAAGTACATCAAGAGTTCATCAATTACAAGTGGAGTTCTCATATTTATAATGGTAGAGAAGTCTAAACCCTAACAAATTAGGAAAAACACTCCTAAACAACTAGGGAATAATTCCTAACATAATAGGAAACAATTCCAATCAAAGTAGGACTCAAGACATGCCAAAATAAGGAAAAACTGTCAAAAAACGCGTCTCCAGCGCTGTTGCCCGCGCCCAGGCGCCATACAGTGGCGCCTGGGCGCACCCCTCTGCATGCGCCGCCATGTCGGCGCCTGGGCGCACCCCTCTGCCTGTGGCGCCTGGGCGCCGCCATGTTGGCGCCTGGGCGCACCCCTCTGCCTGTGGCGCCTCTTCAGGCGCCACTTCTGGGCGCTTGGGCGCAACTGTGCATATCTGCACTTCCCAACTTCAATTTTTCGACTTCTTCTTATCCTTTTGCGATCCCAGTCAACCCCGACTCTTCTTGGATCTATTTTGGCTCCTCTTCTTGACCTTATTTTGATCTGACTCCACCAAACCCATCAAATGTTTGCAAGAAAAAACAAATCATAATCATGTTATTCACAAAAAGAATTGAAAAAAATGTGTAAAATAACTTCGATTTAGTTTGAGGAATACTAAGAATTACTTTAAAGCACCCTTACCGGCTTGAAAATTCTCATATTTGCCGATTAATTTAAGATAGTCATAATCAATGATATAAAAACTCTAAAATTACTTCTGTTGAGAGCTTATTTGACCCCTCAATTGAAAAGTTAAATTTTGAATATTCATTTAAACTGGTTGAATAATCTCGATTGGATTTTATGCAATGCAAAACCACATTTCGACAACGCTAAAAGTTCAAACTTTTATATAAATCCTAAACTTAATTTCATAAATCACTTAAGTTTAGAGTTGCAAACACTTTTTACTTCAAAGGTTTCTCATAGATGAATATTTGAGGAAAAAGAATTGGACCTGCAAACTGCATTCACCCTATAAAAATTAAAATGACCAACTAATGGCCCTCCAATTGTTTTTCTAAATGACATTGGCAAACACAAGCAAAATTACTTTTCAAGACTACTAGAACTATTTTCCAAAGAACCGTGAAATACACATCATTTACCAAAAAATAGTTAGCACACTCGATATGTTTGTTTAACCAACAAGGTCCAGCACAGTTGGTAGATAGCTGAGTTTCTTAAGCATTTATCCAGGGTTCTATTCCTGGGATATGTATGGAAAAGACTTTGTTGGGAGAGGCAAAACTCACTTAGGTGATCTCTACGTCTCGAAGGGAAATAGTTTCCGACATCTGGTTGGGGGAAACCTTGGTATATATCAAAAAAAAAAAAAAAAGATATGTTTGTTTAAATTATTTATCTATAGATAAATATTTTTCTTGGATGGTATATATATCGTTTAATTATCTTCACACTATTCTTTGAACTTATTATATGAATATATGTGATGTACGAAAATATTAAGAAGGAAACGAGAAAAATAATAGAGATGAAAGAGGGGAGAAAGAGACAAGTGTTTGTACGACATACGAGAGGGAGATGACAAAATTGACGTTCGTTTAATGTATATTTGGAGAGAATTTTTTTATTTTTTTTATCTAAATCATATATATATATTTTTTCATATCCTGATCATTCGTGTGTACACTTATCGCCAGGGATGGAGCCAGGGGAGGGCTGGAGGGTGCGATGCCCTCCCTCAATTTTGAAAACTTATATTTTTTACATTACAAAATTTTTTATATTTGAATTTCGCCCCCCCTCAAAATTGAAAAATATCACGCTTTCTCCCTTTTCTTTGAGTTCACCATCGCCAAATCCAAAATTCTGGCTATAACGAAAGAGATATAAGAGTATAAAGTATGTCAAAAGTTGTAATTGAACCTAGTTCCTTATTATATTTTCCCTCATAAATATAGCGTATCGTACCGCAGGGGGCTTAATCTATTTGGCAAAAAATTAAATGTATAGTTATATCACAAAAATTTTGCCCCCTCGATAAAATTCCTGATTACTACACATATGTCCTCATAATGCATGGAGTATTACATGATTATGTAAAAGAATCTACAGCTTTATAAATATGAATATGGGCTGTCATTGTTTAACTAATGTATTTTAAGTTGTAGCCCAAAAGTGACGCAATAGCCCAAAAAATTTAAACAGGCCCTACAACTTGATTCATCACTTTGTGGCCCAAAAGACAAGGTATACTAGTAGGTAATGCACCATTTCATTGCATTGCACCAAGTTTGATTGTTTTTTCTGATGAAGGGGACTAAATAGCTAGGGGTACCCCATTCATTAAAAAAAAAAAAACCCACAATTGTTTGAAAAAAGTAAAAAAAAGTCAAACGACCCGATACTTAATATAAGCTTGGTTAATAATTCGCTTAACACATCAAATGAGTTTGAGCACATTTTTCTACTCGATCAGACTTGAAGTTTTGCTCGAACTCGACTCAAATAGCCAAAAAACTACAAAGCAAGCATAATATTATAGCGTTGCTCAAACTCGACTCGTGTTTTACTCGATTAAAGCTCATTCAATTTGACTTAATTAGCCACTAAACCAGACTCAAATAAAAATCAAGCCAAACTTAAATAATAATTTATTAGCCTCGGCTCAATTCTCCTAAACCATGTCCAAGTCACCCCATTTATACTTCCATTGCCTACTACTTCCATATAGAATGGTGGCAAAACATGCAAGCTCCAGGATTGAAACTAACAAAACTACTCCTATTTTTTTATTTAATTCAAGACGAATGGGGATACCCTAAATATCTAGCCCAACAAACCCGGGTTGATAGTCCTAATTCTGAGCCATAAAAACTCTATCTAGCTCCATGAAGGAGGAAGAGCCACAACTTGTGGCAGCCTGAATTCGAACATAGGACCTCTCACATAAAGTGGGAGGTGGATACCACTAGACCAGCAGGTCTTGGTAAACTACTCCTATTTATGTTTGAATAAATTATATCTAATTTTATGTAAGAAAACTCAAATATATACACCGATCACAACATTTGGGCTGCCATTCTAAAAAGAATTATCCTTTAGACAAAAATGAAAATCAGCCCAAGAGATATATACATATATATATATAATATAATGGGCCAGTCCAAAACAAAAATTAACCCTAATTCCACCCCCTTTACATTTCCATCGCCTCCCACACATATATACTCTGCTCAACACAAAACCTCCCCTCAAATTAGGGTTTCACTTCGCATCCGAGAGAGAGAGTGAAGCAAAACTCAGACCCCAACCATGGCGGCGCCGGCAAAAGAATCCGTCCAATGCTTCGGCCGTAAGAAGACGGCTGTCGCCGTCACTCACTGCAAGCGCGGCCGTGGACTGATCAAAATCAACGGCGTTCCGATCGAGCTCGTCCAGCCGGAGATCCTCCGGTGCAAGGCGTTCGAGCCAGTCCTCCTCGTCGGCCGCCACCGCTTCGCCGGAGTCGACATGCGCATCCGCGTTAAAGGCGGCGGTCACACGTCGCAAATCTACGCCATTCGTCAGTCCATCGCGAAGGCGCTCGTCGCGTATTACCAGAAGTACGTCGATGAGCAGTCGAAGAAGGAGATTAAGGATATTCTCGTGAGGTACGATAGGACTTTGCTCGTTGCTGATCCGAGGCGTTGCGAGCCGAAGAAGTTCGGTGGACGCGGTGCTCGCGCGAGGTTTCAGAAGTCCTACCGTTGAATTGTTGGTAGTTTTTATGCTTTTATTACTTTTAATTTGTCAGTAGTATGCTTTTTTGACGATTAATTTGAGATAATGTTTATGT
The DNA here is from genome assembly GCA_019426215.1 of Buddleja alternifolia. Classification (NCBI taxonomy): domain Eukaryota; kingdom Viridiplantae; phylum Streptophyta; class Magnoliopsida; order Lamiales; family Scrophulariaceae; genus Buddleja; species Buddleja alternifolia. The sequence goes on along the minus strand of CM033408.1, from coordinate 30,454,561 downwards.
ATTGGATGTTTTGATACTTGTTCCGTTTTATGGTGAAGGATCATAGTTTTTTACATTTCTGGTAAATTGAATTGTTTGTGGTGTTCTGTTTTATTGCTGTGATTTGTTTGTATGTTTTGGCTTTAATTGACTATGTTATTTTTGCGTGTTCTATAATTACGTTCTTCTGGTTATCTTTATAGAATTCACTGTGTTAGCATATAAGGTTTAGGCTCGAGCTCGAACGCAGTTTACTCCTGGATTTCTTTAGTTGAACTGGCTTCAATTGCTTGTGTTCTTGTGCATTTATGTGTACATCTGCAGCAATTTGAAAATATCGAGTATCGACCCTTATGTCTTCTTGGGAATTGGTTGGAAAGATAGTTCTCTTATTTTAGTTCGAATAATGTGAATGAGAGTAATTTTATGTGCAGAACTGGAAGTTTTATTCATTGATTGCATTTTTATTTGTACTGCCCGTCCTATCTCAAGAACTTGTGGGAAAATGTCTGCATGTGTCTCATGCCATATCTATTTATCTTATACGAGTTGAATGTAAGTGTAACTTCTGAATTCCAGAATGTTGTATGATATGTTCATCAGTTTCTTGATTCTACTTGTTATTTTAGGATTCTTGTGTTATTGTTCCGTTGACATAATGTTTCTATGTATTCCAGATAATTGTCTAATTCATTTTCTTTTTTTAACTTGTAGTGATGATTTGAAAATGCATTGCTTCTTTTTGTCTAAATTTTTCTTCCTCGAAATTTCTTTAGCCTTTTTTGCCCTGCTTGATTTTGTTGTTCAAAATTATTTCGCGGATACTGGACTCTTAGTTGCGAATTGTGATCTTAAGTGCATTTTTCTTGTTAAGGACTAGTATTTAACAAACCTAAACTGGTTGCTGGGCTTTGTTTATGTATAGTCCTTCTCGTGACCTCTTTATTCTGGTGGGTGATATGTGACCACTTTATTCTGATGGGGGTGATACGAAAGAAGCGCCCACCAACAAAACCAAACTGCCCCATTAGTAAGGCCAAACCTTCCTGTGTTAATGCGAAACCACCAGTAAGGTCTTACCCTTCTCGGATCCCATGAGTCAGGTCATGGTCCTACTATATCTAATCTCCCACCTGTTTTCCGATCTCCTGTTTTTTGTTTTTTTTTTTGTCTTTTTTTGTGTTGGAATTTATTGAAACTTGTTGGATTAAATTTGTTTCACATAACGCGTTTCTAAGTACTTGGTCTACATGGTTTGAAATATATGTATTTTTCTGTAAATCCCGGAAAAATACTTTAGTCTTATGTTGCGAGTATAAATCTCCTTCGCATTTATGGAATTTGCCTTTGAATCATTTCACTATGTTTGCTGAAATTCATGATATTCACTCTGATTGAATGATAGTACTTGTACAATCTTTTATTATTCTGTCTGACGTGCATACAATTTAACTTAGGATGAGCTGCTGAGTTTACTGGTGAATTTCGTTCGATTCATTCGTATAGATTTATACCCTCTTTTCCTTAGATTAAAAAAATCCATGCTCTGATACTAGTTCTTTATAATTTTGGGGGTAAAATTGCATTATTAGGCCCATAACTTTGGCCTTTTTTCATTTTAGTCTTATTCGTTATCAGATTCTCACATTATATTCCATAACTTTCAGTTTTTCTCACATTTGGTTCCATTGAAGGATTCCGTCCAATATCTCCGTTAGTCAACATTTTTATTCATTTTTTGACGAGATTTTATGTGTGAATGACACGTGATATTGAATATTATTGGAGATTTTTATTGAATAAAATTCATGCTCGAATTTTGCTAAAAAATTAGGTCAAAATGTTGACTAACAGAGTTACCGTTAAGTATTGGACGAAATCTTTCAATAAGACTAAATGTGAGAAAAATTGAAAGTTATGGAATATAATGTGAAAATCTCGTAATGAATGGGATCAAAATGGAAAAAGGCCAAAGTTATGGGGACCAAAATGCAATTTTCTCTAATTTTGGGAGGTTGGGTGCTTTAAAAGGTTGTTATTAATGCTTAATGAAATTGTCATATCAACACAAATTGCGTCAAAATTTTAATTTTAGTCCCATAAAATATTGCGATTCTAGTTTTAGTTCCACGTTTTACGTAATTTTAAAAATAGTCCTAATCATTTGAAAAAATTATAATATTAGTCCTTTTTTCAAACATTTTTAATCTCATACTTTATTTTGCATTTTAATAATTGCATTTTCACCATGAATTATACAATATTGTATTAAACACCCCCCCAAACAAATATTAATTGGCACTTGCCCTCCGAGAAATGGAGTGAAATAAAAATGTTTAGGGGGGGGGGTAAGCAGGGATGGAGCCAGGGTAGGGGTATAACTTGAGCCGAGCCGGCTCGGGAGCTTAGCGGGCTCGGCTCGGCTAGAATGAGCTCGACTCGAGCTCGAGCCTCTTTCCTTCTGAAAAAAGCTCACGAGTCGGCTCGCGAGCTTTTTGATTTTTTAATATATATTTATTTTTATATTATAAATATTAATTATATATATTAAATATTTATAATATTCAATAAATAAATATTAAATATTATAAATATTTAATGTCTTTTCAAAAATAAAAAAATATTTAATATTAAGGCTCAAGCCTAGGCTCGGCTCGAGCTCGTTTTTTAACTGTTGAGCTCGAGCTCGTGTACCTGGCAAAATCGCCAGGCTCGGCTCGTTTACACCCCTAACTGCCAGGGGAGGGCTGGAGGGTGCGTTTGCCCCCTCTCAAATTTGAATTTTTTTTTATCTTACAAATTTTTTTATATTTGAATTTCATCCCTCTTCAAAATTGAAAAATCACGCTTTCTCCCTTTTCTTTGAGTTCGCCTGCTCAAATCCAAAATTCTAGCTATAATGAATGAGATATTAAAATATAAAGTATGTCAAAAGTTGTAATTGAATCTAGTTCCTTATTATAATTTTTCTCATAATTATAGCGTATTGTACCGCAGGGGGCGAGCCATCCGCACCCCCTTTGAATCCTTCAACTGTAAAAAAAAAAAGTGTATAGCTATATCACAATAATCTCTTCTCCCTTAGTAAAATTCTTGACTCCGTCCATGGGGTTAAGTGCAAACAAAATATATGTTAGGGGGTGTTGGTACATGCATATAGTTTTAGGGGGTAAAATGCAATTTTTAGTTGGTAATTATGTCAAAATTTAACAGAAAATATCATGTGGGACTAATTCCATCTAGAAAAATGATCAAGTTTGCAATTAGTGTGGAATATTAAGGCTTTTTTTAAAATCCTATAAAGTGTGGAATGAATACTAAAATTATGATATCCTGCAGGATTAAAATTGAAATTTTGTCACAGATTGCCACAAATGGTGTAATTGAAACTAAGTTTGAATATTTAGGCATGTTAATGTAATTTTAAAATATGATAGATTAAAGTGATGTGTTTTCTTTTTCTTTTTTTTCTATTTTTTTAAATTCAAGAGGAAGAGGGATACTCTACATATTTAGTTCGACAAACCCTGATTGATAGTTATAATCTTGAGTCATAAAAACTCTATCTAAGAGCATCTCCAACACATAAACATAAAAATGATGCAATTTTTGCATCACTTTAATGTTATACAGTAAATTTATTTCAACCCATAACTTTAATTTTAACATCAAAAAGAAATTTTTAAAGAATATTCCTTTTTGTCTCTATTTCACAAATAACACCTAAACTTCAAGTTTTTACATATTCATTCAATTTTTTTTTTGTTATTTTGTGGTATTAAGTAATAAAATTCTCAATTAAAATACATTTTATTATTTAATAATAATAATAAACAATTAAAATTGATTTTAAATCTATTTGGTATCTAATAAAATTATTTAAACAACTATTTATGTTATCTAGTAACAGTCGAAATGATTAAAAAATAATTAAAGTATATTTTGTTATTTAATAATAAATACGTAATTATAAATTTACACAATACATTAAGATCGAGTGTACTATTTGATATAAAAAAGACATAACAAACAAACACTACGTTGAATAACTAATAATAGTAGAATAAAATAAAAAAAGACGCAACAACATTATTCACTATGCCCAACATTAGAATATTGCTTCCATAAATGCTCTATTAATGCATTACTAGGTTCAATATGGCATTTTTGTCTTTGATTTGTCTATTGTTATTTCTCTAATTTCTCAATGTCTTATTATAATAGTTATTTTGTATTAGAATAGTGTAATTTTTAATATTAATCTATATTTATATAAATATTTAAATTTTTTTAATTTATGAAATATGCATTTTGTACAAGTTCTTAATATATATTTTCATTTATAGTTAAATTTAAAGTGAAATCATATATAATTGAATAAAAATAACATTTATGGGACATAATTATAACTTTATAAAGTTTTAAGGACTAAATTGCAAAAGAAAAATAATACAAAAACTAAAATGCAACTAAATAAAGAAAAAGAGGACTTGCACCAAATTTGGTGCAAATGTGAAGTTTTACACTAAATATAGCGTGCAACATCACAATTGCACCAAATTTGGTATTACCAACCCACACCATATATACTATTTCCAACCCAAATTTAGAGTGAGTTGGAGACGGTTTAACTTCATAAAGGAGGGGAGAGTAACAATTTGTGGCAGCCTCGATTCGAACACCTCTCACATAAAGTGAGATATAGATATCATTAGACCAACAAACCCCAATGGATTAAAGTGATGTTAATAAAGGACAAACAATGATTTTATCCCTTTCTTCTAAATGGATGCTCATTTTCATTTGCTGTCAATATCGGGTGAAGTTCCTTTTTCCAAATTTTAAAGCGGACCAGTCTTCTAGCGTTGTACTTGGGTACTATGAAGCTCTGTATTTTTAATGTCAAGGTTCAGTATCCATCTCTCTCGAATTTATGATTGTTGTTTTATACTTTAAAATAAAAATCCCTGAAAACAATTTTAATACTTAAACTTTAAATAAGTATTACATTTTATTGAATGACATTTTTTTTCCTGTCAAGTGACTAACATTCTTGTGAAAAATACTCTTACCCCTTATTTGGGAAAATTTTATGATGAACTCGTTCCATTGGTCCTAGTGTATTAAACACCATACATTTGAGTTGGGGTGGGTGGTTTGGATCACCCACCACCTATGTTTTCACCACTCACACTAACATAAATATATGGTGTTTAAAGTATCAGGACCAACGGGATGGGATTGGCGCGGTTGGTGCCGGTCACCTTATACTTCCGAGACAAAAACATCGAGGGACTGGCGTTTGTTTTTTAATTGCTTTTGAAAACAAATGACGAAGACGACATATGCTATAATTTTTGAACTATTGAATAAAATACGGAAGATTCATAAAGTTTAAGAGAAAAAAAAAATGCTCAATTCCTATTTATCGGACATTTCGAGGTTCTATATTAATTAGAGTGCATTCGATAAGGTTTGTTTATTTGACCAAACACAATAAAAAATAATACATGGACTAGACCAAATCTTCCAAGAACAGCAACGTGACATTAACACGAAGTCACGAAGTGGGGGTCTACAAGGTCGGGTTTGGATGGATTCATGAGAAAAATACAACCCGACCGAGATGTGCGGATTGATAAAATATTAAACTAAAATTGTAGAATTATCTTTTCAAATCAAGCAGCTTGGGTCAGTTGGGTTTCATTTCTTTAGCGGCGTGGGAGAACGGATTGACGAGTTATCGAATTATAATTATAATTTTTACAATTTACTTCTAGTTACAAGTTACAACTAGTAAGTAAGAAATTAAATAACATACTTATTGTTGTACATTTAACTAAATAAATTTGAGTTGATGGGAAGTAAAAAAAAAGGTTGTGTTATTAAATAAAAATCATATTATCTCATAATGAGTGAAAACTCTAAGATGTTAATAAAACTAAATTGTTTTAAATATGTCATAAGAATAGGCATAATATACATATATATAGGGATAATTACACTGGGGGTCCTGAGGTATTGCCTAATTACAAAAAACATCCCATAATTTAATAAATTACATCTAACATCCTAAGTTTTCATGTATTGATGTAAAAAATGGATAAAAATTGTTAAGAAACATATTTGCCCTTACAGAATATTAAAAAAGGAAAAAGAAAAATATATTGAAAAATGAAAAAAAGCTAAATTACCATATTGCCCTTTTACATCTCTAAATTTACTTTTAATACCAATTTTAAAATTAAAATTAAATTTTTAAAAAAAGTAGTTATATATATGTGTGTGTGTATGTGTTTTATCTTACAAAAGTGTGTGTGAATGTGTGTATTTTTGTGTGTGAGTGTGTGTGTGACTGTGCATATGTGTGTATTGCTCTGTGTGTGCACCTGTTGTTGTGTGTGTGTGTGTTTTATTTGCTCTGTGGGTGGGGGGAGGGAGACGATGAACAGTTCACCACCCACTTTTTTTTTCTTTTTTTTTATTTAATTAGAATACAATTTTTAAATTTATTTATAAATTTCATAAATTGATTTAAAATATAAAATTTTAATTTATATAACCTAAACTATTACATATTAATTTAATTAAAAGAATAAAATGATATTTTACACATAATTTTTTTATTTTATAATTTTAATGATTTAGAATTTTTTTATTTTGTTGATTAAATTTTTTAATTATAAATAATTATTTATATACTTTACATACACAACATTACATATAACACTTATACTTGTATAAAATATTATAAATAACATCAAAAGAGTATAATTGTCCGAAAAAAATTTGGTCTTCTGGTCTAGAAAAAATCAGGGGTGTTTTTGAAAATTCACCTAAAATTTAACGGAACCCTAACGGAAGGTGCTCAATGTTAGACGGTGGAAACAGAATGAATGTTAGATGTAATTTATTGAACTAGGGGACGTTTTTTTTGTAATTTTGCAATACCTCAGGTATGTCCAGTGTAATTGTCCCTATATATGTATGTGAGTGTTTACTTGGTTTTCAAAATAAATTTTTCGTTCAAATCAAGTAAAAACTAATGTTCAAATGAGCCAGTTCATCTTCTCAAATAAAAATAAAGTGTGTGACTTGAATATGAAGAAAACCACTTTTATCAGTGAGCATATATGCATATATAGTTTTTAAGATTTAGTGCTAATATTTAACTATATATATGTGTGTGTGTGTGGAGATCACACACAATCCATATTACCTATGAGAGATATATACATTAGAACCATTTAATTCGGTCTAGCATAGATTTTTCCCATAGCGCTAAATAGTCCTGTAATCAATTGCTTGTGGAAACAAGTGATGTGGACTGTATATACAAGAAAAAATCTATCATAGACCAAGTTCAATTGTCCTACGTCTATTTCTCTCACACAATAATATGTATTGTGCGCGGTTCTCATACACTCTTGTGCAAAGAGATATATACATAAGATACACTCTAATTACCCGGATATAATAAATCTTGAACTATCGAATAAAATATGGAGGATTAATAAAGTTGAAGACCAAAAATGCTCACCAATGATGCGTGACTCAGTTGGTCAAGTTGAGGTTTCATAACCAAAAGGTTATAAGTTTGATCCTCACTATTGTATGTGAGTTATATTATCTATTTATATAGTAATTTATAATATATTATAAGAGAATTCGTTTGTGTTTACATATATTAAATATTCTCATATAATGATATAATACATAATTGCTTAATTAAAAAACACTTACAAAAAAAAATTCTCAATTCCCATTAAGTGGACATTTTGAAGTTTTATATTAGTTTGACTGCATTCAACAATGATTGTTTATTTTGACCAAACACAGTAAATCTATGCTTATAATTGAAGAGGGCTAAATGTGTTTGGACTATCATATCGTTTGATATGACATATGGAGAAGTGTTACAGGCTTCTAGTATTCATGTACCATATGATGATTATAATGACACTTTATTTATTTTGATGATTTGGCATAATTATAACCATATAATCTATTATACCAAATATAGTGATTATAATGACACTTTATTTATTTTGATGATATGGCATAATTATAACCATATAATCTATTATACCAAATATAGTGGATGATTATCCATGATTTATGATTTACACGTTGTCTCCCTTGTATCTTTATATCTGTTTTTTTTCTTTTAATCACATTAAATTTATTTTTCACCTTTATTTTTTAATATTTTTTATTCTCTTCTCTCATCTTTTATTTAAATTTTATAAAAATTTGTTCAAAAAATATCATATTGATTTATTTATTTTTGCACACACATAAAAGGTGCTTTACCGACTAGTAATAACTAATAATAAATATACTGGACCTCATCTTCGAAGAAGTTCCACTACAGTACAAAGTAACATTAATAAAAGTTTGGAATTAACATTTTGATTGGTTCGGTTTTCGCAGCTTAATGGTGACAAATATGCACGTCTCTTTAAATTAATTTAATTAAAATTTGTCCCACCTTGCGTCAATAGCACCTTTTAGTTGGTATAAGTGCCTCAAATTATAGCGCATAATAGCCAACCCAAATTCACTTCAAATGGGTAAGAATGAACTATTTCTCCTCAAAAAATTAGGTATTCATTTAATTTTTTCTGCTGTCGTAAGGATCATATTTGTGGACGATCCTGTAAGTAATTTTGTAAACGATATGCTCTAGCCAAAGTAAGTGATCAAAATCGATCCTACATTTCTATCCAAACTTTTTGCAATAATAATAAAAAAAAAGCACATAATATATGATTTTACCTCAAATAATTTTCAAACCTTACCTTAAAGTATACTAGCGTGAACCCCGTGCTATGCACGGATAATATATTTAAAATAAAAATACAAATCATTTAACATTGAAAAAATTTTCTTAATAATTTTGCTCTTTAAATTCTATGACCCAAGTTAGGTTCACTAAATTTGTAATTATACTATGAAAATGACCAAATACCAAACATCTTCAATTAGGTGGTTTTACTATTTTGATCCTAAATTAAATAGGAGAAAAGTGTACAAAGTACGAAATAATTGAAGAAAATCTGAACAATATTATCAAAGTATAAGCAATATGATAAAGAAAATATTAAACTAAACTTAGTAACTAAGCAGGAAGCATTTGAAAATTTTAAATATGAAATCAGTTGGAATGTTGTCAATGCAAACTTAATTATTACGACAAAGCAAAATTTGTTAAATATTGCTCATCGTCATAATTTTTTTTTTTTTGAGGAAGTGGTAAATTTGATTTGAATGTCATAAATGGGTTAATGTGGAAAGGTTGCCTTGTCAGAAAAAAAAAAAAGGTGTGGAATGGTCTAGGACTTTGGGTTACTTAGATCAAGAGTTAATCAAATAAACCAATACTATAGTTTTATTAATCAATGTAAACATATAGCCTATAAGTAAATAAAGTTGTTACATTAAATTGATTGGTTTCAATCACAAAAAGTCCTCAATGGATTAGAGGAAGGGCGTACAGTGTGATCCTAGAGAGACCATCTTTTGCTCACTTTTCTTGGAGTTATAGTTACTTCCATCTTACCTCTATCGTAATCTCCTACAACTTTAGTAGTCCGTTAATGAAACAAAATTATACCACGAACCCAATACACTGTAAGAAAAGATTCATTATCGGATATTGTAGCTTTGTCCATCTTGGGTCCATCGAAGATTCAAATCCATGTTTGAGAGCAAAAATCCCTCTTGCAATAGGAATTTGAACCGCCTTTAAATTTCTCCATTGATCTATATAAATGAGGGGAAAAACACTTTTGAAAGCTTTTAAATTTAGTAAAGTACGTACTATAAGCAAAATTTATGAAAGATCAAGACTCATTTATTATCCCATCAACTTATATGTATGTGTGTGTATATATATATTATGCATGTAAAAGAAGCTTTCAAATTTACCATGCAAGTGGCAAGGCAAAATTTATGAATTATATTTACAATTTTTTTTTATGAATTATCACAACAAAGTTTCTTTCAATCATGAAATTTAAATTTGCTGCTCACCACTATCCACCTTCTTATGTCCATGGAACTGACGTTGTAATTTTTGTTGTGGACATGTAATTTTTTTTCCCTTGATGTTGATGATGCACCAACTATTCTGTGCTCCTCATCATTTTTAAGTTACTGAATATTTACTTAGTAAAATGAAAAATAAATAAAGAACCTTAAGTAAGGAGATACTTTGGTGGTTGACACCTTACACATGATTGTCAATGCTATATATTTCACACGATAAAGAATTGAATCCGAAATCGCAGAAGAACAAATAAATACTATAAAGAATTAAATGGAAAAAAAATTAAGATAGGTAAAAAGGGGTGGCTGGTGATGATAGATACTGGTTACGACTAACACGAAGGAAAGGCCTTATCTATGTACTATGCATTATTGTTGATACAAAGTCCAAGAGAAAATCCAATAAAAGAAAAGCACCCCATGATTTGTATACATAAGATCTAAAGTGCTAATGAAAGTACCTCTTAATCCAAAAAATTCCATTTTATAGAAAGCATTTGAGGAAAATCCCAACAAATAAGATTAATAATTTTTTGAACTAAAAATATATATTTAGTTCATAGATGGGTAATCAAGTATTTCTTATTAGAAAATAATAAAAATAGCACTCAATAAACTGTAATTTGAGTTGGTTAATCTGAAAAATGATTCTAATTTGTCAATATAGTTTAGGCTATTGTATAAACACTTATTTAAAATAAAGTCAAACATCAAAGATAAAATGGCATTTCTAATGAGGTTTTACCTAAAGATAAAGTCAAGTTGTCATATGCATCTACTGACACTTTGGATTTCCAAACTTTTGAGTCAATTGTTAGAGATGGAAGTGTTGGGCAATTGTGTGGAGTCGGATCAAAATAGGTTGGAAAAGGAGCCAAAATAGAGTCAAGAAGGGTCGGGGTTAGACCGGGATCGCAAAAGGATAAGAAGGAGTCGAAAAATTGAAGCTGGGAAGTGCAGATACGCACAGTTGCGCCCAGTCGCCCAGAAGGGTGGCGCCCAGGCACCACAGGCAGAAGGGTGGCGCCCAGGCGCCACTATATGGCGCCTGGACGCGGGCAACAGCGCTGGAGACGCGGTTTTGACGGTTTTTTGTGGCTTATGTATTTTTGGCATGTTTCTTGAGTCCTATTTTGATGAGGATTGTTTCCTTAAGTCCTAGGGTTGATTTGGGATTGTTTTTCCTAAATCTATTAGGGTTTTAACTTCACTTTTGTCTATTTAAATAGCATAGAACTCATCTTGTAATTGCAATTGAATCACTTTGAGAGATTTAAAATAAAAGATCTAGTTGGAGGAGGTTTTTTCCCTTGATTGGGTTTCCACCATAAATTCCTTGTCTTCTTTATTGCTTTAGTTTTCCCATTGTTTCTTATATTTCCCGTTGTTAAGTTCACCATTGAGAGCCTTGAAAACTAACAACTGGTATCAAGAGCCTAAGGTTTAGAGTTTTAGGAGACGTCTTAGAACTAGATTCGAGGGTAAACAAGAGAGCTTAGATTAGCTTTGAGATTTTTTGTCGAGTGGGAACTATGGCTGGTGATGAGGGAAAAGTTAAGATAGATAGGTTCGATGGTAGGGATTTTGGGTTTTGGAAGATGCAGATAGAGGATTATCTGTATCAGAAAAAGCTACACGAACCGTTGAGGGGAAAAAAGCCGGCGAAGATGACGGATGAAGATTGGGCATTGCTAGATCGCCAAGCTCTGGGTGTGATTCGGTTGACGCTGGCGAGGAATGTTGCTTTCAACATCATCAAAGAGAAGACTACAGCGGGTCTGATGGAAGCGCTATCAAATACGTACGAGAAGCCATCCACCTCGAACAAGGTATATTTGATGCGTAGATTATTTAATTTGAGGATGGGTGAAGGTGGATCTGTGACGGATCACATCAACTAATTCAATGTGATTTTGACTCAGTTGAGTTCGATAGAAATCACGTTCGATGATGAGATCCAAGCTTTGATCCTACTTTCATCCTTGCCTGATAGTTGGAGTGCAATTGTGACTGCGGTAAGTAGTTCTTCCGGGGATAAAACTCTGAAGCTTCAAGAAATCCGGGATATGATTCTGAGCGAGGACATTCGTAGGAAAGAATCTGGGGAAATTATGGCAGGAGCCTTGAGTGTCGGAGGAAGAAATAGTCAGCGAAAAAAAAAACAGGGAGGAAGTGGAATGCTTTAATTGCGGGGAATACGGGCACTACCAAAACAAGTGCAAGGAGCCGAAGAAAGATAGGAAGAAGAAACAAGATAAGGGATCCGCGAGTACCGTGACGAAGGATCATGGTGATGCTTTGGTTTGTTGTACCGAGGATCCAAGGGGTACTTAGATTTTGGACTCAGGTGCATCCTATCACTCTACATCGGGGGAAAGAATGTTGGCCAACTATGTTTCCGGTGAGTTTGGAAAGGTTAGTCTAGGAGGAGACGAAACCTTGAACACAGTAGGTAAGGGTGATGTTGACATCGAGGATGCCAATGGAGTAATACTCAAGTTGAGTGAGGTGAGACATGTTCCGGGTCTTAGGAGGAACCTTATATCCGTGGGTCAGTTGGACCGAGAGGGATATACCACAGTATTCAGTGGTGGATCTTGGGTGATCACCAAGGAGAATAGAGTAGTGGCAAGTGGTTCGAGAAAGGAAACACTGTACACGTTGGAAAAGAAGAGAGAGAGTCCATCAAGTGAGGGTCACTTGAGCCGGACGAATTGATGGGGCATGGAGATGCCTCGATTGATCTCCATTGATTTTGGAGATGTTCCAACTAGATCAGGATTTTTCACTTGGGAGAAGTGAACAAAATGGTTGTTTGTTTCGAGTTTGAGTTTGGGCTACTTTTGATCAGTCTCCAAGTGGGAGATTGTTGGGCAATTGTGTGGAGTCGGATCAAAATAGATTGGAAAAGGAGCCAAAATAGAGCCAAGAAGGGTCGGGGTTAGACCGGGATCGCAAAAGGATAAGAAGGAGTCGAAAAATTGAAGCTGGGAAGTGCAGATACGCACAGTTGCACCCAGGCGCCACAGGCAGAAGGGTGGCCCCAGGCGCCACTGTATGGCACCTGGGCGCGGGCAACAGCGCTGGAGACGCGGTTTTGACGTTTTTTGGTGGCTTATGTATTTTTGGCATGTTTCTTGAGTCCTATTTTGATGGGGATTGTTTCCTTAAGTCCCAGGGTTGATTTAGGATTGTTTTTCCTAAATCTATTAGGGTTTTAACTTCACTTTTGTCTATTTAAATAACATAGAACTCATCTTGTAATTGTAATCGAATCACTTTGAGAGAGTTGAAATAAAAGATCTAGTTGGAGGTGGTTTTTTCCCTTGATTGGGTTTCCACCATAAATTCCTTGTCTTATTTATTGCTTTAGTTTTCCCATTGTTTCTTATATTTCCCGTTGTTAAGTTCACCATTGAGAGCCTTGATTACTAACAGGAAGTGCATTTTTGAGGAATTATTATTCTTGTTATTATTATTTTTATTCTTATTCTTATTCTTATTCTTCTTCTTATTATTATTATAATTATGTATAAATATAATAGATAGATCTAAACAAAATATATTATTATCTATTAATAATAAGAATACAAAAACCATAATTATCAAACATTTCATTTTGTGTAACTAAAAGAATTCATTATCATAGTTATTTTATTTGAACTCTATAATTATACAATTCGTATGGTAAAATGATTTTTTCTCCAAATTAAGGAAGGCATACATTTTTCATTTTCCTTTTCATATCTTCTTCACTTTTCCTTCTTCAAATAAAATGCAACAAAACCTACACAATAGGAACCCAAAAGAACAAAACGGACAATCATGTCCGGAGGAATTTTAGATTTCATTAAGCACATATTTTAGATCATAACTTAGAGATAATCAGTTACATGAAAATATTTGGAATGGGAATGCAAAAGTTTGAAATAACCTGAAACAACTAAAACGTCGCTCCTAACATGCATTCCTAAATCTCCTCTTTTTCCAATAGAAGTGAGAAAAAAATAAAGACTTTATGTGCCAGGAGAAATAAAGTTGCAAACCTCATACCTTTATTAACTTATAGTGTGTTATTTGAGTACCATGATAAATCTAAACCTGCAAAGCACATAATGTGACATAACTTCAAAATCTATTGAAGCACATTCGTAAAAAATGTCTTTCCAAGAAAGAAAATATTTAAAACCCGACCCAGAAAATGGCAATAAACCATAAGAGCCGACCCAGAAAATGGCAATTGCGCTTTTTATCTTTGTAGCAGGTGGTATTGTACCATCAAAGAGCACAAATTAAAGCACTTCTGTGTAGACAGATAGACACATGTTTAGAAAATATACGTTTGTCAATTCATATTGCGCTAATTTTATCTTTGTGAATGACAATTAAAATAATTCAAAATTACCACAAAATAATACTGAGCTCAATTGGGTCAATTCAACCACTTCCTTCCATTACTATATGCACGGTAGATCATAAGTAATTATAATAAAAAGTATAATATATGTTATGATCCACGAAAAGATTTAAAATATTCAGAGGAAAGTCAATAAAGATAGAAAATATACTGGATTTAAATAAATAAATATGGATACCGTAAAAGTGACTAATATATATGTTTACTTGGCGAGTAAGAAATAAATTAATCATAATATGATACCCTTTTTGTGTCTCCCTACACTAAAATGTAATACCAATATTCCACTCGAAATTCAAATGATTATGATCATGTGCATTTCTCAAGTTTTAGACATTTCATAAACGATTGTATAATTGTATACGAAATTTTATCTAAATGTTTGTTAGCTAGGGTAGCTATGAATTATCAAACATGACAAAGATACTTATTTATTTCTGAATTCTTTGGACTGAAATTGAGTATGATACTTGTTGACTAATTTAAATTAAAAACATTACGGTTTTATTTATGAATTGTGCATGTGAAATATTTTGCTAACATTAACTTTTTAGGTTTTCATTCAACTCAATTACATAATGTCTTTGACGACTGAATGCTCTCATAAAAAAAGCCAAATATTGATGCTACAAATATATCTCCCATTTATTATGGCTCAAGTATCGAGGAGTTCATACAATTGATTTCTAATAAATGGCCACTACGTATGGAAATGGACATAAAGAGCTGGAAAAAGAAAAAGAACAACTCTTCTATGGTATGTTTTAGAAAATGACTCAAAATTGTACATGTGCAATGTGGAGTTGATGGTGGGTTTCTAAAATATTGTGAATCGATATCCTAGATGCTTTTAATTATTTTGTGGCCTATAATCATTTTATTAAGCTTAGTGATAATTGAAAGAAGAATGAATACCTTGGCAAACAATTAAAGATGAGCCCTTGATATTCCAAGCCTAAATACCAAATAGAAATACAAAAGGTATTATGAAGCAATCATAATCACATAATATCAAATTTAAGAATACCTGAATGAGAAGAATGATTACCAATTATCAGATGTTTTGAATATCTGGTTGAACCTGCATACCTACATCAACCTTTCTGAAGCGTTCAACTTTCTTGTAATCTTCATGAAATCCGAGATTTAGCACTTTCATTCACCTCTGTAATGTACGTTATTCATTATTGGCTTCAAATCAAGGAATAAACAATGTTCAAGGAATAGATAAACACAATTTGAAATTGTTATCAATATTATGTTTTCAGCCAACCAATTTAATCATCATTAAGCAAGTTATAGATTTTGGGAATGAGATGATATGATATAAATTTGGGAGCAAAATTTTCAAAGCAAATCATAATCAAAGTATTGGAATGAAAATTGCTCTTCCATTTCGGTCACAATGATCAATAATTAATAGCAACCAATGGGCAAAATTCTAGAAAATTAGGATTTGAGTACCATTGGGTCAAAATTGGTCAAACACTTCCTTCAAATATATAATAGTATAGATATAGATAATAGATTAATAGAATAGATATCCTTGATCAAATACTATTCAAATTTGGCCTAAAAATAAATAAGCTAATCAAATTTCAATTTTGTAGCAAAATTTCAACAGTCACATTTTTTCCCCACACTAAAAACAATTCCTCTCTCTCTCTCATGGCCGACACGGCGGAGAGAGACGAACCGCTAACTCCGGCCGGCCGCCTCTTCCTCCAGCCGCAGCTGGACCAAGTCATCAACTGCGCCATCGCCGTTGAACACGGCGTCGACGCCGACGCCATTAAAGCCGAAATCCGAAGCTCAATCATGCTGAAAAACCCTAGGTTCTGCAGCCTCATGGTAAGAGACTCCTGCGGCCGCGAACACTGGCGCAAAACTCAGGTCGACGTCGACCGCCACGTCATCCTCCGCCGTGACTCTCTCTCCGACGATCCGTCCATCTCCGACGAAGACGCCGTCAACGATTACATCGCCGATCTCTCAGTTTCCTCGCCGCTCCCCACCGATAAGCCTCTGTGGGAGGTACACCTCCTGATGGCGCGTAAAACCGCGCTGTTCCGTGTGCACCACGCGCTCGGCGATGGTATTTCGTTGATGTCGATGCTGCTGTCGTGTTGTAGTCGAGGTGACGATCCGTCGGAGAAGCCGACTGCCGGCGGCGTAGGGGCGGCGGCGGCGCCGCGGCGGAGGTGGAGCGTGTGGATGTTGGTGAGATTGATTTGGTATAGTTTGGTTTATCTTTTGGGGTTTGTTTTGAGAGCGTTTTGGCTGAGGGATGAGACAACCGCCGTCAGCGGCGGCGCTGGGGTGGAGCTGTGGCCGCGGCGGCTGGCGACGGCGAGGTTTAGGCTCGACGATATGAAGATCGTGAAGGGAGCTGTTGCTCACGCGGTGAGTGTTTCTTAACCGTTGATTATCGTGGTATGGATTTATTGCAGTTGGATTTGATTTGGTTGGTGATAAATGATGATGATGAATTTATCGTACGAACTAATTTTGGGATAAGAATTTTGTGGTCAATTTGATCGAATTGTGAAATTGTTATCTTAAATTTGATCGAATTCAAATAAAATGAATTATACTTATTATATATATCTATGTAGTGTCAATTTTAAAAAGAATGGTAGGCAAATATATTTAGTAGTCGGGTTCGATCTCGAAAAAATTAAAGAAATATTATATATTTTAATAATTATTCGAAAAATACCACAAAAAAAGAGTGGGTTCAAGAAATACCACAAAACGCCTTGCACTAAGGCGCATTCTGACATTACGCCTTTGAGCAAGGCGTTTTCATGAAGCTGTCACTTTTAGCTTTTTCTGAATGCTCCTTTGGCCAAGGAGCTTTCAGCTTTTCCTGAATGCTCCTTTGGCTAAGGCGCTTTCATGTGCCCAATCTTTTTTATATCTCCTGCATTTCTTCTTCCATATTTATTAATTCATTCATTTCTTCCAACCTTTAATTAATTTACAGGTAATTTTTCAATTCATTGTTATTATTATTATTTAGTTAAATCTATTTTTACTAAATTAATTATTTCATTTTGCTGTTTATGATTTAAATGTTGTAAGATTTATGCTAATTTAAACCTAGTTTTCAATTATAATTTAGAATCAAAGTAGGAATTAGTTAAATTGGGGGTAAATTTTAGTATTGTAATTTATGTTGTTTGTATTTGTTGTTAAATTCGTTTTTTGACTTAGTTAATTTGAAGTGTATGTTAATATCGTATGATTTATGCTAATTTAAACCTTAATTTTTAATTTTAATGTAGAACTTGAGTTATGGCTTAAATTAGAATACTAATTTAGTATTATAATTTAAGTGGTTTGTTTATTAGAGTTTAGTGTATTCTAATTTGTATGTATCCTACCCAAAGATTAGTAGGTTCAATTTTAGGTATTTTAGTGTAAATTACGAATAATTTAAAATTTTAAGGTGTATATTATTAAATATATTTTGACTTTTTGTCTTGTTATTGATTTTAGTGTTTATAGTTTGAACTTTGATATAATTTAGTAATATTCTACAGTTTGAACTATAATTTAATAATTTAATAATTGATACTTTGATAAGTAAAAATTGTTCTTATCCAAAGCAATGAATTTAAGGTGGATAATTCTTGTTAAACAATATTACGAAGTTGATGAGTATATGAAAACATATGAAGGAAGGTTCTATCCATTGGCTGACAAGTATTATTGGGATACCTCAAATTTTGAGCTAGTCCACAACCTTTATTCGAAGAAGAAACGACTTGTGGGCAGAAACGTGAGCAGTCGCATTCAAAATGAGATGGACTTGTAGAATATTGAGCACGTTTTTAATATTTTATTGTTTAATTAGTATTGAGTGTCTATGTTGTAATATTTTTCGTTTTAATAAAAAAATATTTTCTTATTTTGGACTTGTTTTTATTGCCTTTAAACGATAATAAAATTAAATATTATTGAATAATAATATAACTAATACTAATAAAGACGTTTTTATTGAACAAACTAAATATTATTGAACAATAATAAACTAATAGTTACAAAACTAAACATTATTGAACAATAATAAAATTAATATTAATAAAACACAAAAAGGTTACAAAAAATAGTTACAAAGGTTTCTATTGTTGCTTTGGACGTTGCACCTCTGTAAGGCAAACTGTAGCAGAAATTGATGAATTAAAGGTTGAATATACTTGGTCTTGATCCAAATGTAGAAGAAAGGAATGAATTAATAAACATGGAAGAAGAGATGCGGGGAGATATAGAAAAGATTGGGCACATGAAAGCGCCTTAGCCAAAGAAGCATTCAGGAAAAGCTGAAAGCTCCTTGACCAAAGGAGCATTCAGGAAAAGCTGAAAGTGACAGCTTTATGAAAACGCCTTGCTCAAAGGCGCAATGTCAGAATGCGCCTTAGAGCAAGGCGTTTTGTGGTATTTCTTGAACCCGCTCTTTTTTTGTGGTATTTTTCGAATAATTATTAAAATATATAATATTTATTTAATTTTCTCGTTCTATCTCTGACCGTGTGTATGAAAAATATTTTATTGGAAGAGGCTTTACCCACTATACCCACTTCGGTGATCTGCCTCGATTAGTCTTCAGCGTCCGACTAGGGACACCCTGGTCATAAACCAAAAAAAATCGATACTTTGAACTATGATGGAAAATTTATACTAGACCGAGACCAATGGTCCTAATGTAGTAATATCTATATCTCTCACTAAGTAAAGTGTAATATTTGCGATCTCCACATACCCTTGTAATAAAATTAAAAGATCAGTTTATTGTAATAAAATTAAAAGATCAAAATGAATATAATCTAATGATTTATAATGAATTTGTTTGCACAAATTAAGTAATGTTAGATCTTAGTCCATCTATATTATTATTAAACATTTATGAATCTCTTCTGGATAACATCGCCTCATTCATTGATATAAGTGGTAAAACAATTAATAATTTGAATAAAAATGAAATTATGTTTCTCTTTCATAATGGAATCAGAAAATGAATTTATTTATTAATTAACTGAATTAGATAATGACTATACTTTATGTTTTTCTGTCTTATTTAGTAGACTTGTTCAAAAAAGAACAAAATACTTAGTAGACTTTTCTAGCATCAAGTCATCATCTTGAAATGTGACTATTTATCCGTTTTATGTATTCAAAGCATAGTATCCCAATTTATGACGATTATTATAATTTTTTTTTTAAGTAAGTTTGAATTGTAATAGATCATACTATATGCTTTACTTAAGCTCTCGGGATGGTATCCATTCATATGGTAAAATATATATTAAGATTCTAAATTTTAAGATTTCTTGAGAATCACTCATTATATAATCAATTCTATTTGAGAAAATCGATAAGATGCGAATGGATTTCACATTATTTAATAAAGTAGTATAATAGTATTATTTCTACTTGTTCTTTTTATTTTTTTTTTGTCATTTTTGCACTGCTTTTAGTAGCTACTTGTTTTAGGCGTTGCTACAGTACATTCCTCTCTAACTCACAATTTAAAACCAAAAATAATATTTTCCATATATTCTTTTCTACAACTCATTTTGTACTATTGCCCCTAATTTCACAAATAATACCTAAACTTATAGTTTTTTTTACATATTCATCTAAGAAAATATATTTTGTTATTTTATAATATTAAATAATAAAATTCACAATTAAAATATATTTTATTATTTATTAATAATTAATTGAAATTTACTAAGAAGTTAAATTATTATTATTTGTCTAATTTCTCAAGTCTTATATTAGTTAGTTTATCTCAGAACTGTGTGATTTCTGCATTATTATGTAACATTAATCCATGTTGATATAAATATTTCAATGTTTTGAATTTATGATATATGCATTTTGTACTAGTTTTAATATATATTTTTAGCTATAATTTAATTTTAAAGTGAAATCATATATAATTGAGTAAAACAAATAACAAGCATAGGACATAATTTTAACCTTTTAAACTTTGAATTTTAGATTGTAAAAGAAATGAATAAAAATTTCCTTGCACCAAAATGGTGCAGGATTTGGCGTGGGTTGGAGGTCAATCCACACCAAATTTACCATCTCCAACCCAACATTGGCGTGGTTGGAGATGGTCTTATGGCTATACAATTGAGATTTTGTGGTGGACGCTTGATTTAGCAACCATGAACTATAATAATGGTCGTTTAAGTCAATTTTGTATCTTCTATTCTAATTTGTTGTTTCATTTTACATTCTATATTTTTTAATTGCATATAAGTGTTTGAATATCCCAAAAGTATATAATTAAACGTGCATCTATAAAGAAATTCCAATAGATGAAATGTAAATAGAAACATCAAATTCACAATGTATTTTAGTAACTTGTAATTGTTTAATTCCTTTTTCCTCAGAAAATTCTATATGTAAAGCTATTAATTAACTAATTAACGATGTGCAGACCATTAACGATGTTCTTTTCGGAATACTTTCATGCGGGCTTTCGAGATACTTAGACGTCAGATCACCCAAAGGTAAAAAGCCATGGTTGAATTTGCAGTAGATCTCTAAGGTACAATGCCATTACATATCAATATTATTGATTAAATCGAACTCGTTTCATCTTAGCTTTGCCCGAGGGTCTTCAAATCACAGGCGTTGCCATGGTGAATTTAAGACCACAAGCAGGTTTACAGGTTCGAATTTGTTAGAAAACTTTTCTATCATCGAACTGATTTTGTGTTCTTGAAATTGAAATGTTTTGGTCCTTTCAGGATATATCGAAGCTGATGGATAGTAAATCCGGAACTCGTTGGGGGAACCAATTCGGAATGCTTCTCTTACCTATTTATTACCATAGAGGTGGTTCGGATCCAATAGAGTTTGTGAAGAGAGCCAAAGCAATGATCGACAAGAAGAAGCTTTCGCTAGAGGCCCCCTTGTCGTACAAAATCGGGAAAGTAGTCATGTCTCTTTTCGGGGCAAAGGTGAGTTCCACTTTAATGATTCTGAAGTTCTGAACTGTCTAAGTACTTTTTCCGTCTCCAAAAGAACAAGCCTAATTTACCTAATAGAAATATATGGCTGTAAATCAAACTGAGCAAGCGGAGCTTACTTAAGTTCACATTCGGCTTCATATAATAGACGAGCTTTTATATTCAAGGCTTGAATCTTGAATTCTAATATATTTGATATATTTAGTACAATTAATAAGATAAATCTACCAAATAAAAGTATAACCTAACAAATTCTGTACACTTCAAAATCATCATAATTGTATTATATTAGTACGAAAATTCCTCAACATGACTCCAGAAAGTCAAAACCCCATTCATTTCTCGATGTTGTTTTTTTATTGGAGAAAATTTAGAATTAAAATACGGTTGACTTATTTATATTTTCTAATTAGAATTATCCATATTATCCTTTTAATTATGAATATTTTTACAAATTATGAATGATATTTATATAATTTTATATGTTAGGATATTATTTTTATTATTTGTATATATAATATAGTAATATATATATATATATATATAATTTATTTATACGAGCCTCAGCTCAATTCAAAAGCCTAGAGAAATCACGCTCTAACCTTTAGCTCAAATTTGAAAATATTCAAATTGAGTTTGGGAGCTTCAAGCCTGTTTTGACTCATTGACAATCCAATATACAAAGTCTTAACAAGCACAAAAAGTAGTAATTAACAGTTAGTAATATCACGCTATTACTTTTAAGTGACGAGATTTTAAGAAATGAAATCTTATTTGAAACAAGTTGAGTAACAATTCATTTAATTTCGTTAAAGAATGTAATTTTCCTACATATTAACCCAAATGCATGCTTCTCCTTTTGTAGTTTGCTACCATTCTCAATTATCGGATCATGTGCAATACTACCTTTACTATTTCAAACATAATCGGCCCTCAGGAGGAGATCACACTCGCAGGCAACCCTGTAAAGTGCATTCGGGTGACTTCAAGCAGCCTACCACACGTAAAGTTTTCCGACTTCTTCACCTTGTTCTGTTTCATCACTACTTCTAGAATCCAAGTGTAGAGTCTCATTGTAGTTTCGTGGTCTTTTTATCGCTATTTTTTTGCAGGCAATCACAATGCATATGGTGAGTTATGCAGGAATGGCTAACATGCAAATCCTGGCAGCCAAAGAAATAATTCCGGACCCTAAAGTTCTAGCAAAGTGTTTCGAAGATGCCTTGCTCGAAATGAAGGAAGCTGCAGAAATCAATGCGAAATCTTGAGGGAGGTGTTCATAATACTGGAAAAAAGGGTATGCTAATCACATATTTGCTCATACATATTATGGAGGATCATTAGACGTAGGAAGTTAATGTAACTGATGCGGGGTAATTATGTATCATACATCTTTAGATCCCCCTGTTCCCCAATCCTGCCTAGGGTTTCTCTGGCGTTAACCCTCCGATTCTTAATTCAGAAATAATCTCCCGGAGAAGAAAATATACGAGATATTCTCTTTTATAGATTCTTATCAAGAGTTGTATTTATAACTCTTCATGGTGGGGCACAAGAAATCCTAGTTATCATAAGTTTCTTGAGCTTGAGCCATTGCTCAACCCATCAACTATGATGATACTTATGCCACTGGCCAGAAGATTCAACTCGGTTCAATAAAATATATTCTACCTATATCAGTAATATAATGTGTAATTATATATATATATATATACACATATATATATATTTATTTTTCTTCGTTTTCTATTTTTTGTATTTGAATGTACGATGTGATTTTTAGTTTAGACCAAACACGAGTTTCATTGTAAAATATTGCACGCAGAAATAGCCGCTGCTTAAGCTATATTCAGGTAACGAATGTATGAAAATTGTATTATACGTTATGGTGACTTTTGAATCAACCTTTATAAGGTTGGTTATTGTTGTGAGATAATAAACAAATATAAAAAGAAATGCTTTTTCACTTGTTGAGGGATAGTATATTCATTAAGAGAATCTCAAGTTAGAATTAAATATTGAAGAACAATTTCTTATAGCTTGAAATGTTGTAAAGTGACGCTATTTTCTAATATCTATGAAATGAATGGCTATTTGATCAAAAAAAATGTTGTATATTTCTTCACAAAATTTTGTATGCATCTACCAATTTTACCACTAAATGAAATCGAAAGGTGCGCACAAAAAATATAAAAAAGAGTAATGCTATAGGTTTTTGTTTGGAATTTTTTCATTTTTTATCTCATCTAATTTTATAAGATTTTGAATGGATTTAATTGATTAATCCATTTCAAGTCAAGGGACTGTAGAGAAACGATATCAGTAAAATATAGCATTTTTATGTGAGAAATAGTTCAAATTCCAAACGCAACTTTCTTTTTCTTTGATATACACAAAAATAAAAACAAAAAATAAAATCACTATGTCCAACATTTCTTGCTCTTATTTGCTGCATACATTTACTTGATGGAGAAAAATTGTCTTCAGGTGCGAACTCTTGATAAACGTCGTTTTTAATTTTCGATAGTAAGGATTATTTGTGCGATTGTGTTTGCTTAATATTTCTATTGACATTTATTTTGTTTTTGTGATTTAGTTGTTTGATTAGGTTTTTATGTGATTTGAGGTGTTTAAAGAGTACAGCATGGTGATTATCATGCTAGCTAATTATTTCTTTGATTGATTAGTGTGGAGGAATGAATAGGAGATGAAATCAAACATTGAGAGACCTTCAATTTGAAGTGAATTGATCAATATTTTAGTCGAGGACAATAAACATGTGTCCAACTCCTCATCGCAGCCCATGGACTTATCCTCTCTCTTTCAGACTATGTCCCTCACTCAGCCTGATGATCAATGATACTTAAACACTAGAGCTAGCACCATATGACACCTAACCAAGGTAAACTTTTAAATATCGTACCGAATTTAAATTATAATTCTATTACTGTTGGTAATGGTGTTGTGCTTCCTATCACTTGTGTTGGTAATTCTTCGTTTCCGTCTACCTCTCGATCTCTTCATCTCCGTAATGTCCTCGTTTCTCCTTCCTTAATTAAAAATCTAATTTCCGTTCGTCAATTTCCTCGAGATAATAACTATTCAATTGAATTTGACCCCTTTGGTTTCTCTATAAAGGATCTTAGGCCAGGAGATATTCTTCTTCGCAGTAACAATGATGGCGATCACTACCCTCTCCACAACTCCTCATCCGCCCTCTTCTCTACTCTCTCCTCGGCTTCGGGGCATCGTCGTCTCGGTCACCCCAGTGTCTCTATTTTTTCTTATCTTAATAGTAGGAATTTCATTCGTTGTAATAAGGATTTTTCTAAGTCATTATGTCACGCATGTCAGCTTGGAAAACATAAACGTATGTTTTCCTTTCTTTAATTCTTCATCTGTTAGTTCTCAGTTGTTTGATGTTATTCACTCGGATCTTTGGACCTCGCCACTTCCTAGTTTAGGTGGTTTTAAATATTATATTTTATTTCTTAATGATTTCTCGCATTTTATCTGGATTTTCCCTCTAATTAATACATCTGATTCTTATAAAGTTTTTGTTAATTTCTATTCTTTTATTCAAACCCAATTTACTTGAAAATCAAATCTTTCCGATGTGACCATGGAGGTGAATTTGATAATAAATTATTTCACACTATTTTTCAAACTAATGGAATCCAATTTCATTTCTCATGAACACACACTTCACAATAGAACAGCAAGGCCGAACGTACAATCCAAACAGTGAATAATGTCATTCGTTCTCTTCTTTTCCAAGCCAATCTCCCTCCATCTTTTTGGGCCGAAGCATTGCATATGGCGGTGTATCTCCTTAACATTCTTTCTGCTACCACTTTATCCTACAAAACTCCCTTCGAAATTGTTTATGGCTTATTCCCGACATATGATCACTTACACATTTTCGGGTGTCTTTGCTATCTTAATCTCTCCTCCACCTCTCCCTATAAACTTTCTCCTCGCTCCACGACTTGTCTCTTCTTAGGCTATCCCTCCAATTACAAAGGCTTTTGTTGCCTTGACCTTCAAAATAATAAAATCATCATCTCTCGGCACGTCATCTTCGACGAATCTACCTTTCTTTTTTCTTCCTCTGCTAATCCAGTAACCTCTTCCTCTTATGATTTCCTTTCTACTGATGATGGCCCATCTCCCCTTCTTCATCACATCATAGCCGGTCCATCCCCTACCCATCTCCTATCGACACCTGGCCCACCTTCCGGATTTTTCCCTGCCACATTCGAATATCCAGCCACGTCATCTGGCACCCTACCCGCCACGCGGACTTCCACAACACCTGGCCCGCTGTCCGCCATGTCATCCAACATTCCTACTCCTTCTACCAAGTCGTCCTCTCCTCTCCCTCAATCGCCTTCTCTTCCCACTCACCATATAATCACCCGAGCCCAATCCGGTATTACCAAACCTTGATCCCTTTTTAATCTTTCGGCTAGTGCAAATGTTTCTCCTCTTCCTCTCGTTCCTATGCTCAAGCTCTCAAAGACTCTTGTTGGAAAAATGCCATGGATAAAGAACTCTCAGCTCTTCAATCCAACAAGACTTGGACCCTTGTTCCTTGTCTCACCAATGTCAATCTCGTTGGCTCTAAATGGATATTCCGGCACAAATTTTGCTCCGATAGATCTCTCCAATGCTAAAAAGCCCGTCTATTCGCTCAGGGCTTTACTCAACAGCCTGTAATTGATTATGAGGATACCTTTAGCCCCGTTGTCAAACCCGCCACCATTCGCACTATCCTCAGTCTCGCTCTAGTTTCTCTTGGCCCCTTCACCAGCTTGATGTTAAAAATTCTTTCCTTCACGACCATCTCTCTGAGATCATTTACATGAAGCAACCTCCTGACTTTATTGATCCTAATTTTCCCAATCTTGTTTGTCTTCTCAACAAATCTCTCTATAATCTTAAGCAGGCTCCTCGTACGTGGCATCATCGCTTTGCCTCCTATCTCTCTTCTCTCAGTTTCGTCAGTAGCAAATCCGACACCTCTCTTTTTATTTTTCGTCAAGGCTTGTCCACTGCCTATCTCCTTCTCTATGTTGACGATATTGTTCTTACTGTCTCCTTACCATCTATTCTTTCTAAAATCACTTCTTTTCTCTCTTCCGAATTCGCCATGATTGACTTAGGATCTCTTTATTATTTTTTAGGCATTTCTGTATCTCGCTCCTCGTCCAGAATCTTCCTTTCTCAAGAGAAATGCTATGGAAATTCTTGCTCGGGCAAATATGACCAATTGCAACAGTGTCTCCACTTCTATTGATTCTCAATCAAAACTTTCCTCTTCTTCCTCTGAGCTGTTTTCTGATCTTACTCTTTATCGTAGTCTCGCTGGTGCTTTTCAGTGTCTCACTTTTACTCGACGGATATCTCCTTCTCCGTTCAGCAACTCTGTCTTTTTGTGCATGACCCTCGTGTCCATCATATGACTGCCCTCATATGTGTTCTTCGTTATGTTCAGGGCACAATTTCCCATGGTCTTTCTTTTCGTCCTTCTCTTTCTAATCAACTCATCGCCTACTTTGACGCTGATTGGGCAGGTTGTTTGATACTCGTCGCTCTACTTCTGGTTACTATGTCTTCTTAGGTGATAATCTTATTTCTTGGTCTTCCAAACGTGAACACGTTGTCTCTCGTTCAAGTGCTGAAGCCGAATACCGTGGTATAGCCAATGCGGTAGCTAAAGCATCGTAGCTTCGTAACCTTCTTCTTGAGCTTCATTGTCCTCTTTCTAAAGCCACTCTTGCCTATTGTGATAATATTAGCTCGGTATATCTCAGTTCCAACCCAGTACAACACCAACGTACTAAATGTGTAGAATTAGATTTACATTTTGTATGCGAAAAAGTTACTATCAGTGATGTGCGTGTGTTGCATGTTCCGTCTTCGCTCCAGTTTGCTGATATTTTCACCAAAGGCTTGCCTTCGGCATTGTTTCTTGAGTTTCGTTCCAGTCTCACAGTTCGTGCACCTACCGTTTCGATTGCGAATGAGTGTTAGAATTATATTAGTATTAGGTTTCTTTTGATTGTTTCCTTATTTATTTATTCTCTGGTAATCTCTATAAATACATTGCTATCATTAATAATATTCTCAAGAGGAATTATACCTTAACAGTCCTAACCCGTAGTAGGTGATTGGAGCGACCATACCCAGGGACGGATCAAGGAATGAACAGTTGGGGGGCCGATTTACCACTAATTTTTTTTACGATATATTTAAGTAACATTAAAACTTATTTAATAGATAGTTAATATAACAAGTCACACATTCAAAAAGCAATATTAACTTTCAAATAAATTTATAGTAATTGCGAAATATATAAGCAATTTTTAGTAAGTTTATCGATATCGTACATGATATTTTTTCTTGTCATAAAATTCATCTACAATTATTTATTAATGATAAAAAATTTCCCTATATTTTTCATTCTACTTGATTCTATCTCCTTTTATTTGGAGTTAGTGACCTTCTCTATTTTATTTTTTAGGTATGAGCAATTAGTTAAAAAAATTACTTTGTTCATCACAAATCAATATACAATTAATTGGCATAAAAGGAATAACATTAAATAAAAAAAGAAAAATCAATCACATTGATTTTTGTAATAAAAAAGAAGACGGTCTATTTCGCTTAGTTATTTTTTATCCTTTTCTTTGAAGTGATGGCAAAAAGTTTTGGTGAACAACTAACATTGAAATAAATTGTGTAATTTTAGAACTCAGATATAACCATGAATGTCATTCACAGTTCAAACGAGAGAAATCAAGTATATAAATATGGTAATTTAATTAATTATAAGTTCATAAGACCGATTTTTCTTAAAAAAAAAAAAAACCACAATCAAAAGAAAACCGAAGATTGGTATACTTAATAGAATATATATCAACCAAAACTATTAGAGAGTAAAAAACTAAATAAGTATAAATATTTGACCTTTGGAGGAAGATTAATCACTAAAATAAATTTGTAAAAATGGCATGATCAAATATATACACAGTGAGTAGAAGATGTGGTGATGAATCATAAAAATATGAAAAATAAGAGGCAAAGAAAATTGAGAATTAGGATTATAGTAAAACATAATATAGAAATTTTGATTAGAATCTGAAAAGAGCAATTATATATACCACGTTTTATATATCATCTTTATTGCACCTTTTTTAGTTTGGTAAAAAATCATTATAACTAATTAATATTGTTGGGTTTACGTTAATACTTTTCAAATCAACACAGTGGGATATAACATTTTTCATTTGAAAAATAGAAGATATATGTGAAGAAGGAAAGATGAAGAAAAACATTTAAATGAAAGGGTTGAAAAATGTGTCAAATAAAAAATAGTAAGATCAACTAAAATAATTTGGGAATTCAATTTATAAACAAAATTAATCTTTAGATGAAGATTAATCAGATCTTAGAATAATATTGCAAAAATTATGGATATTATCAATTATATACCAAATTGTAAGATAGGATATATGTGGTTGAAAGAACTATAAAAATATGAAACATAAATTCAAAAAGAAGCAAATATTTGAGATTATAGAAAAAGTTAACTAAGAAAGAAAGTATTGCTAGTAAATTCTAAAAGATGAAGAAATTGGTTAAGTCGGGGAAATTAAATACAAATAAACATGTCAATGGAAATTTGGAAAGAAGACTGTATGAATGATTAAGCTACATCATCCTACTGCAAATCGTAAAAAGAATCACAAAATATTTGGATGAGAATAAAACAAATAATGAATTTAAACTAAGAAAATATAATATTAATAACGCACTTGAAATAGGCATAAAACAAAGTTACGTAGTAGCAATTGTGACTTGCCGGACTATGAATTATGAACGTAAAGGCCTCAATCCAACCCAAATGAAAAATGAATGACACTCAGCAATTGTGACTTGCCGGACTATGAATTATGAAGGTAAAGGCCTCAATCCAACCCAAATGAAAAATGAATGACACTCATCAAGAACGTGAATTAAAAAGAAACATTTTAAAAAAACATACTTATGACCTTTTAAGAAAAAACTACAATTAAGGTCTAATTTAATAAAATTATATAAATTTTGAATCATGCACCTCTCAAAATGTAATGCTAAATTAACCAAAAAAGCTAATGTTGAAAATACCAACTTAGAATGGGACAATTACATTTAGTAGCTTTAACTAAGAGAGTTACTAATGAATTTTTTTAAGGATCAAAATAATTCGAAACACCTCAAGAATTCTAATTTTGGCCGAAATAGTGCAATTGGGGTGAACAACCCAGTTGCTATAATGCTGATAAATATAATCATACGATTACCTTTAAAATAGAAATTAAAGGATTAGTAAATACACATTGAAATCATATAAAAAGATATTGCAACTTGGCATAGAGATATACTTGCATACTCGCATACAAATAGCATGAAGTATAAACTAATCAAAAACTTCTTTGTGAATTCTTTATGAGAAGAAAGACGTCAAATCAAAAGAAAAACACAATAATATATTTGACCAAAAATAGGTTATATTAAAAAGAAACCTACATGTCTATAATGGATAATATATGCATGAGAGATTCCACCTATAAGCGTGATACTTAGTGAGATCGGGAGTCTACCACACAAATTGTTAATACACAATAATATATATATATATATATATTGATGAACTCCACATATTTTTTAACATTGTGTGTGGTTGAAATCGACCGGGAGTCCAACTCCCGGTCTCACTCAGTATCACCCCACTTATAACTTCCAGTATATTAATGTAATATTAGATGCAAGTCTATAATGAAAGGCACATTTTCTTCACGATAGTGTCAGCAAAATTATTTAGTGCTAGAAGAATCAGTTCAAAATTCAAGTTTAACATTTATTATAGTAATCTTTTGCTACTAATAGAATCATGAGAGTAAAATAAAAAAAAGATGTTTAATTAAAATCAGTATGCTAAAGATATTGTTTCACTTTCACATGTGGAAAGCTCAACAAAAGAAAATGCATACTGTTAGTTAACTCATAATCAATGTTTTTAAAACCAGACCGGTAATCGAACCGAGGATTTAGTTGGGTTACTGGGTCACTGGTTCGACCGGTGTGAAAAACCCGGTTGAATCGGATTATATATATATATAACTATATATATAATATACATAACTATATTATAATTAAAAAAAATATGAGACATCATACATTTGAAATGAACTAGTTAAATATAGATATTATATATATGTTAAATATATTACAAATAAGAATATTTATAAAAATATGTATGCATTTAAATTCATGAACTTCAAAAGGTCACTATAATAAAATACTTCATACTCAACTTTAGTATTTTAAGTACTCCATCCATTTGGAGATTAACGCTGTATTTTTTCATTTTAATATTTTAAATTCTAACAAATTTAGCATATAATAATGGAATTGATATTTTTCGTGTAACAATTTACATTATGATATGAATAATTATTAAAATTTAACTACTCATAAAAAAATGCAAAGAAGAAGCTATTATATATAAATAAAATCAAAAAGCATTCAACAAGGATTACTTGGTCTAGTGGTAAGATCTTTAAGGTTCTTAACATGAGGTCTAGTGTTCAAATCATGGTTGATATATTTCTATTTTGTATTTGAAAGCTAGCAACATTGGCTAAACCTTGACCCGCTTCGACCGGGTTGGCCGGTTTCTGTCCGATTTTGGCCGGGTCAGCCGGTTTCTTACCGGTTCAAAATGGGTCACTTGCGGCCCGGACCCAATAAGCAATTGGACCGGACCAATGACCGGTTCCTGATCGAACCGGCCGGTCCGGTCCGGGTTTAACAACCTTGCTCATAATTAGAATAATCGATAAACAAAAACAGATTAACTGATGAAATTAAAAAATTTACAGATTGAAGATACGGTAAAAAAATGGTGGATCCCATATTCCCATCTGCTATAACAAATATAGAAGATAAATATTGGATAAATATTCATATGCCCGGGCCGATGAGGACAAATATAGAAGCTTTTGAATGTGCTAACAAAGACTACGAGGGTGTTTGGCTAAGGTTATTTTAGAGTTTATAAGCTCTTAGTGTTTATAAGATGTTTTTAAAACTTATAAGCTTTTCAACTTATAAGAATTTATAAAAAAAGTTGGGGTTCTCTTGCTTATTTTTTATGAGCTTATAAACTCCTAACATCTTATTTTGAGAACTTATAAACTGTTTTACCAAAAGAATTTACCAAACAATTTGTAAGAGCTTATAAGCTCTGAAACATTTTATAAGATGTTTTAAAAAACTTATAAGCTTAGCCAAACACTCTCTAAATCATCAATACAATTGTAAAACTACAACTGTCATTTTGGTCTGTTAATTACGAAGTTAAATCTCAATTAATTGGTTTTCAAAATATCAAGGCAACTAATGATATTTCCAATTATTCTGTTTTGAGATCATAAATTCATAATTTGTCGGTTCGAGTTTCCATAGATAATTAAGTAGGTTCTTAATTATGTTCAATGCTCGATAATTTCCTATATTACTATACCTCATATATTGGTATGATTTAAGTTGATTAATGAGAATGCATCAGATTTAGTTGAGACATTTAGGTAATGTTTGGATACGTTTTGGGGGCGTTTGGACTAAAAATTCTGGAGAGATATTGCCAGAAAATTTGACAATTATTGGCCAAAATTGGTGTATGCTCCTCAATGCCAAAATTTGCCAGAATGCATCAGATTTAGTGCTTCATTGTTCTTTTTATGGGGAGGTAAATTGCTTATTGTTTTTTCACAGAAGCTTTTTTGCTATATACGAATTTCACAGGGAGGTAAATTGCATTAAACCCGAAGATAATATATGATGCTGGATGAATTATGAGAAAAGATGTATATTGCAATAGCAAAGGAGAAATGCGCATCAGTAGACCGTAAACACTGCAATTATGTAAGTACACAGTTTGTAAATATATATATACTAGTATGTGTCCCGTGCTATGCACGAATTAAAATTAACTAAAGTCGAATACAATAAAATGCATATTTTTTCATTAACCAATCAATATACAGTGCATAATATTAAATAAAAATTCGATCCAAAAATCCAAGGTCCAAATTTATGATGCTAATTAAGAATATAATAATATTTCTCAAAATGTAGCCTGCAACAAAAAAAAAAAAACTATGATTAAACTTTAATAGAAATCAAATAACTCATTAGAGTTCGTTGTGCAACAATAATCCTACTTACACTTTATGAACGTAGGTATGCTAATCTCTTTGGAAGGTGGGAACATTCTTCAGACCAATCAACAAGTAATACAAAATTTACCGTGCAACAAACATTCCGTCTTGCAAATTTTGGTGGTACGGGGACGATAAATGTAAATGTACTGTCTATGAATGAGTTCATATAGTCTTGTAACATTTTCTTCCCATTGTCCTAACAATATCATTTGTTATATTAAAAATGTTAGTATATTTCTAAATATTATTTTGCTCAAAAACTAGAATTGTAACTATACCTGTTCTTGCAATTTTTTTAAATAAGTTGCTTGACGGCGAAAAATATATTCAGCTTGTTCGTTTAATAATTTTAAGTCAATAACGCCGCTATTATCCTTTACTCTAAGATAAACACGAAACCTACAATAAAAATAACTTGTTTATTATATCAAAGAAAAAGATTGAATGGTATCAATATAGATGATTGGAGAAAAGAGTACCTGATAGTTCCATCCACAACATCATTGCACTTCCTACATATCATTTGCCCATAATAAGATGTACAACTATCTTGACAATGGTTGCATGTCGCATACCATATGTTGTCAATATCAATCATCTCAATGCATGCAAGAATCCTCAAAAACCTAACCTGTACATAATCCGAAAGTGCAATATATTAAATTGTTCATAATTAGCTCATAAATCACAAAATTTGAGATTCTTACATCATTCAGATGCCCATATTCACATATCCAAATCCTTTTTGCATTCAAAATTTTTACGGTCCTAGATATGCTAAATCTACTTGCGTGTATTAGGGAGACTAATTTCTGTGGCCTTCGATCTTCAAGAAACCTATGAAGTCACGAAATAAAATTATTAGAAAATACAAAAGAATTAGATATGATTATATACTTTAAGTAACTTGTTCTCACCAAGTACTTAGACGATTTGTAAACCTTGTTTTGTAGTTGACATATAATCTGCTAAACCCATGTGTATATATGCAAGGACCTACAAATAATAAGACAATTACTATAAATTCTTAATTAAATTTTGTATTTAAAAATATAAAATAATTACCTTCAAGATTATTAATGACAACTCCACATGCCAACACTTTGTTATTTTGATCAATCATTTTCAATAGTGTTTACCCTTCGTCGATCGCAAATTTACCATATAGAACCATGTGAACAACTGTCATACTGATGTACATAAAGAAACAATACACAATATTAGTGGAAAATATTACACAATAAAAATTATACAGTAAGAAAATTATTACTTACATTGTATCAAGAAGGACTAGTTCTCGCATAGATGAACCATTAGGTGTTAAACGACAATGGGTATTGGGTAACATAAACAACTAATCCAAAAATATCTGCAACAACTTTAAAATTAATTATACATTCCTTTCTTCAAATTTAATGCAAAAATTAAGTATAGAGAAACTTACCAATTAATTGGTCATCTAAATTCATATAACTTTTAATATCTTGCAGTCTCACAATTTGATAGAAATAGTGTAAAAATTCATCATTATGATTCAAAATCTTTTCAACATTTGTATCCTTGCATAATAGTACTTGATAGAGATGTGGTACTATTTTATATTTCTTATCCACCATGATCACTTGTACACCATTAATATTATAAATGTTTCCTTCAACAAGGCATGTGATAAAATGATCAGCATTACAATCATATGCAACACCTTGCATGATGAAACCCTGATAAACATGATATAGCATAAGAATAAGTTATATATTTTTTAACAAAAAAAGCTCTAATATATATAAGAATATAAATGCTAATAGTAAGAAAAATGCTTACTTTACTGCCCACGAACAACATCTTTAGTATTCTTATCTTATATTCGTGTCTGCATGCATCAATCAATCTGATCAAACGAACTTGAATATTAAATCTGCCACCATGCGGATTCAACAACTCCAAAGGTGTACACAATGTAACTATATCTCCTGCACTCATCAATATCATATTGGGATTAATTGTTATTTATTCTAAATAGCCAACTGCATATAAATAACATATTTATTATCAATATGACATTAAAACATAATTTCAAATTGAAATATATATATATATGTATATATATCAATTTATGATTAAAATGTCAAATGATTCTCTCTCTCTATATATATATCATATCATATTATGAAACTTTTATTTACGTACTATAAAGTACTCATTAAAGGTTTGTTTGTAAAAATACAAATACTTTATTCATGAACTGCTGCAAGTATTTCAGGATACATAATATTTCTGGTGAATTTCGAGGTATTCCTGGTCTATTACAAATGAGAATTTTTAAGCCTAGGGGATTTGTTACATGTGACAACGCAACATATAACTGACCATGAGTGAATACAGGATTTGGTAAATACAACCCTACTCTATCTAGTGTTTGTCCCTGACTCTTATTAATAGTCATTGCAAATGCTAATTTCACCGGGAATTGTCTTCTCTTCATGGGGACAAATGTCTGGGACTCAGTCGTTGTCAAAATAATGCATGGAATCGGTACTTCTTCACCAATATGAGATCCAGTTACTACATGCGCCTCAAGAACTTTTTCACCCATTTTTGAGATTATAAGTCGAGTTCCATTGCGCAAACCCAAAGATGGATTGAGATTCCTTAGAAGCATTATAGGGGACCCTTCCTTGAGTTTTAAACAGTGATTGGGAATACCAGATATCTTTATTGAGTTCAACAATTTTGGGGGATTCATAATTTGTTCATGGTCAGTCGTTTCCCCAGGACATAATGTGTCTGCACTACAAAATTGTCGAACTTCTCAAGGGAGCATAGATAACGTTGTAGAATTGATATCATCAACATCACTATTTTTTGGTGCCAAAATGGCCCTTCCTTTCAAATAAGTAGGATCCCTGTATCTATTACTCAATTCTGGATAAGTTGTATTTATTAGTTGCAACAAAGAATTATCGCCATTTTCTATCAAAAGATCTTCTGGTAGTTCGACCCAATCTGATTCCACACCATCATCAAAATGCAAACACTTTGATTTTCCCTCCTCAACCTTATCTATCCACTCTGCAAAGTTTCGTAAATCATCGACTGATTGTGTTGAACCATCCTGTGCAATGAGTCACATGTTTATCTTCAAATGCATAACTCTACATTGATTCCAAAGCTTAGATTTGTACAGTGATGCCGCCACAATAGCCTCGCGTCTACCTTTAGTAACCACCGGTAGTATCTGGTTAAAATCTCCACCTAAGACACACAACTTTCCACCAAAAGGTTTATCAGCAGAAAAATTCTCATTTCCCTTCAGTAAGTCTTTAAGAGTTTTGCTCACTGCTTCAAAACCATATCGATGCATCATTGGTGCCTCATCCCAAATTATCAATGACGCCTCTTGAATTAACTTTGCTAAATCAGTGTTTAAATTGATAAGACAACCTGGTGTTTCATCTAGGTCAAATGGAATTTTGAAACGTGAATGTGCAGTTCTACCACTAGGTAACAACAACGTGGCAATTCCAGAT
Organism: Buddleja alternifolia; assembly: GCA_019426215.1. Classification (NCBI taxonomy): domain Eukaryota; kingdom Viridiplantae; phylum Streptophyta; class Magnoliopsida; order Lamiales; family Scrophulariaceae; genus Buddleja; species Buddleja alternifolia. The sequence continues at coordinate 30,418,323 of CM033408.1, read as the reverse complement.
GATGTAACTGATAAGACAATCTTTTTTTGTGATCTAAATTTTACAATTATTGTTTTCCACAAATATGTCTTTCCAGTTCCTCCGCTACCTTTCACAAAAAAAAGGCCGCTACATTTACTATCATAAGCCTGAACTATAGCATTATAGACTCTCAACTGATCATTGTTCATGCCGTTGAAATATAAACGAAATGATTGTTCTTCTTCAGAGTCATCATAATCAAGCTCTTCCTTTATAAGTCTATTTGTTATGTGGTTGAATGACCTAAAAGATGGTTGAGGCATATGAGGAAAATCTGCAAGACTTTTTCCATTTCTATTAAGTATATATTCAATTTCTTGGAGTCCCCATTCCTTCAGATCTTCATCGCTCAATTGTATGTTGTTATCCCTCAATTCTCGTCTAACTTTGTATTGTAAATCATCCACCATAGCTCTCCAATGTTGTTCCCATAAGGTAACAGCATCCGTTATTTCTGAAAACATGAACATGGTAGAGAACATATTTCGAAGCTTAATTGATGATGCCCAAGTTTCTGCTTTAGATGGTGCTCCATGCCATTGATTATCATCGTCTAGAAAACCATGTGCAGAACATGCTTCCTTAAATGTCTGGTGTACGACCCCATTAAAAGTTCTTAAGTCTTCAAAACATTGAGCTCCACGAACTTTATAAAGTAACATACGCAAATAGTATTTTTCTCCAGCATTCGGATGCAAATAAGGAAGTCTACTAATACATTTACCTTGTTTTCTCATGACCCATTCTTTGGTAGCTCGTTTCCAAACCCATGTAGTTGGAAACTCAACATAAGTCAAACTTCATGCTTCTGCATACTTTTTGTTTGCTTCAAACCATTTGGTCAACATTGTATCTCGAGAACCTTCACGACTGACAATATTGTGCAAATGATCCTCTTCACGAAATATTACAAATTGTTCGTTAGGTAAATGGAACTGCAACCGTTCAACATTTAGGTTCTGCCTTTGCAGCTCAAACTCGTATATTCTCCAACATGCCTCAATAGCTGATACATAACGACAATCCAAATATTGTTTAACTTCATCAACACGTTTATAACTCCTTTGATCCTTAGTTTGCTGACCATCAACGTTATTTGCAATCACAATTATAGCTCGATCGGTGCCTTTACAGATATACTTGTACATGTATTTCATCAACTTTGGAGATGCACATTTCTCGACATTTATGTGGCAATCGAACAAAACAATGAGGTCTCGATTGTTTGGAACAATCCATTTGTTATCTATCTCGGCCCCATTTACCATAATTGTATTTTTTGGGTCATTTCTACGGCGATATGATACAAACCCATCTTCATCAATAGTAGTTTGATTACAAATTTTTTTAGGGTAGTGTTTAAAGCACTTTCCCTCTACCATGCATGGAGCACTTGGATTATGTATTTCACACAGTCTATGAACCATGCATCTGACTACCGTTTCATAAGCCTTAGGATCAGTATCCTTGTCAGGAATTTCTGCGCATATGAATTGATCGATGTCATCGGGAGTGATTGGTTTATCCCACTCTGCTAGAGTGAGAGTCATATGCGAGTGAGGCAAGCCTCGCTTTTGGAACTCTATCACGCTAACATATGTTTTGCATGAAAAATACCGTAATATCAATTCAATTATTCATTTGAGTAAATTATACAAAAATGTGAAATTCATTTGATTTACCTGCTAATACAGTTCCAAAGAAATTTTTTTCCTTTAGAAGCTTCATCAATTGCTTATGCTTCATTCTGAATATTCTTGCTACAATATCCGCCCTATCCTCTGCACACTGACCAGGAAGTCTTTGAAGTTCCCGAGAAATTTCTGGCCAATTAAGATTACAGGTAAACGTGATAAAGAAGTCTGGAGGTCCAATTGTTCTATATATGGCCATAGCATCCTGATAATGTTGCATCATATTACGTGGACCTCCTGTAAAAGATGAAGGCAATACGACTCTTCTTCCAACTGCACTGGCATCTGTATCTCCCGAAACAACGGCATTTTCCAAACCTTGATATAAATCTCCACGCATCTCAGCTTGATGTGTTTTTATGTAGTTTAATCTTTGTTGTTCTATCGATGCATAACAGTCAATCGCAAGTTGGTTAAACAGACGTCTTCCTTGCAAAAGTGTATTGCCTTCCAAATTTCTGTGTTGTAATCGAAATGCCCAAAACTCCCTCATGGAGATTTTTCCTTCCTTTGATTGTTCCGAAGTTACATTATATGGAATACCGACCCGCCATCCATCAGTACGATATGGAAAGAGCAACGGATATTGTAGTGGTGTATACGATGGATGTGTTTCACTAATTCGTTTTAAGTATCCATCATTTTTACAGACAATAATATCTCGACATCCTATTGCATCAGTGTCGTCTCCAATAATTAGAGCAACAATCTCACTGGCAGTTGGTTGATTGTATTGCCTATTGCTTCTTGAATGTAAAATACGAATATGTAAATTTACCCCACTATCATGTTGTAACGCATCTCTTGCACTACGAAAGATTTAAACATAAGGGTTCACACTATCTAACATTGTTTTAAGACCTTCAACTATAGAAGCAAGAATTCCTGAGTTCGTTACACCATTTCGCAAGATGTTTAATCGATTGCGAACTTCATTTTCCGTATCACAAATGTACAACTGTACAAAGCTGTGCATTTGTCCAGGGCTAGGGAGTAAAGATCCAATTCGATGATAATTTTCACCGGAGATTTTGAAACACGGTGGTCCTCTTCCATCTTGAACAGATCTATCAATCTTCCCACCCATGGATGTAAAACAAAACATGGAATTCAAAGATCTTATGTTTTCCATGAAAAAACGATCTTTAAGTAATTCGTCGAGATACTCCGGAGATGGTGGAAACAAAACTAAGAGTACTTTTCCACTTTGACAGCAAAACCCAAACTTAGGATTAATATTTGAACTATGGGCAACTTTCTCCTCTAACCACATAATTGCGCCGCAAAATCGACATTCCACATTTCTTCCGCCCAATATTGATCTTTCAAGAACACGATTTGTTGTAGTTCTTGGTATTACTGATACTTCTGTATTTTTTATTAACAAAAAATAATTAGACCTATTAGTTATAAGTAGGACATTAAAAAAAATTAAAAAGGTTACATAAATATTACTCCATGGACTAAATTATCATTAATAAATTATACGTTGTTATTTGCATGACTAATATTGTAAACACTTGTATTCTATATGATAATTTTAATATAAATAAATAACAAAAAATAAAGATTTTATATTTTTATTAGTCTATTAGAATATATTTTTTTTCAACTGATATTCGCATGCACTAAATTATTGCCTTGTTAGATTGAGAGCGAAAGTAAATTCATATTCATGTTTATTTGATCTTAACCATGTTTTTAGATATTGGTTTATTTGACTATTAAATAACAACATCTACATTAAAGATTTTATGCGTTTTGCAGTATAAATTGAGTTATTTGAATAAAAAAAATGATCATTCAAACTAAGAACAATGGCTAAATTAACAATATCATTTAAAAAACGCAAAGTTGCATTCACAAATTATGTATATACAAAATAATCATGACATGTCATATAAGAATATAAAGATTCGAGATATTACCTTGAACTACAGAATAATGCAAAAATGGAGGATTTGCATTAGTTGCATGGTTATTTTCAAATGGGATGCTGCTAGGTACTAAAATCTCATTATCTGAATCTAAAAGTTCTTGTGCTTGATCTCCTATAAAATTTTAAATCGTTACATTTATATTTTGGGCATTTTTCCATTGTAATTTTATGAATAAAAAAATAGAGTATACAACACATTTGAAACCAAAAGGATGAACATACGTTGTGGGCTCATGTGCAATTGGTTTTTATTTGTATCACCGCACGCATGGATAGATGTAGTTGGTCCAGCAAAAGGATTGTAGTTTATAGGTGTCAAATGAAATCTTTCAACCACAATGCTCTGATCTATACCTATAATTCATCAGTCTAAATGAGCATTATCGGATAACTAGAAAAAAAAATAAACTTACGAAAAAAGGTTATCAGGTAACATGCCATGTGAGACTCGCGTTGTATCAACTTGGACTTGATGCATTCTATTCGTAGGCTCGTGTACAATGTACTCTATACATTCAATAAATAAATGGAATGAGTATGAACAGATGTAAGTTATATCTATATGAAAGTGTGCTTTATCACTAAAGCAAAGGGGAAAGTGGAATGTTAATTTTATACCATCCATAATAGGAACAAAATAGAGTATCAGCGTTGTGAGATTATCACAATCATGATTTACGATGGGTCCATCCCCTATTTCTAAATAAGTGATCAAAAGTATTACTACACGTTCACATCATAAGTAGTAATTATAAATTTGGTGTTGTGATATAGCAAACATCTATTTCTATAAACCAATCTGTAATTGGATAAATAATTAAAAAGCTAATACAATTTGAAGATGAATACCATTCACGACTTTAGCAGCATGGCGCATTGTCGATGAAGATTGGTTGGCAGCATTGTCACCCACAATCTCTTGTTCTATATAAAAATGTTACATTACACGAATATGCTAAACTTCTTATCGAAATTGTAAATAAACATATATTTGTCCAAAATATGTCATACCGTCTTCTATCCCATAGGAACGATTTTCTGGATTTATTATATTTCTACCTCCACGACCCAAACTTCTACCATGGGAGGATGATCCTCGATTTGAGAGTGAAATTCTTGCTCTATTGGAACTTCTTGAAGATCCACGCATGGATCGTCTGCCACACGATACTGGACTATAGGTTTTGGCTTCTTCAAAAACTCTCAAACCACTGCCATGTGATTCTGATAACAATTGATATTCTCTATCCATACGTGCCAGATTCTCATCAAACAAATTTTCATTTAAACAAGATAAACCTCTCTTTGTTGAGTTGGTGTAGCAGTCACAAGAGCAGAAGGTAAATTAGCCAATGGGCTTGCAACGCCTCTAGAACTAAGTAATCTCCTATTTTATGTTCCTCTGATTCTGCAAACTTAACATATAATAGCCTTCGACCAGCCAATTTTCCTTCTATTTCTTGGATCTACATTGACTAATTTGACACAAATTTATTTATATAAGTAAAAAGTATCACAAGGTGCAAAATCACACTTTAAAACCCTTACCGCTCTTGCCGCCTCTTGTCTTGTTGTGAAACGGACAAACCCGGTTCTCGCTTACTCGATCCGTTTTGATTACGCAAAACCTGCACAACAGAATATATATTTTTTTTTGTGAGTAAACGAGTACAAATTACTAACACGCCCATCACTTATTGTAAATTATTAACACACCCCACAAATTACCAACACACACCCTTCACTTATTATACCAACACACCCTCTCACTTATTGTCAATTACCAACACATCCCTCACTTATTGTGTATTACCAACACAACCCCTCACTTATTATAAATTATCAACACACCCCTAACTTATTATAAATTACCAACACACCCCCTCATTTGTTGAAAATAACCAACATACACTATCATTTTTTACCAAATTACTAACACCCATCACTTATTTAAATTATCAACACACACTCCTCATTTATTGTACCAACACACCCCCTTATTTATTGTAAATTACCAACACACCCCTCACTTATTATAAATTATCAACATATCCCTCACTTATTATAAATTACTAACACACCCCCTCATTTGTTGAAAATTACAAACATACACCCTCACTTTTTTTCTAACTTACTAATACACCCATCACTTATTGTAAATTATCAACACACCCCACAAATTACCAACACACAACCCTCACTTATTGTAAATTACAAACACACCCTCACTTATTGTAAATTACCAACACACCCCTCACTTATTGTAAATTACCAACACCCTTCCCCCACTTATTGTAAATCACCAACACCCTTCCCCCATTTATTATAAATTACCAACACACCCCTTCATTTATTGTAAATTACCAACAAACCCCTCACTTATTTTAAATTATCAACACACCCCGCAAATTACCAACACACACCCCGCACTTATTGTACCAATACACCTGTTAGGAATTTCATGTTAAATGTTTTGATGATGACAAGATAGGATTTTATGTTAGACCCCAAAAATGTAAGTTCATGTTTTCATAGAAATATTGTATAAGCGTTTGAAAGTTTACTTATTTGGTTAGGCTTGTAATTTTTGTCTTTATAGATTTTAGACTATGTGATACCAAATCACTAATAGAGTTCTGTGTGAGTCTATTAAGTGATGAAGTTGAAGATCAGCATCTGAAATCAAAAGAAGATGAAGATTTATTCCAAGCGTTCGTCAAGCGCTCACTATTCAAGCGTACTATTCACGCGTAACTATTCAAGCGCTCAAGCGTCCAGCGACTCAAGTGTGAAAAGCTCACTTTTCAAGCGTCACTATTCAAGCGTTCGAAGTTTCAAGCGTCACTATTCAAGCGAACAGTGTTCAAGCGCTCAAAGTCCCAAGCGTTACTATTCAGATGAACAGTGTTCAACGCTCAAAACTTCAAGCGTTACTATTCAGATGAACAGTATTTTCAAGCCCAAATTGAATAGTTACTATTCAGGAGTTACTATTCAAGCATCACTATTTAAGCGCCAGCTGAATAGTTCTACTATTCATGTGAATAGTGCTACTATTCAAGCAATTATTTCCAACGGAAATAAAGACAAGATGTATTAAAAGTTGGATAAAGTGCATTAAAGTATGAGCACTACAATATGGGCAAGCTACCTTTTTGACCAAGACTATTAGATTCCAAAAACCAAGAACAAGTCTGGCTATTTAATATTGCCAAATGTTTGGAATGTTAGAGACAAGGAATGTTTAGGGAACCGTGCTCCTAATTGTGTCCAACGGACAAAATTCCAAGAAACACTTAAATAGTACCCTTTCAGCAAAAACAAAAGGTGGTGACAAGCGTGACAATAGTGAAAAGAGACCGAGATCACACGCTCATATACACTGAAAAAGGTCCAAACTTTGCTGATATTATTTGAGAGAAAAAGCTTAGAAACTTCATAGCCGAAATCCTTTAAGCCTCTCAAATACATTCCAAAAACAGTCACCAATATCTCAAACATCTTTTTAGAAGAACCCTACACTATTACTGAGATATTCCAAGTTGTTTGAACTTCCCAAAACCAAACAAAACCGTTACAAAAATCCTCAACATCTTTCATCTGAGTGAGAAAGTTTGTTGATTCAAAAATAGTATTTTTGTGTAAGAGAAGCTTGTTGAAGTTGATCTCTATTGGAGCTGAAATCTGTGTGACCAAGGAGTTCCGAGATCGGTTGTAACTTGCATTATTTCTGGGTGAAAGAAGCAAGGGGATAGAGGATCTTTATTGGAGCTGAAATCTGTGTGACCAAGGAGTTCCGAGATCTATATCCAATCTCTCTCTATTTTGTAGAAGTCTCTGTGTGACTCTTCGATAATCATTATAGTGGAAATCCTCCCTGATAAAAGGAGAAGAAGGACGTAGCTGGGATTACATCACCCAGTGAACCTTACAAATATCTTGTGTCATTTACCGCTTTAAGCATTTACTGTTTTATTGCTTTACTATTCATATTGCATACATTCTGATAAAGTTTTAAAACAACTAAGCGACGACTTTTGATTAACAAACCGAACGCTAAGCTATAAAATACTTCCGCTGTGCTAACCCTGATTTAGTGACTAAACTCTGCCCTACTTTGGTAAGCGTTGAAATCACCGAGTTTAAGTTAACGTCCCTCAAGCGCCTGAAACTAGCGCTTAAGTCATTATCTCTCAAGCGCCGCACCCAGCGCTTAAAGCTTTCTGAGCATTCAAATACTTCAAAGTGATACGAATTTTTTAGAAGTCGAAAAAGACTTCAGGGTCTATTCAACCCCCCCTTCTAGACCCTTTCGTATACCACTTGAGACCAACAACACCCCCTCACTTATTGTAAATTACCAACACACCCCCTCACTAATTGTAAATTACCAACACACCCCCTCATTTGTTGAAAACATTCACTCACTTTTTTCCAAATTACTAACACACCCATCACTTATTATAAATTATTAACACACTCCAAAAATTACCAACACACACCCCTCACTTATTGTACCAACACCCCCTCACTTATTGTAAATTACCAACACACCCCCCCACTTATTGTAAATTACCAACACACACCCCTCACTTATTGTAAATTACCACACACCCCTCACTTGTTGAAAATTACCAACATACACATCTCATTTTTCCAAATTACTAACACCCACCACTTATTGTAAATTATCAACACACCCCGCAAATTACCAACACACACCCCTCACTTATTGTACCAACACACCCCCTCATTTGTTGAAAATTACCAAAATACAATCTCACTTTTTCCAAATTACTAACTCTCACTTTTTCCAAATTACTAACACACCCCCTCACTTATTGTAAATTATCAATACACCCCTCACTTATTGTAAATTACCAACACACCCCCTCATTTGTTGAAAATTACTAACACACCCCTCATTAGTTAAAAATTACCAACACGCCCCCCTCATTTGTTGAAAATTACCAACAAACACTCACTTTTTTCCAAATTACTAACACACCCATCACTCATTCTAAATTATCAACACACCCCGCAAATTACCAACATACACCCCTCACTTGTTGTATCAACACACCCCCTCACTTATTGTATATTACCAACACCCCCCTCATTTGTTGAAAATTACCAATATACACTCTCTTTTTTCCAAATTACTATCACACCCATCACATATTAACGAGCAGGTAATAAATATTTACATCCATCAATATATATATATATATATATATAATTATTAAAATGACATACCTTGTACGAGATAATTGATCCAAAGGGGTTAAACATTTGTTTAAGGGTCGAGTCATCCACCTCGTAATCTAAGGGCCTGACGTATAAGTTGGTTTCCATTTGCCCTGATATTTTCTAAAAAGAGATTAATTTCAAATATTTACGAACGATAATCTTTATTATATTAGTATAAATCCTTAATTAAAACTCACTTTGATGCTGATCAGCCGTCGTCTCTATATTATATATCCTAATCCATGTTTCTAGAATATATTCTTGAACGCACAGTAATCAATTTCTTGATTTCGTTTTGTAAGTGCTTCTTGACGGTATGTAGCTTTGCCGGACAGTGGAGAAATTAAGAAGATTGATCAACGGTACGCAGCTTCGGCGCCGGAGAGTGGAGAAAAAAGATATATTTGACGGTCGTCGGATGGTGAAGAAAGAAGATATATTTGACGGTCGTCGGAGAGTGGAGAAAGAAGATATATTGGACGGTCGCCGGAGAGTGGAGAAAGAAGATTGTTAAAATATGTGCACTTTCTAGATGGTTTTAGAATGTTCTAGAATTTCTAAAAAGTTCTAGATATATTCCTAGTTCATTCTAGAGAATGTTGTTACTAGAATGTTACTAGAAAAATCTTGATAAATATAAACTATCTAGATATATATGTAGATATATCTAGATAACATATATGTAGAAGTATCTAGATATGTGTATAGAAATACCTAGACAATATGTATGTAGAAAAATCTAGGTATTTATACATGATGTATGTAGATTTTTTTAGATAAGTAGAGCATCTAGAAGGTGTGTGTCTACGCCTATAAATATGAGGATTGTGTGCAAAATGAAATAATAATAACAACAAAAAAAATAAGAATCTATCTTTACAAAATCTTCTCCAACTATCTCTCTACAACATATTCCAATCTCTAACTACTTCACAACATCCACAACTACAAAAATAATATTTCCTCTTACAAACACTCAGGCTGCGTATGGTTATGTTTTCAGAATTGCATTTTCATTTTCTGGATCATTAGAAAATGAAAATGCACACTTCTAGGTAAATTCTACATAAAATATTCAAATTTTAAATCTTACTACACATTCCCCTATACAACAACCAATCATTTTACCCTTTCAATCAATCCACAATCTTTCATCATTAATTATATTATCCTACTTTTCAACTAATTCTCTTTCTTACTTTATCATATTTTATAATAACTAAATATATATGTATATATATATATATACACACACATACTTTATATCAAATCATATATATATATATATACACACATTTATAATTAATTCAATAACTTCATATATCAAATCTCAATAAAATTCAACTTTATATCACATCAAACACCACTTCCAACTATTTTCTAAAAACACATCCAAACAAACAATAAAAGTCAATATTTTCACACTAATTTCTATAATACACATTTTTTAAAAAAAAAACTCAGAATTTAACTCAGAAAACATAACCATACGGAGCTTCACAATTCAATCACACTAAAAGTGGTATCAGAGCACTGCTAGATCAAATACTGGGCGTAATAATTTAATACATGGCTACACCAACAACTATTAACTTTTCATCAGTGCCTGTACCAGTATTCACTGGTGAAAATTATGACTTCTGGCGACAAAAGCTAAGGACATATTTTGTCTCCCAAAGTTTATGAGATATTGTCCCAAACGGAGTTGATATCCCCGAAGGTACTTCCACTTTGTCCGAGCAACAACTAAAAGAATTGAAGGAGAAGCAACAAAGAGATGCACAAGCGCTATTCGTCATTCAACAAGCTGTAGGAGATACAATCTTCACAAGAATCTCAGATGCTCAAAGTGCAAATAAAGCATGGGATAAAATGGAGGAGGAGTTCCGCGGCAATGAAAATGTACAGTCTGTAAAATTACAATATTTAAGAAGAGGTTTTTAAACTTTGAAAATGAAAGATTCTGAGGCCATAGGAGATTATTATGCAAGAATAAGAGAAATAATCAAATGAAATTATATGGGGAAAATATATCTGATAAAAGAGTAGTAGAGAAAATACTTATTACTCTCACAGAAAAATATGACCCCGTAGTTACAACTATGGAACATGTGAAAGATCTATCAACTCTATCTGTCACTGAGTTGACAGGTGCTCTCGAAGCCTATGAGAAAAGAAGTGGTAGGCGCACTGAAGAGTCCGTAGAAAGTGCTTTTAAAACTAAATTCAATATAAGGCCCAAGAAACCCAAAAATGATGGAAGAAAAATTAATCAGAAAAGTTTAGGACTAAATCAAATACAAAATCAAGTTATCCTCCATGTGGAACTTGCGGGAAAAAGAATCATCTAGAAAAAGATTGTTGGCACAGAAGAAAACCGCAATGCAATAAATGTAAGAGATTTAGTCACATGGAGAAGGAGTGTCGGGCCAGAGATGTCCATCAAGCAAACATCGCAGAGGAAAAGAGTGAAAACTTATTCTTCACAAGTGGAAGCTCGACAGAGAAGCCTCATGACACATTGTTCCTCGATAGTGGCTGCAGTAACCACATGACACCGTACAAAGACATTTTCACCGAACTAGACACAAGTTTTCAATCCAAGGTGAGACTGGGAAATGATGACTTTTTAGAAGTAAAGGGCAAATGAACTGTTGCCGTGGAAACAAAAAAAGGTACGCCGTACATTAACAATGTTCTACCTGTACCTAACTTGGCACAAAATCTCCTCAACATCAGACAAATGATGGAATGCGATTACATACTACACTTTGAGAAAAATACATGCACTATATATGACAAGATAGACAAGAATCTTGTCATGGCTCGAGTACAAATGCGAGATTGTCGAGATTTTCCAATACGTTGGAATTATAATATGGCACTGAAGGTACAAACAGATGATTCATGGTTATGGCATAAATGATTTGGACATTTCAACTGTCGGGGTCTCAATATTCTTCGTCAGAAAAATATGATGAAAGACCTTTCTAAAATCGAAGAAGCTGAAGAAGTATGTGAAGGATGCATGCTCAGGAAACAACACCGACAATCCTGTCCATCTGGAAACTCCTGGAGAGCCAAGAAAACATTAGAGCTAATTCACACAGATATATGTGGGCCAATGATGACTCCATCTCTTCACCAAAACAGGTACTTTATTCTTTTTATCGACGACATTACAAGAATGACTTGGGTATACTTTATGAAAGAAAAATCGAAAGTTCCCAAGGTATTCCAAAAATTCAAACAACTAGTAGAAAATCAAAGTAGCCGACGTATCAAAACAATCAAAAGTGATCAAGGTAAAGAGTATACATCTAAAGAATTCAACAAATTATGTGAAGAAGAAGGGATATAACATCAATTAAATGTTGGATATGCACCAGAGCAAAATGGAGTCTTAGAAAGAAAGAATAGAACCGTAATGGAGATGGCTCGGTCAATGCTAAAAGAAATAGGGCTTCCGAATATATTCTGGACAGAAGCGGCATATACTGAGTATATATATACTCAATAGGTGTCCTACCATGGCAGTACAAGATAAAACTCCGGTAGAAGCTTGGAGTGGAAGAAAACCATCTGCGAAACATCTTAGAGTTTTCGGATGTGTATGCTACATCCATATTCCGGAGCAAAAATGAAGTAAACTAGACAAGAAGACGGAACGAGTTATATTCTTGGGTTATAGCACCGAATCCAAAGGCTACCGAGTCTACAATCTCAAAACAAAGAAGCTTATTATCAGTCGAGACGTCGAGTTCGATGAAAACGCTGCATGGAATTGGGAAGAAAAAAAAATAGAAAAGAAGAATGTATATATGCCTACAACTATACCAAGTGGAGAATCCAATAATGGAGAAAACACTGAGACACCAAGTCCTCCGGCTACTCGACAACCCATTCCGCTGCAAGAAGATTCACCCGAATCAACACCAAGAAATGTAAGATCTTTAAGAGAAATATACGAGAGATGCAACTACGTAAAGCTTTAAAGCGGCTGCCAAGCAAGAAGTTTGGATTAGGCTATGGAAGAAAAAATAAAGATGATCGAGAAAAATGATACATGGGTGTTGGTCGAAAAACTAAAAGATAAAGAGATCATAGGAGTAAAATGGGTTTACAAGACAAAACTCAATCCTGATGGCTTAATACAAAAACACAAGGCAAGACTTGTGGCTAAAGGATACTCGCAGGTACCTGGAATTGACTACAACGAGACATTTGCTCCTGTGACACGACTTGATACCATTAGAGCACTAATTGCTCTGGCTGCACAAAAGGGATGGAGACTCTATCAACTAGATGTAAAATCAGTCTTTCTGAATGGATTCCCTGAAGAACAAATATATGTAGAGAAACCACAAGGGTTCGTGGTAGAAGGATCAGAAGACAAAGTGCTGAAATTGAAAAAGGCACTTTATGGACTAAAACAAGCACCATGGGCTTAGAACAGTCGAATCGACAAGTACTTCATGGATCGAGGATTCAGGAGGAGTAAAAGTGAGCCAATTCTCTACATCAAGAATCAAGGTAACACTGACACTCTCATAAAAGTGAGCCAACTCTCTACATCTGTTTCGAAAATGATTTTTTCAATATTTGTGGACTCCATAAGTTTCAATGCAAAAAGAAGAGCGGTGGTTTCGTGAGAATTTTAAATAAATAATACAAAATTAAATCAAAATTAGGAAAATAATACAACAAAACATAGGTATCAGAAAATAATACATTCCGCGCTGTCCGAGCGCGGAATGTAATTTTTTTTTAAAAAAAATATTTGGCCCATTCCGCGCTCAGGCAGCGCAGAATGGGCCAAATATATAAAAAAAAATTGCATTCCGCTGTCCTTGACAGCGGAATGCAATATATATATATATTTTGTTTGTTTGTTGTTTTTTTTTCCTTATTTCCCGCTCATTTTTCTCCTTTTTTCGTGCATTTTTGAGTTTCGACTTGAACATATAAATTGTAGACTTTTATATAGACTTTGTAACCACACAAGAATGGACTCATTCCGATACCCGAGTGAAGAAATATGACAAGTAAAAAAGGACACATTAGAACAATTTTTTAAAGAAAATAATGACGTTGTCTATGTTTCCGGCTCATTTTTCTCCCTTTTTCGTTCATTTTTTAGTTTTGACTTGAACACATAAATTGTAGATTTTCATATAAAATTTGTAACCACATAAGAATGGACTCATTCCGATACATGATTGAAGGAATAAGACAAGTAAAAAAGGACACATATACGAATTTTTCAGAAAAAAATATTTTTTCGTCATCTTCGTGATGATTTTTTGATGTTTTTTGTACATTTTCAAGCTTTGACTTTAACATAAAAAATGTAGATTGACTCACTAAGTTTGTAACGGTATGAGAATTGATTCTTTTCGATATCCGAATGAAAAAATACAATATGTTAAAATGGAACGGATTTTTCTGAAAAAAATATTTTTTTGTCATCTTCGGGATGATTTTTCGACCTATTTTGTATATTTTCAGGCTTCAATTTCAACACAAAAAATGTAGATTGACTCACAAAGTTTGTAACGGTATAAGAATTGATTCATTTCGATATTCGAGTGAAAAAATACAATATGTTAAAACGAAACGGATTTTTCGAAAAAAAAAACTATTTTTTCGTCATCTTTGGGATGATTTTTCGATATTTTTTGTACATTTTCAGACTTCGACTTCAACACTAAAAATGTAGATTGACTCACAAACTTTGTAACGGTGTAAGAATTGAATCATTTCGATATCCGGATGAAAATATACAATATGTTAAAAAAGACATATATATACGAATTTTTTGGAAAAAAAATATTTTTTCGTCATCTTTGGGATGATTTTTCGATTTTTTGAACATTTTCAGGCTTCAACTTCAACACTAAAAATGTAGATTGACTCACAAGCTTTGTAACGGTATAAGAATTGATTCATTTCGATATCCGAATAAAAAAATGCATTAAATTTAATAAAGACATTTTTAAATATGTTATATTTTTAAACCATGTTGGAGGGTGCGCTCGCCCCTCCTCAATTTTGAAATTGAGAGATGTTGGAAATGACCAAGGTTGAGCCCCCACTTTGATATAAACCAAACTTGTTTTGCGAACATTCAAGAAAAAGGTGAAAAATGGTATTCGTCTCTGTCTTAGTTGTACTGCCAACGTCACGACATGACAACCCCAACATTTCTTAACGAGCAAAAAACAAGTTCCAATAATCTACCACCAAATAGGGAAATATATACTCGAAGAACTTCAAAATGAACAAAAAAGCTAGTGCACTCCAATAATCTTACTATGTTTGAAAAATCAAGCATCTCAATGTTCATATAACTCCATTTATTGAAACATACTTGGGTAATTTATATACTAGAAAATCACTCATTCAAGACCAAAGAAGCCAATTGCTCAGAAGGGGTGTCAGGCCGCTGTTGAGGTCCGTTTTTAATGACTTCCTTGGCCTCTGTAACTTTAACTCTAAGAGATTCTGGTGACTCGAGCAAGTGTAAAACCTCGGTTTGATCCATTTCCAGAAGAATGTCGGTTACTTTACCTGCCATGTCGTGCTCCATCTTTTCGACTAGCGGGTACAAATTTTCACGCAGCATCTGCACACCAAACACAACATTATACCCTTAAGAAGAGACCTTAATATACGTACATTATTAATCTTATGTTACAAGGATGTTTTTGTACTACTACATACACACGTATGATATGAGCATGATAACACGTACAAAACACATGGTGTAGAGTTTTTCTTCTTAGTAGAAAACTGTTTACGGAGATGCTACCCACTTATAGTGGCGGATCTAGGATTTTAGGTTAGTGGGGGCATCAGGGATAAAGCCAGAAATTTTACTGAGAGGGTTAGATTATTGTGATATAATTATAAATTTTTTTTTTTTGCCAATTAGACAAAGGACTTAAGGGGTACGGTACGCTATATTTATGGAGGAAAATATAATAAGAAACTAGCTAGGTTCAATTACAACTTTTGACATACTTTATACTCTTATATCTCTTTCGTTATAGGAAGGATTTTGGGTTTTTCTTTTGGCGGGGGGGGGGGGGGGGGGGCGAACTCAAAGTAAAGGGAGAAAACGTGATATTTTTCGTTCTTGAGGGGGGCGAAATTCAAATATAAAAAATTTTGTAAGGTAAAAAAATGATTTTTCAAAATTGAGAGGGAGAGTGAGATGAAAATTGGAATTGAGGGGGGCATTTAAAAATTTGAGTGGGGGCATTAATGTAATTTACAAATTAAAATTTTAAAAAATATATATATTAAAAAAAAATTAGTGGGGGCAGTGCTTCAATGTAAATCCGCCACTGCCCACTTAGGTACTTAGATACTGCCCAAGTGAGGTTTTAAATTACAATAAGAATATTTTACTTCATAACATCATCATATTCTCGTCCAAAGGCTGATAAGTAGGTAGCATGAAATTTTCTTATACAAATACACACGGGATTCTCGAAGTTGAACAAGTGTACAATGAATTGAATTATTTTCCACTAAGTCCAAGTCTATTAAGAGTAGAAGCTCTGGTATACCAAAATTAATTTGTCTATACCTACACCATTTCATCATAGAGTGCTTAAAGTAAGTTTTAAACAGAAATTCTCACCCTTCTCTGTTCAGCAGGGGAAGCATTTGTAAGTGCAGATGCCAAACCTCCAATCGGGACCGAACGACGTGCTTTCATGTCATGCACCGGAGACGGTCCACTTTCCCGTGCGACAGACAACATGCCTCCGTTAGTATTTTGTGCAGTTACATTAGGAAAGCTATATCCAGGTGGAAAACGATTGACATTTCCCCGTAGAAGTACCTGTTTATGAGATAAGCGATTCGTCAATTCAGTAAGAGTTTGGAAAGCGAAAAAAAAGTGAACCATGAGTTGAAATGCCAATGGGCAATGACCTGCTGGTGCACCATTGGTACAGTGTGCTGCAGAACACCAGCACCGGGCGGTCTGCCAACGGGACGTGGAAATTGGAAGCTGTTGTGAACCATAGGAATGAATGGATACGGAACGGGAATTGGAGAAGGTCTCATACCACGAGCAAGTGGATGTTGATACCCAAATCTAGGCTGAAATAGTAAACAGAAAAAGTATTAGGGATCATTACATGCACATTCCCTCTCTTATTGGGCAATTACGACGATCCCCTCTGAGGTTTCTTATATTAGTAAGACACCCCGGTAAGACCCAAACAACTCGAGAAATAGAGAGTGAATTTTTTTTTATCTATTTTGTTAATTACATGGGGTGAAATTGTAATATGTTTCGACTAAGTATGGAAGTTATGGCAATTTTTTAAATTCAAGGTGTTTTTAGGTAATTAGAATTTTACGTAGGGGTGTCGATATAATTTACACTATTAAAGAAGTGGTGGGAGTTGTTCGTATTAAAACAAATCCATACCCTTTTTAAGTAGTGGATAGACTGTAACTTGATTTTATGTTTGAAAAATAGCATTATTTTTCACAAAATAAAGGTAGATATTTTAGCTAATGAAATAACGAGAAAACACGGAAATAATTTGAGAAAATGAACTTCATGCTCAATCCATCTCGAAGTAATGTCCTAATTGAACTAAACATAAGTCAATTTCTTGACATTGTATTGCAGAACTACCATTTTAATAATAAAACAGAAAAGAGCAAACAAATGCTATGATTTTATTTTATTTTTAATTTGTAACATTTTGTGCTCATGAAAATTCCTTAGTTTAAGTTGGTTTGCTTTTTGTTATATAACAAAAATGATTTAATTCAATCTTTATCAATTAAACGAATGGTGATATGATCAGAGAATTCAATAAATATCCTAATCTATAGTAAGTCACAAACATTTCAGACAAATATAATTAGAATTGTGGAGACCTTTTATGAGTTAAAAGGGAGTATGAAAGTAAGTAAGTTACCATAGAATATGGAACTTGCGTGTAGAAGAATTGTTGGCCTCGGTACATAGGCATTTGAGGAGTGACTGCAGGCACAATTGTATTTGAGCGTATTTTGGAAAATAGAGCCTGGATTATGTCACCAAATCATTAACTTTGTTGGATAAATCATGTCAGTGTAACCAAAAAAATTAAATCATGTTAGACATGAGTACTTTGATACGAGTACAATAATTCGATTATAAATTTAAGTGCAAAGATGTCAAAATCCAAAATGATCAGTCTATAGGGGTAGAATTTCGTGTCTTGAACCTTTTATGGGTCTATCTAGATTCGTATTTTGTATACTCTATACAAGGGTCGGAACTATACACAATGAAGGTATAGATATGAAAAAGAGCATAACCGCCAAAGGGGGTTAATGAGGTGGTAGTAGAATTCCGTGCCTTTGAACCCTCCTCGCATCTATCTGAATTCATAATTTGTATACTCTATACGAGGATCAGAACTACACACTATCAAGTTGTAGATATGAAAAAGAGCATAACCACCAAAGGGGTAGATGAGGTATTTTACTCCAAACCAGTACTCAAGATTGGTTTGATATCGAGTCCAAACTAGAATTTCTCATATTATTAGAATAGGCAAAATGAAATAAAAATGAACAAATAGTGCATAAAAAGTACCTGCAATCGTATTTTTCTAGTTTCCTTTCTTTCTGCAACGGCAACATAAAGAGGCTTGCGACCTACCATCTTACCATTCATTTCTGAGATCTACAAAAACAATCAGAATAAATATTTTTTTTGTGCTTATTTTGAGAGAACATGGTAAAATTAAGTAAATGATATATTACAGCTTTAGACGCCTCTTGGCTTGTTGAGAATGCAACAAAGCCTGATCCTTTGCTTATTCCTTTTGGATCACACATAACCTGCATAATAGTACATATTTCATTAACAATTTCCTAATGGCTAACACAAATAAACATGTAGCCGGAGAAAAAAAAACATAAATAAACAATCGAATGCATAGGTGTTTTCATGGTCATTCTCATGTGTCCCAAGACTTTTAAGTATCGATGCAATTACAATCATTTATGTGATGAGACCCATATACGGGCCACCATACACAAATGATTGTGATTTTTGAAAACTTTTAAATCTCGATACAATTATAATCATTAATGTGGTGAGACTTATATAAAGTCTATTATGCACAATTGCAACCATTCATGTAATGAGATCCATAAGGCTCACTCGAACAGATGATTGTAATTATACAAGTCTGACTAAGAGTGAATAACTCCCACTTCCCACTAACCTTGCATGATGTTATCTCACCAAATGGAGAGAACAATTCCTTGAGCTTATCGTCGTCAATCTTATCTTCCAAGTTTTTAACGTAAAGGTTGTTTAGCCTAAGCGAACTCTCAACCGCCTCCGTTGTAATTTGAGCATATCGGAGCTTTAACATTCTCTCCCTTTCAAATTTTTTTTGTGCTCTTCCAACATACCATTCTTTGCCGCCAACTATATGGCCATTGAGCACTTCAACTGATTTAGCAGCATCCTCTGCATTCTCAAAGTTGACAAACCCAAAGCATTTTGAGTTTCCATCTTCGCCTCGTATCACTACTACACTTGTGATCGATCCAAATTCACCAAACGTTATCTTGAGATCTTCTTCGTTTGTCGATTCAGAAAGATTCTTCACAAAAACATTGGTAAATTTATTGGCTTTCTCCCGTTCTTGCTTGCTGATGAAAGGCCCTACATATACTTCTTTTCCATGCAGAAGTGTACCATTTAGCTGATCAATAGCCTTTTTGGCAGCTTCATCACTAGTATATTGCACAAAACCATAGCCCTTCGAGTGACCAGTCGCATTTGTTTCGAGTTTACATGAGAAGATGTCCCCGCAAGAAGAAAATATCTCGTATAGTGCTTTAAGGTCGATTTTTTCGTCCAAATTCTGAAAGACGAATACAAAATTTTATTATAAGTGAAAGGATTTAAAGAAAACGAAAGATAGTCAGAGAAGATATCACAAAATTGAGTAGGGTAAATAAGTGAAGGATGTGTTTGATCAGTACCTTAACGAATATATTTCCAGCGCCACTTATACGCATATTGGCGTCACGATTAGAATATGAAATCCTAATACGTTTTCCGTTTAGAGGAGTGAAGTTCAGATCCTCTAAGGCTTTTGCAGCTATCACCAAATGAGAAAAAACATGTCACATATGGCAGGGAAAAGAAATATAGGTAACAAGGAAAACTCAAAGTTACTAGAGGATTGCTTCATGATAGATCAAATGAGAGGAGTGATTTTTACAAGGAACCCGACTCTCAATATTCACTATACGAATACGAACTCAATTACATATAATTGTACTGAAACTCAAAGTCTCTATCAAAATTAGTGAATACTCGTCTAGTTCAAATTCAGAGCACAAGAAAAATGTCAATTTTGAGTTCATTGACTTGTAAATTGTAATAGTAGTTTTCAACATTAAAAAAACAACAATACACATAAAAGAAAAAGGAAAAAAAGGAAAGGAATCTAATTAGTTTATATCAAAATCTTTTGGATTTACCCGTTAAAGCGGGTCGCTTAAAACTAAAGCAAATAAATTTCTCTTTCTCATGTTACGTTTCTGACTTAAGATGGTTCCTTTTTCTTAAATTCGAGATCAAAACAATTTGATTTTTCAACTTTAAAAATCAACCAAGCTACAAGTAGCAATCCTAAGTCGTTAAATACGGGACGGCAAAAGTTTGTCGTTTAATACGTTTGAGTATATAATAAAATTTTGTCCAAAGTTAAAAAAAAATCGGCTAAAAAATACAAGAATGGGAAATAAACGGATTCGTAGATATACGAGTACAATTCGAATACAAATGAATTCTTCGACAATAAAATTATGACTTATTTTTATATAGATTTGTAAGATATATATACCTTATATACGTTTTTAATTTATAAAAGTAGTATTTAATGAGTTACTAGTAGATAATGTTTTGACTGATTATTGACGTTGGTAATATTAAGTTGCATAATACCAAAACTTGTACTGTTAAAAAAGAAAAAAAAAGGTTGCATAATACCAGGTTAGTACTTACAAAAACTTATTATAATGTTCAAATTTCAAATTAAAATTATTTTATTTTTAACAAAATTAAAAATTATTCACGAGTATAATACGGGATACGTAAAGTGCGTGTACTCAAACAATTCAACTCAAAAGTACGAGTATTATTCATTAAGTTCAGAATGTAATATACGAAGTATCTTTCAATCATAAATATGAATGTAAATTATACGAGTTTTAATTAATAGAGGTAACAATCAACATATTAAAAAAAATATTAATCATCAACAAAGTAATTTGAGTCAAAAATTACGTCGAATAATAATCCAGTTCGATTAAATAATTACTTAATTTGAAGCGCCATCATAATATTTTCATGATGAAAAAAGAGAGAGAATATATAGATATACCATGTTGAGGATTACTGAAGTTGACATAGCCATATCCAAGTGATTGCTCGGTAGTTTGATCCGTGCATATTTTAACGGAGTCCACGCCACCTATCTGCTCGAACAGACGGCGTAACTCTTCCTCCGTCACGCCGAAATCGAGGTCTCCGACATAAAGTGCCATCGTCACAGGCTGAACCACCGAGGTCTCCGCCGCAGCATTCACTTCCCCCGCCATGTCAATATGAGTAGCACTTTTTCCTCTTTTTAAGAATAAGTTTTTCCAAATTTTTATTGTAAATTAACTGTTTCCTCCCTCTCTTTTCACCAGAAATCACAAATCAGAAAAATAACGAATAACTAATTAAAAAATTCGGTGAATTTAGAATTTAGCTACAAAAAAGGAAAATCGAATATCACGGATTGCGCGAAGATCTTTCCTTGTTTATAAATCGAAAGAAGAGAGAGACGTTGACGTCGAGACGACGGAGAGATTGAATGAAAGAAGAGAGAGACGGCGGAGAGAGATTGACGGCGGTGATCGGAGAGTCGCCGGAAATCGGAGGAGAGAAAAAGAGAGGGAATTTGAAGAGGAGCTATAGCAATGTGTTGGACAAATTTGGAGCTTTTATAGTTGATGGGGGTGTTAAGAAGGTGGGTCCCATTAGGTGACGTGTGTTGATATGATGAGTTGATGATATAATGAAATATAGTGCATATGGAAGTCTATTTCGAGTAAACTTAGGGTTGATTTTATTAATGGAATTAAATAATATTGTTTCCTTGTGGAATTAAGTAATTTTGAATTTTTTTATTTTATTGTTTTGATAATCTCTAAAGGAAATAGGATTGATTTTTAAGGTAGTATTGATGAATGTGATATCAACTTTATCTTTTTGCTTTCTTGATAATTTTTAAGAAAAAATATGATCGATTTAAAAAGGTTATTATCATATTATGTTGTTTGTAGTTGAGAAAGTTCATACTAATTTGTTCAAGGAAAAAAAATTGAAATTTATAGTTGGTATCAAATTATAACCTAAATACTACTATTTAACTACTACATTTAGTGGGTAAAGTTAAATATGTCAGACAAGGTCCGAGAGTATATTTTGTGTCTCTCTTTCGTAAGGGTGTCTGTGAGGACCACATACAATTCACCTTAATGTGCGTATCCAATAGAATTTTCCTTTATTTATCTTTCACAATATATTGTAGTTTCTCGATCATTTTTTCTTTTCTTTTATGGTACTTTATTAGTAATGTCTTAATTGTTGAAACGATAATATGTCAATGAGTGATTTTCGATGATATTTCTATTTATGTACAAAATTATAGAGCTCTTACTAAATTTAAACGATATTTTTTTTGTAAGTTTCTACTCCGAACATAAAGATTAAAGACCACCCAATTCGAAGACCAAGTAAAAAAGCCGTCCAAATTTTTTGTTGTACGTAATTTTTCCTATCATACATGTAGATGTATGACAAATAACACTATAGATCAGCTAATTAGAAGATCAAGTAATTAAATTTGTTATACAATAGTGCAATGTTTTGTGACATACACACCGATGTTTTGCATATAATTGTGTAATATTTTTTGTCATATATATGCATAAATGTTTTGTTATTTGATTGTGTAACACTTTCTGTCGTACGTACATATATGGGACAAATGTATATACGAACGATAAAGAAAATCGTGACATAGAAGGAAAACTGAGAAAACTCCCCCTCCATCCTCACCCCATGTATACAAATTTGTTATCACATCTGTGTGTGTCACATAGATTATTACATGATTATATAACTAGGAAGATCCGAAACAGTAAAAAAAGGAGTCCCTTCTTTGCATGTTCCTAGAAATTCTAGTAAAAATGTCCTAAACCTTCCTAAAAGTGTATTGGCTTAAAGTCCACGAAGCCTCTTTTTCTTGTATAAGTCGAAACTCCTTTTCTGAATTTGTCTATTATATAGTTGTTGTTCCCCTTCTTTTCTCTTCACTTTGATTACATTTTTCTGTGTTACTTTATTAATTTCTCCTCTTCCCGCGGCCTAATTTTGCACCTTGGATGTAAATTAATGGAAAGTGTTACGATTCTAGTTGCAAATATGGAACTTGGATCTCATATTGAAATTATGGGGCATGGTCCGACCCCTTGCTCGATGATTTTGATAAATTTGAGTTGTTTTATTAATACATTTTTTGAGTTAATTCATTCAAAAATGTAATTTTATATTCATTTGGTATAAGGTGTACTACTTATGAGTTGTATATGTTAAAAACATCTTGATGGCTTCAAGTCTAACTAATGTGGCGTAAATTTCATCAACATCAATATCCAGTGTAGGATATATATTGCTCGACTCTTATAATTCTATAGTTAACTTTTGAGTTTGGTCAATGACATATTTAATTGGTATCACTACTCATCCACTGCTTCTTCAAATTGCAATCGTATAAGTGGTGAAGTCAACATTATTGTAGTAGCCAAGGGCTAGATTAAGCTAGCACGAAGCCCGGCTCGATGACAGGCACTATAGTATCCTCCCACGACTAAATTAAGCTAGTATAAAGTCCGCCTACGAGGGAATGGGAGTTGCATAGCGTGGTGAAATATTGTGTTCCTAAGAAAGATACGAGGCTTGTATCCAACAAACGTTTGCTTGTATTAAAACTTGGTTCAGAAATTATGTCAAAATCTTAAGAACCTCTTTCTCAGTAGTAGTCAGTTGACTATATCCAAGTGAAACATGTTCAGCTGGAAAACCTTGTTCCGTTGAACATAAATTATTTGAAAGGGTTGGGTGACCAACACGATCAAGAGATAATGGCCGCTTTCCGTTTGGAATGACCGAATTATTTGAAAGAGTTGGGTGACCAACGCGATCAAGAGATAATAGCAGTTTTCCATTTGGAATGGACAACTCAACGTCTTGAGCTCAGAAGGCCATCCTTTCAAAAATTTCAACAGAACATGGACAGAATAATGAATTATTCAGACGTCCATTCTACCTTAGGATTATGGTATTTTAAATTAGTTTTCAACGTGAAATTTATATTACTTTAAATTTTAACAGTTTAACAACTAGTTTTTACGATTCAATTTCTCTTGATACCAATAAATTTTTTTAAAAAAACAAATTGTATTCTTTGAATTGAAAGAAAATATTTACCCCATTACTTTGTCCGAGAAAAGGTTAGAGGTACATCTTAACCATACCGCGTCGTTTCTGTATCTAGAATCTAGGAGATGTTTGTTAAGAAATTAATAACTGAATTTTGAATTAACTATATTTTTATGATAAATGTAAGAATTATTATAATTGAAATAAAAGGAAATTATTAAACTCAACGATTCTTTCATTTCTCTTTCCTGCTCCGGTGTAATTTTAATCACATAATCATAACAAAGATAACTACTACATCAATCATTTTACACATCATATATCAACAAATCACAATTAATTTGGCACATTTCACTAATTTCAACCACTTCCTAGTAACATATAATCTCACATCATTTTCACACAAATACCGGTACTACATATTTCCCAAAAAGATTCTAAAACTTAGCTCAAAATCATAAATAAACATAATTTTGTCTTAAAATACAATTTGTTGTGCCAATATCACGATACAACATTTCAACATCCCCAAAGTTTCTTAACCAACTACTCTAATGGGAAAAATTACACTATGAGTCCATAGGATAGGGCATGTTGTGATTTCAATCTCGTTAATTTCAAACTTGTAAAAACAGTCCCGTAGGATGCATTTTTCTTTTGCAACTTTGGTCTCATCTGTTAAAATGTGGACAGAAACTCGCGCATGAAATGCACGCGCCGTTAATTTTATTGTTGATCATGTGCAAAGCACTTGACCAAATTAACTGTTACCGTCCGGTTTTTAACAGCCGACACTAAAAATGCAAAAAAATTACATTCTATGGAACTAATTCTGCAAATTTATAAATAATGAAACTGAAAATGCAACAGGCCCTACTTGATAGAACTAATAATGCAATTTTCCCCAACTAATGCAACCAAATTGAAAGAAGAAAAAAGGGGTTCCAACAGTAAACCAGCAAACTGGAATAGGGAATACATAATAGATAATGCAAAACATAACTTCAAAACAGGCTCAAAAAGCCAGTGCACTCTCACTTGAAGAAACTCCAGTAAACCGATGACGATTCGACGAGCAAGCATCTTCAGAGTTCATATCAACGTACTTGGGGTATAATTTGAAGTAGACCATCACTCATTCAAGACTAAAGAAGCCAAATGCTCGGAAGGGCTGTTAGGCTGCTCTTGAGGTGCGTTTCTAAGGACATGCATAGCCTCTATCACTTTAGCTCTAAGAGATAAAGGACACTCGAGCAAGTTCAAAACCTCGGTCTGGTCCATTTCGAGAAGCATTCCAGTCACCTTAGCTGCCATTTCGGGCTCTAGCTTTTCTACCAGTGGGTACAAACTTTCACCTAACATCTGCACACCAAACACAAGGCATTATCGTCTTAAGAAAAAAGTTGTTTACGTGTGAGAAATTCGTATGGATGAATTATTTTTTAATTTAGAGATGTCTAAGTTAGATTCACCGATTAAGGAAACCAATAAGAAAAGTTGTTTTATTTTGCAATTTGCGTCATTACTAATCAAGATATATGATTATTTTGACTCTCGTGTTACGATATCGGTGGACAAAGCCTCTTTAATTTTTGAGGAAACAGTTTAATCATGAATAACCAAAAAAATAATTTTTCAAAAAATGTTTAAGAGAAATATCAATCGAATGTTTTAAGCTATATGATGCACGGACACGGGACACATTTACAGACACGGCACGGGACACAGATACGTGAATTTTTAAAAAATTAGTACACAGACTCACGGCTAAGACACGAATGTTCATGTGTATTTTTTCTTCTTTCAATAACTAGACACGGACACAACGCGTGTCCGACGCTGCATGGGATGATTTTTCAGAGTGTCAGTGCATCATAGGTTTTAAGTAAGCATTAAACAAGAGAAGCACTTACCATAGTCTGTTCAGCAGGGGAAGCATTTGCAAGCGCAGATGCCAAAGCTCCGATTGGGACCGAACGATGCACTCTCTGGTCATGCAGCGGGGAAGGCACACTTTCCCGTGGGACCGATGGCATGCCTCCGATAGTATTACGTGCAGTAACACTAGGAAAGCCATATCCAGGTGGAAATCGATTTGGATTTCCCCGAAAAATCACCTGGGATAAGAGACCAGAATTTCAGAAGTTGTTTTTGAATTGATGAATTTGAATTCGAGAAATTGAGTCGGACAAAGGATCATTGATTGGAAAATAGTTAGATATAAGCTCCAAAGGTTTTTTTTTTTTTTTTTTTTTGTGTAGACTGTTCCAAAAAATTTGAAATCTATCGCAACTCAAAATCATTTAGACAAAATCAATAGAATAGTTGATGAATTTGAAATCTATAACTTTTTAAACTTTCAATCCAAAAACATCTTAAACTTGTGTTTGGATTGAATTTTTTGAATTTAGAGGAATGATTTCAAATGATCTAAATTGGAGTCATTTGAAATCCACCATAATGATCGAGAAAATAGCTCAAAATGATGCCAAGAAATTTGAAATTCATTACAACTTTAAATTCATCGAGGATTTTTTATTGGAGAAATAGATCGAAATGCCTTCCAAGAGATTTGAAACATATTGTAGCTTGAAATATCTAAACAATCTTAATTGAGTTGTTAATAAATTTGAAATCCATAGTTTTCAAATCTTTCAATCCGAACACGTCATAAAAGTTTTTGGAAAAATGAAAGAAAGAACCATGAGTTAAAATGCCTATTACCTGTTGGTGCAACATTGGTACTGGTGATTGGCTGTGCTGCTGAACCATAGGAAAGAATGAATTTGGAAGGGTAGTTCCAGTAGGTCTCGTACCAGGAACAAATGGACGCTGATACTGGAATGTGGGCTGAAATAAATAACAGAAAAGTATTAAGAAGTGGTAAGAGTTGCTAGCATCAAGAGAAATTCATACCTAGCTCAATAAATGTAAATTTATCTTCAGTAGAAATACTAACACGGGTAACGTGTTAGTATAAAAGGATTAACGACACATCAATTTACATGGTTTGACAATTGACTATGTCCCCGGGAGAGGAGGAGAATAATTTAGTGCTGCATATATTTGAAACATATAACATTATTTTTCACAAACCAAAGGTTGATAAATTAGTTCTGCATATTTTTGAAAATAAGTTATGAGACCAAAATTTTAAGTTATGATACCATTTTGGAAAATATAGAAATGACTGGTTAACTCTTTGTGTGAAAATAACATATTGGAGATTTTTCAAAAGAAAAATAAACAAAAAAGAATTAACCGACTTCTTCAATCATATAAGCAGTATAATATTTTTTTATTCAATTAAAAAACAATGCAGTACTTGTGAAAAAAATATATAGATAACACTAACCAATCTAAAGAAAGAAATTTTCACATGGACGAACATTATAAATTAAACTAAAATCCTAGCATGTCTCAGTTACAATGAGTGGTAATATAGTCAGAAAATTCAATACATTTTCAATAAAAGACCAAAATTTGGAACAAATAAAGCTAGAATAGTAGACATTCTTTATGGAACCGGGGGAGTAGGAAAGAAGTAAATTACCATAGGAGTAAGAATAGGAGGTGGAGTTTGCGCGTATAAGAATTGTTGGCCCGTGTACATAAGCATTCGAGGAGTGACCGGAGGCACAATTGTATTTGGGCGTGTGTTGGTATACAGAGCCTGGATTATATGACAAAATGAATAACTTTGTTTAGTTGTTTCAATTACATATTCAAGATCAAGAGCAAAGATGTCAAAGCCTAATGCAATCAGTCTATGTAAGGGTCCAACTCTGCGCCTTAAATTTTCTTTGAATCTGTCTTGAGCTTGGTTTGATAAAATTGAGTGTAGACTAGCATTTCTCATACACTCAGCCCTTCGACTAACTCGACCGCTATGAAATAAGAAAAATTATAACAAAAAGAAAATGAATAAATGGAGCATGGAAACTACCTGCAACCGTGTTTGTCTAGCTTCCTTTTTTTCTGCAACAGCAACATAAAGCGGCTTGCTACCTGCCATCTTACCATTCATCTCTGTGATCTTCAAAGCCAAACAGAACAGATATTGGCTTTACGCTTATTTCGAAAGAAAATATATGTCACATGTGAATTAAGTAAATGATATTTACAGCTTTAGAAGCCTCTTGTCTTGTTGAGAATGCAACAAATCCTGATCCTTTGCTGATTCCTCTTGGATCACGCATAACCTGCACAATAGAACATATCATTAACAGTTAATTTCCTAATTGCTAACACAACTAAAGAAACTAATGCATAGGGGTTTTCCGGGTTATTTTTATGAGCTTCCAAGACTTTAAGTCTCGATGCAATTACAACCATTGATGTGGTGACTATATGCAAATAATTGTGACTAGGTGTTCAGAGAATCACTCCCGTTTCCCACTAACCTTGCATGATGTTATCGCACCAAACGGAGAAAATAATTCCTTGAGCTTGTCATCATCAATATTCTCGTCCAAGTTTTTTAGGTAGAGATTATTTAGCCCAAGAGAATTTTCCATTGCCACCTTTGTAAGTTGCTCATGTTGGATCTTTAACATTTGCTCCCTTTCGGATTTCTTTTGTGCTTTTCCAACATACCACTCTTTGTCATCAATTGTTTGGCCATTGAGCACCTCAACTGATTTAGCAGCATCCTCTGCATTCTCAAAGTTGACAAACCCAAAGCATTTTGAGTTTCCATCTTTGTCTCGTATCACTACTACACTCGTGATAAATCCAAATTCACCAAACGCCGTCCTCAGATTTTCTTCATTTGTCATTTCAGAAAGATTCTTCACAAAAACATTGGTAAATTTAGCGGCTTTCTCCCGTTCTTGCTTGCTCATGAAAGGCCCTACAAATACTTCTTTTTCATGCAAACGTACACCATTTAGCTCTTCAATAGCCTTTTTAGCAGCTTCCTCGCTAGTGTAATGCACAAAACCATAGCCCTTTGACTGACCAAAAGCATCATATTGAACTTTGGATGAGATGATGTCCCCGAATGAAGAAAATATCTCATATAGTGCTTTGTGATCGATTTTTTCATCCAAATTCTGAAAGAGTGATGCAAATTTGTATTAAGTAAAAGGATTTGAAGCAAATCAAAGATGGTCAGTGAAGATGCCACAAAATTAAGTAAATAAATGAAGGATGTGCCTCAGTACCTTAACAAATATATTTCCAGCACCACTTTTGCGCAGACAGTCATCACGATTAGAATATGTAATCCGGATGCGTTTTCCGTTTAGAGGAGTGAAGTTCAGTACCTCTATGGCTTTTGCAGCTATCACCAAATGAGAAAAAAAAAATGTCACATATGGCAGGGAAATAGAAATACAAGTAACAAGGGAGAACTCGAAGTTACTAATTGCTTCGTGATAGGTCAAATGAGAGGAGTGGTTTTCCGAAGGCTCTCAAGTCACGGTATATCATAATCATTCTTTACAATTTATGTCACACGAGTCACATCATATGAACAATTGTAATTGTCCCAAAACTCCGAGTTTTGAAGCCACTACCAGTGAATGACCAAATTGACATAATATTCACTCAAACAAATTCAAGCACAAGAAAAAATCCAAGTCTAATTTCGTTAACTTGTAAGTAGTTTTCATTTTTCAACCTCAAGCACTACAGAATACAAATGAAAATGAAAAGGGATATAATTAAGGGAGTTGATATTGGTACAGTATTTTTATTTTTAGAAAGAAATTTGTATTGAATAGTAGAGTGTCAATAACACTTTTGGAGTGCCAATATTATTTACCTATAATTAATTAACCAAAGAAATTAATTTTTTCTTTCTCATGTTTATTACTTAAAATATTCGTCTTTTCTTTAATTTAATCTCAACACAACCAATTTTTTGCAACAATAAGTAAACAGTAGTTGAGCTCCACTTCCCACTTTTAAGTTCAAAAGTCAACCAAACTGCAAATAGCAATAAATTTAAAAAAATCTGATCAATCAAAAGTAATTTAGAGTAAACAAATTTACCTCAGACAATCCAAAAAAGGCAATTAAAAATTTACTTGATCTTAAATCGCTATCATAATATTTTCATGATGATAAAAAAGAGAGAGAACATATACATATAATTAACAATAATCTAATTTCGAATAGTTTGTAGTTAGCTTGGAAGTTGTCTTCTTTTCTGTTGTTTGGTTTTTCAAGACAAGGCAGTATTTTGTGCTTTTTGGTTGTAAGTACTTTTTCGAGGTTGACTGCAAGTTTATTTCGTTAAAAATATATATATATATATATATATGTGTGTGTATATACCATCTTGAGGATTGCTGAAGTTGACATAGCCATATCCAAGTGGTAGCTGAGTAATTTGATCCATGCATATTTTAACGGATTCGACGCCACCGATCTGATCGAACAGACGTCGAAGCTCTTCCTCCGTCACGCCAACGTCGAGATCTCCGACATGAAGAGCCGTCACAGGCTGCGCCGCCGAGGTCTCCGCCGCAGCATTCACTTCCGTCGCCATTTCAATATGAGAAAGAAGGCAAATATTTTTCTTTAAAACAGTTTTTTGAATTCTTTTATTGTAAATTAACTGTTTCTTCCCTCTCCTCTTTTTACCAGATCATATATGTGTATATATATATATATGTATATATATATTTCACAACAGCTTAAAAAAGGAAATCAGATAGACAACAAGAGAAAGTACTAGCGGATACTCAAACTCAAAAATCAGAAGAAGAACTAAATAGAAAGTAAAAAAAAATCGGTAAATTCAGAAATGAAATCGAATATTGTAAAATGTGCAAATATTTTTTAATTTTTTTTTTTTCGAGAAATGGAAAGAGAGGAGAGGGAGATGAACTGAAGAAGCGGCGGATGGAGATCGGTGGCGGCGGCGATCGGAGCTTCGCCGGAGAGTGGAAATTGACGGCGTCGATCGGAGGCTCGCCGGAGAGTAGAGAGAGACTAGAGAGAGAAAGAGAAATTTTGAAGAGCACTGCTCTGGAGAAAATGAGAATGTCGAAGGGGATTTTTATAAGGTGGTAAAGTGGGTCCCATAGGGTGACGTGTTCATAACATACCTGTTGGTGGTTTTTCTTGTAATAATACCGGCGCCTTCATCTAGTTACTGGTTTCGTGGAAAAATCAGGGAAAAATTACTTGTCACTTCAAAAAATTCACTCCCATCAATTTTTTATTCCAAAAACTACAATATTTAAGGTTAATAAATTTATGAATTTAATTATTTGTAGTTTTCTAGATTAAAATTCTATCAATTATAGTTTTGCAATGAAATTTATTTATTTAAAAAATTCATATTGATAATTGCTACTAATTATGATTTAAATTTAAAATTTTTTGATTATTTAATCTAGTTATAAAATTTAAAACATATATTTATAGATATTACCATATTAAAATCAAAATAAATTATATACAAATATTTTAAAAAAATTAATATTACAAAATTAAATCTGTATTCTATGATTCATCAATATGAAATAATTAAAACAAAATGATTCCAATAAATTTTTTTTTATCAATTATTAACTTAATAAATAAAAGGTAGTTTAGTCAAAAAAGTTGTTAATACTCATTTTTTGGGTTTTTGGAATGAAAAGTTTGTAAAATTGGTTTTTGAAATTGAAAAATATTTTCATGGGTTTTTTGGATACGAAAAATTATTTTTGGGGGAGGGGGATTAGTAATTTTCCCATAATCCTATATGCACTTTTTTTCTTTTTTCTTTTATTGTCTGCTATTTGACTTTTTTCTATTTTTATATAAAAAAATATTTACATGAGTGTGTGGATATAAAAAATTATAAAACTCTTTTGGTAATATTTCAAATTCATATAGACATATCAATTTAATTATTTGAGAATTAAAAAAAACATTAAATGGTGTTTTTCCTAAAGTGGGCAATAAAAAGAATATAATGTAACCATAACAACTACAAAATTGAGTTCTAATTAAAGTTGTGAGGCAAATTTTTCTTCTTATATATGTTGTAGTTGAGTACTTATATTAAGAGTGATTCAAAAACATTATGAAAATTCGCATGTGAGTTTATTACCTCTTAGGAATTCAAGTTCATATGCTTTGTATATATTATTATGTTTCAATATTAATATTTTGAAAATAAAATTAGTTTTCTTATCTCATTTATATACATTAGTATTTATATATAGTTATTAAAAAAGATATTTAAACTAAATTGAAAATGAAAGTAAATTGATTAAAATTGTCAAAGTTTTGCAACTCAATTATGCTAAAAATTTCAACTAAGATTCATTTTTATTTTATTTTTTTGTTTAAAGCAAAATTGTCCAATAATCCCTGAAATAAAATTGTTAGGCAGAAGAAATTAAAATCATAAACTTGAGCCCCATCCCTCAAGATGGTTTACTTATTTGCTAAGATTTCTAAAACTAGATTAGTTAGATAATTAATTTTATTTTTTATAATTGTTAAAAAAATCGTGAGTTGGTTATAGAATGAAAACTTAGGACGGTTTGACTAGTGGAATACGATGATATTTGTTGCCGTGTGGAATTAAATATTCATCAACTTGAATTTTTTTAATATAATCTTTAAAGGAAATAGGATTTATTTTAAACTTTGATAAATGATAAGGCACGGGACATGAAAAACAACTAAAATATTTTAAGCTAGTCTTGATGGACAAGAAATCAAATTTATCTTCTTTTTTTATTTTTCCATTCTTTCAATCCTTTTTATCGCTTTTAAGGATTATGAGTATTTTCAAAAAGATATTATTTTCAAAAAGTTATTATGTTTTATATATTATTTTTTATCGGATTTTATCTTTTTCCACGGGACTGAAAAGTACGTTATAGTGTTTTTCATTATTTATGCACTACATTTCTTTTATAATATATTGTATTTTCTCTATCAAAAAGTTATAATCCTTCATTTTTCTCTACTGTACCGTATTTGTAATGTTTAATTCTGAATAATACTTCAATTTTTTCAATTATATGTCAATTACTGATTTCATTGGTTTTTTAGTTATTGTACAATATTGTATAACTCGTAATTAATCTCTCACTAAATTTCATTGATTATCTTTTAAAGCTTAAAATTCAGAAAATGGTCTCACATTTTTGTTCCAAACTTAAATACTATGCATCACCTAATTAGAAGACCAAACAAAACATGATGTAAATTTTATGTTACATATCGCGTAATATCTTTTATTATACGCATAAATATTTGATAAAAGATATACGTACACGAGTGTTAAAGAATTGTAACATAAATGAAAATTCCCTATCTATATTATATCAATATCTTTGGTAAGGCAAAAATAATGTTATTTTATGAACCAAGTGCTAATAGACTATCTAATTGTTGTAAATGTCACATTAACAAGTCTGATGAGATGACTTAATCAATGGTCCATAGGACACGATACAAAGAAGTTTTTCTTATATCTTTTTTAATTTTATTTCTCATCTGTGTTTTTTTTTCTTTTCATTATCTGTTTCGCTTTTTACTTAAACTCAATTAATTCTAATTTTAAAATTTTCTTATCGAAATTTAAATTTTTGCACACTATGAGAAGATTTGGATGGATTCAAAAGGATCCTTCCTTACATGTTCCTAAAAATTATTATATGTATAAATGTCATTTTCCTTCCTAACAGCGTATTGGTAAAGTCCAAGAAACTTGTATTCGTTGTAAACTCAGAAATCGGATCAAATTTTATTGCTTTTCTCAAATCTTCTTTTATACATGTTCATCCCCTTTTCTCCTCAATTTCGTTACATTTTTCTTTGTTATTTCATTAATTTCTCCTCTCTCCGCGGACACCATGGATTAAATTAATAGGAAGTATTATGATCCTGATCTATATATAATAAAATATGATTTTTGAGGTCATCCAAATAAGCGCGCATGCATATGGATGACCTTATTGAACTCAATTGTATTACATAAGTAATTTAACTTATATTTTCTTCATATAATTTGGATAAATATGATTATAATCTTTTTTTTTAAGAAAATTCGGTCTTATATATCATTCAATCGAAAGTTTACAACGCTCGGAACAATACAATTCATATCGACTCAAACGATGTAGTAAGAACATCTGAAACACTAACTATCAAGTTCTTGAAGATAACAAATCTTAAGAACTCACAACCGAACACAAGAAAATTCTTGTGCAACTCCTATTCAAGGAGAGATAAAACTCTCATTCGAGAGAGAAAACAAACTCTCATACGAGAGAGAAAGTAAAATACTAAGCAAAAAATCTAAAATATTATATAAAAACTTATGTATCACCCGTCTTCATCTCGTCAGATCTGTCTCTGTCTCGTTAGATCCATAGCCGTCTCGTCAGATTTGAAGATGTGATGTACAAGTTGAAGAAAGGTGCTCCAAGGCAACCCGCCGACGATGGTGGTGGTAACAGTGGTGAAGAAGACGACTGCTTCACCAAGCCATCGTCGGCGGAGGAAATTAGAAGAAAAAGAAGGTTAGGGTTTAGAGAGAGATGGGGAGAGAGAGGAGTGGGGTGATCCAATATGATTATAATCTTTATCTACAATATTCAAAATTTAGAATTCAAGATAATCCCCATAATTTAAATTCAAATTAAAAGACTAATTTTTTTAATATTTATTTCTCCTATTAATGATATTTATAAATCATTTTATTTCTTAATTTTTCTTTTATTCACCTTACCAATGTATTATTATTTTTCAAACAAAAATAATATAGTTTAATACTCATATAAATATTTTTTTCGATTGTTATGCCAAAATTGAATTAAACTTTGATTTTGCATCTTATAAATAAATAAATTATGTAATGATATATATGTATATACGTATACATATATTTTAAATTATTTTTATATATGCAATCAGTATTTCATGGCTGGACACAGTCCATATATATATATATATTTTTAAATCAATCTTATATATTATTCAATCGAAAGTTTACAAAGCCTGAAACAATACAATTCATATCGACTCAAACGATTTAGTAAGAACATCTGAAACACCAACTATAAAGTTTCTTGAAGATAACAAATTTTAAGAACTCACAAATGAACACAAAAAAACTCTTGTATTTAAGACCACATTCCCATTCAAGAGAGAAAAACTCTCATTCGAGAGGGAAAATAAAAACTAAGCACAAATAAAAAATACTATCTAACACCTTGTTTATTGTTCGTCTTCATCTCGTCAGATTTACTTTGTCTCATTAGATCCATCCATGTCTCGTCAGATCTGAAGTTGGGATACATAACTTGAAAGAGGGTCTTCCAACCTAGTCCGCCGATGATGGTGTTGACAATAGTGGTGATGAAGATAACTGTCTCACCAACCCATCATCGACGGAGAAGAAGAGAAGAAAAAAATTGAGCTTGAGAGTTGAAAAAAAAAAAAGAGACGGGCACAGTCCATATTCGGCTTGTTGCAATTAAGAAATTTCAATTTCATTTCGGTCTCCGTTAATGATTTTGAAAAGTTCAAAGTTCGTTACGTATATTTTGTTTTGGATTAATTATGAAATGCACTCCTACTGTCCTTTTTAATAAATTGCGCAGTCTAATAAGAAATATAGCAATTGACGTGAAATTCTAAGTCTCGGCCCAGTTTTGGACATTAACAATAGAGGAGGGGGTTAATTTACTAAATGACCCCCCTTGTTGGGGATTCAATGGTGAAAACTGGACTGAATGGCCCAGCAATTGACCGACCAATTATATATGACGAATGGAATTTATAATAACTATATATAATTGATGAATAGACAGTCATAGCCAGAAGCTACGCGAACCTTCAAGATTCTTTTGCATGCAAAATCATTTGGAGCATCAGATCTTGATCGGTGAAGACCCTCCGATACTTACGCTTAACAAAGGAGATTTAAAATAAATTTTGTTAAAATGGCAATCTTAATCACAAAGAATAGGGCCTATTGCAAGTTTGGTCATATTACGTATTATAAACTCACAAAATAAGTCAATGAAGTACATATTCTTTGTAATTTTGATCTCATATGTATGGGGTGTTCATGATTTTTGAAATCATACCAAACCGATCGTACCATACCGAATCGCATCAAAGTTGTGGTTTTTTTTTAATGAAAATTCAAGTTTCAGTATGAGTCTATACCATATCGATTATTTTAGTGTGATTTTGGTTACCAATACAAATTCGTACCGAAACGTATATTAAGTAATTGTATTATTCATATTATATACAAGTGATTCTACAAAAGAACTTTGAGAACATATAGAGAAAAATACACTAGGAATCAAATTTATTGCACAACTTCTGTAGGATGTGAATTTTTTTTAAAATAAATAAATTTAGGAATTAAATAATAGAATTTATCACTTGGCATTCTTATTTAATTTAACATTTTTGTGTTGATTCCAACTATAAATAGAGTTCAACTCTTATTTGATTTTTATTTTCTACTACTATTATATTATATAACTTTATTTCGTTTAGTGTGTTAATGCAAAATTTACTCTTAAAAATCTTTTTGAAATATTAAAGAAAGAATTATATTAATTGAAAAAAGTATTCGCCCTTTTTATTTCATTCAAGAAAAGGAGATATGTACATCAGTACATGTTGAACATTTTACATCATGTATGTACGTTAGAATCTAGGAAATGTTTGTTAGGAAAAAATTAATATCTGAAAGTTGAATTTACTATATATATTCTATTTGAAATACAAAAATAAATATATTTTTAACCGCGTTTGCTTCTTCAATCCAAAAGTCAGATTAGATAACGAATAAAAAAGATAATCCAATTCTTTAATGAAATAAACAATTAATTGACACGGAAAACTGAGCTCATCCAAAATCCGTGGATATGGCGTAGATTTCAAAATCACACGACCAGATTACGTAGAAAGGAAAAGTGGGAGATTCCTTTCAATTTTAATAAGACTTGTAACAATTGACCGACCATATATGACGAAATGAATTTATAACTATATAATATATATATATATATATGTATAATATATATACACACATATATATATATATATTTGGTAATTTAATTTATAACTATTTAATTATTGACAATCATATCTAGAAGCTATGCGAACCTTCAAGAATTTTCTGCTTGCAAAATCATTTTGGATATCGTCCAATCTTTCGATCAGTACGAAGACCCTCCGATACTTTCGTTTAACCAAGGAGATGTAAAATAAATTTTGGGAAAAATGCAATATTGATGGGGCATACTAAAGTTTTAGTATTATTATTTATAGACTTGTAAAACTAGTCATATAAGATACAATTTCGCTATTTTAATCCCAAATGTCAAAAATAAACAAAATTCCGTGCGTGGAAATGATGCGCCGTTGAATTAATTACTGATCGCATACAAGATAAATGACTAAACTAATTGTTTTTATTTGTTTTCTTAACGGTTGAGCCAAAGAATAAAAAAAAATGTATCATATATGAGACTAACTTTACAAATCTATTACCATCGGGACTAAAATTGCAACAGTACCTATTTTATGGGACTAATGGTGCGATTTTACTATAAATATATGGCGTAGCTTATGTATTGATATTGAATTTACCTATTTCCTTTGATATAAGTGGGAATGCAACTCTCGGTTTCACAAGAGAGGGTTTAAATATGATTGGGGTACAAGTACAACTGCTTTGGTAATACAAACAATGGGAGAGAGACACGTGTCATGGTTAGCTGGAGATTAGTTGTTAATGAATCTATTGAGTTAGAACCGTTATTAGAGATTTTTACAACATGTACTATGAAAAAAGATGATTCGATGGATAATTCTATTGAACTCCTAGTGCAATGCTTCTAGCGCATACAAATTAATTCAAAATCGAAAACAAACCTAAATTTGTCTAGAAATACAATTTGTACAACCAATATCATGATACAACATACCCAACATATCTTAGCCAACTAAACTAATGGAAACAATTACAATATTAATCTATAGGATATGGTCTATTGTAATTTTAGTCGAATCATTTACAAATTTGTAAAAGTAGTCTCATAAGATGTATTTTTTTTTTTGTAATTTTGGTCACATTCGTAAGAAGTTGGATGGAAACTCGTGCCGTTAATTTTGTTACTAACAGGTGACAAAACTAACGATTTTTGTCCATTTTCTAATGAGTAGGACAAAAAATGCAAAAAAAAATAAAAAGAAATACAATACATTCTATCGGACTAATGTCGCAAATTTATAAATAGTGAGACTAAAAATACAACAAGCGTATAATATAGGACTAATACTATAATTTTTTCAAACTGATACAACCAAATGAAAAAAGAAAAACGGTTCCAACAATGCACCAGCAAAATAGGAATAGGGAAAACATAATAGATAATACAAAACAAAACATAACATCAAAACGGACTCAAAAGGCCAGTGCACTCCCACTTGAAGAAACACCAGTAAACCGACTACATTTCGACGAGCGAGCATCTGCAGAGTTCTTATGAACGGAATTTTTTTTTATAGACCCGGTGTTGAATCCAAAGGGTCTGGATTATACCGCATAAATAGTGTCATAAACTCTCCGATGCGATGATGTGACATAATTTAGACCTTTTGGTGTTTCAAACACTGGTGGGTGCATATAAGAATTTTCAAATATTAACGTACTTGGGGTAATTTGAAGTAGACAATCACTCATCCAAGACCAACGAAGCCAATTGCTCAAAAGGATTGTTAGGCTACTCTTGAGGTGCGTTTCTAAGGACTTCCATAGCCTCTATCACTTTAGCTCTAAGAGCTAAAGGACAATCCAGCAAGTTTAAAACCTCGGTTTGATCCATTTCTAGAAGCATCCCAGTCACCTTAGCTGCCATGTCGTGCTCCATCTTTTCGACGAGCGGGTATAAATTGTCACCCAACATCTGCACAACAAACACAAAGAGCCTTGTTGGATAGATAATCCGTTCTAGAGGGCTTTTCGTTCAAGATAACAGAGTAATGGCGTTAAAAGTGTGTGTTTTATGACATTGTGGTGTTTTCGTCTAGCGACCCACAAGTGGTAGCATGAAATTTTCTCAAAAGGATACACGGGGTGTTTTACACGAATATTATTTGAAAGAGTGTAAAATGAATTGAATATTTTCGGCTATATCCAAGACTATTACAGTGGATGTTACCGTCCTCTAATTTTAAGTGTATATCAATTTATAGCTAAACATAAGTTATTTCAAGTGTTTGCGAGTCCGACTTATGTTTCTAATCTTTAAACTTAAGTGATAATAACTATAATCTCGAACTTGATAGGGATTAGTAAAGGATGCTTAAAATTGATTATGGAATTTTTATAATTATATCAAGGTCACTTTAGACATAACTAATCATTTTTAATCACGTACAGTTGCAAATATTTCACTTATAATCACTTCTCTATAATCAATTGTGTTTGGAACGTGTAAAAGCTCCGGTAAAGCATATGTAGATTTAAAGGGCTGACTTAAGTCAATCAGTTCTATACCTATACCATTTCATCATATAGAATGTTTTAAGCATTACACAAGAGAAGTACTTACCTTAGTCTGTTCAGCAGGGGAAGAATTTGCAAGTGCAGATGCCAAAGCTTCATTTGGGACCAGAGGATGCATATTCCAGTCATGTGTCGGGGAGGACCCACTTTCCGATGGGACCGATAGCGTGCCTCTAGCAGTATTCTGTGCAGTAACATTGGGAAAGCCATATCCAGGTGGAAACTGAGTTTGATTTCCCCTAAAAGGTATCTGCTTATAGGAAAAGAGACCAGTAATTCAGTAAGTTTGTGTTCGGATCGATGAATTTGAATTTGAGGAACAAATTTAGATGATGGATTATTGATTGGAAAAATAGCTCGAAATGAGTTTCAATGGATTTGAAATATATTGTAAGTTGAAATCATTCGAACACAGTAATAGATTTGTTGATAAATTTGAAATCGATGACTTTCAAATCATTCAATCTAAAAACATCCTAAAAGTTTTTGGGAAGACAAAGAAATGAACCATGAATTGAAATGCCAATTACCTGCTGCTGCACTATTGGTACCGTGTGTTGCAGAACATCAGAATTGGGACGTCCGCCAAGAGGACGTGGAACTTGCAAGGCGTGACGAACCGTAGGTAAGAATGTATTTGGAACAGTAGTTCCAATATGAAGATGCTGATACTGGAATTGAGGCTGAACATAAATATTTTCAAAAAAGTGGTAAGAGTTGCCGGTATTTAGAGAAATCCATAACCTCAATAACTGTAAATTTATCTTCAGTAGAAATACTAACACATTCGTTTACAAAATACAGATAGATAATTTAGCTGCTGCATAATTTTGAAAAGAAGTTAGAGAGACCAAAAATGGTAACATCTTGAAAAACATAGAAATGATGCGGATTAACTCTTTGTATGAAAATAAGAGATATTGGAGATCTTACAAATTATGAAAAATGAAACCGAAAAAGAATTAATCGACTTTTTTGGTCGTGTAAACAATGTAATATCAACCTTTTAAATGAAGGTATGATTTTAGTTTAATTTGCAAGTTTTATCCATATGAAAATTTCTTTCTTTAAGTTGGTTAGTGTTATTATAAAACAACAACGATGCATTTCAATATTTCTCGATTTAGAGTGGTAATTACCAATAAGAGTCAGATAATTCGATAAATATCCACTTCTATAGTAAAAAACAAATATTTTTGGATAAATAAAACAATAATAGTAGACATTCTTTATAGAACTAACAAGCTGAAAGAAGTAAATTACCACCGGAGGACGAGTTGAAGGTGGAGCTTGCGCGTAGAAGACTTGTTGGCCTAGACCTGAACTACCTGGAGCGCATATAAGCATTTGAGGAGTGACAGGAGGCACGATTGTATTTGGGCGCACATGGGAATACAGGGCCTGGATTATATGACAAAATCAATAAATTCTTTTAGTTGTTTCATATGTTATATTGGACATAACATAAGCACAACAATCAATTACATATTCAAGAGCAAATATGTCAAAGGCTAATACAATCAAGGTCAAACTCAGTGCCTAATGTTTTCTTCGAATCTGTCGATCCATAAGTTGTATACCCTACATGATCGGAGCTACACATATTGAAGGTACAAATATCAATAAAGCGCATAGCCCCTCAAAAGGGTAAACGAGGGGGCATTCAAAGGTCTGGTGTGCACTTGCCCATTGGATACGTAAACGTAGTGTCATCTTCTTGATGCAAAATCTCTAATTAGACCGACCTTATAAGCTCGTCTCTTCAAGGCCGGGGTCCATGGTCTCCCTTCATTAGGTCGGGGGTCTATGGTTGATCCTTCTCAAAGGAGTTTTTAGTAGCATCAAGTATGGTCTAATTTTACCCCAAATCAGTACTCAAACTTGGTTTTGATAAAATTGAATGTCAACTAGAATTGTCTAATAAACCCAGCCTTTCAACTCACTCGGCCACCATGAAATGAGCAAAATTACAAACAAAAAAAATGAATAAATAGAGCACAGAAAATACCTGCAACCGTGTTTGTCTAGCTTCCCTCTTTTCTGCAATGGCAACATAAATCGGCTTGCTACCTACCATCTTACCGTTCATTTCTGAGATCTACAAAGCCAAACAGAACAGATATTGGCTTTACGCAACATATATGTCATGGGTAGAATTAAGTAAATGATATATTACAGCTCTAGATGCCTCTTGTGTTGTTGAGAATGCGACAAATCCAAATCCTTTGCTTGTTCCTCTTGGATCAAACATAACATGCACAATAGAACATATATCATTAACAATTTCCTAATGGAGAGAACAATTTCTTGAGCTTGTTATCATCATCAATCTTATCATCCAATTTTTTTACGTAGAGGTTGTTTAGTCCAAGGGAATTTTGCTTTAACATTTGCTCCCTTTCGGATTTCTTTTGTGCTTTTCCAACATACCACTTTTTGCTATCAAATACTGTTGGCATTTGTGGGTATATGAAAAAGTGTGTGAACACCACTTTTGCGTATGAAATTCGAACACCATAAGTATCGCGGATACTAAGTTGTATTGGATATTTTTATTCTACTCCGAGAGTAGATTAGTTTAGCATTTCGAATTTCTCAATTCGGAGTTGAAACGAATGAGAAATTAATTGCTAATGTTAAGTGTTTGAATGTGTATATCCCACATTGGATATAAACCATAAGTTGTATGAGTTTATATACATTTGCCTAAAGGTAAAGGGTTGGCCCTTTGGGTCATCCACTTTGGTCCTTTGTGTGAAGGGGGGAAGAGCTATGTAATTGTGTCTTGACCCAATTTCTTAGCTCCTCACTCGGGTGGTCCGGTGGACCGGACCACGGGCCGGGGCCAGGATCGGGTCGCGGGTCGCGGGTCGTTGGGCCTTGGGCTTTAACTGAGATGTGTGGTTGTTGGGCTTTGGACCTCTTCTTATCTTTTTGAGCCAAAGTTTAATTAATTTGATTAATTGGGCCCAGTTCTCTT
This sequence comes from Buddleja alternifolia, assembly GCA_019426215.1. Lineage (NCBI taxonomy): Eukaryota > Viridiplantae > Streptophyta > Magnoliopsida > Lamiales > Scrophulariaceae > Buddleja > Buddleja alternifolia. The sequence goes on along the minus strand of CM033408.1, from coordinate 30,375,393 downwards.
TTGGGCCAAAATTAACTAATTAATTTAGGCCCATTTCTAGTTTCTTCTAGTTTCTTCTTCTAGAAACCAGCAAGGCATGTCTCCTGTTCCTTTCTCATGCAGAAAATTTCAGACGTTTCCTTACCTGTCTCCAGCCGAAATTGCCAGCCGAAAGTTGAAGTGTTTTGTTTCTTTTGGAGCCGAAACTTTTGACATTCATCAGCTGATTCTTTTTGGCTTTCTATTTTGGTTTTCAATCTGGTTTTGTTGCCTATAAAAAGGCTCTCCCAGGTTGTGTTCAAACCACACCAAAAACAGAAAATAATTCTGCATTGTCTCAAAGCATTCTACATACATAAAAATTCTGAGAGTTCTTGGGCAAATATAGTTCGTGGGTTTTGTTCTTGAAGTGGTTCAATTACAAATATATAATCGTTGTATCTTGGGAAGTTAATTGCACGATCCCGTACCACCGTAGGCGGGGCAATATAGCTTTAAGGATAGAGAGTTCATCTCTTGCCTCGATTGTCATATTGTTCGTCGTATTACTATTTTCAGAGATTTTCTTACAAAGTGCACAGAACTTGCAACAAGCTTAAAGCTATATCTATTTTGTTGTTAATTTTTGTGCTTGTTCGAACATTCTGGAAATGGCTCATTTCGATTCTAATGAAAATGCTGCTGCTGCTCTCGACTTTGGACTTGGACCTGGAGCTGGTCTCGGTCTTGGTCTTCCTTCTGGTTTTGCCTCGGGTTCAGGGGTTAGGTCCGGTTCAGGCTCTGGTCCGAATACACCGGTTGTAACTCCAGTTATTCCGGTAATTCAGGCTCGGACTGAAAGGCTAACTCCGATTGTACCACCGGTGAATACAAGTATCCCGGCGCAGGCTGAAAGGCCAACGAAGTTCAGCGGGGTTGACTTCAAACGTTGGCAACAAAAGATGCTTTTTATCTAACTACTTTGAACTTGGCAAGGTTCTTACGGGAAGACGCCCCGTCTGTCCCTGAAGATTCTGACGATGTTCAAATGAGAACGGCATATGATGCCTGGCAACACTGTGATTTCCTTTGCAGGAATTACGTGCTCAATGGTTTGGATGATTCACTTTATAGTGTTTATCACTCCATGAAATCGTCAAAAGACCTCTGGGAGGCATTACATAAGAAGTATAGAACTGAGGACGCTGGACTGAAAAAGTTCATGGTCGCAAAGTTCTTAGACTTCAAAATGATGGACTCTAAGTCCGTCGTAAGCCAGGTCCAAGAGCTTCAGATTATAATACATGAAGTTCATGCCGAGGGAATGGCTTTGAGTGAGAATTTTCAAGTGGGGTCTGTGATTGAAAAATTACCGCTCTCATGGAATGAATTCAAAAACTACCTAAGGCATAAACGAAAGGAGATGAGCTTAGAAGAGTTGGTTGTCAGGCTCAGAATTGAGGAAGACAACCGGGCTTCTATCAGAAGGGCTCCTGTTCCACCAATGGCTAACGTCGTCGAAGTTCCGGAAAGTTCTAACCGGAAAAGAAAGTTCCAAGGGAATTTTCAGTCCCAGAAAAATAAAGCTGGGAAAGGAAAGCCGAAACATGGTGACGGCTCTGACGGTGGTTGCTTTAATTGCGGCCGTACTGGTCATTGGGCTAAAGACTGTAGACAGCCCAAGAAAAATAATTATCAGTCACGAAAGAAAGGTTCTGGCAAGTATAAAGGCAAGAATCAGGTTCAGAACAGGGTTCCGAACCAGGTGCAAAATCATGTGCACTTAGCTGTTGATGATGTCCAGGGCATCAACGAGTTAATTGACGACCTGTCAAATAAACAGGTGCCAATCGATCTAACTAATCTTGATCTGACTGCCGTCGTGTTCGAAACCAATATGGTGGACAACTCGAGGGAGTGGTTCATAGACACTAGGGCTACTCGCCACATCTGTTCCGACAGAGATGCTTTCTCGTCCTATTCCCCAACTGAAGGACGAAGATTGTTTATGGGAAATTCAGCCACTTCACCAGTGGTTGGAATGGGGAAAGTTGTGCTGAAGATGACTTCAGGCAAAGAACTGACATTGACTGAAGTTCTTCATGTTCCGGAGATTCGAAAGAATTTGGTATCCGGTTCAGCTTTGGTCAAGAATGGGTTCAAGATTATCTTCGAAGCTGATAGGTTTTCTTTGACTAAGAGAGGAATTTACGTAGGAAAAGGTTACCTTGAGCAGGGCTTTTTCAAAATGAATGTAATGAATGTAATTCGCTCTCTTGTAATTGAAAACGGTGGAAATAAAAGGATTGAGAATTCTATTTATTTGCTTGAGTATTCTAATTTGTGGCATGTTAGACTAGGACATGTCAATTATAATACTATTCGAAGATTGGTCAACTTGAATTTATTACCAACTTTTAAAGTTGAAAATGAACATAAATGTGAAATTTGTGTTGAGGCAAAGCTAGTCAAACAACCATTTCTTTCAGTGGAAAGAAACACCGCACCTCTAGAACTTATTCACAGTGATATCTGTGATTTGAAGTTTGTGCAAACTAGAGGTGGGAAAAAGTATTTCATTACATTCATAGATGACTGCACAAAGTATTGTTATGTGTATTTACTAAGAAGTAAAGACGAAGCGCTTGGAGCGTTTACACATTACAAAACTGAAGTTGAAAATCAACTTGAGAAAAGAATAAAATCTATCCGAAGTGATAGAGGTGGAGAATACGGAGCGCCGTTTGATGAATTCTGTACCGACTCTGGAATTATTCATCAAACAATGGCACCATACTCACCTCAATCCAATGGCATTGCTGAACGCAAGAATCGCACTCTCAAAGAAATGATGAATGCGATGTTGTTAAATTCTGGATTACCGCAGAATTTGTGGGGGGAGGCGATCCTCTCCGCCAACTATATCCTTAACAAGATTCCCCACAAAAGTAGGAGTGAGACTCCGTACGAACTTTGGAAAGGTCAAAAGCCTTCTTACAAGTACCTCAAAGTGTGGGGGTGTTTGGCTAAGGTAGAAATACCCAAACCCAAACAAGTTAAGATAGGGCCTAAGACTATTGATTGCATATTCATAGGTTATGCACTTAATAGTAGCGCCTATCGATTTCTGGTTCATAAATCAGAAATATCTGAGATTCATGAAGGTACTATCATGGAATCTAGAAATGCTTCATTTTTTGAGGATGTCTTTCCAAGTAAGGAAAGAAATGAGCAAGTTCCTCTTAAAAGAACACTTGATGAGTCTACGAGTAGTTCTAATCCTAGGGATGAAGAACCACGTCGTAGCAAAAGGGCAAGAGTGTCTAAATCATTTGGTCCCGATTTTGTTTCATATACATTAGAAGGGGAGCCAAATACGATTAAGGAAGCTATGTCCGGTCCAGATGCTCAACTCTGGAAAGAGGCTATCAATAGTGAAATCGAGTCTATTTTACACAACCATACCTGGGAGTTGGTTGATCTTCCAAAAGGAAGTAAGCCTTTAGGCTGTAAATGGATTCTGAAAAGAAAGTATAAGACTGATGGAACTATTGATAAGTATAAGGGCCGTTTGGTAGTCAAAGGATACCGACAAACGGAAGGTCTTGATTTCTTCGATACTTATTCTCCGGTAACCAGAATAACATCCATAAGATTATTCATCGCTATTGCCGCATTGCAAAACCTTGAGATACATCAAATGGATGTTAAGATTGCGTTTCTGAACGGAGAATTAGATGAAGAAATATACATGGAACAACCCGAGGGGTATGTTGCTCCTGGAAAGGAGAAGAAAGTGTGTAAACTTGTAAAGTCACTTTACGGACTTAAACAAGCGCCAAAACAGTGGCATGAAAAGTTTGATAGCACGATGTTGTTAAATGGTTTCAAGATCAACGAATGTGATAAATACGTGTATGTTAGACAAACACATAACGCATATGTCATCGTGTGTCTATATGTAGATGACATGTTGATAATGGGTAGTAATCATGAAATCATCATGAATACTAAAGGCATGTTAAAGAAGAACTTTGACATGAAGGATATGGGACTTGCAGACGTCATCTTAGGGATTAAAATCCTGAGAACTTCTGAAGGACTAGTCTTATCGCAATCTCATTACGTTGAGACGGTTTTGGAAAAATTCCTTCCTAGCGATAGTGCACCAGTCAAGACGCCAGTGGACTTGAGCGTTCATCTACGCAAGAACCATGGCGAACCCGTATCACAGTTAGAATATGCTAGGATTATTGGGAGTGTGATGTATATCATGAACTGTACTCGCCCTGATCTAGCTTATTCTATGAGCAAGTTGAGGAGGTTCACGAGTAATCCAAGTGTAGAGCATTGGAATGCTTTAACTAGAGTTCTTAAGTATTTAAAGTATACTAAAGAATATGGATTACACTACTCCAAATATCCAGCTGTAATTGAGGGATACAGTGATGCTAATTGGATATCAGACACGAACGACTCCAAGTCCACAAGTGGGTATGTATTTACCGTTGGTGGAGGAGCGCTGTCGTGGAAATCTTCTAAGCAAACTTGCATAGCCCGTTCCACAATGGAATCAGAATTCATAGCTTTAGATAAGGCTGGTGAAGAAGCTGAGTGGCTAAGAAATTTCTTAGAAGATGTTCCCTGTTGGGAAAAACCTGTGCCTCCGATTTTGATTCATTGCGACTGTATGTCGGCAGTTGGGAGGGCTCAGAGTAGTATGTATAATGGTAAGTCTAGACATATTCGTCGTAGGCATAATACCATTAAGCAGTTGATCTCTAACGGGATTATTTCCATTGATTATGTGAAATCAAAAGAGAATATTGCAGATCCTTTGACGAAAGGATTGCCTAGAGATCAAATATGCTACCTATCAAGAGGAATGGGGTTAAAGTCTACAAATTAAAAATTGACACAGCGGTAACCCAACCATATTGACTGGAGATCCCAAGATCATGGTTCAATGGGACAACGAAGTTGTGAAAATTCTGGAGAGCACTTAAGAGTTTAATAAACTCTAAACCCATTGCCTAGGATAAAGAAGTGCATCCTACAAGTGTAGCAAAGGGTAAGTCTGAACTTTTAATGATTCCTATACTGTCATGAAAATGAAGTGGAGTATGGTAGGATACTCTTAAATAGGAGATCACCTATGTAAGTGTGAGGTGTAGGCCGCCTCAACATTGGGTAAAATGTAAACATTTATGAAACCAAGAGAGGGCGCCATGGCCAAAATGGGTCCAACAGTGAGAACTAAAAATTTGCTTAGAAAATTTATCATGTGAATATCATTGTCTGGTTTTACACGAACGGCTGAACAATTCAAGGCATCATGTTCATTGGGTAGCCTAGTAAATCCGATGATATCTCACTAAGAAAGGTTCAAAGCCAAAAACTACCTCTTCTGATGTGATAAAAAGTCGTTTGAACTCTCAGTTTCATGCATTGCATTAATTTCATTCGTGTGGGGGATTGTTGGCATTTGTGGGTATATGAAAAAGTGTGTGAACACCACTTTTGCGTATGAAATTCGAACACCATAAGTATCGCGGATACTAAGTTGTATTGGATATTTTTATTCTACTCCGAGAGTAGATTAGTTTAGCATTTCGAATTTCTCAATTCGGAGTTGAAACGAATGAGAAATTAATTGCTAATGTTAGGTGTTTGAATGTGTATATCCCACATTGGATATAAACCATAAGTTGTATGAGTTTATATACATTTGTCTAAAGGTAAAGGGTTGGCCCTTTGGGTCATCCACTTTGGTCCTTTGTGTGAAGGGGGGAAGAGTTATGTAATTGTGTCTTGATCCAATTTCTTAGCTCCTCACTCGGGCGGTCCGGTGGACCGGACCGGACCTCGGACCACGGACTCGGGCTCGGGCTCGGGCCGGGGCCGGGGCCGGGGCCGGGATCGGGTCGCGGGTCGCGGGTTGTTGGGCCTTGGGCCGTGGGCTTTAGGCTTTAGCTGAGATGTGTGGTTGTTGGGCTTTGGACCTCTTCTTATCTTTTTGAGCCAAAGTTTAATTAATTTGATTAATTGGGCCCAGTTCTCTTTTGGGCCAAAATTAACTAATTAATTTAGGCCCATTTCTAGTTTCTTCTAGTTTCTTCTTCTAGAAACCAGCAAGGCATGTCTCTTGTTCCTTTCTCATGCAGAAGATTTCAGACGTTTCCTTACCTGTCTCCAGCCGAAATTGCCAGCCGAAAGTTGAAGTGTTTTGTTTCTTTTGGAGCCGAAACTTTTGACATTCATCAGCTGATTCTTTTTGGCTTTCTATTTTGGTTTTCAATCTGGTTTTGTTGCCTATAAAAAGGCTCTCCCAGGTTGTGTTCAAACCACACCAAAAACAGAAAATAATTCTGCATTGTCTCAAAGCATTCTACATACATAAAAATTCTGAGAGTTCTTGGGCAAATATAGTTCGTGGGTTTTGTTCTTGAAGTGGTTCAATTACAAATATATAATCGTTGTATCTTGGGAAGTTAATTGCACGATCCCGTACCACCGTAGGCGGGGCAATATAGCTTTAAGGATAGAGAGTTCATCTCTTGCCTCGATTGTCATATTGTTCGTCGTATTACTATTTTCAGAGATTTTCTTACAAAGTGCACAGGACTTGCAACAAATATATACTTGTCCATTGAGCATTTCAATTGATTTAGCAGCATCCCCTGCATTCTCAAAGTTGACAAATCCAAAGCATTTTGAGCTTCCATCTTTCTCTCGTATCACTACTACACTTGTGATCGGTCCAAATCGACCAAACTCCCACTTTAGAACTTCTTCGTCTGCAGATTCGGAAAGATTCTTCACATAAACATTGGTAAATTTAGTGTCTTTCTATCGTTCTTGCTTGCTCATGAAAGGCCCTACATATACTACTTTTCCAAGCACGTCTTTTCCATTTAGCTCTTCAATAGCCTTTTTAGCAGCTTCGTCGCTAGTGTAATGCACAAAACCATAGCCCTTTGAGTGACCAGAAGCATCGGTTTCAACTTTGGATGAGATGATGTCCCCGAATGGAGAAAATGTCTCGTGCAGTTTTTTGTGGTCGATTTTTTCGTCCAAATTTTGAGACAGTGATACCATTTTAATTAAGTAAAAGGATTTAAACAAACCATAGATAGTCAGAGAAGATGCCACAAAATTAAATAAGTAAACTAAGGATGTATTTGATCAATACCTTAACAAATATATTTCCAACACCACTTTTACGTAGAGTGGCGTCTCGATTAGAATATGAAATCTGGATACGTTTTCCATTTAGAGGAGTGAAATTCAGAGCCTCTATGGCTTTTTCAGCTATCACCAAATTAGAATAAAAGATGTCACAAAGAAAGAAATACAAGTAACTACAGAGAACTCAAAGTTACCATAGGATTGCATCATGATAGGTCAAATGGCTTTTAGAAGGCTCTCAAGTCATGGTATTATCACAATCATTCTTTTCAATTAATCATGAGTCACATCATATGAATATGAATGATTGTGATTGTCCCGAAACTCAGAACTCTGAACCACTAGCTGTACATGACCAAAATGGCAGAATAATCGCTCAAAATAATATAAGCACAAGAAAAAAGCTCAAGTCTAAATTCTTTAAATTGCAAGTAGTTTTCAACTTCAGAAGAACTGCAGAATGCACGTGAAAAGGAAAAGGAATGTAATTAATTATCCAAAAAATTTATTTCTTTCTCATGTTTATTACTTATTAAACAGTTCCTTTTTTTGTCAATGGATAATTGCATCAACCTTCCTGAACTATTAACATTTTGCATCCACACCCCTCATCTTTGATATATTGGCGTGGACATCTCCTCCTTCAATTTTGTTATAATATTTTCTTGTTAATGACTAAAATACCTTTCACTTTCGAATTTAAAAAAGTTCAATTTTCACTAAGTAGTATGTTGGATGCTTATTATTATTGTGGATGCTTATTTTAGTCTTTAACAAATAAAATATTTAGAAAAAATTGAAGGAGGAGAAATCCATACAAATATATCAAAGGTGAAAAAGGGTGTGGATATCAAATATTCATAGTTCAGGGAGATCGATGTAAATATCCCCATATTTCACTAGATAAACCACAGTCAAGCTCTCAAGCTAGCTAGGATAGTTCTATGTCAGATTGAATCCAAAAATCCGAATGTGTATTATATATCTATCTCATTTACACAAATATACGTGAGAGAGATAGATACTAATTTCCAACATAGATACTTTCCACTTTTAAGTTCAAAAGTCAACCAAGCTGAAAATAGCAATAAATTTAAAAACAAAAGACGTAGTCGCTATAATAATTTTATTTTATGACGATAAATTCACCTCAAATAATACAAAACAAGGCAATTAAATACTTACTTCATTTTAAATCGCTATCATAAATTCATAATTTTTATTTTACGACGATAGAAAGAGAGAGAGAATATTTACCATCTTGAGCATTGACGAAGTTGACGTATCCATATCCAAGTGAACGTACAGTAATTCGATTCATGCATATTTTAACGGAGTCCACGTCACCGATCTGATCGAACAAACGGCGCAACACTTCCTCCGTCACGCTAACATCGAGGTCTCCGACGTGAAGCGCCGTCACAAGCCGCGCCGCCGGGCTCTCCGCCACGTCATTCACTTCCGTCGCCATTCAATCTGATTAAGAAAACAAAATAAGTTTTTGAATTTTTTTTTTAATTGTAAATTAAGTGTTCTTTTTACTAGAAATCTAAAAAAAATAATAGTTCATATATCACACCAACTTAAAAAAAAAAAAACAGATAGACGACAAGAGAATTGAGTAGCTGATACTAAAATTAATTCACAAATCAGAAAAAGAACTAAATAATAATTAAAAAAAACTGTTAATCTGATTTAGCTACGCAGAAATGAAATCGAATATCGCGGAATGGATATATATATATATATATATGTATGAGAGAGAGAGAGATTATGGAGGCGATCGGAGACTTGCCGGAGAATTATGGAGGTGATCGGAGCTTCTCCGGAGAGTAGAGGAGATGGGAGGAGATTTTGAAGAGTTAAGGGAGAAACTTGGAGAAGAGAAAGGTGGTGCTCTCATGTTTTTATAGAGGAGAGGTGGGAAAAATTACATAGAGGAGAGGATGTGATAGGTGGGAATAATTTTATCGTGTACACCCCTCACTTTAATGTTAATTACATAGAGGAGAGGATGGGAGAGGTGGGATGGGAGAGGTGGGATAAATTTAGGGTTTTTTACGAATTTAACCGACACACCCCCTCACCTTATTGTTAATGATTAAAGATAAGAAAATTTTTACGTATACACCCCTCACTTTAATGGTAATTACATAGAGGAGAGGATGGGATAGGTGGGATAAATTTAGGGGTTTTTTACGAATTTAACCGACACAACCCTCACCTTAATGTTAATGATTAAAGATAGATTCCTTACACAATTTTAATAAGACTTGTAACCATTGAGGCATTGACCGCGCGACCATATATGACGAAAGGAATTTATGGGATAAATTTACCTATACACCCCTCACTTTAATGTTATCTATTAAAGATAGATTTAAACATTGGTAAATTTAGTGTTTTAAAAGGCGAAGGTGCGGGGTGGGACGTAAGCCCCGGGGCACGTGGCGTATGCCCCGTGAATTTTGATTTTTTAGTATTAAAAAAATATAATATAATGTCAAGAATTAATTTAAATTAGCGAAAAATTATAAAAATTGAAGGAAAAAATTAAGTAAAAAATTAATATAGAGAAAGTTAAAAATAATAATATATTCAACCATTCAAACTAAAAGTCCAAGCTCAACTCTTGCCAAAAACAATCAAAAACAATCAAGATAAACGAATAATTATTTCAAATTCTAGTGTTACGCAAAGTAAAAATTTAAAATAATAGTTAACAAGCACTAATTTACTTAATCACTATCAAAAGTCTCATTATTAAGATCATTTTCTTCATTTTCGACTCTCAATACTCAAGCACTAAGTCGTCTTGCTGTTGCTGCATGTTGCTTAATTTTGTTTTTCAATGTTTGATTTAATTGAATAAGTAGGCCATGAGTTTTTACTAGAAGAATAAAATATGTAAAATGTTTAAGTGGACTTAAAAGTTTGGATTTTAGATTGGAAATTAGAAAAAATCAATTAGGCTTAAGATCATGCTGTATGGACATGAAATACATTGGGCGTACACCCAATAATTGGGCACGTTTTCGCCCGGGGCATACACCTCAAATGATTGGGCGTACGCCCACGAGGGTTTACCCCCCCCCCCCTACCTATTGCTCAGGGCGTTTCAGCAGCCCCGTCCCGGGCGTACACTTTGGGCGCGCCCCGAGACTGCCTTTTAAAACACCTAAATTACAATGAAGACCTTTTTAAGGGGTATATTGTAAGGTTTGTAAGGAGTGTAATTGTAAAAGTGTTTCAATATGAGGGGGATTTTATATAATTTCAAAAAAATTAAAGGGGTTTTGTAATTTAACCGTAATGGCCTAACATGGTTGGTGATTTATATATGGTAGGTGGGTAATGAAACTAGGAGCATCGCTCACTCCGAAATGCACCATAGAATTTCCCTTATCTAAATTCGGTCGCAGAGTGGGTTGGTTGACATGTTCATATAGTTATACTATAGCAGCAAAAAGATGAAACTAAAATCTTTGTAATTCTTCTTCCTTATCACCTGACAAAAGGTTAGATAATTTAATTATAGGTGAAATATGGCAATAATTATCCAAATAATCATATTTCCCTTCACAATTTTTACATTTTCTAGTCATATGATATATGACGCGAGCGCCTACATCATCTAGTAAAGTCTATATGTATAATTTTCCTTTTTTCTTTTATTTTCAGATTCAGATTTTTTTTTCTTTTTAATGTAATTAGTAGTGCTTTATTTCTTTATAAAAAATTAAAAGTTTATATATCTTTATAGATTTATATTATTGCGTATAATAATAGACAAAAATCTGAAAACCTATAAAATAATTTCGTTTAACATCAAAGTCCCAGTATGTATTCTTGTCTTCTTCTTTTCTAATTCGTATTTTTTTTTTATGTTCTAAGTAGAAATAAGACCAATAAGAAGTAAAATAAATATAGAAAAAATTTAAACATTCACTTTGGAAATAAATATTTTCATTTGAAATATATCAAATAAACAATGAGACTCCTAAATTATCAAATATTACATATGGCCTCTTCAATTTCTACTTCAAAATCATCTACGGGTCCTTAAGTAAGGAATTATAACGAAACTACTCTTTCAGTTTTTAGATTTTTGTCTATTGTGTTATTTCGAATGAAAAGATTGTAAAATGCGTATTTGAGATGGGGGGAGGGGGGGGGGGGGGAATACCGATATGAATTTTTTGGAAATAAAAATCTATTTTTTGGGCGGGCAAGGGTGGTGGAGGCTAATAATTTTTCCTCTCATATATTATTTCTTACAATAATTTCTAATTAACATAATTATTCATTAGAATTATTTGTAATTAAGAATTTTCATAAGCTTAACTTATATTTTTTTCTTTTTTCTAATTTATAAGAAAAAGAAAGGAATGAAATAAAAAATAGAAACTAGGAAATAAAGATATAAACTAAGGGTAAAAAAGGTAGTTTATATAATTTTTTTCACATAAGGGTGGTTGATGCCAAATTTTAATACATGAGGGGGAGTACTTGCCAAAGCACAATACCTTGGCGTAAGCGGTTGCAAATAACCCATGTAAATGTCGTACCAAAAAAAATGAGTTAAAAATAAAAAATCATTTTATTTTTAAAATAGTTGAAAAGACTCATGAGTGGGTGATACCGTCATAGTAATAGAATATCTCAATATAGTATCTATTTTTTAAGGGCAAAATAAACTTTGTACCCCTAAACTATTTACTTTGTCTCATTTACGTTCCTGAACTATTAAATGTAACAAAATGGTCCCTAAACTATCAAACGTAACAAAATGGCCCCTCAACTTAAGAAATTGTTTGGTTTTTTAAATTGATAAATAGTGTAATACAAATGTTATTTTTGTACATTAAGTACTTTTAATATTTTTATATAATTTAATTTATTCTTAATTTGTATTTGGCGTCTATTTCCGTTGAGGACTGAGTACAATTTATTACTCATTATTGTTTATTTTATTTTATTATTCATGTACCCATGCCTTGGGACGAGTTAAAAACTAGTTTAAAATATATTTTTAAATTTTTTTAAGATGATTAAATTTAAAAATATAAATTTTAAATCATAATTAGTATCAATTATCGATATAAAATTCTACATAAATAAATTTTTAAATAAAACTGCAATTGATTCTTTATTGCTCTAGAAGGCTAAGGACAATTAAATCCATAAATTTATTGAACTAAATACTGAATTTTTTGGAAAAAAAAGTTGGTGAAATGAGTTTTTGGGATTGCAAAATATTATAAAAGATTTTTTTGGTTATAAAGTTTATTTTAAGGAGATTTTAGAAAATTTCCCTTAATATATATAAAAATATTTAAAGTACTTACTATACAAAAATAATATATTTATTATACTATTTATCAATTTAAAGAAACTAGCCAAACAATTTCTTAAGTTGAGGAAGCATTTTGTTATGTTTAATAGTCCAGGGACCATTTTGTTACATTTAATAGTTCAGGGACCTAAAAGAGATAAAGTGAATAGTTCAGGGGTACAAAGTGTATTTTGCCCCTTTTTTTAATCTCAATATAGTATCTATTTTTTTTTAATCTCAATATAGTATCTATTTTATTTTATTTTATTTGATAAGTCATAGAATATAGTATCTAGCATAGAAGGCGCCCTTCTCGCGCAAATGTAGGATGATTGTTTATTGAGGGAGTAAATATTGTTCACTTGTGGAATTAAATGGAAAACACTTGCATAAACCGGATTTTGGGTCCTACTCATACACCATGTGGATATAAAAAAACCCCGCACTTAATATATTATTTTGAACTAAAAAATAAATGAGGTATCTTTTTTACATCCACAGAGTACATGAATGGGGCCTAAGACCCGACCTATATAAGTGTTTTCCGAACTAAATATTCATCAATTTAATTGATTATTATTTTTTATTCATCAACTTGGCTTTGAACGAAACATTATGGCCTATGGGTTTTGTCGTGTGGCTATGCCGCTTAGTTGGTAATATTGTATTCCCAGAACTTTGCCACATATATACATAATTTTGAAATGGAAGGTAGATTAAATTCAACCCCCAAGGCAAGGATAAATTCAAGCATTCTCTCCTCCTTTTACTTCTCTGAAATTCTGAAATTTTAATTCTCTCACATAAATATACAAAGAAGCTATAAGCATAGAACTTACAGAGAAGTAATTATCAACATATAATCAAGATTCCGAGAATATAGCAAAATTCACACGCTTCCGCCTATGACATTTTTCGACATTTTCTAGTGATATGAATATATGATGGCATCTCTTGAATATGTGATTTTATTAATTTTTTCATTTTGTTTAATATATCTGAGTTTCTCATTCATCATATTCCGAGAATATATCTTCTGATTTGTATATTTTTTGTTATTTTCTCACTTCAATTAATTTATCTTAGTTTTTCATTCATAATATACAAAGTCCTCTTTGTTGAATTATTTTTTATTTAATATTCTCCAACTTTATATAACATATATATATATATATATATATTTCTTATAAAATGTTCTAACGAGATTTATAACCTCGCCCCAAACATCATATTCTCCTATATTGTAAAGTAATACATGCGTTTTCTTGCATTGCAAAACTTATTTTTGAAAATTGTTTTAATATAACACACCACATAATGTTAATTCAGTTAAATTCATGTCAATTGCAACTAATTTTTCCTTTTTAGTATCCTGCATTTTCTGGATCTTCAGCTTTTGATTTGCAATTCTTCCGCAATTCTTTTAACCAACTATCCAACGTACCAAAAGTATGCGAATTTTGTTTTAATTGTTAGTTGTGTAGAGGTATTTGATTATATCATATTGTTTTAAAAATTGATTTACCTAATTTTATATTCTTGCATTTTCTCTATGTAGTCGTTTTCATTGTGACGGCTTTATTTGGAAAAATTTATTGCTTCATATTGTTTCTAGTGAGATGGAGTAAAAGTTTGACAATTATTACTGTTTTTCTGTCCATGCTGAAAAAGCATAATTAAGTTTGCAAATTCACATATATTAAAGAGATTCCCATTTAAATATAAGTTTTTAATTTGTAATTACTGGCCAACAAATACATATGCTGGACCATTGACCTATTATGACTTTTCATTATAGTTTATTAATTGTCATTGGATAATCATTTTAGTTAGGATAGCCCTTTTATAGTCTTATGTATGTTATGTCTAAGTATATAATAATGTTCGAAATGTATATATTTACTTCGGAGTCGATTATATATTGTTAAAAATATATATTGAATGATATTCACTATTCTTAATTTTTATATTATGAAGCTAGGTTGAGTATATATTTAATTTTCTCTAGATAAAATCCGTGCATAACACAAGGTACACACTAAGTATAACTTTATTTTTAAAACATTGGTTTTGATAAATAATTTAGTTTGCTTATTTGCTAAGATTTCTAAAACATTGGTTTCGATAAATAATTTTATTTTTAAAATAGTTAAAAGAACCTGGTGAGTTGGTATCTAGCTAGCATATGGAATTTGCGCCCTTTTCTAGACGCAAACTTAGGTTGGTCGTTGATTAATGGAGTAAATATTGTTCCCCAATGGAACAAAATATTAATCAACTTGATTAATATTATAATCTTTTAAGCAAGTATGGTTGATTTTAAATTTTGATAAGTGACGAGGAAAAACAATTATAATATTTTAAGCTAATGGATAAGAAATTAATAAGTCTATTTTGACTTTTTTTCATTTTTCTACTATCGAAGTGCTAATTATGTTTCATAATATATATTACTTTCTTGACCAAGAAATTATACTCCTCCATTTTCTTTACGATACCTTATCAATAATGTTTTAATTCTTGAAAAATAATTCAATTTTTTCAATCATATTTCAATTGCTGATTCCAATGGTATTTTTAGTTATTATACAATATTATATGACTCCTACCTAGTTTTAACCATAATATTCTAAAGGGGAAAATTGCATTAACCTCCCTTGAACTATGAACATTTGGTAACCACACCCCTTTATGTTTGGTATATTGGCATAAACCTCCCCTTATTCGACTTTTTCACTAGATTTATTACTAAAAGACTAAAAAACCCTTCCAATTTGGGGTAAAAAAGGTACAATGAAACAATTAGTTGGAGCATGGAAAAGTACCACTAAATTACATAGTAATAAAAAATAAATGATAAAACATCTTATATTAAAAAGATCCCAGAAATATTGTTCTAAGATTCCTAATATTTAATTTAACTAAGAAAATACAATTTAATCGTGAATCCTTTTATGATTCCAAATAATATTACTTAAAAATATTAATTTTAACTCTCACATAATTCAACTAATGCGGAATTTCATAAAAAAGTAAATTATTATTCTGATTATACTAATTTAATTTGCTGCACCATTTTTCTTATTTTTATATACGACAATCTTCAATAGAAAAAAAAATAATACTTCTTTTTATTTTTTTCATACTGTATTTAGTATAAATTCACATTCATGTTTAAGAATTTACGGTGATAATATGGGTATTTCTTATTTTTCAATTAAGACCAGCTTCAAGAAATAAAGAACAAACATTATTTGTGCTATTTTTAAGATTTGAACTATTATACCATTATTTTTATGAAATAGTCATAAATTTTCTACAACTATTACTATATCTACTTAATAACAAAAACATATATAAGAGGTGCATTTTTTTTTAATTTGTTTTTTGTAATATTATTTTTGGTCAATAGAGAATTTACTACTTCTTAGCATATTTTCGGAAGAAGTTGTTATTATTATTATTATTATTATTATTATTATTATATTATTATTATTATTATGTCATTTTGATAATTTTTCATTCACCAAGACATTACTTATGTTTATTTATTTATTTTTGAAAAGATTATTATGTGGTTTCGATTTGATATTTTGTCTTTTTTTTTTTGGTGATATATTTGATATTTTGTCAACTCACACATGTGGGGTAGGGGTTGAATTTATTTATTTATTTTTGTAAAACCACCTGAACCCGATCGCATACACCTCTAAATGTCCTATTAATTTTAAAATCTCATAAGACTGACGATAATTACTCAAAGATAAAGGGTTGTGTATGTAATTATCCATAAATAATATAATCCATGTATTTCAGAAATCAAATAAAGATCCACACCAGCACCGAGCTTTTATATCCATTAAAATAGATACCCCAATTCGTCAAATTGCACCTTGAATTTAAATTAATTGAAAGTGTTGTGATTCTAGTTGTAAATTATGGAACTTGAATCTCATATTGGGATTATGTTGCATTTCGAAGTTGTTCTATCGAGTTCCACATATAAATATTTTTGAATTGACTCATTCAAAAGTGCACTCTTAACATTCATTTGGTATTATATGAATTGCTATGAGCTGTATATGTTAAAGAACATTTTGACGGCTTCAAATCTGACTATTATGGCATAAATTTCATCGAGATCAATATATCAAGTGTAAGACATATTGCTCGATTTTCATCCAACCTTCCAATTGCAATCGTGCAACACGAATGGTGATACCTGCATTATTGCATCCGTCAAGGGTTAGCTTAAGCTAGCACTTAGCCAGGCTCGATGATCGGCATATTTGCCCAGTGCTAAATCAAACTAGCACAAAGTCAGACCAATATTAAAAAAACATTCACAAAATAAAACACCGAATTGTTTTATTTGGAACGAAAAAAGATAGTCATCCTTGTTATTACAAAATTTGAGAAAAAGTTATAGGTACATTTCAAATATATTGTACATCATGTCTGTATCTAGAATCTGGGAGATGTTTATTAAGAAATTAATAATTGAAATTTTGAATTGACTATATATATCATATGATAAATGCAAGATTTACTTTATATTTGCAATGAAGAAAATAGAAATAATATTCCCAAGTCTCTTTCTTGTTGTTAATTAATAATTAAAAGTCAGATGAAACAAACAACCAGATGAAAAGGGAAACTCATGTGCTCATCCAATCAGCGGATTTGGAGTTGAACTGTGGGCATTTCAAAGTCACACTATCAAATCCATTACATCGGGTCGGCAAAAACTTATTTGAGAAATTATAAGAAGGAACAATTAGAGATTGTTTTTTCATTTTAATAAGAAATAACTTTTGACTAAATGTGAAGAGAGGACTAATCCCTATCTATCTATCTATATGTCTACATATATATATAGTGTGTGTATATATCTATATATATATATAGTGTGTGTGTATATATATATATATATTTATACTATACTATACTAAAAATGTGGATCCTCAACACACACACACACTATATATATATATATATGTATATATATATATGTATATATATATATATAGTGAATGTGTGTACATGTGTATATATATCTATATATATATAGTGTGCGTGTATATATCTATATATATATAGTGAATGTGTGCACATGTGTATATATATCTATATATATATAGTGTGTGTATATATCTATATATATATAGTAGATATATGTCTACATGTAGATATATACACACACTATATATATATAGATATATATAGTGAATGTGTGTACATGTGTATATATATCTATATATATATATAGTGTGTGTATATATATATACTATATTGTACTAAAAATGTGGATCCTCAAAGTGTTTCTTCCAATTGGGATATTACTTAGCAGCCCTTATTCAATTAACATTATGGCAATTGAAACTAAATTAAAACTAATACTAATATAAAGAAACCTAAATGAAATATCTAAATTAAAAACTAAATTATTAATTATTCTATCCATCATCAGCAACTCTTTGTACCCAAGTTTTCATCTCCAATTATTTATTTTTGTTCCAACTTTTCGTCTCCAATTATTTTGTTTTGTTCGATTAATTAACATTATGGCTAAATAGCCCATATTAAATTAAGTAACGTCTGAATTCATCAACTAATCAATATTACTTTCATATAACTTTTCATATATAATTATTTGTGCTAACAACTTTTCAACTTCTTTTCCTTCCACAAAAGAGACGTAGGTAAGCTTGACTTCTATGGATTTGCTATGTTCTTCTATTGCAATGTATTTTTGTACTTTTATTTTTATGTGTGTGACATGATATTTTTGAACTTCAATTGTAGGATATCATATACGACCGTGCTTCTTGTATTTGGAAAGATATCATGAAAGGAAGAGATTTAAATATTGTCTTATAAAGAGTGGAAAGACTTATGGCCAACATTCCCCGGTTTGGCGGTTTCATCTTCAATTTTGACCAGAAGCTGCCCGGGGAGAATTTTGATTTCCACTTCATAAGGGAACTTGAATATTCAAGAGGAAACAAATGATTTCATTAATGTCATGGAGCATTCATTGTTAGATAATCGATTAGAGAAGACAACAATATATATATGGTAATTCACATTCATTTTCCCTACCCCAAATTAAATTTGCACATATTGTACAACTCTCATTGAGCACAATTGGTAGAAATTTACGGAACTCAATCATAGTTCGATTTCTTTCTTTGATATTGAGTGACACGAGATGGCCATTTCATACCGACCAAGAGCAAGAACAAGCTCTGCTAAGGTAAATTTTGGAGTAAACCAGTTCTTTAAATATTGTTTGTTGATGAGTTTGGTTAATTATTGTTATAGTTTACCTTGTGTATTGCAGACTGAAGTTGTTAGTAAAGATCAATTATTATTCACTTCTTTGAGCATCTCTTATTAATCATCACGACTACCAATTCTGATACTTAAACATGAATATTATTGTTGTCATATCACAGTTATAAATTATTATTTGTTCTTAAAAAATCATTTTAATAATAATTAATTAAAGAATCGGGAGTTTATGTGCGACGCACGTGCTTTATACTAGTTAAAATAAAAGGCTAAATGAAGGGTGATTTACTCCAAGAGCAAATATGATACATATATTGATCTGATATCTATAAAAATTCAAACAATCTATTTAATACTTTTTTCTACTCGTTTTGTATACTCCTTGACCTTGTTTTAAAGCAAATATATTCCCCATGCATGTCAATTATAATCAATTCCTTAAAAATAAAACTAAGTTACTCATTTAAAGTTTTTTGACGTCACTGAAGTCAATTTGAACAACTTTATACTATTATCATTCTGTCTATTCTAAATATGTCTCGATCAAAAGATAGCTTAAATAATTTATGGGGGTAAATATAAAAATATGTTAAATAGATTAACTCACAATTCATCTTACACATAAGGTAACCATAATAATGAAATTTCACGTTTTGAGAGTCCCTTAAAATAACACAAGCATTTTAAACTATAGATTATTCCAACATTCTGAATCTATTATATTATCTTATTTTTATTATTGTTATACACACACGAAGACATAATAGAAATAATATATAGTGGACCGAAATGAAGTTCCGAACAAACTAAAAGGACCATATTGCTATATTGATACAATACTTGACAGTTTACAACCGACTTTTCAAATTTACCAATGGTACAGCATTGCACATCAACCAATAACCACTCGTTTTTGCTGTAATAATTTTGTGGCTCCCACCGAAAAAAGGGAGGCGCGCTAACTGAGGGCTTGTTTGGCACCAGGCCATTGAAATTTTTAGTCCAAACTCAATTTTACCGAATTCACAGGTATTTTGCAAGGGAAGAATTATGCTTACTACGCAATTAGTCGTTTTCCTTGTGTATTACATTTAGAAAAAACTGAAAAATTTGTTTCCCATTTTTATTACGATATAGTGTTTGAAAAGTAAAAATAAAGTGAAACCAAACATAATTGGTTTTACATTTACATAAAAAATTTACGTACAATTTACAAATTATTGTATATTGGTGCACGCGGATGAATTTGACTGCAGTTGCTATTCCACTCAAATGGTGTTGATTATGCTGATCCTGTAGGAAAAATTCATGTGAAAAGCATATGATAGCTTCAAGTTCAATTTTTATATGAGTTTAACCAATCAAGTAGCAAACACTTTTTCTTTATTTGAAGCCTTTATTTGTCTTTCACATGATTTTTCCCTTCAAATTATTAGAATTAACGACCACACGACACTAACATAAACCAACTTGATCCCACAAATAGATAATATGGACAAAATGTATGACAATTTTTAAAATATGAGACTAATGTGCAGACGTGCTGGCTGGAGCTCACTCTTATATCCGATTTGACTTAAAATACAATTTTACCTTATATAATAAATGCTACAAAACATGTTTAGTAACTAATCACTTTTTCACAAGATAAAAATCAATTATATAACAACTATATTTAGCTTCTCATATAATTAGTTGGGGGAACAAATATCCACCATCTTCTTAGTAAAGAAGAGCACTTCTAGTCAACAACTAACCAGATCTCACACTCCCGCCAAACGCAGTACAAACACAATTGCACTTATCAAGTATTTAGCTATTACTATTGAAACACGTTAAATTACAATTTATAGTGGGGAACAAATTGAGGGTACGTTTGACCCAACGGTTAAAAAGTTATAATCCACGTCTAAGTCCAAAAATGTTATTTTAACGACAATTACCATCTTTTTCTATAATCCCGTTTAAATATTTTTGTGTTACAAAATCACGTTGTGATAAAACTAAAAAAATTCTAACTTTTGCATTAATTAATTTTGCTAGAATCAATTATCTTATAATCAATTATGCAAAAATGGGGCCAAACTCAGTCTTCCATAATTTTCCGACACGGTTATTCGTACCAAACACGCCCTAACGACGCAGCTGCCCTTCCTGAAACAGAGAAAAGTATCATACTCGCCACACACACTATTCAGGAATGTGAAAATATCTAACTTCCCTTTTACATCTCTCTCACTGCGAATCGTCGTTTTCTTGATTCTCACTTCACAATACCTAATCTCCCACGCTCATGGACTCCATCGTTTTCGCCGATTCGCAAGCGATTTTTCCACGTTCAGCAGTGATCTCCACCGTTAATGGAGGCCGCAGTTCACCCTGCATCCTCACGTACTACAGCAGCTCCACCTTCCCCAGGCCCGCCGTTGCTAGTAGTTCAACTTCCTCCGGCCAACGGCGGCGCCACCGCTTTCACGAGTTCCGACGGACGGATGCTGTTGCCTTCGCCATCGCGGGGACGAACAATTCCGTTACTGTAAGTAATTAATCACCGCCTATATAATCTACGTATTGGTGTATTGAAATTGAATTTGGTAAAGATTAAGAGAAAAAAGGGGGAAATTACGGAACCTAGGATGTGGAATTTGTGTATTAGAAGTAGCGGTACGGATCGTTGCGTAATCAATTATAGAAAACGATGTTTATGAATTATGCATTAAAGTATAGATGAAGCTTCTGATCTTTGTAAGTCCAAACCGGTACTTAATTCTCGATAGCTTCTGATCGCTAATATCCAAATGCTATATCTAGAAAGTGCGGTATTGTTGTGGAGCAAACGAGTTCATGAATGTTGATTGGTGAACATCTAAGGAAATGATTAGTAGATATTATTGGGTGCGTCTGATTCCCTGAACTTGGGACCTCATGCATATGCAGGGGTGCTAATTGAGCGCGGAGAAATTCCAAGCTTGGTTTGAGTTGAATTGATCTTAAAGACTCTTCGCTAATCTAAACGCAGACAGTGCAAATTAGAGTTTCAGCTTGAAATTCTGAATATGAATCTTTTTTATATGCTTTTTGATAACTAAAAAAGTGATTCATCCTTATGCAATAAGTAATTAGTTTTTTATTTTCATTATAAGCTAGTCTTGAAAAACATCTAGAGGCTTGTATGATCAAGATTTTGTCATTCCTATAAGCTCGACTCTTCAGTTTGTTTGAGGTGAGCTCAAATAGCACTTTGAAATGGCTATATTTGACTATCCATGTTGACTAATAAGTGGATATCTAAACATAATGGCTGCAAGAAACTGGTCCTATCAAAACGTGGATTCACTAAATCAACTGCTTGAACCTTGTTATTGATTAATTTTAGTGAACTATATGGTCACTTTGCCTTTCTTTACCAATTGATCTGGGTATTACACATATAGATGACTTATTTGCTTAACAGTCTATTTCAATTGCCTAATATCTCAAACAAGAAGGATCAAATGATAAAACACTGTCATTATTTATACCCGAAAATTGTTAAAACCATATACTGCAAAATAGGGGTTTCTTTGCTGTGATGCTAATGAGATTTTAGGCAATCTTCACCTTCCTGAAGTTATATTGTTCTCACCTTACAGCCACGAGAAGGCATCTACAACGTAGGTGATTTTATGACAAGAAAAGAGCACTTGCATGTTGTAAGACCTACAACTACTGTTGATGAAGGTATTGCTTACCCTTTACTTGTAATTAAGTTTCACTTTGTTGCGGTCTTTTGATTATGACCTTTTCATGTGTACAGCTTTGGATAGTCTTGTGGAGAAAAGAATAACTGGATTTCCGGTGGTTGATGATGACTTTAAGTTGGTAATGTTACATTTCCTTTATGATTATCTTTTGCATTGAAGAAGGTTGCAAGATATTTGCTGATTTTTCTGGTGGTAATGTAAATGAGCTATTCTTCATAGTATGGCCTGAAATTTGAGCCTAAATTTTGCTTTGCCTCTTTTCTTAAGCGGATGAATGCTGAGGAAATTTTAAAGAAGTTTCCATCTGAAAGAAGAACAATATTTCTTAACAAATATGTTGCTGGTTTTTTTTAAAGAACTCTGATTTTGATGGTTTCCCTATAAATCTTGACAAGTTCAATGATGTTGCTGCAGGTTGGCGTTGTTTCTGACTATGATTTATTGGCCCTTGATTCCATCTCAGGTATTATGGAAGTTGTGATGCCATAATATTTCTTAAGTTTTCCATGGACATTATTTAGAACAATTTTTTTTTTGGTGTGAAGTAAAGACTTTATTACCAACCAACGAAATGTACATCACAGCCCTCTCATGCAGTCAAAAACATAAACAGCAACTGCATGCTCTATAATTGATTTTTTTTTTTTTTTTTTGATCATTTCATGCCCTGTCTTTGATTACTTACACATTTTCTCTAACATTAATTTGAGCTAACTTAACACTATATAATATGTTCCAAGTATAAAGTATCTCTATGTCATCTTCTTTATCTTGTATCCTATAATCCGCATCTTTTGGTCCTCTTCAGATTTTCAAGCGCATTGTTCCAGCTATGTTCTTCTTGAGCAAAGACTCGTTTGTTTCTCTCTTCCCACACGATATACAACCCTGCCACACCTGCCGTAACTATGCATTGCTTGAATTTCCATCCCTTAAAAGCATATGTCAGCCATCTTGTTGACCTGTCAAATCTCCCCGGGCAGTTAATAACATCCAGCCATTGCATGATCCCCACAATTAGCTGCTTAGACCACTCACCATTATTTAGAAATCTAAGGGACATAAATAAGGCATTTTTTTTTATGATGATAAAGCTACACTTAGTTTTAGGAAACACAGGAGAACTTATGCATATAAAAGAGGCCTCGTAAGTCAGTGCACCAGGACCACTGGTTAGACATCTGGTCCAATGCCTTGTTGGACTTGTTCAGAGTAGCTGCAGATGTACTATAAGATCTATGCCAAAGATATATCATATTAGACTAAATATTGTTTCGTTAAGTTTAATCATATTTTCTTCTATTTCCAAAATTTTGTTGCTGGTAAATTGGGCTTGCTGTTGACAAGTTCAGTATCTTACTTAAGCAGTGATGTCTAATTATGTTATCTTCTCGTCTATCAAACACAGGTGGAAGTCAACATGATACAAATCTGTTTCCGGTTGTAGATAGCACTTGGAAAGTATGTATAACTCTTCTTCCTCTGTTTGGAATCTATTTTTCCTGTAATTACTGAGCACCATGCTCTTTTCTTGAGAAAAAAAAAACCCTCCTACTATGAGCTTTCTATTAAAGCAAAATTAGGGGATTAATCATCTGATTGCATGTCAAGTTTCCTTCTTTGTGCACATTATAAGCCAATTGACATTTACTTTACGGTCTCCAAAGAGAATAAAAAGTTATTTTAAAAGATGCCATTTAAAGTGGTTTAAGTGAAGTTGCAGCATAGGATCAGAATTTAGTCACTTTTTACTTTGAATTATATTAAGTGGAAGTGTTTGTCTTAGTCATTTTGGCTTAAAAGTTTGGTCTACATATTTTTTGTTTCCTCCGAGACTCCTGTTGTCATTCTAAACTGAAAAATAAATGTTATCATTGTATCATTGTTTTGATATGCATGTACTAATACCATATGATGCTATAAGTAGCATATGTTTTATAACAATGACCAAGGTCTGCCCTTTATACTTTTGGCATGTATTTATATTTAGGATATGATGAGAGCTTATCACAAATAATGTTGTCTGCAACAACTTTTAACTTGATTGATTTAGATATCCTCAAGGTATTACTTCTATCACTTGCTAATATTTTATTTATGCAGACATTTAATGAAATTCAGAAGCTACTCAGCAAAACTAATGGGAAAGTTGTTGGTGACCTTATGACTCCTTCACCCCTTGTTGTGCGTGAAAACACCAATCTTGAAGACGCTGTGAGGTACTCGATTTTGTTTCTTCGACTAATTTATTACCAAGTCTGAAAATATCAAAATACTAGTTTCATTACATTCCATTCCTTCGCGACTTCTGTAAAAGTGAGGATATATATAAATCTATGTTCCTTAAGTTCCAAATTCCTTAGAACTATGTTATGCCCCACGACTTACTGAGATATTGGGTGTCATCTTCAGGTCATTCATCTTAATAATATTCCTCTATGATAAATTATGTAAAAATAGAAATATAATAGAAATATAAACTTTTGTTATCATGAAAGAAATCGTATTTTTTCATAAATGATTTGGTGAACTAGAAATTGCATTGTTTTCATGGTGAAACCTTGGAGCCGGGCCATGCTATAAAACCTCTTTTCTATCCTGTTTCTCCCGGTTATAATTTTTCAATGTATTCATCATTGGTAAATAATTTGAATTACTCAACAAGCCTCGATTCAAAGAAATTGTTGATGATGATGTAGGTTATTGCTTAAAACAAAGTACCGTCGACTACCAGTTGTAGATGGTGAAGGAAAGCTGGTAATGTGATTCCATTTCGTTTTATTTATTCATATTTCATTAGAATTATGCTTTTTACTCTTTTTTTCTTCTTTATGTATTAGGTTGGCATTATTACGAGGGGCGATGTCGTTAGAGCTGCTCTGCAGATAAAACAGGCTACTGAACAAAAGTAACCACTTCATATTTACTGATTGCTGAAGGCAAACTTTGAAGAAGCAAAGCAATATGAAGGTACATATGGTATTGACCACACCTCAAACCCGAAGAAATTAATTCTTGTGTGGCTTCTGCCTGTAAATTTTGTGTTCATGTTTACTTTACGGCATTAGTTAGAACACACATATATATATATATATATATATATATATATATATAAGTTGAGAATGGAAATTATTAGGTAAAATGTGTTTATATTACACGGTCTTTCTTTCTATGCCCCGTATTATTATTGTTGTAAACTTGTAATGAACAGATTTGTGGTTCTTATAGAGAGATTTGTGAGAATATTTAACAAAACAAGATTTCCATGATTTCTTTGTGTTGTTTTAAATGCACTTGACTACACTAGGGAAAAAAATGAACAAACTCTATAGATTTTCCGAAAATCGATTACATAGTTGTTGCCCCTTACTTTGTACAGTTTCAAATTATAAATTTTATAAATTGAATGGTACTTATATTTAGCCCATCTTCAAATTTCTGACTGCATTTGATACGAGTTGAAATATTCACTTCAATATGGAATTTAAAATATTTTTTTTGGTTAATGAATTGTGGAGGCATTTGCCATGCTTAAAATTGTATTGTTCTCTAGATTGTCCGACTCTTTGTTAACCTCAGCCTGTCTTGAACCTACACGAGGTTTTTCTTTAATTTTGAGGTTATTTAAAATAAGACTCGTTCTTGATGTAATATAAATACGAACTTTGAGTATAGTCTAATTTTTTACTTGGCCCAAATTCTAGGAAGAGACAAATAGAAAATAGGGAAAATTACTAACAGATTTCTTATTTATTGTGTAATTATCTAAAACTCTCTTACTTAATGGAAATTTCATTAAGTTCTCATGTTAATGTAATTCTTACATGTGTGTCCTTGTGTATTTAAAATTTCTTACAATTTTACTCATGTAAATCTTACAAATAGACCCCTTGAAGGGGTGTGTTGGTAATTCCCAATAAGTGAGGTGTTTTTTTGGGAAAAGTGAGGAGTCCTTGTGTAATTTTTCCAAAAATAAATAAATAAGAAATTCGAGTAGCGTCCAATTTTTCACTTGGCCCAAATTTTAGGAAGAGACAATAGAAGTATGCTAAATTCTTCAAAGGTTTCTACATCTTCAAGTCTTAAACGATATTCTCCTTGACCCCAAAGTTGTTGAACCTTCGAGGAGTTCGTAAGCTATTAGATCGTACGAGTAAAGTGATTTTTACTGCTACACCCTTAGTCAAGGTCCAAAATAGTTGGCATATAATTCGTATTATGTCCTTTTTTTTTTTTTTTGGTTTAGAAATTCATGTTATATGCACATAATATGTCAATTATATATCACATTATAATATATATGTTGGGGACGTGCATGTATGCCAAAAGTCTCTTAATTTTGTAATTAATGAAATAAAGTGATGAGCATTTGTCATACTATAGTAACTCGGAGCAGATCTTCTATCCCACAATAGTGTAACATAATGTTGTCACATCATTGTGGAATTGGCAAGTGTCCATTTAATTTGAATTATTATTGGCAGTTTTCTCTAAATAGACATTTGTGAATCTCACAATAATGTGAATCCATTGTGGGATTGAAGATCCGTTCCGTAAATAACCACCCAAAAATACATTTAATATAAAATATAACCTCAAAATATTGGTACCATTTGGAATTTACTAAAAATGAACCAAGGCGTGCACATGTGTTAGCAACGCTGACGGGTTCGTCCTTTCCCTCTTTCGACATATTCAATTCCAATTTCGCTTCCTACTGCATTTGAGGAAATATATTTATTTATACATTTATTTATGCTCTTTTATAATTATAAAGAGATTTTTGGATGTACTAATATTATTATTATTTTTTGGATAATTTGCACTAGTATTATTTGGTCAGTCATTTTATTTTATATTTTAAAAATGAAACATCTCCAGTTAGTTAATTTATTACCATTTCCAATTTATTCTAAACTCTTTAAATTTTAAATATTACGTAATTTTGGAAGTGCCGGCTAATACCATTTCCCATTTATATCGATTTTATCATTAGAATCTCAATCATGTTTCAAGTTATTAATCAAGAGAGCTATATATGAATCAATTGAAGTTTAAAAAAAAAAACATTTAAGATGAATTCTGACCACAAAAGTCAGTTACACATTCAGTAAGTTTTTTTTTTTTTTGTTGATAAGGATCGAATGTGTGTTACCAGCTAATTTATTTATGTAAATGGAAAGCATTTTTTTCTTGTCAAGAAATTTTGCGTATTTGATTTGTTAAGTTAGTTCTTTTACCTCTTCTACTCTCCAACTTCTCTCTTGATCATCATTCCAATTTATACGCATTTATATCTCCAACTTTTATTCTCTCCAATTTTTTTCTCTCTCTCTCTCTCTCTCTCATCCAATTCATATTCAACTATACAAATTATTTTCTTCATTAAAAAATTCCAAATAAAATATTATAATAAACAATAGTTAATAATATTATCTTTTTATAATTTTAAATACTTTACACACATTGAATATGCCAATACTCTACCCCAGTTACCATTAATCACTTTCCACACATTTCAAAATTACTAAGAGCATGTTTTTCCGCAAAATTATCTTATAATACAAAGTTAGGTGGCTCCTATTTCCCCAATCAACTCCTCTTCTAAAACAATTGAAAATGAAGTTGTTAAATCCAAGCTTCTCATGACTTCTACTTAATCATGTCGACATTATTAGACAACTCAAGTCTTACACTATACTTATTTTATTATCTCCTCGGATTTGAATTTTTCAACCACCGTGACCTAGTGGTTAAGCTCTAATTTTGTACTTTTTTTTTTTTTTTGATGCAATCTAAATTTGAACTTAAATGTCTTGAGTTCGGACATTCACTACAACAAAAAGTAATATTAGTGATAAAATTTAAATTAACAATGTTAAAGTTGTCACTATATATATATATTGAGTGACAATAATTTTTGTTTTGTCACAATAAGGATTTTTAGTGACAATAGTTTCTTTAAAGTTGTCACTATTGACAATTAGTGACACATGTATAATGACAACACAAATAGAGTGACAACTATAATTGTTATCACTAATTGTCTATTGTGACAACAACTTCCTTGTCACTAACTATCAAAAGTGACAACTTTTACTCAAATCTTGTTACTATTAAATATGTAAAATCGATTCTTGTGACAAAAAAAAAATTATTGTCACTAAACATTTACAATTAGTGACAATTTTAACATTGTCACTTTCACATTTTGCCACTAATGTCTTGTTTTTTTGTAGTGATTATTGAGGACGTAAAGTTTATGAGATGACAATCACCGACATATAATGTTTGATCGAGTTAGGGCTTTATGTCCTACAAAAACTTTTAGTACAGACAATGTTTGACCCAATCTAAGTGTAATTCGCGAGGTGATTGAATTATACGTCTCATGTAATTGATTCCATATTTCCTAATGTTTTTGTGTACGAGAGTGATCAAGTTGGACTATACGTCCTTTCAAGCTTTGGAGAAAAATATACTATCGGTGGTGTAGCCACTGCAAATTGTAACCGACATCGCATGTTATTAATAAGAAAGAATTATCAATCTTCTTACTTTCCATGAAATCTCCAATCCCCTGCAAGCATTTATACCTATATAAGGTCACCTTAACATGAACTCTCTCACAACTTCTTATTCTAAAACTCTAGTACTAAATAAAATTGTTTTTGATCATCACTTCGTTCCTCTATAGCTAGTAAACATGGAAAACCAGCTGCATATTTTGTTCTTCCCATTCATAGCTCATGGCCATATGATCCCAACAGTAGACATGGCCAAACTTTTCACCTCTCGTGGCTTGAAAACTACCATCATATGTACTCCTGCATTCTCCGATCCCGTACAAAAAGCCCGTGATTCGGGATTTGACATCGAGCTGTGCCAGATCAAGTTTCCGCCCGAAGGATCCGAATTGCCTGACCATATTGTGAGCCTTGATCAAGTAACCTCAGATGAGCATGAACTAGCTCCGAAGTTTATTAAAGCTTTATCTTTACTCCAAGAACCACTTGAAAAATTCATTGAAGAACTGAATCCAAATTGTCTTGTTTCAGATATGTTCTGGCCTTGGACGACAGATTCTGCACTGAAATTTGGAATTCCGAGACTCATTTTTCACGGGACGAGCTACTTCTCTCTATGCGCTACAGAGCAATTGAAGCGCCACAAGCCTTTCAAAAATGTTTCGTTTGATACGGAGACATTTGTTCTGCCTAATCTTCCTCACGAGGTTAAGTTTGTTAGAACACAATTGGCCGATTATATTCTAATGGAGAATGAGAATGATTTCACTAAGTTGATGGAGCAAGTAAGGGATTCAGACTGGAGAAGCTACGGAGCTGTGATTAATAGCTTCTACGAGCTTGAGCCCGATTATGCTGATCACTATCGCAACGTTTTGGGAAGAAAAGCGTGGAATATAGGCCCACTTTTGTTGTCCAACTGTAGTAGGGACCAAAGGAGAGTAGAAAGAGGGGGGGAGTCTGTTATAAGCGACGGATGCTTGGCTTGGTTGGATGAAAAGAAGCCTAATTCAGTTGTTTACGTTTGTTTTGGGAGCATGGCAAACTTTAGTCCAGCTCAATTACATGAAACTGCAATCGGGCTCGAGGGCTCTAGGCAAGATTTCATCTGGGTCGTGAGGAAAGTCAAAAACAACGATGAAGAAGAGTGGATGCCCCAAGGATTCGAGGAGAGAGTGAAGGGTAGAGGTTTAATTATAAGAGGATGGGCGCCCCAAGTGACGATTCTTGGTCATCAAGCTATTGGTGCTTTTATGACACACTGCGGATGGAATTCGACTCTTGAAGGGATCTGTGCTGGGGTGCCTATGGTCACGTGGCCCTTGTTTGCTGAGCAGTTTTTTAATGAAAAGTTGGTGACAGAGATTTTAAAAATTGGAATTCCTGTTGGCAGTAAGAAATGGCAACGGACTGCAAGTGAAGGCGTGGGTAGGGAGGCGATCACTAAGGTGGCGCAAGGAGTTATGGAGGGCGAAGGAGCTGCGGAAATGAGAAGCCGAGCGATGTATTATAAGGAGATGGCAAGAAAGGCCGTTGATGAAGGTGGATCATCATATAATGATGTGAGTGGCTTGATAGAAGAATTGAAGACATGTACCACTCTCATGAAAGAAGATAGTATAAACTAGGAAGCCAAATGAATTTGTAGTGATAGAGGATTTCGCTTTGCTTTCTTGGTTTATGTCATGTGTTGATTGTCCAATGTATAATTGCTTCCTCCAAACACTATGTCTATGTGCCTCTCATATCTTAAAAAATGTTTAATCTATCAAAAATTTGTACGTAATATTTGACAAATTGACAATAGTAATTTTTAGACAAATTAGGATTTTTAAGTCTCAATGTCTATGTAGTACTTACATTGATACATATACAATGTATTCAACATGGATCCTATCACGTAAACGATTGCGATTATGCTAAGATTTTAAGTGAACAGTACATTTACAACAATAACATGCTCTAGTTTTGTATAGTTTGTTATTTTGGTTAATGTAAGTAAATTTAACTATTTTAGTACGCTCTCCACAAATGGGCCAAGATAAGGGGCCTGAAACTCTCCTTAGCATTAGGCCTGAAAGTAATTTTACAAGCCACTTACAACGCATAATAAGCTTGTACTTCGCGGGAAAATTCTATGTAACACCGGGACCATTTCTATGTCACACCAGTACCAATGGTCCCGGTGTGGCATAGACCATTGGATGAGGGGTATTTTAGTAAATACCCCCCGGCTATTTGAGGGATCCAATGGTCTATGCCACACCGGGACCATTGGTACCGGTGTGGCATAGAACTGCCCGTACTTCGCGTTATGAGTAGTAGCTTTCAATCTCATTTTATCATTCATTCTTTGTGTAGTGCGCAATGATGCTTAAGTTTATCGCATCTTTCATGTTTTGTTAGTTTAATGAAAGCTATATGTCAGGTTAATTTTATTATACCTTTTAATTTTTGAAAAATTACACAAACCTCCCCTAGTGTAATGTGTAATTACACAACTACTCCCTCCTATATGTTAAATTACATAAAGGTTCCCTCATGTAAGGCACTTCGCAAAAGAAACCTCACCTGTATTTAAAAACTCTTACAATTTAACCCTAAAAATCTTGCAATTAGGTCCCTATAGGGAGGTGTTGATAATTCATAAATATGAGGGTATTTTTTTTATTTTTTTTGTAATTACACAGTATAAGAGGAGGTATGTCAGTGATTAGCCTTATTTTCACTATTGTTGTTAAGAAGTTATAGCAATTAATTCATTATACTGATTTAATAAAGTTATACTTGCCAACTAAAGGAGATGAATATATATAATATTCTGCTTCCTACGTACATTTACAAAATACCTGAGAAGGGTTAATCTATGTGTGAAAGTTTATGACTAATGCGGAAATCTCTATTAATAAAAACTAGTATCGTGCTATGATATTATTCGTAATGAAATAATTGTGAAAGATCACCGGTGATATATTATTTTCCCGCCTATGTAGCCGAAATACTTGCAAAGGACTAGTTGGCATATAATAATGCATATTACATCTACATGTGTAGATATATGTTAGAAATGTGGTCGTATGATAACAACTTTGTAAGTTTATAAACAATATATATAGAATAAAATTATGACAATTATTATACGTCTAATCATTTAATTTATCTTTTTATCAGACATAACATAAATATACGCACTGAATGCCCATACCATGTTGAATTACCAATTTACCAGGTGTGCGAAATGGGTCAGCAAAGCCAAAAAATGACATCTTTTTTTTTTTTTAATAAATTGTTTACATGATACATATCATGAATATCGAATAATAAAAATTTACAATCAAATAACAACTATTACAATCAACTAACAATTTCTATAAAAATAGAGAACGGCTCACATGCAGGTGAGTAGGATCTAAAGAGTCTAATAATAACTTGGTACCAGTTTTGACAATAAAACTAGACTTCACCAGCATATTCAACATACCCTCATTCGACTATTCAATTCCAATCTCACTTCCTACATCATTTGAGCACTTTTTTTTGTTTACTATGGTGTCTTTGTAATGTAATTAATTTTCATTATCAACACACCCATTCATATTAATGATTTCTTACAATTACATCCCCTATATATTTAACAATTCTTATGTAATGTCCCAAAATGAGGAATTCTTTGGTAATTACACAATAAGTGAAGGGAGTCTGTGTATAATTTTCCCTCAAATTATTCTCTATCTAACTTTTATTCGCTCCAAATCTCAGTCTCTTTTCTGGAAAATTACACATAGACCCCTTATTGTGTATTACCAAAATTTTTCCTTACTGATTGAAAATTACCAACACAACCCACATGTTAAGGATCTCTTATAATTACACCCCTATGTGTTTAATAATTCTTATAATTTTACCCATATAAACCTTACAAATAGACCTCTTGAGTGGGTGTGTTGGTAATTTTTAATAAACAAGGGGAATTGTTGGTAATTACACCATAAATGAGAGGGTCGGTGTGTAATTTTCCCTTTATCTTATGTTTTTTTTCCTCCGCTCTCCAATACCGATCTTATTGTCCATAATTATTGTTATTGAATCATAATTCGACTATACCGATGTTGTACTCTAGTTATCATTAATCACTTTCCACAGTTTCCGGTATATCTAAGCCCACCCTTTTCTGAAAGATTATCTTGTATCTGAGAGTTATGTGGACCCTCCTATTTCCCCAATCAACTCCTCTTCTAGAACAATAGTAATGCCAAATTCAAGCTTCTCATGATTTGTACTCAATCATGTCGAAAAACTTAGGCTCCGTATGGTTATGTTTTCGGAAATGAATTCTGAGATTTTTTTGGGAAATGTGTATTACAGAAATTCATGTGAAAATGTTGATTTTATTTGTTTGTTTGGATGTATTTTTAGAATTTGATTGAAAGTAGTGTAGATGTGATATAAAGTTGATTTTTATTAGGATTTGATATATAAAATGATTGAGTTGTTTATGACTGTGATGATGATGGGAGAAAAGATATTAAAATAATTTATTTATTTTAATAATGTTATGAGTTGGTAATAAAGTAATATGTATATATGTGTATATATATATATATATATACATATACACACATAATATAATATATATTATAGAAATAGGATGAAAAAAAAAAAAGGCAGCCAACAGTGGGCGGGTCGGGTGGGGTGGGGGTGGGTATGGGTTGGGGTGGTGGGAGTAGGGGGCCTTCATTTTTAGTTTTTTTTTTGTCATTTTTTTCATTTCTTTTTAATTTTAGATCTTTACCCTTTTTTCATTTCGTGTTTTCTTTTCAATTTTATATTTTAAAAGTTCAAGAAAATTGAATCTTGCTCGTCCATATTTATAATAGTTAGTGTAATTATACGGTTCGCATTGGATAAATATAAAAATAGGATGTGGTCCATATATACAATATTTTATGAAATGTGTAAATATGATTGGAGCATAAATAGTTCTATATTTCTTTTTCCATTTACATATAATATTTTACTTCCAATTTGATTGAGGCAAATTTATTTCTATCTTCTTATAATGAGATATTATAATGTTACATAAAATATTTGCTCGAGCCCGAGCCGAAAAATTTGGCGAGACTCGGCTCGAGCTCGGCTCGTGGGCAACCCTATTAAATACCACGTTAGTACCAAAGTGAAATAATCGAGATTCAGTCGGTATTTATTTGAATATTGAGAAGCCAAAAAAGTATAATTTAAAATCTAATAAACAACAAACGAAATTATTAAAATGAAATTATAAATCACAGAATATTGTACATACTTTTGGTAAAAGCATGACCAATTATGTTTCAATTCAAGTACACATACATGAAACAAACAAATAAGAACTTACAAATAAAAATGTAACATTATCCATTGCAACCACCAACACCAACAACGAAAAGCAACTACAAATACAAATCATCACCACTTAGGCCAACCAAAATAGGGAGAACGAGCAGTACTACTAACGTTGCTGTTGCTAGACCCCTGCTCGCTATGCTCTTGATGGGCAGATCTGATCCTAGCAATCTCCCAAGAATCCGTCGGGCCATTAATTATGGTTATGTATGGTTATGTTTTCGAAAATGACCTTAGGGTAAGTATGGTTATGTTTTCGAAAATGAATTTTGAATTTTTATTGGAAAATGTGTATTATAGAAATTCGTGTAAAAATATTAATTTTTTTTGTTTGTTTGGATGTTTTATTGAGAAATATTTGAAAATTGTGTAGATGTGATATAAAGTCGATTGAATTAGTTATATATGTAATGATGATATAAGAAAAAATTAGAATAATATTTTATTTATGATAAAGTAAAAAAGAGAATGTGATGAATAATTGAATTATGTAATTAATAAAGAGGAAGAATGAAGTGATTGAAATGATGAGTAATTATATAACTGATGGTCCGAATTTATTGTACTAAGTCGCTAGAGTAACCCCATTCAATAGAAGAAAAAACACACATTTTTTATTTCTTTTAATAATTAAAAATGAAGAGGGAAGTTGACACCAATCAACATTCTATTAGATGTTTCACGAGAAATTCTATGCTACATTGAAAAAATGGTCTTGATCCTAAATTTCTGGTTCCGTTCCTGACAATGATATTATTGTAAACAACGTAAGTAATTGAATACGTCGCAAATATCTTGATTTTCTCAAAAATAAGTATTCGAGGAATATAAACAAAATATAAGACAGTTGTTATACACAAGGATTAAAATTTCGTTTCGATGATAAGTTTCGAGTTCTTAAATATAAGAAACGTATCGGAAACATCATGGAAAACTTGAAAAATGCTAGAAACAAGGTAAAAACCTTGAAAAAAGAAGTAAAGAAAGGTTGCTTCCTCTTTTCACTAGCAAAAAATAATAGTTGTGGAAAATGTTTATATATCTACATCAATAATCGATCAAATTACACTAATAAATAAAGTGGTAACGTTTGACTCAAGTTTAACATTCACAGAACATATAACCGATAAAATTTTAGTAACTCAAATTGTGAAATAAAACATTCTAGAAGTGTTGTAGTGAAAAAAAATAAAAAGTGGTAATGTTTGATTCAAGTTTAGCATTCACAGAACATATAATTGAAAAAAATTAGTAACTTAAATTGTGAAATAAAAAATTCTAAAAGTGTTTTCGTGAAAAAATAAATAAAAAATTAATATGGATCATGGTTTCAAACTCATCTGCAAATTATATGAAAAAATTACTTTAATCGATAATACAATAATCCCTACATTGAGAGATTTGAGAGCTCTGTTGTATTTGCGATAGAGCAAATCTTTTTGAAAAGTAATTACCAAAGTCTCATGTTTCCATGATTTTCATGAAAATCTTTTTAAAACTCTCAATGTGTCGGCGATAGAGCAAATCTTTTTGACAAGAAATTACCAAACTTTCAATGTTTCCATGTTCCATGGAAACGAACATGGAAACCATGGAAACATATGGAAACATTGAGAGTTTCCATCGAAACATTGGAAACATTAAGAGTTTCCTTGGAAACAACGTAATTTTGAAACTACATGGTGATTTTTTTTCCCTAAGTTGAAAAACAGAAACTTTTCAGACGTTTCGGTGGAAAAGAAAAGAAACTTTGAACCATGGTTATACATTCATTTATGTAGTGTATGTTCTCCCAATATAAAATAAAAGGTAAAAAATATTTCGGCACTAAAGTTTCGCCATTAATGTAATTTTGGTACCCCAAATATTCACAAATGACTCAATCAATACACAAGTTTTACCGTAATTGTCAAATTGGTACCTCATTGATGATTTCCAACCATTTCTCCATTATGTTTTTTCTTAAAGACTGTTATTCCCCTAACCATCATTATGAAAAATATAAAAATATGTATTGTCAAATGTCAATTAGAACTTGCATTTATGTTTTCTAATTGTATTTTTTTTAAATCTATTGAATATGGCTTGATGTTTCTCGAAATATGTATTTTGTAATTTTTATACGACAATTTTATTCTAAAGTGATAAATTTACATTTAAGATAGCAAATAATTTTAATTTTAATTTAATGTAGAAACGAAAACATTATACCCTTGTTATTATGAATTTATATTATAAAAATAAATTGATACTTTTAATTAAATGGTTATTTTATACATGTATATATAAATAAGTAGATTTTCAAAAGTTTAAGACATTTAAATGAGTAGATTTTTAAATATGTCATGAGATTGATTAAAAAATTCATTTAGCCAACCAAGATTTTTTTCGAGATTTTCTCATTAGTTCGTGATATCAAACTCCTGTTTATTTTTATGTTTTAGTTTCTCTTATTATACATATTGGCAATAAGGTTGTACCCTGTTTAACTTTAGTACTTTGTTCTTAATTTAGCCTCGTTAATTAGAAATTATTGTTCTTGTTTATGATATTATTTTGTTGAGTTAATATCATATCGTGTTTTTCAGAAAGCAAAAAAATATAATCACAATGTCAACTTAAAAAATATTTTTTAATTTCAAACTATTTGAACATATATATAGATAAAATATAATTTTCTTACACTTTTAGAAATACTCATTTACATATACATGTATAAAATAACTATTTAATTAAACGTACAACAATTTATTATTATCATATAAATTCAAAATAACAAGTGTATAATTTTTTTTCTACATTAAATTAAAGTTAAAATTAATTGCTAACTTAAAATTTAAATTTATTACTTTAGAATAAAATTGTCATATAAAAATCAAAAAATATATATTTTGGAAAAACATCAAGCCATATTAAATAAATTTAAAAACTATAATTAAAAATATAAATGGAACTTCTAATTCACAATACATACATTGATATTTTCATAATAATGGTTAGGGGTATAATAATCTTTAAAGAAAAATATAATACAGAAATATATGGAAATCATTCATGAGGTACCAATTTGACAATTATGGTAGAAGTTGGTACCAATTGAGTCATTTGTGAACAATCAGGTATCAATATGACATTAATGGAAAAATTCGGGTACCGAAATAATTGTTAGCCTAAAATTAAATAATTCCACAAGAACCCTCATTGAAAGTATTTATATTTCTTGAAAGTCATATTTACTTTAATAATTTATTACTACAACAACCGCTCTCCCCCCCCCCCCCACCTCTTCCCCACTTTTTTTTCTTCTTTTTTTCACTTTGTTGTTTTTAATAAGTGGATCTCCAATTTATTTATTTACTTACTCTGAAACAATATATATATATATATTTATAGTACACTGATAGAGCTAAGGCATATTTAATTCCTTATTTGAGGAAGGAATCACAAACTCCAGCAATGGAGGGGAGAAAAAGACGGAAAAGATAAAAAAAACAATGTTCTGCAAATGCTTGATTCATTCATGGAGTTTTTCGTCCTAAATACAGTACCATAGCTGGTTTTTTGGGGAAAAGGGGGACCACTATCACGTGTCCTATTTTTTTTTGTTACAAGATATTTTAATTCTCTCCTAACCTAGCTGCATTTGGATGTATTCTTTTAGCCAAGTGGGTTTCTTCTTAATTCGGTTGCGCCTAGAATTAATTCCCAAGTCTTCAGGCCCATTTTCTTCTTCATTTAATATTCTCGTCCCATTAATCAACAGCCCATTCGTATCATTACCCGGCCCGTGGAGAGTGACCTTGCCCTCAAGGTCAAAATCCGGAAATGCCCTTGTAATTGTCTTAATAGATTCCCAAGTACTTTCTTTCTCAGACAAAGTATCCTAGTGAACTAAAAGTTGGATTTCTTCTCCAAATTTGGTCTGCACTTTTCTTACGCC
Source organism: Buddleja alternifolia (assembly GCA_019426215.1). Lineage (NCBI taxonomy): Eukaryota > Viridiplantae > Streptophyta > Magnoliopsida > Lamiales > Scrophulariaceae > Buddleja > Buddleja alternifolia. The sequence continues at coordinate 30,337,023 of CM033408.1, read as the reverse complement.
TAAAACAGCTCGAGGGTTAAGAGATGGTTGTATGTTGTCAATCGTGGGGGGAAACGGCGAGATCTGAGGAGGAGGGTTGCCGTGACAGGGTTTGAGCAGCGAAACATGGAAGACTTTATGAATTTTGGCCTCTGCTGGAAGTTCCAATTCGTACGCGACGTCACCGATACGCCGGAGAATGCGATATGGCCCAAAATAGCGTCGACTGAGTTTGTGGGAGAATCGTTTGGAGACGGAGATCTGGCGGTAAGGTTGGAGACGCAAACAGACCCAATCTCCAACTTGAAAGGTTTTATCTAAACGGTGTTTGTTTGCTTGATCTGTCATACGTTGTCGAGCCCTTTGTAAATTGATTTTGAGTGTGGCTAACATATCTTGTCTCTGTTGCAGCAAGTCATCTAGGGACGCGATCAGAGTAGATCTGATGGTATACGTTGGGATCGTCGGTGGGGGTTGGCCGCAGAGGGCTTGAAAAGGAGGCATACCAATGGCTGAATGCTAAGACGTGTTGTACCATAGCTCCTCGAGATGAAGGAATTTCACCCACTGGCGCGGCTGGCCGCCGGCGAAGCAGCGAAGGTCCGTCTCCACGCATCGATTAAGAACCTCTGTCTGTCCGTCAGTTTGGGGGTGATATGCACTACTCATGGCTAGGGTAGTCCCTTGAAGTTTGAACAATTGTTTCCAAAAATTGCTAACAAAAACTCGATCTCTGTCACTAACTATGCTTTTCAGAATGCCGTGTAGGCGAACTATCTTGATTGCAAAAATGGAAGCAAGAGATGCGGCGGTAAAGTGAGGTGGCAGAGCAATAAAATGGCCGAATTTGGTCAATCGGTCCACAACAATCCAAATGACGGATTTACCAAATGAAAGTGGCAGGTGCGTTATAAAATCCATACTGATATCTTCCCAGACTTGATGTGGAATCGGTAGAGGTTGGAGATTTCCTTAGGGTTTGTGAGTGATGCTTTTGACCTGTTGACATATGTGGCACTGTTGGATGTGAAGCTTAATATCTGATTTCATTGCAGGCCAGTAGAAGGATGCTGAAAGTCGAGCGAAAGTGGCGAGGATACCGAAATGACCCGCCACAGGGGAATCGTGAAACTCGGTGAGTAAAGCAGCCTGTAATCCAGAATCTTTCGGAATAAATATGCGATGTTTAAAATAAATGATACCGTTATTGAGAGTAAACACATGTTGCATCGAGACATCAGTTTGTAATTTAGAAAGGAATTGTTGTCCTGCAGGGTTGTTATGATAAAATTCCCGAAGTTGGTCCAGGAGTGCGAAACGCGGACTGGAAATAGTCAATAAAGTGGCCGGAGAGCCATACGGAATACGAGATAACGCATCCGCCACACAATTCTGTTTCCCAGGTTGGTAATGGATTTCATAATCATAGCCTAACAGTTTTGTAAGCCATTTTTGCTATTCCGGCGTCTGGATATGTTGTGTTAATAGGCTGCGTAAACTTTGTTGGTCTATAAAAATTCGAAATTTCTTTCCCAATAAGTACTGACGCCACTTTTTAACAGCCTCGGTGATGGCGTACATTTCCCGGACATAGGTGGAAGACGAACATAAACGGGGACAAAGCTTCTTGCTGAAGAAGGCGATAGGTTGTGACTCCTGGGATAACACTGCACCCACTGCAATTCCAGAAGCATCAGTATGAATGTCAAATTGTAATGTAAAGTCGGGTAGCCTTAGTACCGGTAGAGAAGTCATGGCTGATTTCAGTTTTGCAAAAGCTTCAATGGCCTGTATATCCCAAATAAAAGAATCCCGCTTCAACAAATCTGTTAACGGGCCCGCTATCAACGCATAATGTCGAACGAAACGGCGATAGTAGCCCGTTAATCCCAAGAATCCCGGCAAGGCTGAAACTGACTGTGGAGCGGGCCAGTCAAGTATGGCCTGAATTTTACTTGGGTCAACAGCAACCCCTTGGGCTGAAATGACGTGGCCCAAGAAGTCCACTGTTGCGGTCCCAAAAACACACTTAGAATATTAAAAAAAAAACTGATTAGTAGCAAGAAGTTGAAAAACAGCAGACGAATGAGACAAATGTTCCTCCTAATTACGACTATAAATCAAAATGTCGTCAAAAAAAATAAGAACAAATTTACATAAAAGGTCACGAAAGAGAGCATTCATAGCCGCTTGGAATGTCGACGGGGCATTTGTTAACCCGAACGGCATTACCAAAAATTCAGAATGGCCAGCCACGGTTCGAAAGGCAGTTTTATGAGTATCTTCACTAGCTAAACGGATTTGGGGAAACCCGAAACGTAAATCCAACTTACTAAAAACAGTGGCACCATGCAATTCATCAAATAGTTCATCAACTGTGGGAATGGGGAAACGATCTTTAATTGTAATAGCATTTAAGGCTCGGTAATCGGCGCAAAAATGCCATGAACCATTTTTTTTTTTTACTAATAAAATCGGGGAAGAAAAGGGACTATTGCTGGGTTTAATGATTCCATCCGTCAACATATTCGAAATTAAATCAGCCATAGCATGTTTTTGGCAATGTGGGTAGCGGTACGGTTTAACATTGATAGGGTTCGAGGAAGGAAGGAGGTGAATGTGATGATCATGAGCACGACGAGGTGGTAAACCGTGGGGTGGAGTGAAAATGGCAGCGAATTTATGAAGTAGAATTTGTAAATCGGGATAAAGTGTGGAAATATGATCGGAGAGGGATGGGTCGACAAGGGAATCCGAGGGGATGGGAATGATAGAGTGAAAAGAGGCAATGGAGTCGGTGTGTATATAACGGCAGATGTTGTTATAAGTTGTGGGAATGGGTCGAGAGTGGGTACACCCAACTAAAGTAATCCAATCACCAAGATGGGAAAAAGTCATAGAGGGAATGGCAAAATAAGAGAACACGGGGCCTAATGTTTGTAGCCACTGGACCCCAAGGACTACTTTTGCCCCTTGGATAGGAATAACATAAAAAGGAAGGGAAAATGTATAAGATTGAATTTCATCAGCCACATGTTTATAGCACCCCATGCCTTTTAAAGAATCTCCATTACCCACCATAACTGTAAAATCCGGAATAAACTCGATAGGAATTTTGAGAAAAGTGGCGACACGGGGTTGAAGAATATTGTGCGAGCTACCCGAATCAACAAGGATAGTAACCTCATGGCCAAGAATGGTACCCCGTAAACGTAGGGTGCGTGGTGATGGGTCACCGGTGAGCGCATTTTCGGAGATATGAAACAGTATTGAAGGGGCTGATTCGGTGGCGTCGGTAGGCGAATTTATGAGTCAAGAGGGAAGAGGAGGAGGTAAACACTCAGAAGTCATGAAATCAGTGTTGGAATCATCGATATCCGGAAGGACCGAAGAATTAATATCCTCCGAAGATAAGAGTAAGAGAAATGGTTTCGATTTGCATCGATGGCCCGGTTGGAATTTCTCGTCACAATTGAAACAAAGGCCCTTGGCCCGACGGTCTTGCATTTCTGATGGAGAGAGTCGTTTTATGGGATACGGAGGTTTAGGAGGTGGAAGTGTTAACAGAGGCGGGGCAGGAGGGGGAACCGATTTATGTGGGAACGGGGCAGAAGGTATACGAGAGTGAAGGAGTTTAGATTCAATGAGTTTAGCAAGGCCTATGGCCTGAGAAATAGAATGAGGTTGAAGAACTGTTAACTCACGGTGAATATCGCCACGAAGCCCAGATAAGAAACAGTTGAGAATGGCTTCTGGTGACAGACCAACCACACGATTGCAAAGGCGTTCGAAGTGGGCTTGATAGTCGGCCTGGTGATTTGTAAACGACGACGGGCCAAAACGAAGTTCAAGGGCCCGAGTGAAGGAGTCCCAAGTAGAGAGCTGAAAGTTGGTACTCATCCACTTGAACCAACTTAAGGCTTCACCCACCATATAAAAGGCGACTAGATCCAGGTGCTGCTGCGGTGGAACTTGATAAAAACGAAAATAGTGTTCGACTTGAAATATCCAGTCGAGGGGGGAGCTACCATCGAAAGGTTGTAGCTGTATTTTTGGGGGTTTGGGCAGATTCAGTAGGGGGTGAAGTGTACCGAACAGGGGTGGATTCGGGTGAGTGAAATGAAGGGGTTGAGGGGACTGTGGCGGGGGAGGCGGAGGTGGTGGTGGTGGTGGGCGACTCAAAGAAGAAGGGTCGGTAGGGGAAACGGGCATTGATGCGAGTTTGGTATAGATATGAAATAACCGACGATAAAGTTTCATGGCAAAGGTCGAAGGAAGCTTGGAGGTCGGCGATGGCGTCTTGAATAGCTTGGTTGGGAGGCATGGTAGGAAGGTGAAAGCACCAATGATAGAGCTAAGGCAAATTTAATTCCTTATTTGAGGAAGGAATCACAAACTCCAGCAATGTGGGGGAGAAAAAGACGGAAAAGATAAAAAAAACAATGTTCTGCAAATGCTTGATTCATTCATGGAGTTTTTCGTCCTAAATACAGTACCATAGCCGTTTTTTTTGGGGAAAAGGGGGACTCCTATCACGTGTCCTATTTTTTTTTGTTACAAGATATTTTAATTCTCTCCTAACCTAGCTGCATTTGGATGTATTCTTTTAGCCAAGTGGGTTTCTTCTTAATTCGGTTGGGCCTAGAATTAATTCCCACGTGTTCAGGCCCATTTTCTTCTTCAGTTAATATTCTCGTCCCATTAATCAACAACCCATTCGTATCATACACCCACCACAAATGGACCAAGATAAGGGCCTGAAAATCTCCCTAGCATTGGGCCTGAAAGTATTTTTACAAGTCATTTACAACGTATAATAAGCTTGTACTTCGTGCTAATAAATAGTAGCTTCCAATCTCATTTTATCATTCATTCTTTGTGTAGTGCGCAATGATGCTTAAGTTTGTAGCATCTTTCATGTTTTGTTAGTTTAATGAAAGATTTATGTCAGGTTAATTTTATCATACATATTTAATTTTGAAAAATTACACAAACCTCCCCTAGTGTTATGTGTAATTACCCAACTACTCCCTTCTATTTTTGAAATTAATTAAATACTCCCTCATGTAAGGCGCTTCTTAAAAGTACCCACACTTGTATTTAAAAACTTTTCACCTCTCGTGGCTTGAAAACCACAGTCATATGTACTCCTGCATTTGCTGAGCCCATAAAGAAAGCCCGGGATTCGGGATTTGATATCGGGCTGAGCTAGATCAAGTTCCCGCCTGAAGGATTCGAATTGCCTGACCATATTGTGAGCGCTGATCAAATAACATCAGATGAGTTAGTTCCCAAGTTTATTAAAGCTTTGTCTTTACTCCAAGAACCACTTGAAAAGCTCATTGAAGAACTCAATCCTAATTGTCTAGTTTCTGATATGTTCTGGCCTTGGACTACAGATTCTGCATTGAAATCTGGAATCCTGAGACTTATTTTCCACGGGACGAGCTACTTCGCGCTATGCGCTGAAGTGCAAATGAGGCGCCATAAGCCTTTCAAGAATGTTTCGTCTGATACGGAGTCATTTGTTTTGCCTAATCTTCCTCATGAGGTTAGGTTTGTTAGAACACAAGTGTCTGATTTTGATTTAGGGGAGAATGAGAATGGTTTCAATGAGTTGATGTAGCAAGTAAGGGATTCAGATTGGAGAAGCTATGGAGTTGTGATTAATAGCTTCTACGAGCTTGAGCCCGATTATGCTGATCATTATCACAACGTTTTGGGAAGAAAAGCGTGGAATATAGGCCCGCTTTTGTTGTCCAACGGTAGTGGAGGCAAGGAGAGAGAAATAGCGGGGAAGTATGTTATAAGCGCAGACGAATGCTTGGCTTGGTTGGATAAAAAAAAAGCCTAATTCAGTTGTTTACGCGTGTTTTGGGAGCATGACAAACTTTAGTCCAGCTCAATTACATGAAACTGCAATCGGGATCATGGGCTCGGGGAAGGATTTCATCTGCGTCGTGAGGAAAGTTAAAAATGACGATGAAGAAGAGTGGATTCCCCAAGGATTCGAGGAGAGTGTGAAAGGTAGAGATTTAATTGTAAGAGGATGGGCGCCCCAAGTGGCGATTCTTGGTCATCAAGCTATTGGTGCTTTTGTAACACACTGCGGATGGAATTCGACTCTAGAAGGGATATGTGTTGGGGTGCCTATGGTCACGTGGCCCGTGTTTGCTGAACAATTTTTTAATGAAAAGTTGGTGATAGAGGTTTTAAAAATTGGAATTCCTGTTGGCAATAAGAAATGGCAACGGGCTGCAATTGAAGGTGTGGGAAGGGAAGCGATCATTGAGGTTGTGCAAGGAGTTATGGAGGGCAAAGGAGCCTCGGAAATGAGAAGCCGAGCGACATATTATAAGGAGATGGCAAGAAAGGCAGTTGATGAAGGTGGATCATCATATAATGATACGAGTGGTTTGATAGAAAAATTGAAGACCTATACCACTCTCATGAAAGAAGATAGTATAAACCAAGAAGCCAAATAAATTTGTAGTGATAGAGGATTTCGCTTTGCTTTCTTGGTTTATGTCATGTGTTGATTGTCCAATCTATAATTGATTCCTCCAAACACTATGTCTATGTGCCTCTCATATCTTAAAAAATGTTTAATCTACCAAAAATTTGTACGTAATATTTGACAAATTGACAATAGTAATTTTTAGACAAATTAGGATTTTTAAGTCTCAACGTCTATGTAGTTACATTGATACATATACAATGTATTCAAAGGATCCTATCACGTAAACGATTGCGATTATGCTAAGATTTTTAAGTGAACAGTACATTTACAACAATAACATGCTCTAGTTTTGTATAGTTTGTTATTTTGGTTAATGTAAGTAAGTTTAACTATTTTAGTACGCTGTCCACAAATGGGCCAAGATAAGGGCCTGAAACTCTCCTTTAGCATTAGGCCTGAAAGTATTTTTACAAGCCACTTACAACGCAAAATAAGCTTGTACTTCGCGGGAAAATTTTATGCCACATCGGGACCATTTCTATGCCACACCGGTATCAATGGTCTCGGTGTGGCATAGACCATTGGATGAGGGGTATTTTAGTAAATACCCCCTCGCCTATTTGAGGGATCCAATGGTCTATGCCACACCGGGACCATTGGTACCGGTGTGGCATAAAACTGCCCGTACTTCGCGTTATGAGTAGTAGCTTTCAATCTCATTTTATCATTCATTCTTTGTGTAGTGCGCAATGATGCTTAAGTTTATCACATCTTTCATGTTTTGTTAGTTTAATGAAAGCTATATGTCAGGTTAATTTTATTATACCTTTTAATTTTTGAAAAATTACACAAATCTCCCCTAATGTAATGTGTAATTACACAACTACTCCCTCTTATATTTTAAATTACATAAAAGCCCCCTCATGTAAGGCATTTCGTTAAAGAAACCCTACCTATATTTAAAAATTCTTATAATTTCACCCTAAAAATCTTACAATTAGATCCCTGCAGGGAGGTGTTGATAATCATAAATATGAGGGTATTTTTTTATTTCTTTTTGTAATTACACATTATAAGAGGGGGTACGCAGTAATTAGCCTTATTTCACTATTGTTGTTAAAAAGTTACAGCAATTAATTCATTATACTGATTTAATAAAGTTATGCTTGCCAACTAAAGGAGATGAATGTATAATTTTGTGCTCCCTACGTACATTCCCAAAATACCCGAGAAGGGTTAATATATGTGTGAAAGCTCATGACTAATGCGGAAATCTCTATTAATAAAAACTCGTATCGTGCAATGATATTATTCGTAATGGAATAATTGTGAAAGATCACCGGTGATATATAGTTTTCCCTCCTATGTATCCGAAATACTTGCAAAGGACTAGTTGGCATATAATAATCCGTATTACATCTACGTGTGTAGATATACGTTGGAAATGTGGACGGATGATAACAACTTCGTAAGTTTATAAAAAATAGATATAGAATAAAATTTTGACAATTTATTATATATCTGATCGCTTAATATATATTTTTATCAGACATAACGTAAATATACACACCTAATACCCATGCCATGTTGAATTACCAATTTACCGAGCGTGCAAAATGGGTCAGCAAAGCCAAAAAATGACGCCTTTTTTCTTTTTTTTTAATAAATCGGTTACATGATACATATCATGAATATTGAATAATAAAAAATTTCAATCAAATAGCAACTATTATAATCAACCAACAACTACTATTAAAGTAGAGAACGACTCACATGAAGGTGAGAGTAAGACTTAAAGAGTCTAATAATATCTTCGGCACCAATTTTACCAATAAAACTAGGCTTCATCAGCATAATCAACATACCCTCATTCGATGTATTAAATTCCAATCTCACTTCCTACATCATTTGAGCACTTTTTTTTGTTTACTATGGTGTCTTTGTAATGTAACTAATTTTCATTAACACACCCACTTAAATTAAGAATTTCTTACAATTACACCCCCTATATGTTTAACAATTCTTATAATATATAATTATATACATGAGGGGGACTATATGTAATTTTCCAAAATGAGGGGTCTTTTGGTAACTACACAATAAGTGAGGGGGTCTCTGTATAATTTTCCCTCAAATTATTCTCTATCTAATTTTTATTCACTCAAAATCTCAGTCTCTTTTCTAGAAAATTACACATAAACCCCCTCATTTGTTGTGTAATTACCAAAATTTTCCCCCACTGATTGGAAATTACCAACACACCCCACATACTAAGGATTTTTTACAATTATACCCCTATGTGTTTCATTATTCTTATAATTTTACCCATATAAACCTTATAAATAGACCTCTTGAGTGGATGTATAGGTACACACCACACATGTTAAGATTTCTTACAATTACACCCCTATGTGTTCAATAATTCTTATAAATTTACCCATATAAACCTTATATAAATAGACCTTTTGAGTGAGTGTATTGGTAATTTTCATTAAATACGGGAAAGTTTTGGTAATTACACACTGAACGAGAGGGTCTGTGGGTAATTTTCCCTTTACCTTATGATTTTTTTTCCTCCGCTCACCAATACATATCTTATTGTACATAATAATAATAATTATTTACTGATGTTGTACTCTAGTTATCATTAATCACTTACCACAGTTTCCGGTATTATCTAAGCCCACCCTTTTCTGCAAGATTATCTTGTATCTGAGAGTTATGCGGCTCCTATTTCCCCAATCAACTCCTCTTCTAGAATATGCCAAATTCAAGCTTCTCATTACTTCTCTCAACTATTAGTCAAATTTGATGTCGGTAGATTATGCATGAAGTCTAAGCACCACAAATCATATTTGAATCAAAATCAACGACTCATTTTCATTATTTTTAAAAAGAAACATAATAATAATAATAATAATAATAATAATAATAATAATCATTCATTTATGTCGAACATTATTAGCCAACCTGAAGCTTATTAGAACTTATACTACACTAATTTTATTAATCCGCTCGAATTTGAATTTTCGACCACCATAAATGAGGGCATAAACCTCGTCATTTATGTGGATGTGTTATGAGCTGACAATTATGGACATATAATGCTTGATCGACTGAGGATTAGGGTTTTTGTCCTAGGGAAAATTTTAGTACAATTCTTGTTTGACCTAACTCAAATATAATTCATAAGGTGAGTGAATTACGCTTGTCATATGATTAATTTTGTATTTTCTAGTGTTTATTTGAGATTGTGATGATCGAGTTGAATTATAAATCTCATTGAACTTTGGAGAAAAAAAACATTGGGTAATGATTATTTTTCCTTTATTACGATAGTCACTACATACTGTACCCGACATATGATCCTTTCCCTGATCAGAATTTTTTTTCAATCTTCTTACTTTCTAAGAAATCTTCAAAGTTCAAACCCCTACAAGCATTTCCACCTATATTTACATCACCTTAACATGAACTCTCTCACCATCCCTTATTCTCAAACTCCAGTAGTAAATCAAAATTGAGTTTCATCATCACTTTGTCCCATTTTAGCTAGTAAAATGGAACAAAAGTTGCATATTATCTTCTTCCCATTCTTAGCTCATGGCCATATGATCCCAACAATTGACATGGCCAAACTTTTCACCTCTCGTGGCTTAAAAACCACCATCATAAGTACTCCTGCATTCTCTGAACCCATACAAAAAGCCAGGGATTCGGGATTTGATATCGGGCTGAGCCCGATCAAGTTTCCACCCGAAGGATCCGAATTGCCTGACCATGTTGTGAGCCTTGATCAAGTAACCTCAGATGAGCTAGTTTCGAAGTTTTTTAAAGCTTTATCTTTACTCCAAGAACCACTTGAAAAACTCATTGAAGAACTCTATCCTAATTGTCTTGTTTCTGATATGCTTTGGCCTTGGACCGTAGATTCTGCAACGAGATTTGGAATCCCGAGACTCATTTTCCACGGGACTAGCTACTTCGCGCTATGCGCTAAAGAGCAAATGAAGCACCATAAACCTTTCAAGAATGTTTCATCTGATACGGAGTCATTTGTCTTGCCTAATCTTCCTCACGAGGTTAAGTTTGTTAGGACACAAGTGTTTGATTTTGTAGTGGAGAAAGAGAATGATTTCGCTAAATTGATGGAGCAAGTAAGGGATTCAGATTGGAGAAGCTATGGAGTTGTGATTAATAGCTTCTACGAGCTTGAGCCCGATTATGCTGGTCATTATCGTAAAGTTTTGGGGAGGAAAGCGTGGAATATAGGCCCGCTTTTGTTGTCCAACGGTATTGAAGACCAAGAGAGAGCAGAAAGAGGGGGAAAGTCCACTATAAGCGCAGTCGAATGCTTGGCTTGGTTGGATGAAAAGAAGCCTAATTCAGTTGTTTATGTGTGTTTTGGGAGTATGGCGAACTTTAGTCCTACTCAGTTACATGAAACTGCAATGGGGCTCGAGGGTTCGGGACAGGAATTCATCTGGGTTGTGAGGAAAGGCAAAAACAACGATGAAGAAGAGTGGATGCCTCGAGGGTTCGAGGAGAGAATGAAGGGTAGAGGCTTAGTTATAAGAGGATGGGCGCCCCAAGTGGCTATTCTTGATCATCAAGCTATAGGTTCTTTTGTGACACACTGCGGATGGAATTCAGCTTTGGAAGGGATATGTGCTGGGGTGCCTATGGTCACATGGCCTGTGTTTGCTGAGCAGTTTTTCAATGAAAAGTTGGTGACAGAGGTTTTGAAAATCGGACTTCCAGTTGGGAGTAAGAAGTGGCAACTAGCGGCGAGTGAAGGCGTGGGAAGGGAGGCGATCACTGAGGCGGTACGAGGCATTATGGAGGGCGAAGGAGCCTCGGAAATGAGAAGCCGAGCGATGTATTATAAGGAGATGGCAAGAAAGGCTGTTGATGTAGGTGGATCATCTTATAATGATATGAATGCTTTGATTGACGAATTAAAGGCACGTTGCAAAACAAGATACCATAAACTAGGCAGACAAATGAATTTGTAGTGCCCAATGACTATTTGGTTAAGTTGCATCGGTATCACACTGTTAACTCGAAGATTAAGTGTTCAAATTTTCATCTTTATATTCCCACCGTTGTAATTAAAAAGAAAAATTTATATTAACAAAGGACTTCTCTTTGTTTTCTGGGTTTATCTCATGTGTTAGATTACCCAATCTATAATTTGCTTAATCCAAACATATATTACATGCCTCTCATATCTTAGAAAAGGTTCAATTTGTCTAACTTTCATATAATATTTGACCAATTGAAAAATGAGAAATTCTAGTCCGCTCTCAGCTAGACCACACCTAATTGTATTTCACAAAATGAGTGACATATAAAGAGTGATTTATAGGAAAATTCGAAAGTTCAGATTCTATTATTTGTCTAGTTACATTTATACGTCGACGGTGAATATTCAACATGGATCCTATTGTGTGAAAATTTGTGAATATATTGAGACTACAACCCGGCCATGGAGGAGCCGGACTCCGGCCGGCCACCTCCACTCACGGTAACACCCAACCGTAACCAGAAAAAGCTTAAACGCTCCACCATCGGAGCGGACTCCACCAACAGTCAAGATGCAACCCATGATAACCTGAATCTGCAGCAGGGTACTTCGACGGCAAATCACAAACGACATGACCAGCCAACGGCGACTCCGAATGCATGGCAAAACAACATTCGCGACTCATGGAATCGAAAAGAAAAGGGACCGGTATTCTACACCGGCGAAGGTGAACCAGATGACATGGATTCGTACTCCGAATCCGACGAAGAGGAACCCGAGAAAGAAGGTAATAACATTTCAATTTATAACATACCCAAATCTGTACTCCGGCAGGGTCTAGCACCATACAGGCGGGCTCTCGTAGTGAAGGTCTTGGGCAGGAAAGTCGGCTACGTGACATTGAAGCAAAGAGTCAAAACTATATGGAAATTACCGTATGAACCTACTTTGGTCGATTTAGGTAATGAATTCTACCTCATACGTTTTCATGCAAAAGAGGAATATGTTAGAGTGCTTAATGAAGGCCCTTGGGTAGTTCTGGGTCATTATCTCACTGTACGTAAATGGAGTCCGTCCTTTGACCCGAAATCGGAAACGATCAAGTCCACCATGGTTTGGATACGCTTTCCCGAACTGCCGATTCACTATTTTTATGACCCGATTTTACGTGGCATGGGTGGACAGATTGGAAGAGTGATAGGAATCGATAAGCATACGGAGGAATCTTTGCGGGGAAGGTACGCACGGGTATGCGTGGAAATTGACCTTAGGAAGCCATTGATACCGTGCATTAAAGTGAACATAAAAATACGCATTGTGGAGTATGAAGGTTTGAATTTGGTTTGCTTCACGTGCGGGGCTTATGGTCATCGTAAGGAGGTGTGTGGAACGCGTTACAATGAAGATGAGGACACGGCAAAGGAGATGAATCAAAATCCGGCCCCCATGCAGATCCCTACACCAACTACTTATGGGCCATGGAATATAGTTCAACCAAGGAAACGTCGGCCTATACTGAAAAAGGACGACACTAATACAGGGACTAATAGAGAGAATTATGTCTTTGTGTTTGGCAAAAAACAATCAGGGAGTGAGATGGATAAGCAGGTGCCAAAACAAACATGGAGGAGGAAAGACCCAATTCCTACAGCTCAAACCAATCCGCCAATGGGGAATACTTCTGATGACCATGGACAACAAAAAGCAATAAATCGGTCAAGAGGAAGTCGCCCAATCAAGAACACCACCACCGAGACGTCCGACTCCAGATTCGATATTCTTAATAATATAAATGACGACATGGAATCGACAAAGCTAGACGGAGTTACGACTTCTCAGACGAAGATAGACATAGGCAATCAGCCACCAGCTCGACGAAAATTGGTAATTGATAAACAAAAGCCGGCGAGTAATATTGTGGCAACAGAAAAAATACTGCCAATTAGACAAGGCCATACTTACCCGATTATAAACAATTCTACCAACCCGCTTTTTGAGTCAGGTCAATCATCAAAGACGATGAACCTTTCAGAGCAGTCATCACATTTTGGTATAAACAGACCGCCTGAACCAGGAGATGACATGCAACAACTGTGTAATTCGGAGGACGACCTTGATGATGACTCAGATGAAGACTCAGATGAGGATGATTCTATCTCCGTAGAACTAGAAGAAAGTGTCGACTACCATAGGCAGGCTAGGGATGATTCAAACCCTAACGAGCACATGCAAATCGACGTCGCCATGCAATCTATAGGGGGGGATTGGGTCTCCCCCCCAGGTATGATCTGTTTGTTTCTGTTGAAACTTTGTATCGTAGTTCTTTTTAATGACAAGTATATTTTGGAATTGTAGGGGAGCAGCCAAACAGGAATTCTTGAACTCTCTCAAAGAGGTTCTCCGTACACATAAACCAATGATTTTAGTTCTTGTTGAACCACGGGTTCATGGTAACAAAGCGGACGACATCTTAAGACAAAGCCGGTTTGATAAGGTGGAAAAGGTAGAAGCTCGAGGCTTTGCCGGAGGAATTTGGCTTTTTTGGAATACTGGGGAAGTGACTTTAGAAATTATCGAAGCAAATGACCAGAGTATAACTTCCATTGTTCGTCGCCCAGGAGATACGCAATGGGTCTTGACAGCCGTGTATGCCAGTCCGAAAGTGGAAATACGAAATCATTTGTGGGACCACATAACTCATATGGCACCGCATGTTTTGGGACCTTGGGTTATTGCCGGCGATATGAATGTTGTCACAAATCACAGGGAAAAAACAGGGGGCGGCCCGATTGATTATAACCAATGTAAAAATTTTCTTGATTGTGTGGATAAATGTAGCTTGATGGATTTGAATTTCGTAGGAACACCCTATACGTGGGCTAAAGGAGGACGGTCTCCATTACAAGAAAGATTGGATCGTGCGATTTGCAATGAAGCGTGGCGTGTCGAGTTCCCGACTGCCACAGTCTCGCATCTCCCACGAATTGGGTCAGACCACTCGCCTATTTTATTATCTCTCGATACCACAGTGCCAGTTAGTCCGACCAAGGAATACTTCCGTTTTCAGACAGCATGGTTCACTCATCCGACTTTTAAGGATATGATTTCACATCATTGGGTCAAAAATAGAAGGCTTGGAATTCAGGATCAGATTAGTAGTACACGGGATGCAGCCTTTACTTGGAATCAAACTACCTTTGGCAATATCTTTAGGAGGAAAAAACAGCTAGTAGCTCGGATTGCAGGTATCCAGCGAGCTCAGAGTAATCATTTCCGGTGGTCACTGAGAAAATTGGAAGTCAAGTTGCAGGCACAATATCAAGATACTCTAAGACAAGAAGAACTCCTGTGGAAACAAAAAGCAAGAATTAAGTGGTTGAGGGCAGGGGATTTGAATACGAAATTCTTTCATTTGTCGGCAGTCACGAGACAGAACAAAGCTCCAATCAGAACATTACAAAGAGATACGGGCGAATGGGAATCGGATCCTTCTGCTTTGCAATCGATGGCGGTAGATTACTATCGGGATCTTTACGGCGCTGGACCGACACCGAGACAGTATGCTCACACTGAGGAATTTCCAAAATTACAGAATCACCACATAGCAATTCTTACTGAACCGGTTTCAAAAGAGGAAGTCAAGCGTGCACTTTGGGAGATGAGCCCATCGAAGTCGCCTGGACCAGACGGAATTCAACCCCTATTTTATCAAAGATGTTGGGATATCGTAGGTGATGATATTTTTCACATGGTCCGGGAGGCAATCCAATCAGGTTACATCGACACCTCCCTCAATAAATCCCGCATTGTCTTAATTCCTAAAGATAAGCAACCTAAACATCTTTCTCAATTTCGTCCAATTAGCCTTACAAATGTGAGCTTAAAGATTATCACAAAAACTATGACTAACCGGATTCGGAATTTTATGAATGAACTTATTCCCCAAACTCAGAGTAGCTTTATCAAGGGTCGACAGACCATTGATAATGTACTTATCACTCAAGAGATTCTTCATGATATGTGCAATCGTAAGGGTAAAAAAGGTTATTTTGTGGCAAAAATTGATTTTGAAAAAGCGTATGACAAAATTAATTGGACATTTTTGGAAAATGTGTTATGTGAGCTTAGATTCCCTGACCCTTGGGTTAAGCTTATTATGGCATGCACTACGACGGTTCAACTTTCCCTTTTGTGGAATGGGAAAGTCACAGAGTGGTTCATGCCGAAGCGAGGCTTAAGACAGGGGGATCCCCTTTCGCCTTATCTCTTTGTCTTCTGTGTCCAGAAATTAGGTGCACTTATTGATAAATCAGTTCGGGAAAAGACTTGGAAGGCTGTTCCTACATCACGATCGGGTCCGCGTATTTCTCATCTAATGTTTGCGGATGATCTACTACTTTTTGGCGAAGCCACCAACCACCAAGTTATCGTGGCCATGAATACTTTGGGATACTACTGTGATCTTTCGGGACAGACAGTAAATCGGCAGAAATCTCGCATCTTCTTCTCCAAAAATGTCACCATTGAAGATAAGCAGCGTATTGGTCGACTTACCTCCCTGGGACAGACGGATAATTTAGGTTGATATCTTGGCGTCCCCCTCAACCATGGGCGTCTCTTGCGGAAAGACCTCACTTTTATTCTAGATCGAGTTAAAAAAAATTCCAAGGATGGAAACGGAAACATCTAGAACTTGCGGGGCGAGCTACTCTGATAAAGTCAGTTACGGAGTCAATCCCGGCTTACCATATGCAAACACTTCGACTTCCGTTAGGACTATGTGATGCAATTGATAGAGCCAATAGACAATTCCTATGGGGCGGTTCAGATGATGAGAGGAAAATACATCTTATTAGCTGGGATACGGTGTGTCAACCCAAAAGAGCTGGCGGGTTGGGACTTCGAAAAATGCGGCTCACAAACATGGCTTTTTTGGGTAAACTGGGCTGGCAGGTACTCACAAATGAATCGAAATTATGGGTCCAGGTACTTCGACATAAATATCTCCTTCGAAGGCGAGGTCGCTCACGCAATAACATGTCCCAAAGCTGGAAAGGTATTTTGGATTTGTTACCTCTTGTCCGATCGGGTATCAAATGGCGTATTGGGGATGGGAGCAAAATCCGGTTCTGGCTAGATGAATGGATAACGGGCGGTAATCTCTTGGCCCAAATTGACAATCACTTAGATCACGAGACGGCTGTCCGTTCGGTGCAGAGTTATTGGATACCGGATATCGGGTGGGATTGGATGTCTCTAAGCCATCTGCCGTATAATGTGCGAGAAGTGCTTCGGGGGATCGACTTAGATGCTTTAAGTTGCCAGGAAGACATCCCGTGCTGGAAATATGCTATAGATGGCCAATATAGTGTCAAAAGTGCTTATGAAGCCTTATCGAGAACAACCACTTGTGTTGTTGAAAGTAAAAAGTGGTCCAGAATCTGGAAAATCAGGGGAGTTTTTCGTCGTCGTTTTTTCCTTTGGCTTCTTAGACATGAACGTGTTCTCACAAAATCCACCTTAAAAACTCGACAGATAACTCATACTGACAATTGTGATATTTGTGGCAGGTCGGCGGACACTAACCTACATGCATTACGCGACTGTGCGTGGGCGAGGAACGTGTGGGAGACGACAGTCCACCCGAATTACCACTCGAGATTTTTCTCGGGCACGAGTAAAAGTTGGGTGGATTGGAACCTATCTCACACGGCAAATAGGTATGCATGGTGCGATAATTGGTCATTAGCATTTACTGAAATTCTGTCTTTCATTTGGCAGGTCCGCAACGAGCTGATTCATGGTGAAAGGAATGAGGCACCTACAATGGTCCTAGATATTTTACACTCACGAATTGACGGCACTGTACACTCGACGCTGTTTGACCCGGATGTAACCGTACTCCAGATGCAGACAGGTTGGGCAAAGCCAACTTCTGGTTACTGTAAAGTAAACGTGGATGCGGCAGTAACACAAATTGCAGACAATTCTACCCGTTGGACGGGGATTGGGGGTACCTTGCGGAATGAACATGGTAATTGGATAAAAGGTTTTATGGGGCAGATACCACCATGCTCTTCTGTCGAGGCTGAGCTGCGAGCCATTCTAGAAGGACTAGAGATGGCGTGGAACTCTGGAGTACGGAAGCTTATTCTTGAATCTGACTGTCGGACTGCTATACGAAGCATTGTGGAAGCCTCCACAGCTCATCATTACTACGAGTTGATCCAAAAAATACGTGATGTCTTGCATAGAGGCTGGGAGGTCTCTATCACCTGCATTTGGCGGGAAGGCAACAGGGCAGCAGACATGCTAGCCAAGTTAGGATTACACACCCAATTCACATTTTGTAATGCGCCTGATGAGCGTATTCTTCACATTTTGGATGATGACATTTTTGGTAGAACTTGGCCACGTATTTTGACTATTAGCCCGGGTATGTCGGGTTAACACAAACATCTTGGGTAACCCCCTCCTCTTCATGAATGGAAAAAAAAAGACATTCACAAACAATGTGTCCTAGTTTTGTATGGTTTGTTATTTTGGTTTATTTAAGCAAGTTTGGTTATTTTACTACACCGTCCACAAATGGGCCACAGATAAAGGCCTGAATTCTACATTGGGCCTGAAAGTGTATCTACACTCTCCACAAATGGGCCAATATAGGTCAGCAGTCCTATATTCTAGAAGGATCGCTTCTGCTTTTGTTGAACTCCGGTTCGCATAATGAGGAGTCTTTCACCCCAAAACAAATGAACTGGAAAAACATACATTTTTCCAGACGGGGTGTGAAACTTTTTTACGATCAAGACACAATGGGCCAAAGATGCCCAAGAGGTATAATTATTGGTCCGAATTTATTGTATTAATTTGCTAGAGTAACCTCATTCGATAGAAGAAAAAACACACATTTTTTTTATTTCTTTTAATAATTAAAAATGAAGAGGGTAGTGGACACCAATCAACATTCTATTAGATGTTACACGAGAAATTCTAAGCTACATTGGAAAAATGGTCTTGATCTTAAATTTCTTGTTCCATCCCTGACAATGATATTATTGTAAACAATGTAAGTGATTGAATACGTCGCAAATATCTTGATTTTCTCAAAAAATAAGTATTCGAGGAATATAAACAAAATATAAGACAGTTGTTATACATTCATTTATGTAGTCTATGTTCTCCCAATATAAAATAAAGGGTAAAAAATATTTCGGTACTAGAGTTTCGCCATTAATGTCATTTTGGTACCCCAAGTGTTCACAAATGACTCAATCGGAATACAAGTTTTATCGTAATTGTCAAATTGGTACCTCATTGATGATTTCCAACCATTTCTCCATTATATTTTTTTCTTAAAGACTATTATTCCCCTAACCATCATTATGAAAAATATAAAAATATGTATTGTCAAATGTTAATTAGAACTTGCATTTATGTTTTCTAATTGTATTTTTTAAATCTATTGAATATCGTTTGACGTTTCCTGAAATATGTATTTTGTAATTTTTATATGACAATTTTATTCTAAGGTGATAAATTTACATTTAAGAGATATCAAGTAATTTTAATTTTAATTTAATGTAGAAACGAAAACATTATAACGTTGTTATTATGAATTTATGTGATAAAAATAAATTGATACTTTTAATTAAATGGTTATTTATACATGTATATATAAATAAGTATATTTTCAAAAGTTTAAGACATTTAAATGAGTAGGTTTTTATAAATGTCACGAGATTGATTAAAAAATTCATTTAGCCAACCAAGATTCTTTTCGAGATTTTCTCATTAGTTCGTGATATCAAACTCCTATTTTTATCAATTTTTATGTTTTAGTTTCTCTTATTATACATATTGGCAATAAGGTTGTACCCTATTTAACTTTAGTACTTTGTTCTTAATTTAGCCTTGTTAATTAGAAATTGTTGTTCTTGTTTATGATATTATTTTGTTGAGTTAATATCATATCGTGCTTTTCAGAAAGCAAAAAAATATAATCACAATGTCAACTTAAAAAATATTTTTAATTTCAAACAATTTGAACATATATATGTATATATACTCTTTGATAACATATAATTTTCTTACACTTTTAGAAATACTCATTTACATATACATGTATAAAATAACTATTTAATTAAACGTACAACAATTTATTATTATCATATAAACTCAAAATAACAAGCGTATACTTTTTTGCTGCATTAAATTAAAGTTAAAATTAATTGCTAACTTAAAATTTAAATTTATTACTTTAGAATAAAATTGTCATATAAAAATCAAAAAATATATATTTTGGAAAAATATCAAGCCATATTAAATAAATTTAAAAACTATAATTAAAAAATATAAATGGAACTTCTAATTCATAATACATACTTTGATATTTTCATAATAATGGTTAGGGGTATAACAATCTTTAAAGAAAAATATAATACAGAAATATATGGAAATCATTCATGAGGTACCAATTTGATAATTATGGTAGAAGTTGGTACCAATTGAGTCATTTGTGAACAATCAGGTATCAATATGACATTAATCGCTTAATATGATACTTCCCGAGTGGGAGTTGCTTTTCTTTACTTTAGAATATTTTTTCTCTCTGGGTAAATAGGCAAGCAACTGGGTAAAAGACATCTTAGGAAACCATTCATTTCCAGCCTTTCCTTTCAAGGAAATTTTTCTTCGAAAAATTCGGATAATTGTTAGCCTAAAATTAAATAATTCCACAAGAACCCTCATTGAAAGTATTTATATTTCTTGAAAGTCATATTTACTTTAATAATTTATTACCACAACCAAAACCCCCCCCCCCCCCCCTCCCTTCTTTCTTCTTTTTTTTGCTTTGTTGTTTTTAATAAGTGGATCTCCAATTTATTTATTTACTTGCTCTGAAACAATATATATATATATATATATATATATATATATACATATATATGTGTGGGTATATATATATAGTACACACCTCCACAAATGGGCCAAGATAAGGGCCTGAAATTCTCACTAGCATTGGGCCTGAAAGTATTTTTACAAGTCATTTACAACGTATAATAAGCTTGTACTTGTACTTCGTGCTAATAAATAGTAGCTTCCAATCTCATTTTATCATTCATTCTTTGTGTAGTGCGCAATGGGGAAATTTTAGCCCAGATCCGGCTTGGCCGCACCCAAGTGTATTTCACAAGGAGAGTATATTACACTTGTTATTTTATATAATACACATGGGTTTGGCCGAATCGGGAGCAAACTAGAATTTCCCGTGCGGAATGATGCTTAAGTTTGTAGCATCATTCATGTTTTGTTAGTTTAATGAAAGCTATATGTCAGGTTAATTTTATCATACACTTTTATTTTTGAAAAATTACACAAACCTCCCCTAGTGTAATGCGTAATTACTCAACTACTCCATCCTATTTTTGAAATAACATAAAGATTCCCTCATGTAAGACACTTCTAAAAAGTACCCCCATCTATATTTCAAAATTCTTATAATTTAATCCCTAAAAGTCTTACAATTAGGTCCCTGTAGGGAGATGTTGGTAATTGAAAAATATGAGGTTTTTTTTTGGGTAATTACACATTATAAGAGGAGGTATATCCGTGATTCACATTATTTTCACTATTGTTATTAAGAAGTTATCGCAATTATTTCATTATACTGATTTAATAAAGTTATACTTGCCAACTAATGCCGAAATCTATATTAATAAAAACTTGTATCGTGCAACGATATTATTTGTAATGGAATAATTGTGAAAGATCACCGGTGATATATATATGTATCCGAAATACTTGAGAAGATAGTGCTCGTCATTTTCTGATTGTTATTCAATCTGTTCTGATACATTATCCGGATAATGATGCAGTTTTGGAGCTTGAGAAGTTTTGCAGGTACATATTCACTAAAGCAGTTAAAATGGAGAAAGATTATCTTATGCAGAGAGCTAAAATGGATTGGCTTAAAGATGGTGATCAATGTACTTCATTTTTCTTTAAACGAATTGCGGTACGGCGTGCTAGATCGAAGATTTTCAGGTTGGAAAATAGCATGGGACATGTTCTTGAACAACCGGATCTGATTCGCGATGAAATTGTCTCATTTTTCTCTAATCTCTTTGGTAGTTCAGCCCGTGATTCTTCTGAGCCTTTAAATGAGTTTAGCTCATCTATTTCTAAACGCCTTACTAATGAAGAAGCACTTCATATGGTCCGTCCTATTGAAGATAAGGAGATAAAAGAGGTGCTTTTTAGTTTCAAGAATGACAAGGCTCCGGGCCCAGATGGATTTACTGCTTTGTTCTATAAGAAAGCTTGGCCTATCATTGGGGAAGAGATAACGGCAGCTCTAAAAAAAAATTTCTTGACAGGAAAGCTTGTACGAGCTATTAATTCCACTTTAATTTCTTTGATCCCCAAGGTGGAGATTCCAAAAAAAAGCAAGTGACTTCAGACCGATTGCGTGCTGTAATGTCTTATATAAGGTGATATCTAAGATTATAGCTAATAGAATGACTCCTTATTTGGAAAAGTTGGTGGATCCCTCTCAAACAGCTTTCATACCGGGGCGCAAAATTAGTGACAATATTCTTCTGGCTCAGGAACTTTTTCATGGTTATAAAAGGAAAAATCTACCGGCTAGGTGTGCTTTTAAAGTCGACCTCATGAAAGCTTATGATACGGTAGAGTGGGATTTTTTGCTTAAGGTGTTGGAATATATGAACTTTCATCCGTTATTCATTAAGTGGATACAAGAATGTATTACTTCAGTCTTCTTCTCTATTAATATCAATGGGTCATCTGAAGGTTATTTTAAGGGGGCACGTGGTCTTAGACAGGGAGACCCTATTTCTCCTTACTTATTCGTGCTTGTCATGGAAGTATTACACGGAATTATTGGGAAGTTTATAAGTGAAAATCCTGAATTTAAATATCATTGGAAATGTGGTAATACAAGTACTTATATGCTTACGTTTGCTGATGATTTACTTTTATTTTGTAATGCAGATCCCCGTTCGGTGAGCATTCTTCATCAAGGAACTGAACTATTCGCTAATCTGTCGGGCCTACGAGCAAATCCTAATAAAAGTAATCTCTTTTTATCCAGTAAGGCTAGCTTAAGTGCTAATACTATTGAGCAGTTTTTTGAATTTCCTATTGGCACCCTCCCAGTTCGGTACCTAGGGGTTCCTCTTATCACTTCCAAGCTATCGATCTCAGATTGTCAACCTCTTATTAGAAAAGTGGAAACTCGTATTGGTTCTTGGACTAATAGGAGCCTTTCGTATGCGGGTAGAGTACAACTCATCAAATCTGTGTTGTCCTCAATGCATATTTATTGGGCTGGTGTTTTTATTCTACCAAAAGGAGTGTTACGAGCCTTAGAGAAAATTATTCGAAAATTTTTATGGTATGGAAACCATGACTCGGGGTATGCTAAGGTATTGTGGAGTGAAGTATGTTTTCCGAGGTGGTTTGGGTATACAGTCACTGCATACGGGTAACATAGCTTTAATGATGCGTCACCTGTGGGCGGTAATTACAAATAATCAACAATCTATTTGGGTTGTATGGATTTATGCAAACCGTTTACATAATAGATCAATATGGTCTGTTCAATTGACTGCGTCTACTTCGTGGTGCTGGAAACAAATTCTGAAAATGAGGAACTTAATTGAACCACATATTCAATACCGTATAGGAAATGGGGAAAATATTTGGCTTTGGTTTGACCCTTGGCATGAGAAAGGTAAACTGATTACCATTTATCCACAAGGGTCAAGGGTGTTAGGGATTCCTCAAGATTCAAAGCTCTCAAGAGTGATCATAAATGGAGAGTGGTGTTGGCCTACTTTTCGTACATCGGATAGAATGGAGATTAGTGAAAACCTTCCGAATATTCATAGAGGAAATGAGGACAAGATCATCTGGAAAACAGCTTCTAATGGAAAATTCACGAGTGCCATGGCTAGGGAAGCTTTACGCGACCGGGACACACCTAAAATCTGGTCTCATTTTCTTCGCGGACCAGGTAAGATTCCTAAACATAATTTTATTTTATGGCTAGCTATTAGAGAAAGACTATCGACTAGAGATAAGCCTTGGATTGGTACAAATACACCGTTTTGTGTACTATGTAATGATGATATTATTGAAACACATGAGCACCTTTTCTTTAATTGTTCTTTCTCACAAAATTGTCTTCTTATTCTTAAGAATCAGGTAAAAGTGGATTGGCCAGCAAACAATTGGCATCTTGGTATTATGAGGGTGTCAAGTAAATGGAGAGGAAAACATTTGATTAATGTGGCTTACCGTATTTTATTGGCTTCTATTGTGTATATGATTTGGTGGGAAAGAAACTCCAGAGTATTCAAAGATAAAGTGGAATCTTCTGAGTTAGTTGTTCTCCAAGCTTTACAAGTTACAAGAAATCGGCTTATTACTATAGCTCCAAGTGAATCATTACAAGCAGTTGCTCTTCGACGCATTTGGAGAATAGCTTGGTAGAATGTCAATTTTTTTTATTTGTTTTAAACGTGGCATTGGTTGGCCCTGTGTGTATTTTCTTGCAGTGTTAGTGTTTTTGGTTTGTGAAACATGAAACTAGTGTATAATCATCAGTTTTCATGTCTTTGAGTTTGGAATAATATCATTGATTGGTGTATAATGATCCATGTATTAATCTGTGGCCTATATTACTTAAGTGATTATGTCCTCAGGGGTATCTCAATACCTAATGCCCTAAAACCAACTGGTTTGGGAGTCATTGACTGATAACTTGTCTTAGGGTAATATAGAAAGCCTAATAGATTGTACATTGCACGGATCACAATACACTATTTGATGTTCTATTACGTCTCACTCTCAGGGCATGAACTGGTGAGATCGAATTTCATGTTTTTTATCTCTTATAGTTGCTTTCGATTGTGGCAAGGAAGTTCCTTGTGCACATTAGTTGTAAATCCTTTTTTTCTTAATGAAATTGATCTTTCCAAAAAAAGAAATACTTGCAAAGGACTAGTTGGCATATAATAATTCGTATTACGTCTACATGTGTAGATATTCGTTGGAAATGTGGACGTATGATAACAACTGCGTAAGTTTATAAACAATAGATATAGAATAAAAATATGACAATTTATTATACATCTACTCGCTTAATATATATTTTTATCAGACATAACATAAATATATGCACCCAATACCCATACCATGTTGAGTTACCAGTTTACCGGCGTGCAAAATGGGTCAGCAAAGCCAAAAAATGATATATTTTTTTAATAAATCGGGTACATGATATATATCATAAATATTAAATAGTAAAAATTTATAATCAAATAACAACTATTATAATCAACTAACAACTATTATAAAAGTATAGAACAAGTTACAAGCAGGTGAGATTATGACCAAAGAGTCTAATAGTATCTTGGACACCAATTTTGCCAATAAAACTAGGCTTCATCAAAATATTTAACATACCATCATCGAGGTATTCAATTTCAATTTCACTTCCTACATCATTTGTGCACCTTTTTTTTATGTTTTTTTTTTTGTTTACTATAGTGTCTTTGTAATGTAATTAATTTTCATTACCAACACACCTTTTCATGTTAAAAATTTCTTACAGTTACACCACCTATGTGTTTAACAATTCTTATAATATTAATATGAGGGGGACTTATGTAATTTCCCCAAATGAGGGATTTTTTGGTAATTACACAATAAGTGTTGGGGATCTGTATATAATTTTTCCTCAAATTATTCTCTAACTTTTATTCTCTCTATATCTTAGTCTCTTTTATCTTCGAAAAAATTACACATAGACCCCCTCACTTATTGAGTAATTATCAAAATTTCTCCTCACTTATTAAAATTACCAACACAACCCCTCATATTAATGATTCGTACAATTACACCCCATATATGTTCAGCAATTCTTATAATTTTACCCGTATAAACCTTACAAAAATAAAGTTTTTGAGGAAGTGTGTTGGTCATTTTCAATAAGTGAGTGGAAATTTTGGTAATTACACTATGAGTAAGGGGGTTCCTGTGTAATTTTTCTTTATCTTATGATTTTTTTTTTTCCCTCCGCTCTCCAATTCAGATCTTAGTGTACATAATTACTATTATTATTTAATAAAAATTCGAATATACTGATGTGGTACTATAGTTATCATTAATCATTTTCCACAGTTTCCGATAATATCTAAGGTCATCTTTTTCTGAAATATTATCTTGTAACACACAGTTATGTGGCTCCTATTTCCCCAATAGTAATGCCAAATTCAAGCTTCTTATGACTTCTAAGTAATCATGTCGAACATTATTAGCCAACTTGAAACTTCTCAGAAATTATACTATACTACTTTTATTAATCTCCTCGAATTTGAATTTTCGACCATGAAGGGGGTGGTTTAGTGATTAAATCTCTACTTTCTACTATTTTGATTTCGAAAGTAAATGAGGACATAAACCTTGTCATCTATGTGGATGTGTTATGAGCTAACAGTCATGGACATATAATGTTTGATCGAGCGAGGATTGGGTTTATGACCTGCGGAAGATTTAAGTACAGACTCTGTTTGACCTAACTCAAATTTAATTCATGAGGTGAGTGAATTACAATTATCATGTGATTAATTTCATATTTTTCTAGTGTTTATGTGAGACTGTGATGACGAAATTGGGCTATACATCTCATTGACCTTGGAAGAAAAAACATTGGGTAGCAGTTATTTTTCCTTTATTATGGTTATCTGTACCTGACATAGCCTTTTCCTTAATCAAAAATTATTTTCAATCTTATTTTCCTTCTTTCGAAGAAAACTTCAAACCCCTACAAGCATTTACACCCATATATACATCACCTTAACATGAACATCCCTGATTTTCAAAATTCCAGTGGTAAATCAAAATGCTTTTCATCATCACTTTGTCCCATTTTAGCTAGTAAAATGGAACAAAAGTTGCATATTTTGTTCTTCCCATTCATAGCTCATGGCCATATGATCCCAACAATAGACATGGCCAAACTTTTCACCTCCCGTGGCTTGAAAACCACAGTCATATGTACTCCTGCATTCGCTGAGCCCATAAAAAAAGCCCGGGATTCGGGATTTGATATCGGGCTTAGCCAGATCAAGTTCCCGCCTGAAGGATCCGAATTGCCTGATCACATTGTGAGCGTTGATCAAGTAACATCAGATGAGTTAGTTCCCAAGTTTATTAAAGCTTTGTCTTTACTCCAAGAACCACTTGAAAAGCTCATTGAAGAACTCAATCCTAATTGTTTAGTTTCTGATATGTTCTGGCCTTGGACTACAGATTCTGCATTGAAATTTGGAATCCCGAGACTTATTTTCCACGGGATGAGCTACTTCGCCCTATGCGCTGAAGTGCAAATGAGGCGCCATAAGCCTTTCAAGAATGTTTCGTCTGATACGGAGTCATTTGTTCTGCCTAATCTTCCTTATGAGTTTAGGTTTGTTAGAACACAAGTGTCTGATTTTGATTTAGGGGAGAATGAGAATGGTTTCAATGAGTTGATGGAGCAAGTAAGGGATTCAGATTGGAGAAGCTATGGAGTTGTGATTAATAGCTTCTACGAGCTTGAGCCCGATTATGCTGATCATTACCGCAACGTTTTGGGAAGAAAATCGTGGAATATAGGCCCGCTTTTGTTGTCCAACGGTAGTGGAGACGAGGAGAGAGAAATAAGGGGGAAGTATGTTATAAGCACAGACGAATGCTTGGCTTGGTTGGATAAAAAAAGGCCTAATTCAGTTGTTTACGCGTGTTTTGGGAGCATGACAAACTTTAGTCCAGCTCAATTACACGAAATTGCAATAGGGCTCGTGGGCTCAGGGAAGGATTTCATCTGGGTTGTGAGGAAAGTTAAAAACGACGATGAAGAAGAGTGGATTCCCCAAGGATTCGAGGAGAGAGTGAAAGGTAGAGGTTTAATTATAAGAGGATGGGCGCCCCAAGTGGCGATTCTTGGTCATCAAGCTATTGGTGCTTTTGTGACACACTGCGGGTGGAATTCGACTCTAGAAGGGATATGTGTTGGGGTGCCTATGGTCACGTGGCCCGTGTTTGCTGAACAATTTTTTAATGAAAAGTTGGTGACAGAGGTTTTAAAAATTGGAATTCCTGTTGGCAATAAGAAATGGCAACGGGCTGCAATTGAAGGTGTGGGAAGGGAAGCGATCATTGAGGTTGTGCAAGGAGTTATGGAGGGCGAAGGAGCCTCGGAAATGAGAAGCCGAGCTATGTATTATAAGGAGATGGCAAGAAAGGTCGTTGATGAAGGTGGATCATCATATAATGATACGAGTGGCTTGATAGAAGAATTGAAGACATATACCACTCTCATGAAAGAAGATAGTATAAACTAGGAAGCCAAATGAATTTGTAGTGATAGAGGGGGAAAATCGCATTTTTAGTCCCGTAACTTTGTCCCATTTCACTTTTGGCCCCATTAGTTACGAGATTCTCACTTTACGTCCCATATCTTTAAAAAAATTCTCACTTTTGGTCCCAAACCCCTGATTCTGTCTATTTTTAACGTGAAATGACACGTGAGTGGCCCGTGCGCCGTTAGCCAACTAGGTTTGGGGGGAAATTGTTCACTTTGATTGTTTGGGAGGCAAAATCGGCTGTAAGATTGAGAAAAAGGAAGGGGAAATCAGATTTTGGGGCAAAATTATATAGGTTTTTCTCAATTTTGGCGCCAATTTTTCCTCCCAAACAGTTGAAGTGAACAATTACCCCCCCAAACCTAGCTGGCTAACCGCGCACGGGCCAAACAGTTACTCATGAAAGAATGATGTGAGTGGCTTGATAGAAGAATTGAAGACATGTACCACTCTCATGAAAGAAGATAGTATAAACTAGGAAGCCAAATGAATTTGTAGTGATAGAGGATTTCGCTTTGCTTTCTTGGTTTATGTCATGTGTTGATTGTCCAATCTATAATTGCTTCCTCCAAACACTATGTCTATGTGCCTCTCATATCTTAAAAAATGTTTAATCTATCAAAGATTTGTACGTAATATTTGACAAATTGACAATAGTATTTTTAGACAAATTAGGATTTTTAAGTCTCACTGTCTATGTAGTACTTACATTGATACATAAACAATGTATTCAACATGGATCCTATCACGTAAACATGGATACATAATAAGCTTGTAATTCGTGTTATAAGTAGTAGCTTCCAATCTCATTTTATCATTCATTCTTTGTCTAGTGCACAATAATGCTTAAGTTTATCGCATCTTTCATGTTTTGTTAGTTTAATGAAAGCTATATGTCAGGTTAATTTTATTATGCCTTTTAATTTTTGAAAAATTACACAAACCTCCCCTAGTGTAATGTGTAATTACACAACTACTCCCTCCTATATTTTAAATTACATAAAGGTTCCCTCATGTAAGACACTTCGTAAAAGAAACCCCACCTGTATTTAAAAATTCTTACAATTTAATCCTAAAAATCTTGCAATTAGGTCCCTGTAGGGAGGTGTTGATAATTCATAAATATGAGGGTATTTTTTTATTTTTTTTGTAGTTATACATTATAAGAGGAGGTATGTCAGTGATTAGCCTTATTTTCACTGTTGTTGTTAAGAAGTTATAGCAATTAATTCATTATATTGATTTAATAAAGTTATACTTGCCAACTAAAGGAGATGAATGTATAATATTCTGCTCCCTCGTACATTCCCAAAATACCCGAGAGGGGTTAATATATGTGTGAAAGCTCATGACTAATGCGGAAATCTCTATTAATAAAAACTCGTATCGTGCAATGATATTATTCGTAATGGAATAATTGTGAAAGATCACCGGTGATATATATATATGTATCCGAAATACTTGCAAAGGACTAGTTGGCATATAATAATTCATATTACATCTACCTGTGTAGATATACGTTGGCAATGTGACCGGATGACAACAACTTCGTACGTTTATAAATAATAGATATAGAATAAAATTTTGACAATTTATTATACATCTAATCGTTTAAATTATATTTTTATCAGACATAACGTAAATACACGCACCTAACACCCATACCATGTTGAATTACCAGTTTACCAAGCGTGCGAAATGGGTCAGCCAAGCCAAAACATGACGTCTTTTTTTACATGATACATGTCATGAATATCAAATAGTAAAAATTTACAATCAATTAGCAACTATTATAATCAACTAACAACTACTATAAAAATAGAGAACAACTCACATGCAGGTGAGAGTAGAACTTAAAGAGTCTAATAATATCTTGGGCTCCAATTTTGCCAATAAAACTAGTCTTCATTAGCATAATCAACATACCCTCATTTGAATTCCAATCTCACTTCCTACATCATTTGAGCACTTTTTTTTTGTTTAATGTGGTGTCTTTGTAATGTAATTAATTTTCATTATCAATACACCCTATTTCTGGATAAAAACAAATTAAATAAGAAAGAACTAATTTGATTAACTCAAGCCTCGTGATAATTCTCCATTTAGAATTATCTAGCAACCCCCGCGTTCGAATTCGATACCCCTAGACGGTGATTCAGACTTTAACACTTCGATATGTTGTTAAAACTGTTGTTCGGACTGCAATTAACACAAATAAAGAGGAAAGGAAGATAGAAGTTCAGATATAAATTTATCTACCAAATACTTAAATCTGATAAAAATGATAAAAATTATACCTCCATATTGATATCCGATCGCATACAACAAAGTTGTTCCAGCAAGAGATATGGCTGGTAGCAATTATTAATCACTTGGATTTAAACTATTGCACTAATTACACTATGCTACTGCTAAGATTACGCATACTCCTAGAAAAAGATAAAAACATGTGTCGAGTCTTCTTCTTCTTGTTCTCCTTCTTTCTTTCCTGCCTTGCCCTTTATCACGTACCCACTTCCTTTGCAGTTAGTAACTTCCTTCAACAGCGTTTTCAAACTTATTTGATTGGTGCGTCTCTGAATTGGGTAACCTCCTTCTCTTTTGAGCTTATTTTGGTGAGCTTCTAACTTAGTGGCATATTAAGTTTGGACCTATAAAATTAATCTGAATTGCTTTAGGCCCGTTCCCGATTTTAATTAGTCATCGTATGTGTTATTTGGGCTTTCTCACCTTAAGCCCATTTCTTCGTATTTTATTAATAAGGCTGTTTGGGCCCTTCAATTTGAGCTCAATTTCGAATTATTCTACTGATAAAGGTTATTTGGGCTCCTTTATCTCAAGCCCAATTTCGAATTGAGATATGGATCATTCGGGTCTTTTAATTTAGTGAGTCCATTTCATTTTAGGTGTAAACACACCCACTCATATTAAAAATTTCTTACAATTACACCCCTTATATGTCTAACAATTCTTATAATATATACATGAGGGGAACTATATGTAATTTCCCAAACTGAGGGGTTTTTTTTTATAATTACACAATAAGTGAGGGAGTCTGTGTATAATTTTCCCTCAAATTATTCTCCATCTAACTTTTATTCGCTCCAAATCTTAGTCTGTTTTCGGGAAAATTACACATAGAACCCCTCACTTATTGTGTAATTACCAAAAATTTTCCTCACTTACTAAAAATTACTAACATACCCCTCATATTATGAATTTCTTATAATTACACATCTACGTGTTTAACAATTTTTATAATTTTATCCATAAACTTTACAATTTTTATAATCTTGAGTGGGTGGGTTAATAATTTTCAATAAATAGGGGGAAGTTTTGATAATTACGTTCTGTGTGTAATTTTCCCTTTTATCTTATGATTTTTTTTCCTCCGCTCTCCGGTACAGCTCTTATTGTACATGATAATTATTATTTTAATAAATATTCGAATATACTGATGTTGTGCTCTAGTTATCAATATCATTAATCACTTTCCACAGTTCCCGATATATCTAAGCCCACCTTTTTCTTCAAGATTATCTTGTAATATAGACTTATGTGGCTCCTATTTCCCCCAATCAACTCCTAAATTCAAGCTTCTAAAGACTTTTACTTAATCATGTCGAACATTATTAGCCAACTTCACAGATATATATATATATATATATATATAATAGAGAAACCATACCAAAGAACAAATATATTAGAAGATCAAAGAATGTACGTGCATTACCTCATGCTATGCACAATAAAATACTATAACAAATGATTTATCATACATGATTAGCTTTTTTCATAAAAGTACAACTTCACTTTGTAGGTGTGTAAGAGTTCTTTAGAGTTTAGATATATAAGTCTTTATTGGTTATCCAGACTGTTTATACTATAAAATAATTTGGGGTTTCGAATTACAGAGCCCAAATAACCCAAAACTGTAGAAATTCGAAAAGAATGAAATTGGGTCCACAGGAAATGGCAGCTCGAGTCAAGTGCTCGAGCGCTCCAGCTCAAGCAGGTTGCTCAGTTCGAGCTCGAGCAATATATATCGAGCAGCAAAGAAATAGAGCAATGTGCCATTCAATAAACCCCCATAGTCCCTAGATGTTTATTTCGAAGAAATGAACTGAAGAAATAAAATATAGCTAATATCTGAGACGCGCTAATTCAAGAGCGGTTGAAGATGTTACGTGGGTTCCTTCAAAATATTTGCAGTTACCGGTTCACGTGGGTTCCTCAAAGACCAATATATATACGAGCCGCGGACAGAGACAATAGATCATCGCAAGATCACCAGACTTCTGCATTTTCGTTTTCTTAGGAGTAGTTCATAGCGTAATGTAGGAGTAGCTCTTAGCATAATTTAGGAGTAGCCGTAATGTAATTTAGTATTAGACTCGAAGGAATTTGCCTTTTTAAGGTTTGTATCGGCATTCGATTGCCTGTAATTTTTAGGAATCGAAGACAATAGATTACATTCAGATTTCAGTATTTGACAGTAATTTGTATCTTGACCTCTTTCATTAACATCGTTTTAAACGTAGGTATCTTGTGTCAGATTTAAGTATAGAGCACTTGAATTTTTCTCATAGAATACATTTGATAGGTTCTCACGTAGGCAAAAGTATCAGCTGGAAATCACTTGTGTACGGTGTCCGTACAGAAGTGTTTCTTCTAGCGTAGAATTTTAGATAATAAGATAAGCTCTTTATTGAGTTTGTTATTTCCAGACATTCTCGTATTTCGAACTCGATAAATCCTATTTTAACTACTTTAGTTATTTCCAAACTTTGCAACAATATATATACAATCAATAATACTTCCTGATTTGAAGTTTAAAAGGAAAATTAAGAAACTTAATTTTACGAAGATTACGTTGTAACACATATATCAACCATAAAACTAAAGAAATAAATTAAGGGAAATAATACAAAAAATAAAGGGGATATTTAAATTGTCATCCAAAAAGTCACGAGTCAAACAATTTGGATAGAAGGGTCGAATAAAAATACATCTAAAGAGGAAATCATGTGCGAAAACTTTAAACATGCAAAATTTTGTTAAGAAAACAATATTTAAACTAAAACAGAATCAAGCAATGAGATAACACTTTTTTTCTTTTTCTTTTTTTTAATTCAAGATGAAAGAGTACTCTAAATATCTAACCCCACAAACTCGGGTTGATAGTCATAATCTTGAGCCACAAAGACTTCATCTAGCTACATAAAGGAGGGGGAAACCACAACTTCTAGTAGCCTGAATTCGAACCCAGGACCTCTTACATAAAATGGGAGGTGGATACCACTAGACCAACAGGTCTTGGGTGAGATAACACATTTTTTAAATTATATTTTTGTTATTATTATTTTCATTTTAAATTGAGCAATGCAATAATTGTTTCCAATAAATTAAATGTGTAATTACCCAACTATTCCCCTAATGTAATGTGTAATTATCCAACCTTTCCTTCCTACTTTTGAAATTACATAAAGACTCCCTTATGTAAAACACTTATTAAAAGTACTCCCACCTGTATTTAAAAATTCTTATAACTTAACCCCCGAAAAATCTTACAATTAGGTTCCTGTAGGGAATTGTTGGTAATTCAAAAATATGAGTTTTTTTTGGTAATTAGACATTATAAGAGGGGGTAAGTTCGTAATTAGCCTTATATTCACTATTGTTGTTGAGACGTTTTAGCAATTAATTCATTATACTGATTTAATAAAGTTATACTTGCCAACCAAAGGAGATGAATATATAATATTCTGCTTCCTACGTACATTTACAAAATACCTGAGAAGGGTTAATATATGTGTGAAAGCTCATGACTAATGCGGAAATCTCTATTAATAAAAACTCATGAAATAATTGTGAAAGATCACCGGTGATATATTGTTTTCTCGCCTATGTATCCGAAATACTTGCAAAGGACTAGTTGGCATATAATAATGCATATTACATCTACATGTGTAGACATATGTTAGAACAGAAATGTGGTCGTATGATAACAACTTTGTAAGTTTATAAATAATATATATGGAATAAAATTATGACAATTTATTATACGTCTAATCGCTTAATTCATCTTTTTATCAGACATAACATAAATATACTCACCGAATGCCCATACCATGTTGAATTACCAATTTACCAGGCGTGCGAAATGGGTCCGCAAAGCCAAAAAATGACATCTTTTTTTTTCTTTTAAATAAATCGTTTACATGATACATATCATGAATATCGAATAATAAAAATTTACAATTAAATAACAACTATTACAATTAACTAACAACTTCTATAAAAATAGAGAACAACTCACATGCAGGTGAGTAGGATCTAAAGAGTCTAATAATAACTTAGGCACCAATTTTGACAATAAAACTAGGCTTCACCAGCATATTCAACATACCCTCATTCGACGTATTCAATTCCAATCTCACTTCCTTCATCATTTGAGCATTTTTTTTGTTTACTATGGTGTCTTTGTAATGTAATTAATTTTCATTATCAACACACACGCTCATATTAATGATTTCTTACAATTATACCACCTATATGTTTAACAATTCTTAAAATATATACATGAGGGGGACTATATGTAATGTTCCAAAATGAGGGATTTTTTGGTAATTACACAATAAGTTAGGGGGTCAGTGTATAATTTTCTCTCAAATTATTCTCCATCTAACTTTTATTCTCTCCAAATCTCAGTCTCTTTTCTGGAAAATTACACATAGACCCCCTTATTTATTGTGTATTACCAAAATTTTCCCTCACTGATTGAAAATTACCGACACAACTCGCATGTTAAGGATTTCTTATAATTACACCCTTATGTGTTTAATAATTCTTATAATTTTACCTATATAAACCTTACAAATAGACCTCTTGAGTGGGTGTGTTGGTAATTTTTAATAAATAAAGTGAATTTTTGGTAATTACACCATGAATGAGAGGGTCTGTGTGTAATTTTCCCTTTATCTTAGGTTTTTTTTCCTCCGCTCTCCAATACTGATCTTATTGTCCATAATTATTGTTATTTAATCATAATTCGAATATACCGATGTTGTACTCTAGTTATCATTAATCACTTTCCACAGTTCCCGATATACCTAAGCCCACCCTTTTCTTCAAAGATTATCTTGTATCTGAGAGCAGGGGTGTCCAAAAAAATCGAAAATTCGGTTAACCGCTCGAATCGGACCGAAAACTGAAAATTTCGGTTCGGTTTTAGGTTTTTTTTTTTTTGGAAAATTCGGTTTTCAGTTTTACGGTTCGGTTGACCGAACCGAACCAAAAACCGAATTATTTTTTAAATCTTTTTTAATATATTTTATTATATAATATATGTAATAATATAATATTAGTATATTACATTTCAGCCCCCCACTAATACCACACATTTCAGCCCCTCACAACTTGTAAATCTCTCTCACTCTCTGCCCGTCTCTTCCCATCTCTCACAGCTCTCTCACTCTCTGCCCGTCTGCCATCTCGCCGCGTCTCTCCAGTCGCCGCCGATTCCAGTCGCCAGCAGCTCGCCGCCGTCCGACTTCGACTCTGACGCCGCAGGTAAGATTCCATAACCCCTTGTCCCCTTTGCAATTTCCCAACCCTAATTTATCAATTTATCAAATTGTGTGATAAATGAAGGGGATTTTGTTCTTGATAAATTGTATGATAAATTGTGTGATAACCGAAAAACCGAAAAATTGAAAATCGAAATGTTTTTAGCAAAAAAATGTTTTTTTTAAAATTTTGAAGCAAATTTCGGTTAACCGAAAACCGAACCGAAAAAGTTCGGTTTTAACCGAACCGAACCGAACTTTTTCGGTTCTGTTTTCGGTTTGCATTTTCGGTAAACCAAATTTTCGGTTCAGTTTTGAATTGAATCGAACCGATGGACAGGCCTATCTGAGAGTTATGTGGCCCCTCCTATTTCCCCAAATTCAAGCTTCTCGTGACTTGTACTCAATCATGTCGAAAAACTTTACATGAAGTCTAAGCACCACAAATCATATTTGAATCAAAATCAACGTCTCATTTTCATTATTTTTAGAAGAAACATAATAATAATAATAATAATAATAATAATCATCATCATCATCATCATCATCATTCATTTATGTCGAACATTTAGCCAACTTGAAGCTTATCAGAACTTATACTACACTAATTTTATTAATCTGCTCGAATTTGAATTTTCGACCGCCATAAGTGAGGGCATAAACCTCGTCATTTATGTGGATGTGTTATGAGTTGACAATTATTGACATATAATGCTTGATCGACTGGGGATTAGGGTTTTTGCCCTAGGGAAAATTTTAGTACAATTCTTGTTTGACCGAACTCAAATGTAATTCATGAGGTGAGTGAATTATACTTGTCATATGATTAATTTTGTATTTCCTAGTGTTTATTTGAGACTCTGATGATCAAATTGGGTTGTATATCTCATTGAACTTTGGAGAAAAAACATTGGGTAATGGTTATTTTTCCTTTATTACGATAGCTACTACATACTGTACCCGACATTGACCCTTTCCCTGATCAGAAATTTTTTTCAATCTTCTGACTTTCTAAGAAATCTTCAAAGTTCAAACCCCTACAAGCATTTCCACCTATATTTACATCACCTTAACATGAACTCTCTCACCATCCCTTATTCTCAAACTCCAGTAGCAAATCAAATTGAGTTTCATCATCACTTTGTCCTATTTTAGCTAGTAAAAATGGAACAAAAGTTGCATATTATCTTCTTCCCATTCTTAGCTCATGGCCATATGATCCCAACAATTGACATGGCCAAACTTTTCACCTCTCGTGGCTTAAAAACCACCATCATATGTACTCCTGCCTTCTCTGAGACCATACAAAAGGCCAGGGATTTGGGATTTGACATCGGGCTGAGCCTGATCAAGTTTCCACCCGAAGGATCCGAATTGCCTGATCATGTTGTGAGCCTTGATCAAGTAACCTCAAATGAGCTAGTTTCGAAGTTTATTAAAGCTTTATATTTACTCCAAGAACCACTTGAGAAACTCATTGAAGAACTCAATCCTAATTGTCTTGTTTCTGATACGCTTTGGCCTTGGACCATAGATTCTGCAACGAGATTTGGAATCCCGAGACTTATTTTCCACGGGACTAGCTACTTCGCGCAATGCGCTACAGAGCAAATGAAGCACCATAAACCTTTCAAGAATGTTTCATCTGATACGGAGTCATTTGTTCTGCCTAATCTTCCTCACGAGGTTAAGTTTGTTAGAACACAAGTGTCTGATTTTGTGGTGGAGAAAGAGAATGATTTCGCTAAATTGATGGAGCAAGCAAGGGATTCTGATTGGAAAAGCTATGGAGTTGTGATTAATAGCTTCTACGAGCTTGAGCCCGATTATGCTGATCATTATCGTAAAGTTTTGAGGAGGAAAGCCTGGAATATAGGCCCGCTTTTGTTTTCCAACGGTGTTGGAGACCAAGAGAGAGCAGAAAGAGGGGGGCAGTCTGTTATAAGCGCAGTCGAATGCTTGGCTTGGTTGGATGAAAAGAAGCCTAATTCGGTTGTTTACGTGTGTTTTGGGAGTATGGCAAACTTTAGTCCTACTCAGCTACATGATACTGCAATGGGGCTTGAGGGCTCGGGGCAGGAATTCATTTGGGTTGTGAGGAAAGGCAAAAATGACGATGAAGAACAGTGGATGCCTCAAGGGTTCGAGGAGAGAATGAAGGGTAGAGGTTTAGTTATAAGAGGATGGGCGCCCCAAGTGGTGATTCTTGATCATCAAGCTATAGGTGCTTTTGTGACACACTGCGGATGGAATTCAACTTTGGAAGGGATATGTGTTGGGGTGCCTATGGTCACATGGCCTGTGTTTGCTGAGCAGTTTTTCAATGAAAAGTTGGTGACTGAGGTTTTGAAAATCGGACTTCCAATTGGGAGTAAGAAGTGGCAACCAATGGTGAGCGATGGCGTGGGAAGGGAGGCGATCACTGAGGCGGTACGAGGCATTATGGAGGGCGAAAGAGCCTCGGAAATGAGAAGCCGAGTGATGTATTATAAGGAGATGGCAAGAAAGGCTGTTGATGTAGGTGGATCATCTTATAATGATATGAATGCTTTGATTGAAGAATTGAAGGCACGTTGCACTCTCATGAAACAAGATAGCATAAACTAGGCAGACAAATGAATTTGTAGTGCCCATTGACTATTTGGTTAAGTTGCATCAGTTGCACACTGTTAACTCGAAGATTAAGTGTTCAAATTTTCATCTTTACATTCCCACCGTTGTAATTAAAAATAAAAATTTATAATAAAAGAGGACTTCTCTTTGTTTTCTTGGTTTATCTCATGTGTTGATTACCCAATCTATAATTTGCTTAAGCCAAACATTACATGCCTCTCATATCTTAGAAAATGTTCAATTTGTCTTAACTTTCATATAATATTTGACCAACTGTTAAATGGGAAATTCTAGCTCGCTCCTGAGTCGGCCACACCTAATTGTATTTCAAAAAATGAGTGACATATAAAGAGTGATTTATAGAAAAATTCGAAAGTTTAAATTCTAGTATTTGTCTAATTACATTTATACATCGACAGTGAATATTCAACATGGATCCTATTGCGTGAAAATTTGTGAATATACTGAGACTACAACCCGATCAGACATTCACAAACTATGTGTCCTAGTTTTGTATGGTTTGTTATTTTGGTTAATTTAAGCAAGTTTAGCTATTTTACTACACCGTCCACAAATGGGCCACAGATAAGGGCCTGAATTTTACATTGGGCCTGAAAGTGTATCTACACTCTCCACAAATGGGCCAATATAGGTCAGCAGTCCTAAAATCTAGCAGGATTGCTTCTGCTTTTGTTGAACTCCGGTTTGCATAATGGGGAGTCTTTCACCCCAAATGAACTGGAAAAACATACATTTTTTCGGACCACGTGTAAAACTTTTTTACGATCAAGACACAATGGGCCAAAGATGGTCAAGAGATACAACTATTGATCCGAGTTTATTGTACTAGATCGCTAGAGTAACCACATTCGATAGAAGAAAAAACACACATTTTTTTATTTCTTTTAATAATTAAAAATGAAGAGGGTAGTCGACACCAATCAACATTCTATTAGATGTTACACGAGAAATTCTATGCTACATTGGAAAAATGGTCTTGATTCTAAATTTCTGGTTCCATCCCTGACAATGATATTATTGTAAACAACGTAAGTGATTGAATACGTCGCAAATATCTTGATTTTCTCAAAAAATAAGCATTCGAGGAATATAAACAAAATATAAGACAGTTGTTATACATTCATTTAGGAAATGTATGTTCTCCCAATATAAAATAAAAGGGTAAAAAATATTTCAGTACTAGAGTTTCGCCATTAATGTCATTTTGATACCCAAATGTTCACAAATAACTCAATCGGTATACAAGTTTTACCGTAATTGTCAAATTGGTACCTCATTGATGATTTCCAACCATTTCTCCATTATGATTTTTCTTAAAGACTGTTATTCCCCTAACCATCATTATGAAAAATATAAAAATATGTATTGTCAAATGTCAATTAGAACTTGCATTTCTGTTTTCTAATTGTTTTTTTAAATCTATTGAATATGGCTTGATATTTCCCGAAATATGTATTTTATGATTTTTATATGACAATTTTATTCTAAAGTGATAAGTTTACATTTAAGATAGCAAATAATTTTAATTTTCATTAATGTAGAAACGAAAACATTATACCCTTTTTATTATGAATTTATATAATAAAACTAAATTAATACTTTTAATTAAATGGTTATTTTATACATGTATATATAAATGAGTAGATTTTCAAAAGTGTAAGACATTTAAATGAGTAGATTTTTAAAAATGTCACGAGATTGATTAAAAAATTCATTTAGCGAACCAAGATTTATTTCAAGATTTTCTCATTATTTCATGATATCAAACTCCTGTTTTTATCGTTTTATTCTCTTTTAGTTTCTCATATTATACATATTGGCAATAAGGTTGTACATTGTTTAACTTTAGTGCTTTGTTCTTAATTTAGCCTCGTTAATTCGAAATTGTCGTTTTTGTTTACGATATTATTTTGTTGAGTTAATATCATATCGTGCCTTTCAGAAAGCAAAAAAAATATAATCACAATGTCCACTTAAAAATATTTTTAATTCCAAAATATTTGAATATATATATATATATGTATATACTCTTAGATAAAATATAATTTTCTTACACTTTTAGAAAAATATTGATTTACATATACATGTATAAAATAACTATTTAATTAAACGTATAACAATTTATTATTATCACATAAATTTAAAATAACAAGCACATATAATTTATTTTCTACATTAAATTAAAGTTAAAATTAATTGCTAACTTAAAATTTAAATTTATTACTTTAGAATAAAATTGTCATATAAACATCATAAAATACATACTTTGGAAAAACATCAAACCATATTAAATAAATTTAAAAAATATAATTAGAAAATATAGGTGGAGTTTCTAATTCTCAATATATATTTTGATATTTTCATAATAATGGTTAGGCGTATAATAATCTTTAAAGAAAAATATAATAGAGAAATAGATGGAAATCATCCATGAGGCACCAATTTGACAGTTATGGTAGAAATTGGGTACCAATTAAGTCATTTGTGAACACTCAATTATTAATATGACATTAATGGCGAAATTCAGGTACCGAAATAATTTTTACCCTAATATAAAATAATTCCACAAGAGCCCTCATTGAAAGTAATTATATTTCTTGAAAGTCATATTTACTTTAATAATTTATTACTTTAATAATTTGGGTCCAAACATATATTTTCTACCCAACTCAATTAGATTTTAGTTAGGTGGGGTCCTAAATTTTTTTTTCTTTGGTTCCAATTGGGTTGATTGTCACTTATTTTTATTAATATATAGGTCCAATTGGGTTTTAAGTTGGGCCCAATATGGGTCCAAATTGGGTCTAACTTAGTTTAAAATTTAATACACACCCAACACACAATTTACACAAATACTTGAACACATTTACACAGAGAACATACTTTTTACACACACTACACACATTTTACATATACTACACACTTTTTACACACACTACACACATTTTCACACACATTACACACTTTTTACACACACTACACACTTTATCACACACAATACACACTTTTTACACACACTACACACATTTTCACACGTAATGCACACTTTTTACACACGCTGCACACTTTTTCACACACAATGCA
The DNA here is from genome assembly GCA_019426215.1 of Buddleja alternifolia. Taxonomy (NCBI): domain Eukaryota; kingdom Viridiplantae; phylum Streptophyta; class Magnoliopsida; order Lamiales; family Scrophulariaceae; genus Buddleja; species Buddleja alternifolia. The sequence continues at coordinate 30,295,836 of CM033408.1, read as the reverse complement.
CATTTTTTACACACACTACACATTTTCACACACACTGCACACTTTTTTTTTAGACACACTACACACTTCTTTCACACACAATGCATATTTTTTACACACACTACACACAATGCACACTTTTTACACATATTATATACATTTACACACACATAACATATTTTTTACATACACTACACATATTTTCACACACAATGCATATTTACACACGCAACACACGTTTTCAATCATAATGCACACTTTTTACACACTCTATATTTTTTTACACACTACACATATTTTCACATACAATGCACACTTTTTCACACACTACACACTTTTTACACATACAATGCACACTTTTTACACATATTACAAATTTTTTCACACACAATGCACACTATTTACACACACTGCACACTTTTTACACACACTACACATTTTTTACACACACTACATACATTTTCACACAAAATGCACATTTTTTACACACACTACACATATTTTCACATACAATGCACACTTTTTACACACATTACTCACTTTTTCACACACAATGCACAGTTTTTACACACACTACACATTTTTTCACACACAATGCATATTTTATACACACATTGCACACTTTTTACACATACTACACACGTTTTACACACACTACACACATTTTCTCACACAATGCATATTTTTTACTCACACTACACACTTTTTGTCACACACTACATACATTATACACATTTACACACAAATAACACACTTTTTACGCACACTGCACATATTTTCACATACAATGCATATTTACACACACACAACACACGTTTTCAATAACAGTGCACATTTTTTACACGCACGACACATATTCTTTTCACACACAACCTTTTTTTTCAATAACAATACACAATTTTTACATACACTGAACACTTTTTATGCACACTAAACACTTTTTACACACATTAGTGTATGTAAAAAGTGCTAATGTGTGTAAAAAATGTGTATTGTGTGTAAAAGTGTGTTGTGCGTGAAAAGTATGAAGTGTGTGTTAAAAGTGTATAGTGTGTGTAAAAAGTGTGTAGTATGTGTATAAAGTGTGAAGTGTGCAAAAATGTGTAGTGTGTGACAAAATAAGTGTGTATGGTGTGTAAAAAGTGTGCATTATCTGTGAAAATATGTATAGTGTGTGTAAAAAAATATGCACAGTGTGTGAAAAATATGCATTGTGTGTGTAAATATGTGTAGTGTGTGTAAAAAATATGCATTGTGTGTGAAAATGTGTGTAGTGTGTGTAAAACGTGTATAGTGTATGAAAAAGTGTAGTGCGTAAAAAAGTGTGGTGTATGTAAAAAGTGTGTTGTGTGTGTAAAATATTTGCATTGTGTGTGAAAATGTGTGTAGTGTGTGTAAAAAATGTGCATTGTGTGTGAAAAAGTGTGTAGTGTGTCTAAAAGTGTGCATTGTGTGTGAAAATGTGTAGTGTGTAAAAAATGTGCATTGTATGTGAATATGTGTTAGTATGTGTAAAACGTGTGTAGTGTGTGAAAAACTTGTGTAGCGTGTATAAAAATGTGCATTGTGTGTGAAAATATGTATAGTGTGTGTAAAAAATGTGCATTGTGTGTGAAAAAATATGTAATGTGTGTAAAAAGTGTGCATTGTGTGTGAAAATATGTGGTGTATGTAAAAAATATGCATTGTGTGTGAAAAAGTGTGTAGTGTTTGTAAAAAGTATGCATTGTGTGTGAAAATATGTGTAGTGTGTGTAAAAAATGTGCATTGTGTGTGAAAAAATGTGTAATGTGTATAAAAAATGTGCAATGTGTGTGAAAAAGTGTGTAGTGTGTGTAAAAAGTGTGCATTGTATGTGAAAATATGTGTAGTGTGTGTAAAAAATGTGCATTGTATGTGAAAATGTGTGTAGTGTGTGTAAAACGTGTATAGTGTGTGTAAAAAGTGTGTAGTGTGTGTAAAAAATGTGCATTGTGTGTGAAAAAGTGTGTAGTGTGTGTAAAAAATGTGCATTGTGTGTGAAAAAGTGTGTAGTGTGTGTGAAAAATGTGCATTGTATGTGAAAATATGTGTAGTGTGTGTAAAAAATGTGCATTGTATGTAAAAATATGTGTAGTGTGTATAAAACGTGTGTAGTATGTGTAAAAAATGTGCATTGTGTGTGAAAATATGTGCAGTGTGTATAAAAAATATGTATTGTGCGTGAAACAGTGTATAATGTGTGTAAAAAGTGTGCATTGTGTGTGAAAATGTGTGTAGTGTGTGTAAAAAATATGCATTGTGTGTAAAAAATTGTGTAGTGTATTTAAAAAGTGTGTAGTGTATGTGAAAAAATGCAGTGTGCATAAAATGTTTGTAATGTGTATAAAAAGTATGCATTGTGTGTGAAAATATGTATGGTGTGTGTAAAAAATATGCATTGTGTGTGGAAAAGTGTGTAGTGTGTGTGGAAAAGTGTAGTGTGGATAAAAAGTGTGTAATATATGTAAAAAGTGTGCATTGTCTGTGAAAATGTGTGCATTGTGTATAAAAATGTGCATTGTGTGTGGAAAATGTGTAGTGTGTAGTGTGTGTGAAAAAGTGTAGTGTGTGTAAAATGTGTGTAGTGTGTGTAAAAATTTGTGTAGTGTGTAAAAATGTGTAGTGTGTGTGAAAATGTATGTAGTGTATGTAAAAAGTGTGTTGTGTGTGGTGTGTGTAAAAATGGTGCTTGACTAAACTTGTTTGAAGCATCTTATAATGCAATTTTGGGTCCTAGTTGAGTTTTTATTGGGTCTACTTTGGGTCTTAATTGGGTCATTATTGGGTCTACTTTGGGTCCTAATTGGATCGTCATTGAGTCTTATTTGTAATGCAATTTTTTTGGCATAAGACCTAAGTTGGACCCAACCCAGTTGAACCCGACCCAATCCACCTGATTGCCACCTCTAAATTATTATATAGTACACTCTGCACAAATGGGCCAAGATAAGGGTCTGAAACTCTCCCCTAGCATTAGGCCTGAAAGTATTTTTACAAGTCATTTACAACGCATAATAAGCTTGTACTTCGTGCTAATAAGTTGTAGCTTCCAATCTCATTTTATCATTCTTTGCGTAGTGCCCAATGATGCTTAAGTTTGTAGCAGCTTTCATGTTTTGTTAGTTTAATGAAAGGTATAATGTCAGGATAATTTTACTATACATTTTTATTTTCGAAAGGTTACACAAACCTCCTCTAGTGTAATGTGTAATTACCCAACTACTCCAACATATTTTTGAAATCACATAAACATTCTCTCATGTAAAGTACTTCTTAAAAGTACCTCCATCTGTATTTAAAAATTCTTACAATTTAATCCTTAAAAATCTTACAATTAGGTCCATGTAGGGAGATGTTGGTAATTAAAAAATATGAGGTTTTTTTTCCCGATAATTACGCGTTATAAGAGGGGGTATGTCCATGATTAGCCTTATTTTCACTATTGTTGTTAAGAAGTTATAGCAATTCATTATACTGATTTAATAAATTTATACTTTCCAACTAAAGGAAATGAATGTATAATATTCTGCTTTTACGTATATTTCCAAAATACCTGAGAACGGAAATCTATATTTAAAAAAAAAAACTCGTATCATGCAATGAAATTATTTGTAACGGAATAATTGTGAAAGATCACCGGTGATATATATCTTGGACACCAAGTTTGCTAATGAAATTAGGCTTCATCATAATATTTAACATACCTTCGTCGAGGTATTCAATTAAATTGTAGGGAGCAGAAACCTACAAGAAACGTAAAATCCATCAATTTTCTCTATTGTTAATTATATCTTACTGGTTGAGATATTGCTAAAATCAAGAGATATATCAGCCAAGAGCCCTAAAAAATCTGAAAACTCCCAACCTAGGCTATATATACAGCAATATAGATCAATATCTCTCTTAATTGGCAGAGGCGAAAAAACAGAGAGATTAACAGAGAAGAAGATAAGAATTTTATTCCCAAGTTTGTATTATTATTTTTTCTTGTAATTTCCTTGTCATTCTTCTCAAATAGTTTCTTAATTGTTGTAATATTTGGACCAATATTCTGAATTTTTTTTCATTGAATATGCCTAATCTTCTCAAAATACCTTACCGCTATTGCATTAAGTATCAATGTAGTATTGATATATGTTATTTTTACACTAGTTTCCCCCCGTTTATCGACTTAGTTTTGATTGTTTCCTTGATTATTTTGATCACATATGATGCTTTGACCCTTGTTTTCTCATATTTTATAGAATAACATAACATTTGGAGGAAAAGAACAAGGATTGAAGATAAATCATGCATAAAGCTACAAACTGTCTGCGCAGTGCTAGAGTTGCAGTGCTAGAGTTTATAGAATAGATTTCTCTACCCATGTCCAAATTACACATTTCTTATACCAATGGAAAGATAAGAGGCAAAGGTACATTTCTTATGTTAAAGACAAAGATCATATATGTAGGGAAGGAGGTGAAAACGTCATCGGAAGAGACGTCTTACGATGGAGTTTTCTCATTCAGTGACTTGTGAGACAATTTTGTCATCTTTAACGTTTGATTTAGGCCCTAGTGTCTTCTTGAGAGTTGTAGATATTTGTTTTAGGATTCTACAAAAACTTGAATTAGCGTCTTCCGACGTCGGTAGAGAAAGTTATGCGAAGTTTACCAAAACTGGCTGGAGCAGCAGGGGACGAACACCGAGGCGTTCATCCACGAACGTCGTGGCGTTCACATGCAGTAGCCAACGCCGCGGCGTTCAACAATCGAACGCCATAGCGTTCGAGGCAGCAGGTTGGTCTATAAATACCCCTTTTAGCCATTTTTTACCCTAACTCACCTTGGATAGCAGCTGCCACACGAAATTAGAGAGAGAGAGAGCTTGGGAGAGAAGATTGAAGGTCAAAACATGGAGAATTCAACAAGGAACCCACATCTCTACAAGAATTAGGGAGTTTTTACATCTTTATTTCTTGAATTTGTTCAAACCTCTTATGGCTTGTATGATTTATATTTGCACTTTTGACATGAATATGAGCTAAACTTGTTTGATTGAGGCCATGGATAGGCCATTTATGTTATTTTGATTGTTGTTTTGTTGGTGTTTATTGGATTAATTTTGATTTTAGCTATGTATTCAATATTTGATCTCAATGCTACATTTGCTTGATCACCAAGTGTTTGATAAAATGCCTAGGTTAGAGATCGAGAGATAATAACCTAGGGAAGATATAAACATTGAATACCCTATAGTTAAACCGACTAGAGATAGACTCGGTTTCTTTAGGTGGCTTTCCATTCACGTGGGGAATTCCTAGATCTTAAATGCATCTTCGTTAATCGGGTTTTCATATAGAGATATATAGGAAATCGTTAACAAGGGTAGGGTTGATATGCCAAGAGATTGGGTAGTACGTACGTTAGGGAATTTTGCCTTAGCTAAATCAATCTAATAATCCAATAGAACTTAAATCACAATCGAAATGCATAATTGGTTGAACCATGTGCCTTGATCGCTTCTCTCTATTTTTTTCCTCCCTTTATTTGGTGTGACGTTGTCTTAGTTTATTTTTAGGTTTTATTAATTAGTTAATCAACCTTCTTATCGACCGATCTAACTTAGAAAAGAGTAATACAGTAGTCTCAGTACTTAGATAGTAGTTGGCCCTGTGGAGACGATAAACCCGGACTTAACGTCCACTTTATTACTACACACGACCAGTACACTTGCTGTGCATACACGTAAGATTCTATCGTGTCAAGTATAAATAGTATTTTTGGTGTGCTACAACACACACCACATAAACATATGCTTTTAGGAGTATTTTGTTAAAAAGAAGATTAGGAACATAAATGTGAAAAAAATATAATTTTTATATTATTTTAGGGGCAATTTTGTACTTTATGCAAAAAAGTTTATAATTTTTATATTATTTTAGGGGCAATTTTGTACTTTATGCAAAAAAACTTATAATTTTTATATTATTTTAGGGGCAATTTTGTACTTTATGCAAAAAAGCTAATTGATAATCACTTTTAATTGCAAACACTCCCTGCAGCTTTTTTTCACTTTCAGCTTTCGTTTGCAAACACTACCGACTTCTGCTTCTCAAGTGATTCTGCTTATTTTTCACTTAAAATCACTTCTCTAGAAGCAGTAGAGTTTGCAAACACTCCCATTATTGAGTGAGGATTAGGTGACCTGCGGAAAATTTTAAACCTACTCTGTTTGACAGAACTCAAATTTAATTCATGACGTGAGTGAATTACAATTGTTATGTGATTAATTTCGTATTTTCCTAGAATTTATGTGAGACTGTGATGACGAAGTTGGGTTATATATTTCATTGAACTTGGAAGAAAAAAACATTTAGTGGCAGTTATTTTTCCTTTATTACGGTTATCTATACCTGACATAACCTTTTCCTTAATCACAAATTATCTTCAATCTTCTTTTCCTACTTTCGAAGAAAACTTCAAACCCCTACATGCATTTACACCTATATATACATCACCTTAACATGAACATCCCTGATTCTCAAAACTCCAGTAGTAAATCAAAATGCTTTTCATCATCACTTTGTCCCAATTTGGCTAGTAAAATGGAACAAAAGTTGCATATTTTGTTCTTCCCATACATAGCTCATGGCCATATGATCCCAACAATAGACATGGCAAAACTTTTCACCTCTCGTGACTTGAAAACTACAATTATATGTACTCTTGCATTTGCTGAGCCCATAAAAAAAGCCCAGGTTTCGGGATTTGATATCGGGCTCAGCCAGATCAAGTTCCCGCCTGAAGGATCCGAATTGCCTGATCACATTGTGAGCGTTGATCAAGTAACATCAGATGAGTTAGTTCCCAAGTTTATTAATGTTGGAAATCGGATGCAAATAAAGTACGTGTGACGTACTTACGGTAACAAATTCGAATAACACATGTGCATTTTGAATTTCTCTAATCCGAGTTTGGACGAATGAGAAATTAAATGTTGAAGTTGTGGTTTGAAATCTGTGGGTTTACCGTGTATTTCTTCTGATTCAACCGTGTAAAACGAGGAGGAATTAAAGACACTACCCATTACGATCGATGGCCACGATCGTACGAGCTGTATTTTTAACTCACATGTGATTGGCCATTACATGTGAGTCATTAATGACATCTTATGTGATTCAATAATAACATCACATGAAGAGTCAACAATGACATTACATGAAGAGTCATTAAAAATAATTTAATGACTCTTATGCCCCTCTTAACACCTATAAAACACCCCTTTGGATGATCATTTCTTCTAAGAGAGAATTTACAATTCCTCTTCATGTTTGGTTCTTTCTCTGGAGTTAGTTATTCCGAGAATAACAAATTCGAGAATTGAATCTTTTTGTTATTGAGAGTTCGAAACAGGGTTTCGTTCGTGGGTCTCGGTTTTGAAGTGGTTCAATCCCGAGAAGAATCGTTGTATCTTGGGACACAAATTGCAGGAACCCGTACCACCAATAGTAGGGCTATAGCGGGGCAATATTGTGTTAAGGATAGAGAGTTCAACTTTCGCCTCGATTCAGATTTTGCATATCCATTTTATCACAGTCAAATTATTCATTTTTAACAACAATTAAAGCTTTGTCTTTACTCCAAGAACCACTTGAAAAGCTCATTGAAGAACTCAAACCTAATTGTCTAGTTTCTGATATGTTCTGGCCTTGGACTACAGATTCTGCATTGAAATTTGGTATCCCGAGACTTATTTTTCACGGGACGAGCTACTTTGCTCTATGCGCTGAAGTGCAAATGAGGCGCCATAAGCCTTTCAAGAATGTTTCGTCTGATACGGATTCATTTGTTCTGCCTAATCTTCCTCATGAGTTTAGGTTTGTTAGAACACAAATGTCTGATTTTGATTTAGGGGAGAATGAGAATGGTTTTAATGAGTTGATGGAGCAAGTAAGGGATTCGGATTGGAGAAGATATGGAGTTGTGATTAATACCTTCTACGAGCTTGAGCCCGATTATGCTGATCATTATCGCAACATTTTGGGAAGAAAAGCGTGGAATATAGGCCCGTTTTTGTTGTCCAACGGTAGTGGAGACGAGGAGAGAGAAATAAGGGGGAAGTATGTTATAAGCGCAGACGAATGCTTGGCTTGGTTGGATAAAAAAAAAGGGAGTTGATATTGGCACTCCAAAAATTACTACCGGAGCTCCACTTTTCATTATTTTTAGAAAGAAATTTGTATTGAATAGTGGAGTGCCAATAACACTTTTGGAGTGCCAATATCATTTACCTAAAAAAAAAAGCCTAATTCAGTTGTTTACGCATGTTTTGGGAGCATGACAAACTTTAATCCAGCTCAATTACATGAAATTGCAATTGGGTTCGTGGGTTCGGGGAAGGATTTCATGTGGGTCGTGAGGAAAGTTAATAACGACGATGAAGAAGAGTGGATTCCCCAAGGATTCAAGGAGAGAGTGAAATGTAGAGGTTTAATTATAAGAGGATGGGTGCCCCAAGTGGTGATTCCTGGTCATCAAGCTATTGGTGCTTTTGTGACACACTGCGGATGGAATTCGACTCTAGAAGGGATATGTGCTGGGGTGCCTATGGTAACGTGGCCCGTGTTTGCTGAACAATTTTTTAATGAAAAGTTGGTGACAGAGGTTTTAAAAATTGGAATTCCTGTTGGCAATAAGAAATGGCAACGGGCTGCAATTGAAGGTGTGGGAAGGGAAGCGATCATTGAGGTTGTGCAAGGAGTTATGGAGGGCGAAGGAGCCTCAGAAATGAGAAGCCAAGCAATGTATTATAAGGATATGGCAAGAAAGGCTGTTGATGAAGGTGGATCATCATATGAGTGGCTTGATAGAAGAATTAAAGACATATACCACTCTCATGAGAAGATAGTATAAACTAGCAAACCATGTCTATGTGCCTCTCATATCTTAAAAAATGTTCAATCTATCAAAAAGTTTTACGTAATATTTGACAAATTAACAATAGTATTTTTAGGCAAACTCGAAATTTTAAGTCTCAATATCTATGTAGTTACATTGATACATGTACAATGTATTCAACATGGATCCTATAACGTAAACGATTGCGATTATGCTAAGACTCCAAGCGAACAATACATTCACAACAATAACATGCCCTGGTTTTATATAGTTTGTTATTTTGGTTAATGTAAAGTAAGTTTAACTATTTTAGTACACTCTCTTCAAAAGGGCGAAGTTGAGGGCCTGAAATCTCCCTAGCATTGGGACTGAAAGTATTTTTACAAGTCATTACAATGCATAATAAGCTTGTACTTCGCGTTATAACTAGTAGCTTCCAATCCCATTTTATCATTCATTCTTTGTGTAGTGCGCAATGATGCTTAAGTTTGTAGCATCTTTCATGTTTTGTTAGTTTAATGAAAGCTATATGTCATGTTAATTTATCATACATATTTATTTTTGAAAAATTACACAAACCTCCCCTAGTGTAATGTGTAATTACCCAACTACTCCCTTCTATTTTTGAAATTAATTAAATACTCCCTCGTGTACGGCGCTTCTTAAAAGTAACCACACCTATATTTAAAAATGGGAAAAATACAAAAATCGTCCTATAATTATACCACTTTTCACTTTTGGTCCGTTATGTATCATGCCTAGCAAAAATATCCTATATGTTTCAAAAATTGGCACATTTAGTCCGATTTAAATTTTCCGGCCAATTTGGCCGGAAAATCGCATGTGCCGATCACGTGAGGGGCCAAATTGAGGATTTTCAATTTTGGGGGAAAAATTGATGATTTGGCATGACACTTGGACAAGCATTGATGATTTGATAACAGTTGGATTTTTATATAAATATACATTAGCTATCAATAGTTAAATGTATTCACATATAGATTATAACTAATAATATTGGTTAGATATAACTAATAATATATAATTCACATATATCATTTTCAAAATTAATATGTCACTGTATTTTAAAGTATTAATTTTAAAACTTATTTTATTTTAAAATATTTAGAATGAAAATTACTGCATTTTAAAATAGAATAATTTTTTTAAAGAATAATTTCAAAATTATTGTATTTACTATATAACGTATATAATTTATTGTATTTAGTGCATTAAAATTATATAGAAAATATTTATCATATTTACTTAATTTTAAAAAATTATTGTATTTTGAAATATTTACTGTATATTAATTTTAAAATTGTTTTATTTTAAAATATTTAGCTTAAAAATTACTGTATTTTAAAATAGTTACTATATTTCAAGATTATACTTTTATATTCTGTACTTTAAAATATTTACAGTATTTTTAAGAAAGTAATTTTAAAATTATTGTATTTACTTTATAACATATATAATTTATTGTGTTTACTGTATTAAAATTATATATAAAATAATTTTCGTATTTACTTAATTTTAAAAATTATTATATTATGAAAATATTTACTGTATATTAATTTTAAAAACATTGTATTTAATATATATATATACATTATTTACTGTATTTTATAATATATAGTTTTATATGTAAATACCTTTAAATTATGTTAATGTTGACAAATAAGGTATATAAACATATAAAACCAATTAAGTACCAAATTCGTAGTTGGTCTGCTGGTAAGGTGCCTCTTTGCCATGGTTTTCATCCAAGATCAAATCACCATGGGAGCAAAAAAAATTTCTTTATCCAAGTGGCATTCCAAGTCATCAATCCTTGTCTAAGTGGCATGCCAAGTCATCAATTTTTCCTTCAAAATTGAAAATCCCCAATTTGGTCCCTCACGTGACCGACACATGCGATTTTCAGGCCAAATTGGCCGAAAAATTTCAAAATCGGACTAAATGTGCCAATTTTTGAAACATACAGAATATTTTGCTATGCATGATACATAACGGACCAAAAGTGAAAAGTGGTATAGTTAAAGGACGATTTTTGCATTTTTCCCATTTAAAAATTCTCACAATTAAAATCTTACAATTAAGTCCCTATAGAGAAGTGTGGATAATTCAAAAATATGAGATTTTTTGGTAATTACATATTATAAGAGGGGATATGTCCGTGATTAGCCTTATTCTATTGTTATTAAGAAGTTATAGCAATTAATTCATTATACTGATTTATTAAAGTTATACTTGCCATATGCCAACTAAAGGAGATGAATTTATAATATTCCGCTTCCTACGTACATTTCCAAAATACCTAAGAAGGGTTAATAATATATGCGTGAAAGATCATGACTAATGCGGAAATCTCTATTAATAAAAACTCGTATCGTGCAATGATATTATTCGTAATGAAATAATTGTGAAAGACCACCGGTGATATATAGTTTTCCCGCCTATGTATCCAAAATACTTGCAGAGGACTAGTTAGCATATAATAATTCGTATTACATCTACATGTGTAGATATATACGTTGGAATGTGGACGTATGATAACAACATCGTAAGTTTATAAGTTAAGAATTATGTTTTTTCGGTGTGCAAAGGGTTAAAGGAGGTAAAAGCTACAAGCAGTGGTTTTTCCTTTTTCAAATTTGATAGTGAATTATCTATGACAGAAATATTAGAGGAGTGACCTTGGTTATATCAAGGACAATCGTTGTTCCTAGAGAAATGGTGGACGGGAATGACATTAGAGAAAGAGCATAAGGAAGTTTCAGTTTGGGTTAAATTTCGAAATTTACCTGCGGAATTCTGGACAACTGATGGGTTAAGTATCATTGCAAGTGCATTAGGATGTCCATTATATCCAGATCCATTTACATTATCAATGGAGCGTATTGATTATGTTAGAGTGTGTATTCTTATGACAATAGGGGATGACTTTCAAGATGAAGTTTATATGATGTTGCAATCGGAATCAGGGAGAATATAATGGTACATGTAGGATAGGGATTGAATATGAATGGAAGCGTACGTCCTTAAGTTTGTGTAAGTCTTTTGGACATAGTGTTCGACAATGTCCTAAAGCTAAAAAAGATGAGAGACCCCCGGTGAATATTTATGTACCTAAACAGCAAGTAATATAAGATCCCAAAACAGAACTCAAAGGTGAGTGGATGGATCAATGTTAGTCATAAACATGTGATAAGTAAAGAAGAAAATAAGCAAAGGAGGAGAGCTCCAGTGGACCATTCAAGAACTTCCGGTGAAGGAGAAGGTTCATGTAAGGATGAATCAATTATCCAAAATAAATTTGCAAGCTTAGTCGAAGATACTCTAGATTATGAGTTGGAACCTTCTAAAGATGTCGACAATCTGATTTAAATGAAATAAAGACTAGCTAGTTGAAAGGACCTATAAGCGAGGATACCCTAGAGAATGGTGGTCAATGATATCTATAATTTGTTGGAATGTATCTTTTCAATCTATTGCTATTAAGTGGATTTGGATGATATCGTGGTAGATTATTTTGGCGTTCGAATGTTAGTTGTTTCAATGTTCAAAAGTTCGGTGCATGTTTATTATTGTATTAACGTTCGAACATTGTCATCAATGTTTTGGTAGATGATGGTTCTAGCTTATTCTTGGTTAACAATCGTTTATTTAGTGTTGAGAATGGACTAGGTGCTTTTTGGTTGTGGCAAGGTAGTACCTTGTGCACTATTTTTGTATTTCCCTTTTTTATTTTAATGCAATTGACTTTTTCAAAAAAAAAAAAGTTTATAAACAATAGATATAGAATAAAATTATGACAAATTTCATAAATTATATGATTCACATAAATCGTGAATTTCATGATTTTTACATAACCGTAAAGAATTAAAGACTAACCTTATACATAGTCTTCAATGGTAGTCTTTTCACGTTGATCATCAATCACTGGTTTGCACTTGAGAAATATCGATTTTTCTCTCTTGACCGCTCTTCAATGATGGAAAATATACGTACACTATGATCAGATAAGTTTTCTGCTTTTCACATATTAATGTTTTAACCCTTATTGCCTTCCATCAAAGCACTTTTTCACTTAGAGTCGTGACTTTTCTTTATGTAAGTCAAGTCTTTTCTCCATCCAATAAGGATTAAAACATTAATATTACATAATTTATTATTTTACCAAATAAACTTGAATATTAATAAACTAAGAATATGTTAACAATAATATGTGAGCCATATAATTAATTCTTATATTCTCCCACTTGGATTATATATTTGCTTTATGATTTAGAATAAACATAATATGCACAATAAAATTATTCTAAATCTTTCATAAATTGGCTAACCTTTTATATCATGATTAAGAGGGTGTTTGGCTAAGCTTATCCAAAATATCTTATAAGCTCCTACATCTTATAAGATGTTTTAAAAGCTTATAAGATGTAACATCTTATAAGGTGTTTAAAAAAAGGTAAGGTTGGGTTACTTTTTTAAAAACAGCTTATAAGACCCAAATATCTTATTTTTTTGGTCTTATAAGCTT